>OX459040.1:6583916-7241015 GCA_949775005.1 Orthosia gothica | reverse complement strand
TTCGGAATCGGTAAAGCAAAGATTTGAACGAGCAAAATAAAAACACGAAATGGAACACGAAGAACTGATGAACGAAGGAATACCAGACGAAATAAAAAAGAAATTCAAGGACATTTTAAACATAAATGGAATAAATCAAGCGAAATTCTTTGAGGACACATACAAGCACTTCATGCGATATGGCAATAAGAAGAACAACTTATTTTTCCTGCGACCACCTTCGACAGGCAAAACGATGATCATGCAGAGTCTGGTAGAATGTCACCTTAATTATTGCAGATTAACAGGTGGAATAATTTTAGAGAATTCTGCTTCTGCCTATTTGTTCGCAATTTTTTTAAATTTGTTTTTATTACATATTGCGAGCAAGTAGGTACCTTCTAGATGGTGGATATACTCGTAACTATTCCGTTATTGGTACCCTCCCTTGTCCTATCAACTAGTTTAAAGATAAATATGAATAGCATTTTTGCTAACTTATTCAAGGTATTGACCATCTTTAAATTAGTATTATTACTAATATCAATAATAATTGGATACTTCGATATACTACTTATCTCTTGAGTTTATTGTAAAAGATAATAGCCGGGCTATTTGATGTCTTACCCTACTAAGAGGCAGATACAAAGTAACGCCTGTAGACTTTAATTAATCAACAAAAATGTTGGTAAAAGGAATTTATTTTTGCCGTTTTTGCAACATTTTTCATTTATGCTTCGCTACTATTGCTCGTAGCATGATGTTATATAGCCTATAACCTTCATCGATGATGGATGGAATATCCAACACAAAAATAATTTTTCAATTCCAACGAGTAGTTCCTGAGATTAGCGCGTTCAAACAAACAAACAAGCTCTTCAGCTTTATAATATTAGTATAGATAAAAAAATAGAAAGACATTGTATGGAGTCGTATTAAATTTGCTTAGTGAGAGTGACTTGACCAATGAAAATATGTCCAGTAGTGACGAATATTTTTTTTCTGACTGTAATAAATCTTTTAATACCTATTTTAACATTGTATATACGAGTACACTAATAATTGTCGTTCGAGTCATAAAATATTGTTGGCCAAGTTTTAGGGCCTAATACCACACTGAATTCCACCAGACTGGAACAGCGCACAGCGCCTGTTTCAGTCTGAAAAACCATAACTTCACCAATTAAAACCTGAAATCCAGAGACTAATAAAAACAATAGCCAGCAACTACATGCATCTGAATTATTGTAAAACTACCGATGCCAACCGTATTGAATACCCTAATCCAAGTTTTTTTTGCCCGTGGAGAAAAACATTTTTAGGGATAGCTGCACAATCATCAATACAAAAATTATCAAAAGAAATTCCTGAACCGAAAACCGAAATCACTGACTTTAAAAGAACCTGTTTAATGTTTTACATAGAATCAATCAAACCTATTCTAATATATTTAAACTAATGTAACCTCTTCTACTATAATGTTTACTGTGGTCGCTAATGACCTTAGATGTTAAAAAGCAACCATAAACCGTTAAAAAAATACACAACGCTTCGATTTTTCTGACCCACTTTACGGTAGTGGTGAGCGTTGCGACGACGAACTGTTTCTAATGACCGTTTTTTGTTCTGTGACGGTGCAACCGTTTTACGTCCTGGGATAAAGCAGTCTTCGTTGCACAAACCTGTCGTCGAATAATTTCGTGCGTTTTTTTTATTTTACGCCTCAGAAAATACAGTCGAGATTCGAAAGCGAACTGATTCAACTACGACACACGTCGCGTCGTCCTTTATCGCTCCATGTTCGTTCACAAAATAGTTCTTAAAATGAAGTTCTGCGACGGGGAAACAGTTTTTAAGTCCGTCTTCGTTGCACAAACTAAACTTCGAATAACTTGTTGCGATTGGTTTTTGTTTGTTGTTTATAAATGAATGTGCTTAGAAGTGTTTTATATTGTAAAAAGTTCTGTAAATATTGACGTGATTGTGTGAGTGATTGTACACAACAATCACTCACACAATCACGCAACAATACATTAGTCTAAATAATAATTATTTACGTAAATAAAACTCGATCCAAATCGATCGCATTTCGATAAAGATAATGAAAGCAAAAAAGCCAAATGCCATTTATGTAATGAAAAATTATGCTACAAATCAGCAACCGTGCTTGGTCCGGTCCTGTACTCAATAATTACAGCTGACATGCCTTGTAGTGAGAATGTAGTAACAGCAACATTGACCCTACTGTGGCAGCAGAAATGCTGCAAACTCATCTGTATAAAATAGATGAGTGGCTGGAAAATAGAAAATTAAACCAATTGTATCCAAATCTATACAAATCACATTCACACTTCGTAGAGGAGAATGTCCACCTGTAACACTAAAAGGTGAACAACTACCTAAAGAAAACTGTGTGAGGTCATCTAGGTCGAAGGTTGACATGGGCCAATCATATAAAAGCTAAACGGAAAGAAACAGATCTCAATTTCAAACGGTTGTACTGGTTAATTGGCTGACAGTCACCACTAAACCTGTCCAATAAACTATTGGTTTATAAATGCATCATAAAACCCTTATGGTCATATGGAATTCAGCTCTGGGGATCTGCCAGTAACTCAAATCTTGAAATCCTACAAAGATTCCAGAATAATGTACTAAGAGCAATATCAAATGCACCATGGTGTGCAAGAAATGTGGAAATACATGAATACTTAAATGAGCCCACCATTAAGGAAGGGGTTAATAAATACGCCACAAAATACAAGGATGGGCTTCAAAGGCATACAAATCAACTCGCCAGGGACCTGGTTAATAATAATAACCACATCACAAGGCTCAAACGATGGCAAATATTGCAACTGGACCAGAGACACTAAATTGAGGGTGGACTATTCTGAGAGTATTTGCAGAAATACCTCCTGAAACACATAAAGAAGACAGAAAATCTGATTATGGCTGAATAGCCCTTAGCAGATATGAAATGTGTGAAAAAAAAAACAAGTCAACAACGGCAAATTTGAGAAACCATTTAAAAAGAAAACACATTGGTACTTTTAATTCGCTAATGGAGGAAGCAAATCAGCAAATTCCATCTGAAAATCAGCCTGTTTTTTCTACGGAAAGTTCAGTGAGTTTACCTTCTGCTTCAAGAAGTCTTCAAATTCATGTATCACCACGACGACCACCGAAAAGTACTGGTCGTCACAGTCAAAGAGTAATAGATAGTTGCATAAATAAATAGATTAGTATAAAACAATAAAAGATAATTGACCAGGATTTACTGGATTTATGCGTCGATGGTTTTCACCCATTTTCTATAGTGGAAGAACGATGTTTCAAGAAATTTTGCCGTTGAATACACGGCTACAAATTACCAACGAGAAAAACGTTATCAAATTCTTTACTCGACGAAACTTATAATAGAGTAGAACAACAAATAAAGGCTGAAGTCGCTAATGAGGCTCAATCAATCTGCTTAACTACAGATTTATGGACTTCTCGAATAACAAGAGAGCTATATCGCCGTTACGGGACATTA
Organism: Orthosia gothica; assembly: GCA_949775005.1. Taxonomy (NCBI): domain Eukaryota; kingdom Metazoa; phylum Arthropoda; class Insecta; order Lepidoptera; family Noctuidae; genus Orthosia; species Orthosia gothica. The sequence continues at coordinate 7,237,498 of OX459040.1, read as the reverse complement.
CCTAACGAATAATATAAAATTTAAAACTGTTTTATTGGGTTGTTGCCATTTCTCTGGCCAACACGCAGCAGCTTATATAGCATCCGAGTTAAGTGCTATTGTGGATCAGTGGGGACTGACGAAAAAAGTTAATTTTGTCGTTAGCGACAATGCATCTAATTTTGTGAAGGGCGTAACAGATCTCCTTTGGTTAAAGCATTTTGGATGTTTTGCCCAAACTCTGCACTTAATTTTTGAAGAAGCAAAGATGAAAAGAGTAGTAGGCCATTATAATAACAGCACCGTCTCGGCAGAACGTTTGGCCAAGTACCAGTTGCAACAAAATACGCAACCCAAACGCCTTATTCAAGACGTGGATACTAGGTGGAATTCCACTTTTTATATATTGAGCAGATTTTTTGAATTAAAAGAAGCTGTCCGCTCTAAAATGGCCCTGGTGGATCGGGACTTGCCGCAAATAAGTATTGAAGATTGGAGCATATTGTCTCAGTTAATCATTGTTCTAAGGCCATTTGATGAACTGACCAAAGCTATGAGTGGCGAAAATATTTGACAGCAAGTTCGGTCATTGTTATGACAAGATGTCTTAAAGAGGCGTTAAATGTCATTATACAAAAAACTGATAATGAAACTGTTACGACGAAGACCGTTTTCTGCAACCGTTTTCGTCGTCGGGAAAACGGTTGCGTTTCGTCTGTCAAAATTACGACAACGTCCCACCACTACTTTACGGCATTATAGAAGTCATTGAACCAAGCATAACTCAAAAATTAAAGATTTATCTTGCGTGATGACCAGATTCCCAAACATAACGAATGATTTCGATGATGTAGATCTACAAACAGAATGGAAAAAGCATGCTTTCCTTGACCATTACCATTACTAGGGTTTTTTTTAAATTGAATGATTTGACTGGTACTCCAATGTTCTCAAATTTAAAAAAAAGTTATCGTCTTTTACTTTTGTTGCCTTTTTCGAATGCTTGCGTCGAACGAATTGATAAAATAACTAAAATTGATAAAATGTGAAAATAGGAAGAGAATAAAAACTGAAACCATTTCTGCTTTTCTTGAGTGCGACTAAAGCAAATATTAAATACGCCACAAAATTTGAGCCATCTAAAGCAATGATGCACGCAAAAATAATATAAACACTTTTGCAAAAAAAAAACGGGCACTTTAGTTTTTTTCTCTACTTCAATGAAGAATATGGACTGCATCCGCCGACATGAGAAACATTAATTGGATACGTTCTCACGAAACCGAGTCGCGGAATGTATAATAGATTAGGTCTTACAATGTTGCATGAGAACGGAATGTGACTCGGCTCGCCCTAGATTGCTTGTATAAATTAGAAAGGCGCATAGTATAAATTTGGAAACACGTCGGGAACAATGCAGTTAAGGCGAAGCACCTGTACATATACCACATAATCACCTCCACGGACATTTCAAACGACATAAAGTGTTTACAAAAATATCCAGTAGTACATTATCGAAATGAAACGTGCAAAATCAACTGCGCCAAGGGAAAAACGTGAAGCGGGTTCTGATGTTGGATAGTCAGCAACATCTGAGCTCGGAGGAAATGGAGAAGATCGAGGAGACATCCCTGGATTTGGGAGAAAAATCAATATGTACCAAAGTTGTGTCCTGGCCCAAATGGGGTTATCAAATTTGAAGACGCAAGCGGATGTGCAATTAGATGGGGAAACGAGCGACTACGGCGATACTCTACGGAAGGAGGAAGTAGATACAGAGTGGAAAACAGTGATGGAGAAGTGGGGGAAATATCTGAAGTCGGCACATATTCAGCAAGCACAAAAGGTCAACAACTAGGGACGAACTATTCGACGCGGAATCTACAAGAATAAATCAGTTGACTGCCTGTCTTGTCTACGCAAGTACCTTTATTCTGGCAATGGTCGTCAAATCGTGCAAGACGTTCTCGATAAAAAACGTATTAAGTCTTGTGAGTGCGCCGAACATCATTGTGGAATGGTCGGGGCAAATAAATGGAAAACAGCGTCATACGAGATTGATTGTGCCAAAAGGGGAGATTCAATATTTCGATCAGAAAGCATGTCACTTGAAGAAGGGATCGATGGAGTGGTGGATGCAGCAATTCGAGCCAATGACAGTGAAGAGGGAACATCCACATATCAAATACCAAGCAAAACAAGAAAAGTTTTGGATGGACAACAAGACAGTGAGCAATCGAATACTTGTCACCAGAAATGATAGCGAAAATAACAGTAGAAACACAAATATTATTATGGGATTATGTAAAGGAGGTGCCTTCACAGAAGCCGTAACTATGGAATTATTTGCTAAGTGAACAGAAGGGATTAACTTTGTGTGCACAAAATTCTATGTCGAAAAAATCAGGACCCACATCCAACTCGAAAGAATTCTGGTATTTTCGGAATCGGTAAAGCAAAGATTTGAACGAGCAAAATAAAAACACGAAATGGAACACGAAGAACTGATGAACGAAGGAATACAAGACGAAATAAAAAAGAAAATCATGGAAATTTTAAACATAAATGGAATAAATCAATCGAAATTCTTTGAGGACACATCACACACACACACACACACACATCACATCACTTCATGCGATAAGGCAATAAGAAGAACAACTTATTTTTCCTGGGACCACCTTCGACAGGCAAAACGATGATCATGCAGTCTGGTAGAATGTCACCTTAATTATTGCAGATTAACAGGTGGAATAATTTTAGAGAATTCTGCTTCTGCCTATTTGCTCACAATTTTTTTAAATTTGTTTTTATTACATATTGCGTGCAAGTAGGTACCTTCTAGATGGTGGATATACTCGTAACTATTCCGTTATTGGTACCCTCCCTTGTCCTATCAACTAGTTTAAAGATAAATATGAATAGCATTTTTGCTAACTTATTCAAGGTATTGACCATCTTTAAATTAGTATTATTACTAATATCAATAATAATTGGATATTTCGATATACTACTTATCTCTTGAGTTTATTGTAAAAGATAATAGCCGGGCTATTTGATGTCTTACCCTTACTAAGAGGCAGATACAAAGTAACGCCTGTAGACTTTAATTTATCAACAAAAATGTTGGTAAAAGGAATTTATTTTTGCCGTTTTTGCAACATTTTTCATTTATGCTTCGCTACTATTGCTCGTAGCATGATGTTATATAGCCTATAATCTATACAAATCACATTCACACTTCGTAGAGGAGAATGTCCACCTGTAACACTAAGAGGTGAACAACTACCTAAAGAAAACTGTGTGAGGTACATTGATGAAAAGTGAAAATAGTAATAGGCCATTATAATAACAGCACCGTCTCGGCAGAGCGTTTGGCCAAGTACCAGTTGCAACAAAATACGCAACCCAAACGCCTTATTCAAGACGTGGATACTAGGTGGAATTCCACTTTTTATATATTGAGCAGATTTTTTGAATTAAAAGAAGCTGTCCGCTCTAAAATGGCCCTGGTGGATCGGGACTTGCCGCAAATAAGTATTGAAGATTGGAGCATATTGACTCAGTTAATCATTGTTCTAAGGCCATTTGATGAACTGACCAAAGCTATGAGTGGCGAAAATATTTGACAGCAAGTTCGGTCATTGTTATGACAAGATGTCTTAAAGAGGCGTTAAATGTATCCGTTCCGTTCCGTCCACGAAGTTTCGTTCTCCAAGACGAAATCAGTTACGACGAAGACCGTTTTCTGCAACCGTTTTCGTCGTCGGGAAAACGGTTGCGTTTCGTCTGTCAAAATTACGACAACGTCCCACCACTACTTTACGGCATTATAGAAGTCATTGAACCAAGCATAACTCAAAAATTTTAAATAAAAGATTTATCTTGCGTGATGACCAGATTCCCAAACATAAAGAATGATTTCGATGATGTAGATCTACAAACAGAATGGAAAAAGCATGCTTTCCTTGACCATTGCCATTACTAGGGTTTTTTTTTTAATTGAATGATTTGACTGGTACTCCAATGTTCTCAAATTTAAAAAAAAGTTATTGGCCTTTTACTTGTGTTGCCTTTTTCGAATGCTTGCGTCGAACGAATTTTTTGTCAACTAAAATTGATAAAATGTGAAAATAGGAAGAGAATAAAAACTGAAACCATTTCTGCTTTTCTGCATTTCTTGAGTGCGACTAAAGCAAATATTGAATACGCCACAAAATTTGAGCCTAAAAATAATATAAACACTTTTGCAAAAAAACGGGCACTTCAGATGTTTTTCTCTACTTCAATGAAGAAGAACAATAAAGAGGTTTTATTCATTTGACGATGTATTGGCATGTTATTCGTGTTGGAGTAGCAATGTCACAACACTTGTTTTCGTTGTAGTCTTTAACCATGTTTATGACTTCTTCTTGTCTACGACACACTAATGCTAAAAAGCGAGTGTCTGCCATGTTGGTTAAATTTATTAAAAGTATTCCACTTTAAAACTGTTTTCGTTTCCTCTAACCAACAACCTACAATAGGTTATGGGCCAAGATGATGGGCGTGGAAATATAAATATGTATTTATTTGCATTTAGTATTGAAGTTTTATTCGTAATACATACGTAATAATAGTTTTACATTAAACAGATTTTCTTCAAAGACAGACTTGATTGACATAGAATGAATAGAACTTCATAGTAATATTTCAAACTAAGATCATAGAGTAGCGTCGTACCAACACTCCTCCTCGCGACTCTCATGCTAATCCAAGTTGAGTCATCAGCTCCTTGAGTCTTGGCCCTGCTAAACCCTTAGTTAGTAAATCAGCCGCCATCTTCTTCGTTTCCAAGTATCTCAAGCATATCTGTTTATCCTGGATGCAATTCCTTATATAGTGCATCTTTAAGTCAATATGTTTAGATTTTGCCGTCACTATAGGGTTTTTACTTAGCTTCAGAGCGGCTTGATTGTCGATTTGAAATCTGGACACACTCAATACGAGCTCCTAGATCGTTGAATACTGATTTAAGGTGTATGGCTTCTTAAGCGGCTTCGGTGATCGAGCAATACTCCGCTTCGGCCGTAGAAAGTGCCACACTCTTTTGTTTTCTCGAGGACCAGCTGATGCAGCCTTCGCATATATGAAACAATAAACAGAGAAAAATTTGCGGTCTACTTTGCAGGCGCCCGAGTCTGTGGCGTCTGCCATGCCGTATAACTCTTGATCTGTCTTTTTAAAAGTTATTCCAATTTCGGAGGTGCCTTTGAGGTATCTTAAAAGTCTTGCCTTTTTGGTTTCCACGTTGTTCGGGCCAGTTTTTGTTTTTAAAACAAGCTTGTAGTCGATTACTTTTTCGTCACTGTCCTTCTTAGTAATTTTCCAAGTCTCGTTCTTGACATGCGCTCTTATTTCAGCTTTAATTGCGTCGTGCCAGTCATCTTCAGTATCATGATGATCAGATAAGTATGACATTTCTGACACAAGCATGCTGTCTTCCATATCGTCCTATAAGACATAGGCATTTGTCCATAGAGGTTTCTTCTTACTTCTCTTAGGTCTTTGCGATGTTGTTTCGGTTGCTGTCTCACGTGAAGTTTGATATCCATCGCTCTCGGCTCCTTCATCTTCTGTTAATATTTCAGGTGAAGTTTGGTACTGATCAGCAGTTTCAGCCCCGTCATCCTCAGTTGGTAACATATTATCATTGTAGTTTATTGGAGAATTGGTGGCAGCTGAGGATGACGCATCTTTCGAGGGTGGACAATCCTGAATCGGTAAGGTAGAATTGGGATTGTTATTTTTGTTATTAAATTGTATCACCATTTCCTTTCTATTTTCAGGTTTCCGTCTGCTGTGGTCAGGAGCTGCTTCGGTACGAGTGTCATGGTAGTACATCTTCTCGACGAACTTGACATCTCGACTGATTACAACATCTTTTTGATCAGGTAAGTAGATTCTGAATCCTTTAGCATTCTTCGCATATCCCATTTTAACTCCTTCTGTGGCTTTAGGGGAAAATTTGCCTCTTCTTCTTTTATTTAGAATGAATGCTTTACTGCCGAAAACGTGTAGGTGATTTCCGGCAGGATTTCTGCCGACCCATTTTTCATACGGCGTACCTCCATTTAAGGCTTTCGCTGGGCTCCGGTTTATTAAATAATTGACAATGTTTATTGCTTCCGCCCATAAGTATGAAGGTGCATTCGATTCCATCATTAGACATCTAGCCTTATCAAGTAAGGATCGATTTTTTCTTTCGCTCACTCCATTTTGCTGCGGAGTATATGGTGCAGTCAGTCTCCTCCTGATGCCGCATTGTTTCAGGAGATCCTCAAATACTTTGCTTCAATATTCTCCGGCGTTATACGATTGCAAATATTGAATTTTCTTTTTGGTGAATAGTTCGACTCCGTTTTTATATTCTTTAAACTTTTCGATAACTTCGCTTTTGTTTTTTAGGCAGTATATGCAGCAGTATCTGCTGAAGTCATCTATAAATGATACATAATATCTGGATCCAGCAAGTGATTCGTCTTCAAATGGCCCACAGACATCACTGTGTATAATTTCGAGAGTTTCAGATGAGATTCTATCATGGCTGGGGAATGGAAGAGACGAGAGTTTACCTTTTATGCAAGTTTCGCAGGTATCCAATTTTACTTCTTTTAAGTTTAAACCTCTCATCATCTGCCTTGAAACCATAATTTTCAGATCTTTCTCATTATATGACCCAATTTTTGATGCCACATCATTGATTCATCTTTAGTATTCACGGTTAAATTTGCTGTTTCTTTCTCTTCAATATCCAGATAATATAGCCCGTTTGTGTTTCTTGAGGCTTGCAGTACAACGGTATCTGCTTCTATGATCGACGCCTTTTCTTTTTCGAATAATACCTTGTAGCCGTTATCAGTAATTTGCCCGACTGGCATTAGATTTGTCGATATTTCCGGCACATACAATGTATCGTTCAAGTTGACGTCAAAGTGTTCAATTCAGGGGTTAGGTTTATAAATTGATCCCTTTTACCAGTCATGTGTGAGCTACATCAACTGTCTAGACACCGTAGATTATCACCACTTTTTTCTTCTAAAGAAAAACAGATATTGAAGTTTTTGTCGCGGTGTTTTTGCTTTTGTGGGTTAGTGGCTCCTTTCTTCGACCAACATGCCTCGGTAGTGTGACCTTTTTTGTTGGTTCTTGGAAATCACAATCTTTCTTTTTTGTTTGGCATAAAGCACTTCCGACCTTGAAATTTGAGGGTTGTCATTAGTATCAATTTGTCTCCTTGCCTCGTTTTCTTCGATGATCTTTACCTTCAACTCTTCAGGGTTGGGTAATACACTAATACATCTCTAGATTCAATGGCGATCCGAAAGTTTTCATAGTTGGCTGGCAGGCTGTACAGCATCATAATGCTTAATAATTCCGGATGGATTGTAACGTCGTTATCCTCCAGCTTGCCGACCACGTCCAGAAAATTATTCAAATGGTCTCTGATGTCTTCTTTCTTTAGGACGAGTTCTTTCAACAGCGTTGCTTTTCTCGCTGGACCAGTACTCTGGTGTATAGATTTAAGCTTGTCACATACCTCCTTTGATGTTTAACATCCTTTTATTTGTTTTAACTCAGTTGGAGAGATGAGTAGAATAAGCTCTGATCTTGCCTGTATGTCACCTTTAGCAAACGCCTTTTGCTCGACGGCTGTCGACATTGACGATAGTTTGTTTTCTCCGCTAACATAATCCCATAAATAATTTTTTATAAGTATGGCTTGAGCTTGCAGGCACCAAGTGTCGTAATTTGATCTATTTAACGCTTCAATACTTCGTATTGATGTCGACGCCATTCCCGCATTATTTTAGTTATGTACTTACGCAGATGATCGTTGACATGGAACATATTAACCACGCTCTGCTTCCAATTGATGGGCGTAGAAATATAAACATACATTTGCATTTAGTATTGAAGTTTTATTCGTAATACGTACGTAATAATAGTTTTACATTAAACAGATTTTCTTCAAAGACAGACTTGACTTGACATAGAATGAATAGAACGTCATAGCAATATTTCAAACTAAGATCATAGAGTAGCGTCGTACCAACACAAGAGGCGCGTGTGCGCGAAAACAACGAGGTTTGCGTCGGTGGCGGTAAAGCAAAGCGGTGTACAGACTTCAGCACGATCGGCGGTAAATGCGGCGTACTCATACTGCTGGTTAAATGGAGGGTCGAGGTGAAAATAAGTACGTGGTACTGAATGGCAACAATTGGGCGGCACGGAAATTTCAGCTCTCGGTAGTCGTAAATTCAAAGAAGTTTTATGGAGTCGTTTCGGGCAGTGAAACGGTAACGGAAACAAGTAATGAGAAATACAAAGACGTGTTTGAGGAGAAAGACTACAAGGCGCAAGAAATCTTAGTCACTAGGGTGGACGAGAAGGTTATGTCGTACTTGTCACCACGTGGTACAAGTCATGAAATGTGGAAAAAGTTAATAACTTTGTATGAGCCGTCATCGCAGGTTAGTGTTAATCTTGTGCAGCAGCGATTCTTCAACATGACGTTTGAAGAGCCCATGATGAAGTTCTTATCAAAACTTGAGGAAATAAGTGTTCAGTTGAGAAGTCTTAACAAAGCGCCATCAGAGTAGATGATGATAACTAAAATATTAATGTCATTGCCAGAGAAGTACCGTCATTTTGTGAGTGCCTGGGAGTCGGTACCAGTGAATCAACAAAATCTGAAGGAATTAACATCAAGATTACTTATCGAAGAGGAACGCTGTAGCCAGTCAGAACCCACAGCAAGAAAAAATTCATACAAACCTCCAACCCTTCTTTTACCCCTTTAGGGGTGGAATTTCTAAAAAACAATAAATACACAAATTATTTTTATGAAGCAACAGAGTAAATCTAATATTTCACATGTCCAATTTACAAACCGTAGAAACAACTGTGAAGTAGAGGTGAGACGTATATACTGGAATAGGTTTTGGCCGGACGTGTAAAGACCTGTTCCGCGCGCATCACATAAACGCGTATCGACTATAGCTATAGCGTTTCGACACGTAGTCACGTACTACCATACTTGCGTCTAGTGTTTGCAGCGGGCGACCCATAGGCTCGGTCAGTTCCGGTGGCATTCGGAGACGTTCGGTTCGGCACTTGAAGTTTGCGAGTCGATTTATTTGTTTCGCGTTTCTAAACCTAAATGTCTATACCAATAGAATCACTGTTATCTGTTGTTCCTAACTATGTAATTCCATCTCGCAAATATTTTGCGAATATGTAGCCTTCATTATTCGAAAAAACTAAAACGGAAATAAAGAAAATAATTGATACTGAAGTAGAAACGATATGTCTTAACTACAGATATGTTGACATCTCGTGTAAATGACTGGTACATGGCCGTAACAGGTCACTTTATAGACAAGAACATGGTTTCGGAATTGCTTCTCTTAAAATGCTTCGCGTTGGACGGAGCTACGCATACCGGCACAGTTTTAGCCAAGGAACTTCGACGTATTGTTCAAGAATGGAACATTGAAGAAAAAATATTAATCGTGATTTCGGACAATGGTTCCAATATAAAGTATGCAATCAAAAAATGTTTGGGATGGCGACATTTTAGTTCCTACGCGCATACTTTAAATCTGGCTGCGGTAAAGTAAAGGCTATAGTATCTTACTTTAAAAAAAAAACACCATAGGCTGGGATAAGTTGAAAAAGAATCAACAACAAGCTGGTGAAGATATAAAAAGACCGCTACAAGATGTATCAACTCGCTGGCATTCCGCAGGTTCATTGAAATCAAAGAAGAAATAAATAGCTCCTTGTCGAATCTTAATACAGGTTTGACTTTATTAACGCCACATGAATGGGTCGTTATTGAGAAGTTACTTCTTGTATTGAAACCTTGTGAACAAGTAACAAAAGAAATGAGCGGGCAAAAGTATGTAACGGGGAGCGCTGTGATTCCCATAACCACCGCTTTAAAATTTTCGTTAGTGGAACTAATACTGAACGATGCTGAGCCCCTGCCCGATGAAGTTGAAAAGTGAGAACAGATCTTTTTGGCGAACTGGTGTCAATATTTTCGTCATTAGGAAATAGCCGGACATACCGTATGCATGTTTCTCGACCCTCGCTATAAGCTATATATAAGTATTTCAAAAACGAGGCAACGGCACATAATACTCAAAAATATATATCCTTTTGGATTAGTGATCAATCTTATAAGAGAAGCTGAAGCCACTACTGGAAGAGTTGAGTTGAGTTAGATCAACAAGCAAATGAAGTAAATATCGAAAGAGATGACAGTGATGATACCATCTGGAAGCATTACGAAAAAAAAAATGCAAAACATTTGCCCTGCTGGTATTGCTTACGCCAAGGCTGTTGTGGAAGTACATCGGTATTTGGATGACAAAGTCATCAACATTAATGAGTCTCCATTGCAGTGGTGGTAACAAAACAAAAAATCGTATCCCCACTTATGGACATATTGGCACGGCTCAATCAAACACGCTACCAGTGTGCACTGCGAGCGACTGTTTTTGTTCCCGGAAATATTCTGTCCAATCGAAGAACACGTTTAGGTGTTAGAAAGGTGAAGCAAATACTGTTTGCCTACCCCTTATACCTTTTACAAAACGACCTCAATTTGAGTACACTTTGTTTCAAGCTATTATTGAGAATTCTCATTATCGTAACCTCACCTTCGTTAAACCTCAAATAAACGATATCAAATTAATGCCGGGTAGTGTGGGGAATGAACGAATGGTTTGAAATACGTATCTGTGTCCCGATATAGGGTTGCTAGCGAAGCAAAAAAAGGATTTTAAGGTGTCTTTTTTGCTAACACTAAAATTTTAAATAAAAATTATCATGAGATGTTTATTTCATATAAAAACCAAATATAATTTATACTATATGTCACGTCGAAGTACCTATGAATCATAGGACCGCCATCATTACCCCCATTGCCTAGAGGCAATTCCTTTATTCTTGATAGGAACGGGTGAACTTCAATAACACACAACACTGGATTGAAACTCAAGAGTGTTTATTTGACTAAGTAACAGGCACTTTGAGTTTTCAAATGAACTTGAAGTTAAAACCACATCGTGTGGCTTGCTAGATTCCAAAGCCTCGTCGATCGCTGGAGGAGATCTAGCAAGAAACTCCAAGATACTCTTTTAAATGTTTTTATAGATAACACAATCACTTTATGACAATTAACGTTACATGTTTATTAGGTTTTCAAACATCTATTCAATTACATTTATTAATCAGTTCCTGTTCTTATTTTTCACACACAGTCCGCGCGATGCGCGTTTTAAGTGGGCGGGACTTCCATATTGCTTTTGTTTAGACACTAATTACTTGGATAGTTGAGTAAAGCTAGCAAACAATACTAAAATGCTGATCAGTTAATTATTTTAACATTTAACAACCCCAATACTCACAAATACACAGTTGTTTGTAGTTTATTATTGAAATAGTCATCTAATAACAAAACTATTCAAGTTTCCGGTGATCTGACAATCTTATTAATAAGAAAGTTTCTCATTATTACATAGCTGTGTAAAATAGTCTTATGACTTTTTAGTATTTAATTAAATGATTCTCAAATTTGTTTAGTTCTCGTATTAAATTATTAAATCTGGTTATTGGTCATAGAAATTATAACATCCGCCATTGTTTGACAACTTAATAAGAATAACATAATCAAACACATTTAGGGCGAGTTTCTGAAGTAGACGTCACATCTCAAATCCGCTGACAATTTGTCACAAATTAACGAGCCGTCAGTTGTCAGTGGGTTTCTCAACACTTCATCATCGAGAAATTAGCTAATCGTTTGTTACATTGAATGAATGGATCAAATCTGTATTTTTTTATTTTGTCTGGCTACCCTTAGAGAATTAGTTCAGTTCATTCTTTCGATACAGCGAAACTTTAACGTAACGTTAAGCATTTTATAGTTTTTGTTTCTGTCTAACGCATACCATTATCTCGTTGTCTTTTTCGTTTGACAGCAAACCTGGAATGCAATATTTTGTGAAAAAAAAAACGATAATAAATATTGTTAAAAGTGATTTAGTGAAAGACAAGTATTGATGATATATTGATAATTTAAAAATGTCGAGAAAAAATTACACAGAGCAAGAGAAAAGGGAGCTTCTGGCGTTAGTAGAAAAGTGAGTACCTACTACTAGCTGTTTATTTAATAATTTTTCTATCATCAATCAGGTTTCAAAAAGACGATTAATAATGATATTGATATAATTATATTTGTTTTAGATACAAGACAATTATCGAGAATAAGAGCACAAACGGCGTTTTTATAGAACAGAAGAACCAAACATGGCAAGAGATTTCTGAACAATTTAATGGGGGTTCTGAATTCCCTAGAACTGCTAAGCAACTTAGTACTGCTTACAGTAACTTGAAAAGGTTAACTAGGCAAAAAGTAGCGCAAGATAATGTATGAATAACCTTACAAATTTTACTTTTGTTTGGATATTAGTTAGATCTGAATTTCTATGGAAAAGAGTCACCATCACGACATATTATATAACAAAGTCCCCCGCCGCGTCTGTCTGTTCGCGATAAACTAAAAAACTACTGAACGGATTTTCATACAGTTTTCACCATTGGAAAGAGTGAGAAATGAGGAAGGTTTTTGTTTATAATTTGTCATGGGTGGTTCGCTAGTATTTAAAAAAAACTATTACTAACCTACTGTCACATTTCTTAACATTTATTATTTTTTTAAATTTCAGAATAAGAAGTACATTGATAATAAACAAAAAGAAGATCTAAAAAAATTTAAAAAAGATTATACTCAAGACAAGGTTGGTACAAACTCTGTTTTTACTCAAATCAAATAAGTTTGTCTTAGGTACTCTAAAAGTATTTTCAACTATCAGATTTTCTACTTTCATAATATTATAAATGCAGAAGTAACACTGTTGTGTTATGTGCAACACTCAGCGCAACAACATTACTTTCACATTTTTTTATGTTTTCATGCCTTGGCCGCTTAATAGATATTAATGATATCTACTTAACCCCTTGTATGCCATTATTAACTAAAACAATTAAGAAGCCATTGCGTCTCGCGTAGATCTGTGTTATGACGAGTTAATATAGATCAGTTAAGCAGCCCCCAGGCCCAGGTCTTAAGTAATACTTCTATAAGTAGAGCCTATGACCTGGACCTGGATAGGATACTTTTTTTTATCAACATACCATGCGGGCGAAGCTACTAATATACACAAAAGTACCTATATTTGTAATTTACAGAAAGCAGTAATGGCAACTGGTGGTGGACAATTTAAACCCGTACTCAGTGACGTTGGTGCACAAATGTTAGCATTAATGGGAGACCAAATAAAGCCACTGCCAAACAGTTGTGACAGTGCCACTGATTATTATAGGATTGGTAATATTCATTCAGGTGTGTTTTCATGTATGAATGCAGTATTTATTGATTTTTAGTGTAAATAATGTTTAAACTGAATAAAGTTTATACAAAAAAGGAGAATTCCTTGAAACATTGACACTATATTTTTATTTTACAGATGAAGAGAACAATAATGGCGATGATGAGTCTGTGGTCATAGTTAAAATTATAGATGACCCACAACAACATATTTTGGGTGAGTTCACAAGTATTTTCATAGATATATCTTTTTGCATAATTGTTAGAGGAGCTTGTGCCTGAATAGCCTTAAGATCGACCTTCAAGGTTAAGCAACGCTTGCTGAGCTCGGTTCGTGGATGGTTGACTGACCATCTTTACATAGCTAGTTTATTCCTTACCTTGAAGATTATTGACAGTCTATACGGGTGGTCAGAAGCCTGAAATCCAACACCAGTCTGGCAAAGGAATAATGTGTTACCCAGTTACCTAACCCTTAAATTCACAGTAGGTACTTTACCTTGACTGCTAATTGTGCTAATGCATGTTAAATCTTTATTATACACCAATCAATTTGGTGTTGGTCACAAAGGTTGCCAATGGGACCCTGATATTTAGACTGTTTTGTCCATAAGTCCATATGTATGTCACATGGTTTTATATCTTAAGTTCTTAACCAACATTATTGGTTACAAGTTGCAGTTTTACCAGAAACCCCACTAAAAAATCATAAATAAAGATTAACCGTAACACTTTTATTTTTTTTCTAGATGACCATGAAGAAGTTATCGAAGAACCAGCACCATCTCCAAAAGATCCAGCAAAGCGCAGAGTGATGAAAACGATTAAACACAAACATTCAAGTCAGAATAAAAAAAAGAATGCAGAAGCAATTAAAACCGACTATTATAATAAAAAATTACAATGTGCAATTATAGAAAAAAAAACGAACATAATGAATTATAAAATAGCTTTTAATAAAAATAAACTTGTAAATTTAAAAATTAAAATACAAGAAGCTCAATTAGAAGATTTAACAAGTAAAATTTAAAAAATTAAAGGATGACAATGATTAAAGACTGATTATTGATTAATTTTTTTCTTAATGTAAAGAATTATATACTGTTGTTTAAAAATATGTAAGGATAATAAAGACTGATTAATGATTAGTAATGTACAAAGCATTTTTTTTTCTTAAAGAGATAAAGATGAAAAAAAATATATATTGTTGTGTTTAAAAATATGTAAGGATAATAAAGACTGATTAATGATTAGTAATGTAAAAAGCATTTTTTATTCTTAATACCTGTTATGTTAAACTGATTTGTAGACACCGAAGAGATAGTACACTGATACAAATTATACACACAATATCATAGCTATTTTTTTTATTGCAAACAATAAAGTAATAATCATTACACACAATAACATTAACATGCTCTAGCTAAAATGGGTGACCAGCAAGGCAGACCGAACTGTAAAATTTTCGTTTGATTCTCCTATGGTTTGGGAAAGTACAGGTGGGTCTACTGGCTCTGCAGGTCCTGCCATCATTTCATGAAAATCTGCTGTATCATTGTGGTTCAGTGCAATATTGTGCAAGACAGCACAAGCCACGATTATATGCATGGCCGTATTCAACTTGACCCTTAAGCCCATTGATAAGCAGGGAAATCGCCTTTTTAATACCCCAAAACATCTTTCAATGGGGTTTCTTGTGGCAATTTGTGCATTGTTGTACCGTTGTTCACTGTCTGTGTTGGGCTGAATAAATGGTGTCAGCAGGTATTTGCGACAAGGGTATCCACTGTCTCCCAAGAGGACATTTCTGCCATATTGCCCCATTTCAAAATCTGCACGTAGATGTGAGTCATTTAATATTGTGGTGTCGTGCACTGATCCAGGCCATCTACATATGATGTCTAAGATGCGCAATTCTGCATCACACACTGCCTGCACATTTAAAGAAAAATAACCTTTTCTATTTCTAAAAAGTTCTGCATTCAGACCACCTGGCGATTGTATTTTAATATGGGTGCAATCAATTGCTCCAATGACTTTGGGAAATCCTCTGATGGCATAAAACCGGTTTCTGACCGTAGCCTGTTCCATGTCCGTCTCTGGCATCTTCACAAATATTGGTCTCAATTTTGCAATTTCTTTTGAAACCCTCTTAATTATGCGGCATGCTGTTGTTTTATGCACTCGGATATGGTCTGCAACGGTTATTTGAAAACCTCCTGAAGCATAAAAATTCAAGGCCAGCAACACTTGTTCCACGGCGCTGATAGATGCGATGCGACGGGTCATGGGTCTTTTTAAATGCGGCTCCAACAGACTCATGAGAAAATGTAGAGTCAATTTCGATATTCTGTACCGATCCCTGAACTGCTGTTCATTGTAGTGCTCCAGGGGTTGCATACGCGTCCGATAAACGCGTGAAGGCCCGCCGTCACAGAGTACGTTGTCTTCCTCCTCGCTGGATAACTCAACAGCGGATAAATCTGATAGCGACATATTTGCCGATCTGCGTCCGAAAAACAATAGGAAAAGTCGTCGGATAGTAAGCACGGAGTCCGTAAGCCGACGTCTTCAGTGTAATATCAATATCAATCACAGAGAAACCTATGTATAGATACAGATAACAATCAAATCCAAGTCAAATCGAAACTTCAGAAGCAAAATAATAAAAGTTAAACAATCAAATGTCAAACGGATAAACACCGACTAATTTTAAAAACGCATTACGCAATGGTTACTTTTTATTTACTCTATAATTTATTATCATAATGCCGAACTCCAGGCGATATAATATTGAACGTGAGGTCCTGAGTTCGATTCCCAGGCCAGACACTGTTTTTGTTTTTTTTATTTACCTACAAAAAATTTTTTTTTTTATCTTTTTGAAATTTTTGTAAAATATTTACATTATAAAAACTTGTTTAAATATACAATGATATTCTAATAAAATAGAATATTTTTTATTTATTTAATTAAATAAAAAAATAATAATTAAATAATTTACTAGAACATCATTGTTTAAATATAATGTAATTATTTTAAAAGTTCGTAATAACCTATTTTTTTTAAATCTTGGTAATCAACTATTGATCTAATATTTTTATCATGTAAATATTTTTCAACTATTTTACACAATTATAGAAAATAAATATTTTAAAGGTACAAAAATACCCCATGTAAATATTTTACAACTATTTTACACATCTATAAAAAAAATATATTTAATAGGTAAAAAAAAAATAGAACCCACACCATAGTTTTTGCCGACCCCTTTTATCTTTTTATCGTAATAAATCGTATATAAAATCATAATATTAATTTTAATCTGCGAATAATTGACCTCTATCCAACAATTATAAAATAGGCTCGATGACAAGAGATTAACATTGAAACAGGTGCTGAGAAACCCAAAAATGCTATAACATGTGGTTAATTCGTGATTTTTGTCAATTGTGACAAATTGTTAAACGCTTGTCACATTTGGATGTTGAGAAACTGAAAGTAGAATTAACAGGCGATTAATCGTCGATTACGTTAACAGCCCGATAATTGGCACCTGGGAAACCGGGTGTTACTTCGTCAAATGTGCAATAGTTAAAATGAGAACAAATTCAAAAGTCCTACAATAAGTGTTCCTGTTTTATTTAAACATCTCGTATTAATTAAACATTGAAATTAGCATAACAATGATCATTCGAACAGATTAATAACTGATTCCACAGTGAGCCAATAGATGGCGCTGAACTCAAAACCCAACTTAAATAGACATTGACACTTAAAATGATTAATTAGGATAATAAATTAGCAAATTCACGCCTACGCGGCGACATATACTATACATTCATGTCAAACATTTAAACTATTATTTTGTTTAGTGTATTTTACAACAATATAATAAGTTTAAAGAAAAAAATAAGTATTATTAAAATCAAAACCGATAGGCGACATTATAAAGCGTCTCAAAAGTCTGAGTATGATATAATTTACTACCTGTGGCCGAGTTTCCACATTATTATGATAACAAATTAAAGAGTGCTACCAATGTAACCATTTTACGTTGTAAGCTTGTATTTTTATTTTGGTCGGATTATTTATAACATCCATCTTTGACTTATGAGTTCTGTTTACAAGCGTGTTTTGTTATTTTCGTTCTTTTAAAGTAATTTACAAAAAAGTTGTTGTGATTTGTGTGACAAAAGGATTGCCATGTATTCTATGAATAAAGAGACGCTTACAAATATCTACAAACATGCAAACATGTCGATTAGTCGTGACTTAAAGATGGTTATCCAAAACTGCCGCTATCACAAGGTTATCACGAATTCAAAACTCTCCATGGTGAGAAAGAGAAAGTACCCTTCGCCTCCACTAGCTAACAAAACAATACTAGACGAATTGGACGATATGAATTTTGGAGCCAAGTCAATGTTTTTATTTTCTTATAATGAATTGCCTACAATTTTATTTCTTTAAATGAAAATGATTTGACACTTGCAAATAATGAAGAATCTCTAAATGGAAATAAAAGTTGATCGCAACCGGAAAAGCTTGACAGAGATGATACCTATATTCGTCTGGTGTGATAAATAATTAAATAACATTGTGCTCCCTTCAGCTCTCATTTTGGCTGAACCGAGGAAAAATTATACATATACATGTCAGATCCAGGTATATAGGATCTTGATTTGAACTACTTAGTGACATACAGGTGTCAGATTATAGTCGTGGGCGCAGAATTTGGGATACGGGTAAACTAGACAACTTCTACACAATTTTAATTCGTTACAGAGTCAATTACTATCACTATGGTACTAAGTACCGGTCGGTCATTCTGACTTCAATTAACTAAGAGAGATCCTTAGTCTCACAGCCAGCCCTGTGGCTTCGGATAGCTATCCCTGTGACCATCACAATAGTCAACCTTGTGATTTTCTCACAACTATAGTCAACCTAGTGACCAAACCTCGTATCCCGGTGGCTATAGCAGTCATGTTAGTGACCCAATCATAGTCAACTCAGTGACCAAGTATCGTAACCATCCCTGTGGCTACAGCAGTTATCTCAGTGACCCAACCATAGTCAACCCTGTGACCAAGTCTCGTAACCATCCCTGTTGTGTGCAGTCATCTCAGTGACCACTCACACAACCATAGTCATCCTGACCAGGTCTCGTAGCCATCCCAGTGGCTACAGCAGTCATCTCAGTGACAAATCACACAACCATAGTCATCCTGACCAGGTCTCGTAGCCATCCCAGTGGCTACAGCAGTCATCTCAGTGACCACTCACACAACCATAGTCAACCCAGTGACCAGGTCTCGTAACCATCCCTGTGGTTACAGCAGTCATCTCACTGACCACTCTCACAACCGTAGTCAACCCAGTGACCAGGTCTCGTACTAGTTTTGAAAAATATGATCGACATGTAAAAGTGTTTGTACAAACCAACTTACAGAAATAAAATCATTTATCATTTATCAACCCAGTGACTAGGTCTCGTAACCATCCCCGTGGCTACAGCACATTACAATGCTCACGATAGAGCGCACTTGTAATCAGCACAACATTTTGAGTACAAAGTCTCTTAACGCATAGTTAAAATACCTCATCAAATTAAATGACACCACCACAAATTACCTTTGTTATTTCGTTCTTTATTCTTAATCAAAACTACAGCTCAATTTTTTTTGTCTGTCTATGTCTATCAAACCATCTATATCTTACTCAACAGTTTGCCTACCGCGCTTCTAAATAAGAACTACAATTTCTACATACTTGTCATAAAGAACAAAAGTCTCGCTTCTTGTTTATCGTCAGTTCAAGTGGTGTACTAATTTACACACACAAACACAGTTGACACAAATATTTTTTCATAATAGACCTTAAGGCACTGTCGTATCTTTATAGGCTTCAGTATGCTCAATACACTACATTCCAGTTGCAGGTATAAGACGCACTCTTAAAATTTCTCCGATAAAACTCTGCCTTAATCAACCACAATAATGGAAGAGACTCTAATAGTGTTAACACTATTATTCATTACCTATGAGCTACTTTTATGTCAATAAAATTGGTAGCACCATATCATAAGACAGTAAAGTCATGTCGTTATCTGTCTATAGTTTTTTTTTTATTATTGTGGTACGGAATGAGTACGATGAATTTGCAGATTTAGTTATTTTTAACAAAAACTAAATCCTAGTAGCCAATATTTAAATTTTAATAAATTAAGTTGCAATATTGAGGTCAAATTGTGTGTTAGTATGCCATTGAAACTATTTTTTTTATCTTACAGTATCTTTACTTAACAGATTTTTCTGCACTATTATTTGCAAGTAACATGCCTTCTTAAGGAAATTGGTGACAATTCACCTTTAACTACAATAGGTATCTTCATCAAATATAAAAAAGCGATTCATCAACATTGATAATATCATCACAACATAAACTACTGCCAGAACATCTTGTTTCGCTATTTCACTCTCTTCTTCGATACAAGATAAAAGTTTAAAAAACTTAACAAATGTTAACAAGCATCTAGAAGGCCTACAATGTTCACACATTTACAAAACAATCGGTAAAAGAATCTATACAAAAGTAAAATAAAAAAAAAACACTAAATTTAACATGTAGCACAAATGTTGTTATTAGTGCTGTAACTATTCTTAGCATAGGGCTATGAAGATGATTGAAAACCATTGTAAAAAGACTAATTAGTAAGAAGGAAAAAAAAATAACAACAACACCGAACGCAAATAGCAACTGCTAACAACTGCTCAATGTATTCGGACGGAAAAGGTACTGTAATAAGTGATAAATGTGCTTTGGTAAAGGCTCTGTATGTGCCAGACTTGACACAGAACTTAATATCTGTCAGTTCAATTACAAAAGCAAATGGAATGGTACAATTTACTGAAAAATATATAAAAAGATATAAAGATAACAAGTTGGTCCTGTGTGGCAATAAAGAAAATGGCTTTATTACAAAAAAATGAATAAAATCAATGAAGAAAGTTCTCTACTGGCAAAGCAAAGGGGAACAGCCATGGAATGGCACAGGAGACTAGGCCATCCAGGAAAACAAGTATTACAGAATCTTATGAAAGTGGCTGATGGAATAAAATTAGAAGGAACATAAACATAGAAGAAAATTGAGAAATTTGTATAAAAGCCAAGCAGTCAAGACTACCATACAATGCTCAAAGAAAACGGGCAAATAGAATTTTAAAAGTCATTTCCTCAGATGTCTGTGGGCCATTTGTAACAGAAACACATGATGGTAAAAGGTATCTAGTAGCAATGATAGATGATTACAGTGACTTCACTAAAGCATATATGATAAAACAGAAAAGTCAAGTACCTGAATATTTTTTAAACTATATTGAAGAAACTGAACGTGAAAAAGCTGAAAAGGTCTCTTGTATTAGATGTGACAATGGTGGTGAATATAGAAGCAATGATTTTAAAAACTGGTGTTCTATAAAGGGTATACAAATTGACTATACTATTCCGTATACACCTGAACTGAATGGAAAATCAGAACGAATGAATAAAACACTACTTGAAAAAACAAGACCTTTGTTGTTTAATGCTGAGATGGAAAATGAGATGTGGGGTGAAGCTGTCCTGTGCCTATCTCATAAATAGATTACCCAGTGACACTATACAAAAAGGACACCATATGCAGTATGGTATTCCAAGCGTCCAGACATATCCAACATTCAAGAATTTGGTACTTTTGTTTATGTTTAGCATAGCATTTAGGAAAAACCTAGAACCAAGAGGGAAAAAAACTCAGAATAGTAGGCTACACTAATAATGGCTATAGACTTTGGAACAGTGAAAAAAGGAGAATAGAAGTAGGAAGAGACATAACAATATTGAATAATCATAAAATCAGTGAGCTAAAACCGGAAGAACAACAAGTAAAAATAATAACAAAGGAGATATTAAATCTAGAACCAGAAGGCAACCAAGAAATAAAACAAAATGAAAGTGATACAAACAAGAGTATTCAAATGATAATATCAGATAACAGTGATGATGAACTGTTTTACAGTGAAAATGACCAAGATTTGTCTACTGAAAGCAATGATACAACAGTAACACAATCTGATGATGAGACAATAGAAGAAGAAATAAGGAAAAGCAAAAGAATGCGAAAACCACCTGTTAGGTTTAATGACTATGCTCTACTAACCTATCATGAGTCCTGAGGGGCAGAATTGGGAGAAGGCAATACAATCAGAAAAGGAATCTCTAGCAATAAATAATACTTGGCAACTAATTAATAAGGCGGAAGCTAAGGGTAAGAAGATTTTGTCTAATAAATGGGTTTTTAACTTGAAAAGTAACGGAGAATATAAAGCTAGGTTGGTGGTAAATTTGAACAAAAATTACTATGATGAAATTTACAGTCCAGTAATAGGTCAGTCAACTCTTAGAACTATTATGGCTATAACTGTGTATAATAAATTTGAAATGATGGTTTTTGTTGTAAAACTGCTTTCTTGTACCGTGAATTACAAGATGAAAAGAAACAAAAATGATAAAATATGTAAGCTTAGTAAAGCATTGTACGGTTTGAAACAGGCACCAATTACTTGGAATAAAACATTCACTGAAACTTTGTTAAAACTAGGTTTCACACCAACAAAATCCGATAAATGTGTATTTACAAATCAGGACAATTCTAAATAAAGCTAAATGTAAACAAAAATTGTTAGACATTCTAAATTGTTTGGAAAAATCATTTGAAATTAAAATTAGCAAACATTCTGAACAATATATTGGTTTAGAAATAAATAGAACAAGTGCAGGTATCAAATTAACACAAAAAGCATACACAGAAATGTTATTAAAAGATTTAATATGAGTGATTGTAACACAAGTCAAATTCCTGGAAATTTTGAGAAAAAGACAAACATCCTCAGTTTAACTTTCCATATTTTGTTATACTTGTCAACTCGGACAAGTCTGGAAATGAAGCTAGTAAGAAATTAGAGAATCCTGATCATACAGATTTGTTAGCTGTAAAGAAAATATTAAAATACTTAGCAGGAACATTAGATGAAGGTATTATGTTTATTTTTGATTGTAAAGTGTTTTGTTTGAATGCATACTGTGATGCAGATTATGCAAATGATGTAGCAACTAGACGTAGCACTACTGGCTATGTAATAATATTTAATGGACCTATCTCATGGTGTTCTAAAAGACAGCCAATAGTGGCATTATCCTCTACAGAGGCAGAATTTATAGCAGCAGATTGCTGTAAAGAAATATTGTATTTAAAAACTTTGTTAAAAGAAATAACTAAAAGTGACATCGAAACAACAATGCACATTGATAATCAAAGCTCTATTCAACTTATAAAAACAGGTTCATTTAACAAACAATCAAAACACATTGATGTTAGATATCACTTCATTCATGAAAACTATGTTAAGAAAAATATAACTGTATCTTATTGTCCAACTGATCAGCAGGTAGCTGATATTCTAACAAAACCATTGTTGAGAATTAAATTTGAAACTCATTGTAGGAAACTGCTAAATAAGTAGGTTATTTAACTAAGTTGAACTGTTATCTTTATTAGTATTCTTTGTATGTACTTTGAAGGGAAAGGAAGGAATAAAACTGTAAACTTAGTTGGTAAACATAGGAAAGTTTTATTTTATATTTTTGGTTAGTTTTATTCATTTCGCTGCATTTATGTAGATATTAAATAAAATTATTTTTAGTAAAACATGTAAGTTGAGTTTATATTATTTTATATTTTTAGATTGATGTGTTTACATGTTGTTTTAGTGAATTCGCAAGGGTATTACTATTTATGTTATGCTACAAGCAAAATAATACTTAATTTTAACTTTATTTTTGTACTATGTTTTTGTTAGTAATTGTGTTTTGATATGTTTTTATTTTATTTTAATAATGTTTTTATTTATATTTATTTTTTTCTAATTTAGTTGTAAGTACATATATAATTAAGGTTATTAGTTTTAAGTTCTTAGCTGTCGCATTAGGGTAAAACCTGTAATGATAGTTTAAGCTGTTATAAATAAATAAATAAATATTGTTGAGTGAACTCGAAGTTTCAGATGAAAAGATAACAGAGTGCGATAAAGTCTGTTACTTCCTCACAGGACTAGGAGAGGAATATAACCATGTTATAACTGCTATTGAAACTGTAAATATAGACTTATCGCTGGAATCTGTTCGGGCCAAATTACTTGACAATGAAGTAAGAAAATCAGAGGAAAAATCCAATGAAAAGGAAGACATCTCATTTGTTGGTATCTGTTACAAATGTAAGAGGAAGGGTCACAAGTCTTTTGAGTGCCGAAAAGTCAGTAGAGGTAGAGGACGGGGCTATAGAAGTCCCAGTGGCAGAGACGGAGCAGCTCATCCTGCTCAAGAGGGAAACATGCCACTATTCATAGCGTCGGAACAGGCATTCGCTGCCAAAGACATGGTCAACACTATTTCTTTTATAGTGGACTCCGGAGCTACTCAGCATTCCATACAAGAGAAGTACATGAAATATATGACAGATGCAGAAGACTTGCCTCAAAAATTAAATGTTAAAATTGCAAATGGTCACACATTAACAGCTACCCAGAAGGGAATATTAATAGCTAATCACAATAATAGAATGAAAAAAATTTAAGCCTTTGTATTACCAGGACTGAGCACCAACCTTATGACTTGACTTAAGATCCTATGTCCCCTAGCTGGGGCAGAGGGCTTCCACAGTAGACCTCCTGACATTGGACCCGAAGATTTTGAGTTTAACCCTTCGGGTCAGTTTCAGCGATTGCCACACAGGTCTCAGCTGTGCGAAGGTGGCTCGCGCTTTGGCAATCTGAGAAGCGATATCCTCTTCAGTTCCTCCAGTCTCTGTCACGACGCTCCCGAGGTACGTGAATTTGTGGACGCGTTCCACTACCTCTGTGCCGATTAACATCGGTGTAGAATTCCTCACACCTGTACGCATCTCTTGAGTCTTTCGGATGTTAATTTGAGCCCAGATTTCGCCGCCTCCTGGCGCAGGTCGTTCAGTTTCGCTTGCATGTCAGCGTGTGTATGACTCAGCAGGCATAGATCATCGGCATAGTCCAGGTCTTCCAAAACGTTGGTCAATCCCCACTCTATCCCGCGACGCCTGCCATCGTGAGTGCGCAACATGATTCCGTCGAGAACGATTATAAAAAGGAGGGGCGATAGAAGACAGGCCTGACAGACACCAGCGTGCACTGCGATGTCCTCCGAAATGAGGCCTTCGTGAGTCACCTTACAGGAATATTTTCTATAAATGCTCTCCAATAGGCGGACTATTTTTGACGGCACTCCAATGTCCAAAAGGCGGGACCAGATGCTGGACCACTTCAACGTATCAAAGGCCTTTTCGAAGTCGACAAAAGTAAGATAAATTTCTTTTTGCCATTCTGATGCCTGCTCAAGAATGATACGAAGAGTGTTGATCTGGTCCGTGCATGAGCGGCTCGAACGGAAACCCGCCCGCTCCCCGCGCAGAAGAGGCTCAACGGCCCTCGACAGCCTATCAAGGATTATTTTACAGAAGACCAACCTTATGTCAGTTAGTAAATTAGTAGAAATAAAAATGGAAGTAATATTTAGAGAAAGACCATTACTAATAAAGCACAAAAATGAGTCTTATTATGGGGTAAAAAAGGGTCAGCTATATACATTTGAAGTAAAAATAAACATAAATAAAGATGCTGATACAAGTACATGCGGGGGCCGAGTCACCCACGTCCGTAGGAGTGTACCCTTTGATTCCCTACACGTGGTGCCCGGGTGGTACAAATCAGGTGTCACTTACTGGTGGTAGGCTTTGGCCGAAGGCTTGTGACCACCCACCGGGCAAAGACGTACCGTACCGCCAAGCAGCCTAGCCGTGTTCCGGTACGGTGCGCGGTGTAGCCACTAGAGGAGTTGGGTCGAGTTAGCTGTTCCACTGCAGGCTGCTACCTATAAAGCAAGAATAGATTACCCGAATAACATGAAACTTAAACATAACCAGTGAAATTAGAGACATGCGATTGCAGCAATCCCGAATGATTTGCCGTTATTTATTGAAAAGTTCTGTTGTATATCTGCGAAGTTATTCATCAGATCTTCACCAAATTAAAGTAGGACCAATTTCGAAACATACTCTTTCAAACAAAAAAAGAATTTTCAAAATCGGTCCACAATTGATGGAGATATCGGTGAACATACATAAAAAGAAAAATGAAAAAAAAACATACAAGAAGTCGAACATAGAACCTCCTCCTTTTTGGTAAGTCGGTTAAAAATATTGTACATGAAGTCGTTAATAAACTTTCAGAAGCCTGTTTTCCTTTACGTAAATGCCGGACTAATGCTCCAGATGTTTTGAAAGATCTGCCTTTAACAAACATTTGTCAAGATTTTAGCAAGGAATCCACTGTTTTGGGTCTAAAGTGGTACCCACAAACAGATACTTTAAAATTTTCTACAGAATTTAAAATTGAATCGGCAATTACTAAGCGCTATATTTTATCTACGTCCTCAATTTTTTTTGTCCCACTGGGTTTATTATCAGCAACTACAATGATTCCTTTTGGGGTGGGTATGGGATCTACCTCCTAGCGGTCCATCCCGGGCAACGGCACCACAGGCTTGCCTGTGGTACGGCTGAACGATCCCACTTAAGCGGTGGTAGGCTCCGCAAGGGGCCGCTTGGCTCGCGACCACCACCGGAGTCCGGCGCCAAGCAGCTTGCTGTGTTCCGTCGGTGTGCGGGACTGCCAGTGCCTTTGGGGAAGAAGGAGTATTTCAGTTGCGTTGTTCAGAACCGGTTTCGGTCTCTGGGCAAAGCTTGCCAGGTAACTCATTTTGGAGGGTAGCGGGATCCGAAGCACGGTGCCAGCCGTTGGCCGACCGCAGTCAGTAGGGGGCCCAAGTAGCACGCCAGCCACGTGCCAAAGGCTGCCCTGCCAACTCGCGAAATATCCCGGTATGCTCCACCGTGCCAGCTGGCGACTGGAAGGGAGGACCCGGTGGCCATATCCGGGGGGGTTCGGGCGTCCCCGCAGTCTCCAAGTGAGTTCCCTAGAGGTTGGGTTAGCTTCGGTGTTCCACTTGGTTCACTGAGCAGCGCCTCGACTGTTCTACTTCTTCCCCAGCAAACTCTAAATTAAAATAATGACCAAAGCGAAGAAGAATATGGTGAAACAACGGCTGCACTTCCTCCCACTAAAAGTGCACCTCACTAACATCAGGGGGTTGCATTCTAATCTCGATTCTGTCCTCCACCACCTTGAGACCGAGAAGCCGCACCTGTTTTTCCTAACGGAGACGAAGATAACAACCCCGTCGGACGTGGCGTACCTCAACTACCCTATTACTCTCTTGAACACAAGTTCAAGAAGCAGGCTGGGGTCTGTGTGTACGTCCGCGACGTCATATGTTGTCGTCGTCTCCGTTGCTTTGAGAAATCGGGTTTTTCTGCCATATGGCTACTTGTGGACACCGGCGTGGAGAAGTCTCTCTACATCGGCGTCTACCGATCGCACGCTGGTGACCAGGAGACAACAGCGCTCTTCAATTGCCTCGTGGAGTCGGCTGATATGGCCCAGCATCGGTACCCAACAGCGAAACTTATTTTTCTGGGGGACTTTAATGCCCATCATAAGGAGTGGTTGTACACTTACCGGAAAACTGACCATGCCGGGTTAGAGGCGCGCAAGTTTTCTTTATCGCTAGATCTATCCCAGCTGGTGAATGTGGCAACGCGGGTACCAGGTGTTGACGGCCATACACCCAATTGCTTAGACCTTCTGTTGACAACTGATCCGGACAGTCATTCGGTATCGGTCTCAGCCCCGCTGGGCACGTCTGACCACTGTCTGGTGAAATCCGTGTCGACTTGCTCTCCTCCAGATGAGAGTCCTAGAGGCACGAGGCGAGTATGGCGATACGAGTCAGCAGACTGGGACGAGATGCGGCACTTCTATGCGTCTTATCCTTGGCGGCATGTGTGCTTGTGCTTGGCAGGGAATGGAATATTTCATTCCATTCTCCGACATTCCGCTCGGTCACAAAGCCCGACCTTGGTATAATGCAGAATGCGCCCACGCTGAGGCCCGAAAGGAGTCTGCCTACCAAGCCTGGGTCGGGGCCCGCGACCGCAAAGTTAGAGCGCGTAGGGTTCACGCGAGGAAAAGAGCCTTTAATTCTGCAGCCAAGTTCTGCAAGCGAGTTCTGCGTCGGGCGCGTTTTGACCATATTGGGGTATTGGGGCCAAGCTGGCATCGCATCCTCCGGGTAGTAAACAGTTTTGGTCCCTGTCTAAAGCGGTTGAAACGAATTTCTGTCGTCTCACTTTACCTCCAATGCTGAAACCTGATGGGTCGCTGGCTCACTCTGCAAGTGAGAAAGCAAATTTATTTGCATCTCTCTTTGCTAACAATTCACGTCTGGACGCTGGCTCCAAGCAACCACCTACTGTACCTCATTGCGACTCTTCGATGCCGGAGATCGCTGTGCACATTAAAGAGGTCCGGAGAGTATTGTGCAGTCTAGACGTGAATAAGACCAGCGGGCCTGATGGCATTCCAGCGAGAGTGCTGAGGCAGTGTGCGCCTGAACTGTCTCCTGTGTTGACACGCTTGTTCCGCCTCTCTCTTGTTAAAAGAACGGTGCCGAAATCCTGGAAGCTTGCAAATGTGCAACCAGTGCCCATAAAAGGCAACCGTGCTGACCCTGCCCATTACCGTCCGATCGCCATTACCTCCATACTGTGCAAAGTTATGGAAAGGGTACTGAACAGTAAGTTGCTGACCTTCCTTGAAGACAATAATCTCCTTAGTGACCGTCAATATGGCTTTCGCCGGGGACGGTCAACTGGCGATCGTCTCGTGTATGTCACGCACTGCTGGGGCGAAGCCATCGAGAGACACGGCGAAGCACTTGCTGTATCGCTTGATATCTCGAAGGCCTTCGACAGGGTCTGGCACGCAAGTCTACTCCGTAAGCTTCCTGCCTATGGCATCCCCGCTGGTTTTTGTAGCTGGATATCAGACTTCCTTAATGAACGGTCGATCCGAGTAGTCATTGACGGCTGCTCCTCTGACCTTGTGGCTATTGATGCCGGCGTTCCTCAGGGGTCTGTTCTCTCTGCAACTCTTTTCCTGCTGCACATCAATGACCTACTTCAGCCTGGTATTGTTGGGTACGCAGATGGCAGTACTGTTTCAGAGAGATACTTGTCCAGCACAAAAACCAGCGTGGATGAAGTTCGTTCCTTGAGAGAGGCTATGGTGAAGCGGACAGATTTGACCTTAAGCCTTGTCTCCCAGTGGGGTGATGAAAATTTGGTCTCCTTTAACGCCACCAAAACACAAGCGTGCCTTTTTACCGCTAAAAGGAGACTTTATTGATCTTACTCCTACTTTCCGGGGTGCGTCTATTCCTGTGACTGATCGGCGTGAGCTCCTAGGCATGGAGTTGACATCCAGTCTCAACTTCGGCGCGTCCATTGAGTACAAAGCCCAAATTGCGGTCAAAAAACTGGGCATCCTAAATAGAGTGAAGCGATACTTCACGCCTGGACAGCTTTTAACCCTATACAAAGCGCAAGTCCGATCCTGCATGGAGTATTGCTGCAAAGTATCAGCTTGCCGCGCTTGACTCGGTGGAACGCAGAGCCAAGAGGCTCATCGGCGACGTTGAACTGGTGGATGCCATGCTTAATAGCTTGGCTCATCGCCGCAAGGTTGCCTGCTTGTCGGTCTTCTACAGACTGTACTTCGGTGAGTGTGCTCAAGAGCTCCACGACCTCATCCCACCAGCCCCCTTCTACCATCGGAAATCTAGACGCACTGCAAGTTACCATCCTTACCTTGTCGCCATTCCACCAATTCGCACCAAGCGCTTCCAAACATCCTTCATAATGCGCACAGCGAATGAATGGAACTCACTACCTGCGTCTGTGTTTCCGAACGCATTCAACCCGAATCTCTTCAAAGTTAGAGTGAACAGGCTTCTTCTGGGTAAGCTCACTCCATCGTAGACTCTGTCTCTGTCACTTCTGACCTAGACTAGAGTCAAGAGCAAACCCATCACAAATAAAAAAAAAACAAAAATAATAATTCAAAAACTGTGGTAGTTAAAAAACGATTGGGATGAAGAAGTCCCAAATAATATTAAACTTCAATGGGAAGAATTCATAAAAAAATTACACCATATTTCCATTCGGTGCCAAGGCATTTACCCTCAGTTTCCCAGCTCAAAATTATCGGAGAATTAATGTGACAAATTTTCAAGCACGCGATAACTGCTGAGATTGGCTGTTGAAAATTCATTCAACCAATCACAGCAGATAACGTGTGCTTGACAATTTGTCACATTAATTCTCCGATAATTTTAAGCTGGGCAACCGGCAGTTAGTCTGCCCAGCACCAATTAACGCAGAATTTCATTGTTTTACTGATGCATCGCAGACTGCGTACGGTGGTACGGTGCTTGTTTGTACGTAAAATCAAAGGATGCATTAGGCGTTATACATGTTCAACTTTTTTGTGCCAAGGCAAAGGTAACTCCTTTAAAACCGGAATTAGCTATACCGCTTCTTGAATTGATGGGTGCTTTGTAAGGTGCTTGATTGATTATAAGGGTTCTACATTCATTACGTAATATTTTTTTTTTTAATTCACGTGATGTTTTGTGGACCGATTCAACTATAGTTTTGGGATGGATTACCTATTATTTCCTTTAGCATGATTAACTATTATTTCCTTAAGTTTAACTTCTCGTTGGAATAGAGTTCAAAATCGTTTGACTCGACTTTTGTCCAATTCTTGAACATGATAAATAAATAAAATGTATTCACGAACTGCACTTCACACAAACACCTTTTTGAACTGCAAGTGGCGCCCTCTTTGGCCGCTATCTGAACAGCGCGTGACATCACCTGTGACGGAGTGTGATGATGACTGCGCCTGCGTCACCTTGCCGTCATCCAGTGAAGTGTTGATCTGAGAGTGGCGCCCTCTGTGGCCACTCCTTGAACTAGTCCCGCCAACGCTGACTCAGCTCACCGCCAATGCTGGGCGAAGCTTGGTCGCGGCCGATGCGGGGCACCGTGGTCTTTAGCCGCAGCGATCCACTGCGAGTACCACGGACGAACTCACAAAAACCCGGTACTTTATCGGGCTGATGAACCAATCAACATCGTCGCCGAGTTGCCAGCCTGTCGGTTTTTTATCGGTTGCATTTCGGGGAGTGTGCGATGGAATTGCAAGATCTAATTCCACCTAGCCCGTTTCATCATCGGACTAGCAGACGTACGGCGATGCGCCATCGATACATGGTAGACATACCGCCCATACGCACAAATCGTTTTGGGCACACTTTTATTATGCGTACAGCTAAGGAGTGGAATTCCCTGATGGAGTCTGTGTTTCCGGATAGCTACAATCTAGGGGTGTTTAAGTCAAGAGTGAATAGGTTATTTCTAGGCAAGCGTGTTTCACCGTCGACCACATCATCGCTTACCATCAGGTGAGATAGTGGTCAAGCGCGAGCCTAAAGGTTATAAGAAAAAAAAATGAAAAAAAATATTGTGTGTCTTGAAACAAGTGCTGTGTGCCCGGCTGCCAAGTCGCGAGTCGAGTCAACTTCAGGGCGGCCCAGAAGTTTGGCGAGAACTATACATAATGTAGCCTAATACCTAATTGCAAACTGAAAACTATCATAAGCTTATCTATATTGTAATTAGGTAATAATGTATTTACAGCGTACAGCGTCAAGTACCTAATAAATAAACAAGTACAGTTCCCAACACACTATATTTATTACGTAATTGTTCAATCCGGGCGACGTCTCGCTGGGCCGCTAGGTGATTTGTATAGTTTTAAAAATGTATGATATTTGTTTATATTGTAATTATGGTGTAAAATATAAAGTATATTCTACTTTATGACATAATAATAACTTCACGTTTGTTTTACTGACATGGGTTTCAAGCATTGGCAGTCTACATCTGCAGGATAAGAAATATGTTTGCAATGATCTTCGAGTATTTCGTAAACATTTCAAAGCGGTTGACCACCACCATCTTTGTAAACTAGCAATTCCAGAACTACAACTATCAGGTTAATTATTATTTTCATTCTCGTCATAGATATTCTAAATTACAATTTATTATTATTATCTATACTATCTATTAGGCATGTAATATCGGAAGTTTTTTAATTCCGATATTAATATTGGTTGTTTATTGTACAAATTCGGTATGATGTTGATGCCGAGACATAATCGGATTTTCTATTGTGTCTCTCTCTAAGCAGCTGTGACTGGATAATCGGGCGGTTATTTAGCTAAACTTCACATTTGTTCCCAAGAAAGAATACTAAAGTCTATCGAGTGAACTCGAATGCCTTGTGATGTAGTAGTTGTAAGGTATATAATAAGGTATCATTATTCCAATATAGTCAGTGTATTCTCGAACCTCGTTCGTTTCATTTGTCTCCTAAACACCCGACCTTACATGGCGACCCTGCCTGTAACAGTAGTCGGCACGGGCCCGCGCGCGTGTGTTTCATAAAAGGACAAAATATTATAAACAGACTGTGCAAAGTTAATGTGGACTTTAAAATGAAGCAAAAATACATTAGCATACCTGAGAACAGGGCGTGTTCTACTGTTGCGTATTCGTGCATATTATTTTATTTTTTTGTCAAAAATGGGAAGCACAAACACCAAGGAGGAAGTTGTGATTGCGCAGACCGCCGGAGTCGGTAGTAATACGGCTCGTACGCAGCAGCTGCAGGAGACCTCGAACACTATTCTCGTGGTAATATGCACCATATTGGCGATTGGGCTGATAATCATATTATACAAGCTGTATAATCGTTGCCACAAGAAACAAATACAACGTAGCATAGATGAAGTGACATTGAAGCGATACTCCAGTATTCTACGCAGGCAGCAGACACACATGGGTGCTGTGCCACAAGCTAGCAAGACAGAAGTTCTCAACATATAACTACGACGGCGAAATAACCCATGCCATCATCAAGGCTCGTAATTCAACGTTGTGGGAGTGCTAGTGTAGTGTTGGTGTGAAAAGTAGGCAGAGATGTAACCGTTCCTTATTTCTATATCAGTGGCTAAAGTACTAGTAAGTGAATTGAGGTAATAATGAGGTAGTTAGCGACCATCTTTGTGAATTTAAGGAGCTACCTGTCTCTTGATGATGTTATTTAATGTATGTTTTTATGATTTATTGTTTATTTTGAGAGAACTTATCTGCTAAGTATCTACTAATAGTCTCTGTTAAATTATTATGTGCGTTTCTTGAAATATCGATAACATGAAACATGTAGTTTAGAACAAGCGCTAGTGACTAATACAAAGGCTAACGTGTTATGGCTGAGGAATTAGGTATAATATTAAACGAGTTAAAAGTTATAAGAAGCTACTTGATAAAAATTGGTCCTAGCAGCATTTCAGAGATAAAAACTTCGATCTTAACTTTCTTTTAATTTAAATAAATATATATATATCGGAGGAAGGTAAATGATTAATAATTGGGAACGAAGAAATATCGCCCGTAAACTTATTAATTCAGTTTTGTTTAATTGGCAACATTTAGCTTCTGATTCAAATTTCAATTAGATTTTATTCGATTGGTAACACTTAGTTTTCTCCAGTGTCCAATGCTAGTGAAGGATTTGAATCCTAGAGCAAAGTGACAGACAATTTGGAGGGAAGGCGCGCGGCAGCGCGGGGTTGACTTGGGTAGAGAGAGTACGATATTCCTGGAGAGAACTGGAGCGGGACGTATGGCGATTACGTGTGATAAGTGGCATGATTGGTGCCGGTGGAGTTGCGTCTAACCCTCTTACAAATAAACGCAGAATAAAGTTATACCAGGTATAAACCTAAGAAAATGTATGGGTATACCTTAGTTATACCTGGTATAACTTTATTCCGCGTTTATTTGTTAGACGGTAAAAGTATCAGGCTAGTGAATAGTGATTTCAAATTGGCGCGTCAACTTGCTACTAGAATTGGACAATGGAATATCTCTAAAACTGCATAAGTTACCTGCCTCGTGCATGCATAACCCACGATAAGCCCACAAGTACGAGGGTATATGGAAGGAAGCCCTCGTGTTTCCGACATATATATAATAATTTCGTTCTTCGAACTTCGAAACTTATCTTTAAAACTGACGCCAATTGTGTTTAGGTAATTCTAAGAATTCTACTTGGAATAAATATACATTAATGTAAATTCAACCTTAAACGCAATGTTTAAAGTTGCATTCACAAAACGATGTATAAAATAGTATATTATGCAACTAGTGAATAAAAGACGGATTTAAAGCGAGGGCCATAGATGAATCAAGAGCAAGTGAATGATTCTAACGACTGAATCACGACCGTAGGGAGTGATTCATGATGATTGAATCACGAGCAAAGCGAGTGATTCAAGTGTTAGAATCATGAGCGACGCGAGTGATTCATGGCCCTCGATATAAATCCGTTTTATTCAAGAGTTGCATACTATATTTTATACCATGACTTCGAGAAAAAGAAAGATTTAAGCGAAAAGCACAAGGAATATTACGAGTAATAAATAAATAAATAGTTTATTACCTTCAAAATTTATATAAAATAGAAAGAAAGAAAGAAAGAAAGAAAAATATTTATTTGTGACCCGCACAGGAGACACGAGAAAATAAGCACACACTTAAACAATATTAAAATAAAAAACCCTGTGCGAGACCAAAAAGGCTCCTATCTCAGCATGTGCAGCGATATCCAAAAAAGGTAATAACGCTGCGCTAATATTCTGATAGGGCCTACTGTTGATGCCACGGACACACTTACGGAAACAAGACTTATAAAATAAAATAAAATAGAAGAATATATAAATAACAAACAAAATAGAATAAAACACTGAAGGTGGGTCAAAGTAAGTGTAAGTATAATACAAATATATAAACGCGATGCTCAATGATCATTTGTCGAAACCATAGACAAAACACAGAGCGCGCGGACCAAATAGTATTAAAAAATACGGAAAGAATCTATGGTCGGCTGTCAAAAGAAAAATATTATGTAAGTACTAAGTAGTTTATGTTATCATTTATCATGTTGACATGTTATGAAATAGTGTAAATGAATAAGTGTAAATAAACCTGGCGAAAAGAATTGCTAATTGGATAAATTAGAGTGGTGTGGATTTAATATGTGTGGTGTGGTGTTTGCAAGAAAGTTCATAATAAAGAAAATGGGTTAAAGGCGGTAAACCTAACTGCGTGCAAACCACGGGTAAGCTTATCTTCCGGATTCCTTTTGCTGAAGTAATAAGTACTGCTTGAATTTAGTACTAAATGTTCCAATCGTTTTTATAGCACGAAACGGCGGAGGAAGATCATTCCAGATACGAGAGGCAGCGAATTTGAAACTTCCACGGAATGCTGCAGTTCTGTGTGACGCCAACAACAGGTAGGCAGAAGCTCTCGTTTTGACCCTATTTACATCGCGCGACCAGGACAAAAATGTGAAACCCTGACCCCTGAGCTAGGTAACAGCACCTGTGTTTCAGGGACCAGTAACCACCTCCGTTACGTGACATAATTATAATTAATAAAATACCATTGCAATTAATATTAGAATTACAATCCAAACAAGTATTCAATAAATATCTTAGATTAAAATCAAAAGCATTATTAAAATCCTAAATAACAAACTCAAAATTAAAATCGAAGAAGGAGTTTGTGTATCGAGTATTTTTTTCGCAAGGAGGCGCAAGGAGGTTACAAAGCATTGAAATGGACGTGTAGTACATTGGTGTGTTCCAAATTCAAACACCAAAACAGTGATTAAAAAGCTTTTTATTCACTGTTTTCAGTGAATAAAATAAGCTTTTTAGAGGAGGAATGGTATAAAGCAATATTTTTTTTATGAGCTCAATAAACATTTAGTCTTACACGAAAATGTTAAAGTCTAAATCACAATGTGCCAAAAAAAAATCAATTCGAAATTCGAATTTTTAAAATTTATGTTTGGGCTTGGACAAGGAATGAGTGGAGTCGAAACGTTCAATTATTTTTTTATATCATCGATCTATAAAAATTGGTAGCGCCATCTCTTGTAAATGTCATAAATCAATGACCGAATACATAGACAAACGCATTTAAGATTTCGCGGGCGATCGATATCCTAATTATCTCGTTCCTTCCTCATTCCTTTTCCCTTTATGTACGCCTTGATGACGGGTCGCCAGAACGAACCGAAACTTCCTCGTGAACGGGCCTCGTGTCTCAACCGCCAGCTTTCCAAGCCATCACGTGGCTGGAGACTGATGCATCTAATTAGTTAGATTGCAGAGAACCTTGTGAACCGTGTCTATTACCCGCCTCGCGGATATAAAACAATTGTGTGAAGTGTGTGGATCCTGAGGAAAGTCGTCGTCGCCATTTTGGAGTTGAAGGACACCAGCTCGCCGCCACACGTGGGCTAGCATCGACCACCACAAGGTAAGGCGTACTACTTCCCTCATTCCCATACTAGATCGCCCGAATTGATCCGTGAATATTTTCCCGCTTATTTCAACGCACTATTACCAGAACCCTTCAAATACAGTCCACTAAATTTATAATAGACACAAGGAAGAAGAGGTTTCTCAAACCGCTATAACATTTTTGGTCCTTCGTAGCCGGATATATTACTTTAATATATCCATTTTCCTTATTTCTTACGTAGGAATTTATCATAAATTCCTACTAGGGTCGTGGCACCTAGCCGCCTACCCACATAATCAAGTTGTAAACCCAATACGTGGTTCCATCAACGCCGCTATAGCAGGTATATAATTACCTATCTGCTATTATTCAAATAATTCTTATTGAAAACTAACTTGTCGTATTGTAAATTTCCATATTTAAGCGTCTTTTAGTTTAACCGCCCTTATAGGAATCACCTACCTCCAATCATAAATTGTTAGGAATAAGTTACTTTCCGAAAAGCGCGAGGTAGACATTCATTCTATAAGAGAAAAATAAAATAGGTGTACTACTAGTAGGTACCTACGCAGTATAAATATCATAACTTTACCGAATACGTTTCGACGATTGCGGACTATAGGTTGCATATTTATACCTACTTATTTATCTTAAACATATTCGAACTTAAAAATAAAACTGGCTAGGATAGTAATGCTATTAACATTTTGTGCAATCTAATTACTTTAGTTAGTGGGTACTACGAAAAATCTTATTTCGTTATCACGCAAATATTGCGAAACCCGTTGTCACAATACAGTCACACTCAGTAGTATTACTTTTCTACATATAGTTGTTCGTTTAAATAACTACCGTACATTGTTTGTTTGTGTGGTTATTTGTAACTACATTACATAACAATGCCGCGTGATGCGAAAGCAATCGCTTCTTCGGAAGATCAACAATTGGTGATTTTAGAAGCTAAGCGTAATATACTTTTCGAGCGTATTCAGTCAATTTATGATCGCTCTAAAGTCGCTAATACTTCCGAAGCAGTGAGAGAAGGCTTTCTCAGCTCTTGTGTAACATTAGATGATATTCGAACGGACTTTCATAAATTATTGGATGATTATAATGCAAGGTTACTGGCTGTTTATCCCGATGCGAAGCCTAGCTATCAAGCCTACGCCTCATTCGAGGATATGTATTGTTCCGTGAAACGTGTGATGTCTCAATTAGAAGATAAGCCGTCCGGGAAGCACAGTATGAGTGATTCCGCAACATGTAGACCAAGGTTGCCGCCAATCGAACTCATGTCGTTCGACGGTGATATACGAAACTGGCCGTTATTTTATGCAAGTTTTAAATCTACAGTTCATGACAATAAGTCGCTGACGGATGCAGACAGGTTGTACTATTTAATAGGTAAGCTGTCGCCGAAGGCGCAGTCTGTGTTCGCGGGAGTCACACCATGTGCTGAGAATTACCAAGTCATATTCCAGGCACTCCTTGATAGGTATCAGGATATTCGCGTCCTCGCGTCTACCTATTTGGATCAAGCTTTAAATCTTAAATTGTCTGGTCCCGCGTCTGTTTCGAATTACCAGCTATTCGTGGACAAGTTCATTACCGCAATTAATTCTCTAAAGAATTTAAAATTAGTTGACCTTCTGGATTTCATTTTATTGCACCTCGCAATAAAAAAGTTTGACACTGAAACTATTCGCGCTTTCGAGATGACAGAACGTAATCGTAAGATTCCCACTCTAGATAGTTTTGTCACCTTCATCAATGATCAGTGTCGGATATTCCGTAATACCCAACCACCCTCATCTAACAATAATAAATTTGATAGTTCTGACAATTCACATAGGTCTAATAAATCGCGTAGTTTTAATAATAAAATTTCCGCTCCTAATCCACAAACTTATGTAGCTTGCTCTGAGTCAAATAATTCAAACAAGTGTCTGTGCGAAACATACGTGCATGAACACTTATTTAAATGTCCCGCTTTTGATAATTTGACTCCGACAGCTCGTTTTAAATGTGTGAAAGACAACAATGCTTGTGTCAATTGTTTGAGTATTAAACATAAAACGGTTAACTGTTCCTCTAAATTAAAGTGTCGCACATGTAAACAACGTCATCATACATTGTTACATTTTAATAAAAACCCGCAATTATCAACTGTTGTGACGTCACAGCCGAAACCGGTCCCGACGCCTATGCCGACTGTTACGTCACAGTCTGAAGTATCGTTGTGTACGACATCTGTCGCTGGCGCCGCTCGAGCGCGTTCGATTGACAGTCGGTGTGTTGCGGCGTCGCCTTCGGCGTTAGATGGCCCGCAATGTACGGCGTACACAACTGTTCTACTCGCTACTGCTCAAGTAGTGATGTACGATGCAAATGATAAGCCGCACATAATACGTTGTTTACTAGATAGCGCTTCACAAAGTAATTTTATTACTTCTGAATGTTTTAAGCGTCTAGGACTTTGGAAGAACTTTCATACTTCTAATTTAATAGTTAAAGGAATCGGTGGGTCGGAAAAACCAGTTAAGGGTTCCGTAGATATTAAATTATATTCTCGTTTTAGTAGTAATATTAATTTTAACGTTTCTTCGCTTATTGTTGAACGTATAACGGAGACATTGCCGACCGCTCTTGTCGATGTCTCTAAACTTACACATCTCAAAACATTACCGCTCGCAGATTCGAAGTTTGCGGAGCCGAGCGGTATTGATGTTTTGATTGGTGCTGCTATATTCCCGCGCTTGCTTTTGCCTAACATAGTGCATAGCGAGCAACATAATATACCTCCCGCCATTGAAACTGTGTTGGGGTATGTGGTTATGGGTTCCGTACCTACAGCACATACTTCACACTGTACGAGTACAACGTCATGTTGTTCTGTTCTTCAAGATCCCAGTTTAGATTCGCTTCTCAAGCGATTCTGGGAGCTTGAAGAAATTTCCGCCTCGCCCTCGCAGAGCCATAAGGATCTCGAGTGTGAAGAACATTTTCGCGCTACCACTGTTCGCGATGACAGTGGTAGATATATTGTGTCGTTGCCATTTTGCGACGACCCTTATTCGTTAGGCGACTCATACGCTACCGCACTGAGGCGTTTTCATTGTTTAGAGCGCAAACTTGATGCGTCCTTAGGGTTACGCAGCGCTTACAATGACGTCATGCGAGACTATATAAATAAGGGATATTTGAGCCCGGTCGTAAAAGATGACAACGGTTTTAATCTGTCATATTATATTCCGCATCACGGTGTCGTTCGCGAAGATAAGACTTCCACTAAACTTCGCGTGGTTTTAGACGCTAGTAGTCAAACTACATCGGGACAGTCGATTAATGACATTCTACATGCAGGCCCCAATCTACAGGGTGATTTATTTAATATCATAATTCGTTTTCGTCTCTTTCAAATAGCCTTGTCTGCTGATTGCCGCCAAATGTTTCTCAATGTCGGCGTTCGTGAATCGGACCGTAGATTTCAACGCATCTTTTACAGATTTAGCAAACATGAACCTATAACGGTTTACCAATTTAATCGTGTTTGCTTCGGATTTAAGTCTAGTCCATATCACGCGTTACGTGTAGTCCGCCAGTTAGTCGCTGATGAAGGCGATAATTTCCCTGCAGCTTCTGCTGCTGCTTCTTCTGCTTTATATATGGATGACATTGCCTGTAGTGTCATGTCCATACCGGAAGCAATTTCGCTTTGTGATGAGCTTATTCAGCTCTTCAGGCGAGGCCAGTTCGACCTTGTCAAATGGACAAGTAACTCGAAAGAGGTTCTCGCACACATACCTGATACTCATAAGGCTTCGCCCGATATCGAGTATGAGAAGTCTATACCGCATAAGGTCCTGGGTTTACGCTGGGACAAGTCTTGTGACAGTTTCCGCTTTGACGTCACCACACCAGATGATAAATGTACTAAGCGAACCATGCTTTCCACAGTGGCTCGGCTATGGGACTTAATGGGTTTTGTCGCCCCCACTATTCTGTACGCCAAGCTCTTAATTAAGGAGCTTTGGCTGTCGAAGTGTGACTGGGACGACATTCCACCTGACCATATAGTCACCGCTTGGAAGCAGTTTTGTGTTGAGCTTTCTACGCTTAATGAAATTATTATTCCGCGTCATCTGGGGTTAGTCGACGGATGCACCATGAATTTAATAGGTTTCGCTGACGCCAGCGAGCGTGCTTACGGTGGAGTCGTATACATGCAAATATGCATTGGTTCTAACTACTCCGTGCAGTTAGTTAGTGCGAAGTCTAAAGTTTCACCTGTGAAAACCATTTCGGTGGCTAGACTGGAGTTGTGCGCGGCCCTACTGTTGTCTAAGTTGCTTCGCAAGGTACAAGACACAGTATCGCCCCACTACCGCATCGATAGGGTATACGCGTTTACGGACTCTAAAGTAGTGCTCGCCTGGATAAATTCCTCACCGCACCGCTGGCAAACTTTTGTTGCCAATCGGGTTACTAAGCTGATAGAGCTTATGCCCGCTAATTGTTTCAACCATGTCGCGGGTACTGAGAACCCCGCTGATTGTCTGTCTCGTGGTGTCACGCCAGCTAAGCTCTTGCATCATCCATTGTGGTATCGTGGACCATCATGGATTTCTCATGACCCATCTGAGTGGCCCATACATACTTTCGACCACAATGCACTACATGAGGGCGTACCCGAACAGAAATCAGTCGCTCATGCCGTGGTTTCGGACGTTACGGAATCACCAATTTACGCGCTAGCACTACGTGTTTCGTCCTGGTCTAAGTTGCTGCGCGCTATTGTTTACGTCTACAAATTTTTAAGACAACTGCCTAGTGCATGTACTGTATCGAGCTCTGATCTCAAATATGCAGAAATTAAATTGCTGCGAGCTGTACAGGATGTTCATTTCCGTAACGATATTCTAAATTTAAAAAACAATAAACCATGTACGCCCGCTCTCCATAAGCTTAAGCCGTTTCTTGATGAGCACGGCATCATACGAGTTGGTGGTCGTCTCACAAATTCGGACGAACCCTACGAATATAAACATCCCTGTATTCTACCACGTCATGACCATATTGTTGATCTTCTTGTTGACTTTTTTCACAAGAAACATCTTCATGCCGGTCCGGAGTTGCTTATGTCCTTACTCAGGCATAATTATTGGATTTTAGCTGCACGTCGAATAATTCGTCACAGAATCCACAACTGTAACACTTGCTTTAAATTCCGCCCTCGTCCTGTTTTTCCGCTAATGGCAGATCTACCTAGCCAGCGAGTTAACCAAGTCGACAAGGCGTTCACTCACACCGGTTGTGACTACGCAGGCCCGCTGCAGTACACACCATTTCGTGGTCGAGGTGTTAAGAGCCGTAAGGCTTGGCTCTGCATTTTTACGTGTTTGACAACGCGTGCCACGCACATTGAAGTGGCTACAGATTTAAGCACAGTGACTTTCCTTGCAGCCTTAAAACGCTTTCTTTCGCGACGCGGTCCTATTAAATGCTTATATACCGATAACGGTACTTGTTTCGTAGGTGCAAGTTCTTATTTACGCGACCTTCATAAATTTCTTAAAGATTTTCGTCCTCATCTTGAGGAAGAACTTTCCTTCAATCATATAGATTGGAAGTTTATTCCGCCTGCTTCTCCACATTTTGGAGGATGTTGGGAAAGTATGGTTAAGGTAGTTAAAACTCACCTTTTCAAAGTTATAGGTCAACAAATCCTCTCCTACGAGGAACTTATAACTGTCCTTAGCCAAGTTGAGGCTCTAGTTAATTCGCGGCCACTTACTGCTATGAGTAGTGACCCTACTGAACCATCAGCGCTGACCCCTGCGCATTTCTTGCACACCGCGCCATTGTTGTCCCTTCCCGCTCCTGAAGCAGACACGCTCAGCTTGCTTCAGAGACATACTCTACTTGACAAACTTGTGCAGTCGTTCTGGCAGCGCTGGCGTTCAGAATACTTACATCAACTTCAGGCTAGATCCAAATGGAATAGTCCTGCACCTTCTATACAGGAGGGTACTATTGTGGTTATCATTACTGATAACGCTCCGCCTCTTGCATGGCCGTTAGGCATTATTGAGAAATTGCATACCTCAAAAGACGGTACAACCCGTGTTGTTACTGTGAAAACCGCAAAGGGTAGCTACGTGCGCCCTGTTGTACGTCTGTGTCCGTTACCGACTCAATAAGGCCTGGCTTGATAGTTAGGTCTCTTAGTTTTAGTTAGTTTGAGACGCAAAATAATTTTTTCTCTTAAAATTTAAGTATAGGTATGCAACTTAAAGTATTATGCAACTCGTAGTATTAATCTTTAATCTTAATAATTTTAATGTAAAATCTGCATCTTAGTCTGTATTACTGAATAGGTATACGGTAGTACACCTCATAGGGCTAAGTTTAATTTTCATTAAAGGTGACCCTTTAAGGCCGGGAAAATGGTAGCGCCATCTCTTGTAAATGTCATAAATCAATGACCGAATACATAGACAAACGCATTTAAGATTTCGCGGGCGATCGATATCCTAATTATCTCGTTCCTTCCTCATTCCTTTTCCCTTTATGTACGCCTTGATGACGGGTCGCCAGAACGAACCGAAACTTCCTCGTGAACGGGCCTCGTGTCTCAACCGCCAGCTTTCCAAGCCATCACGTGGCTGGAGACTGATGCATCTAATTAGTTAGATTGCAGAGAACCTTGTGAACCGTGTCTATTACCCGCCTCGCGGATATAAAACAATTGTGTGAAGTGTGTGGATCCTGAGGAAAGTCGTCGTCGCCATTTTGGAGTTGAAGGACACCAGCTCGCCGCCACACGTGGGCTAGCATCGACCACCACAAGGTAAGGCGTACTACTTCCCTCATTCCCATACTAGATCGCCCGAATTGATCCGTGAATATTTTCCCGCTTATTTCAACGCACTATTACCAGAACCCTTCAAATACAGTCCACTAAATTTATAATAGACACAAGGAAGAAGAGGTTTCTCAAACCGCTATAACAAAAATACTAGATTAAGAATCAGGAAGTCGCTCAAATGGCCACACACACTTACCTACCTATCTTTCTATATTATAAAAATCAATTGCTGTTCGTTGGCCTCGCTAAAACTCAAAAACGGCTGGATCGATTTGAATAATTCTTTTTTTGTTTTGTTCGCTCGAATAGAGACAGTTAAAAAAATAGATTCGTGGGTAGGTAGGTAGGTAAGGTAGTTAGGTAGGGTAGGGATATCATGAAAACTTGAAAATTAAAAGTCAGTTATATGTAAGTACAAAAATATTTATTAAAAAATGAAACTTAAAATTTCAGTTAAAAACACTATGTAGGAAATTTCGGGGTTACTTTATTTCGTTTTCTATGGTGTCAAATATTTTTGACTGATTTAAAAAAGTAGTCGGACCAAAAATAACACAATAGTATTTTTTTTAAATAATTTAAAAAAAAATAGCTTTACAAACTACTCCATGCATTCTCTGTTCCAGAACAGTCAATGTTTGTTACAATAGTTGGCACGTTCGCTTTGTCGACGCAAACGTTGGTCAAACAATCATAATATTTGGTAATTGATTCATATTTTCTATTTAATTCGGTTTTTACTATAAGAAAAACACTTAATGATATAAACTTACCGAAAAAAAGATATTCCTTCCAAAATCAAGGTGTTACGGTGGCGCACGCTGTACAGATAGAAGGTGGACAATAGAGACCACCAAATGGAAGGGACCATCAGGCAAGAGAAAAACCGGCAGACCAAAGCAACGATGGGCAGACGACATCGTGCAGGAGGTAGGGAGTAATTGGATCGACCAGAGCAAGGATAGAGAAAGGTGGAAAAGGTTGGGGGAGGTCTATACCCAAAGATATACCCATATCTTATAATAAATAGATGTAATTTAATTGCTTTTAACTCTTAACACTAGATATTAAGCAAATCTATA
This sequence comes from Orthosia gothica, assembly GCA_949775005.1. Lineage (NCBI taxonomy): Eukaryota > Metazoa > Arthropoda > Insecta > Lepidoptera > Noctuidae > Orthosia > Orthosia gothica. The sequence goes on along the minus strand of OX459040.1, from coordinate 7,193,597 downwards.
AAACTTACTAACAACATTTGAAATGTAAATTTAAGGGTTATGGAATAAATGGCTTTATTATTATTATTATTATAAGTGACTGTGACATACTTAGTGAGCCAGTAGTGAGAATTATTGGAAGACAATGAATGAATAAATGATTTTATTTCTGTAAGTTGGTTTGTACAAACGCTTTTACATGTCTAACATATTTTTAAACTAGATGAGGTAGGCGTTTCCTATCTGACTACTCTGAGAAGAAAGGCCGAAACAAACTCAGAGGTCACAGTCTCTTTTAAAGTCCTGACAAAATCTTGGTTCGCTCATGAGAAGACCATGTAAACTGATGTCTGACTTTTTGTCCAATAACTGCCGATTTCATAAATGTAACTTCTCAATTAAGTCAGTATAAAAAAGAATTAGTCCATGATCCGACTATTACGAATAAACTAACTTCAAAAAGAAAACAAAAATTATCAGACAAATTAAAGCACAATAAGGCATTAGCAGTTAGAGCTATGATGGTAGATAAACTTATGGATACAGACAATCCAAGCGAACCGCCGACTTTTCCTAAATTAAGTACTTTGAGGCAAATACGAATGGAAGCTAAAAGTACACTTCGCTATAAATCCTATTCTATCTATTTATGCCATGTCGCAAAGTCCACCATTTGATTATTTTTTCCAAAAATATAGTTTAGTTCCATTCGTTTTATACTTTTGGACAAAAGAACAAAGTAGATATTACGACGAAGTGTTAAAAATATACCTATAATATTATCTATGCAACCGGTTTGTTTTTCAAACAATTGCGCCGCCGGGTGTTAATGACAATTTGAGAAACAATAAACCCAAACGTATGTTCTTGTATGCAGTTATGGCATATACTACAAGTACAAGTATACCTTTAAATTATATGGCGTCACAGTCTCACACGACTGATACTATAGCCACTTGGTTAAGCACATGGGCGCGTAACCGAAGTACGCATAATTAAATAATTTGCGATGACTCTTCTGCATTAATAGGGGCTATATGCAGTATTTTCTTAAATACAGACACCAACAAATATTTATCACAGTGTTTTTCGCTTCTAGAAGGCCAGGATGATTTGATACCAATATGCTATTTTAGATTAGACAAATCTCTTTTTTTTTTTAAACTGTACAAACAAAGTTGTTTTGAAAAAGTATCAGAAAAATGTATTGGAAGTTGCATAAAAAACATTCACCAACTTCAGTGCTATGTATGAGGCAGTTAAATCTTTAATCAAAGATATTGTAACGGTATCATTACATAAATATGTGAGCCTTGATGATGATGATTTGAACGGTCAATCATCTTATAAATATGAGCAAGCTTTACGACGTTTAGCGGGTCAATCTAAGGTTGACAACATTGTTAATTATGATTCGTCAGTAAGTAGTTTATCTATATATCCGGACGAAAATGATGAATTAAATAATACAGATACTAGCACTGAACATCCACTAATCAAATATTATGACGAGATTATCGAAACAGAAAAATTATATTTGATATTACTTGACCCAAGGTACGAACACAAAAACGAATACAACTTGCCTGCCATAAATTACACTTTAAAAAGACTGTTACGTAAATTACCTATGTGGAGTGTCATAAAGTGGAGTAACGTCATGAAAAAATATTTTAATAACGTTAGTACGGTTGCGAGTAGTTCAAATGTTGAAAACCACTTTAAAGATATTAAAACAATATATTTCATCATAAAAGTCGTGCGAATACTATTGGATGAGTTTTTAATTTAACATTATAGTTATATTAATGGGACAGTTAAACTAAATATATCTAATCATTTGTTAAGTCTCAACGAAAACAAACGAACAATGATGATTCAAATTCCAAATTAAGTCTTAAAAAAGCAATTGAATGTTTACGAGACTCTTGCGTTCTTTAAAATCCAAGTGTACAGAATAATTTTAAAGCTGATAAAAAAATAACAAAACGACAAGGTAAAAAAATCTGTGTCGATTTTGAAGTCGAGTCTGTATTTCAGGACAAACCTATAGAAATAGAAAACTGAGGCCTTGCCATTTCTCACAACAAAGCAAACTCATCTTCGAAGCCACTGTACATCTTACAAAATGACAATATAGCCTCATCGAAAAATATAAAAGTCGTATTGACCAATACTTGTGCATTTGATGAAACCGCTCAAGCTTTCGCGGTAGCTTATAAAGATAGAATCTTATTCCGCCAATTAATAGATTCTTTCCAAATGATAAGCAGAGATGCATTTACTAAGTTTTTTATAGTTATAGATTTATCAAATTTAAAAAAATATACAGAAGGATTATACCAAAAACGAGATAACTTACTAACTCTACTCTTTAGTTCTGACGATAGTGTTCACGATGCCAAACAGTGCTGTATAATAAACTGTGCGTGCAATGTCACAAAAATATTTGAAGAGATTTTACCATAGGTACTTTTCTGCCAACATAAAGAAATGTTGCTCAAACTAACAATGTGCTTATCTCGAAAACAATGGCACTTTTGAATGTAAAATTGCCTTTGAATATAGACATAATTAAGCATAAAGACATTGTCAAATTACAAGAGTCAGTAGAATCTGGCATGAAAAACGACTTTGCTCCTATTTGCAATTTTTGTGAAATAGGCACTATAGCATTCAATTATGATTTAAATGGTTTAATTATCTTTGAATTACATGACTTGTATTTTGATACAGATGACATACCTCGTAATATTGAACTAAATAATAAATTTTATTTAATATTGGCTATTATTGAATATGTACCGTCTTCACAATTGGCAGGTATTGGCCATTACAAGGCTTATTGTTTTAGACCTCGTAACAGGTCATATCAATGTTACGATGATTTATATAGTAAAATTCAGAATGGTGCAAGAAACTTAATGCCACATGCAATTATTTATACAACCGAATAGCTGCATCTAATAAAAAATCTGAAATTAATGGTTGTCTACCTACGGTTAGTTTCAGAATTTTTATTACAATCGTTAGGGCGTATTCATGTACCTACATTGTAAATCTAAGTATGCACGAATAGACGACCAAATAAAATAATACGTCAAAAAAGTATGCCGTTTATACAGCCAAACAACTTTTTAATTTTGTTGGCAATAAATTAATATTTGACCCACGACCATAGACTTATGCACACTTTATTTTTCTTTGTTTGTTTGATAACATATTAAGTGTTTGTTAGAAAGATTTACTAAAAAATATAATAGCTTGGACCAATACCGGTGGGCCCCTATTTTTTATATTTTAAATGTTTTTTGGGGATTTTATTTAAGAAACATTTAAAAATGTAGAAAGTAAGAAGAATATGGTATAAAAGAAAATAATAATAAAAAAAAAAATTAATCAAAATATAGAAAAAAAAATACAATTATGAAAAAGTAATAATATACAATTAATTAATAATCCTGAAACATTTCAATTAATTAATAAGCATTGATCACCATACACACAAAATGAATTTATTGCCATTTGGTGCAGTAATTAGAAGGCAAATATATTTATTTTCAAATGTAAAATTTTATCACCACCTCCGAACGAAAGTGATAAATTTTTCCTAATCATCTGTGAAAATGTGACATTTGTGACAAAATGTGTGCGCGCCCGTATTAGCAATTAAGACCCGACGAGTCCCAAACAAACGTCAGGAAATTTTCTCACGCCGCCGGTGCTATTATTTAGGACAAAATGGCGTTATCGCCCAAACTGCGATGAAATGTGTGACTCAAGCCATGTCACAGTAGGCCTTGCTCGCCGGGAAGCAACAAGAAAGGCATGTTGCGCCTTTAAAATATGTCACATGTTTGACCCGTGCTAGCATTTAAGACAAATTGTAAGACATGACATAATTTATCATGTCTTGTCACAAATGTCTTGGGTACGCCCATGCTCGCTAGGCTGCACAGGATCTGTGACAAAGGAATTCTTCCCAAGCGTCCTGGGCGCGAAAATAATTACCCGAGACATGGTCCTCACACTCTCCTCACGCTCACTAATGCTGGACATTAGTCCAGATATTCACAGGACGTGGAGGATTCTCAGCATATTTACACCGCTTCCATCTAAAAGACAGTCCCGCGTGCGTGTGTGACCCATTAACGGAGGAATCAGTCTAGCACCTTCTGTTCGAATGTCCAAGATTTAGCCACGACAGGATAAGGCTGGAGAGTGAGCTGGATCTCACCCTTAGCTCGTCGACTCTCAGCTCCATCGTAGAGGGCAAAGCTAAAATACCACCTTTCTTGGAATTCGCGCAGAGGATCGTTTCAGTCGCCGCAAGGGCCAATTCGTCGACCGCCATTCAACACAACCATTAACAAACACACACATTGACAACACAAACAATAACTCAGACCACAATAGTCACAACACTAACACAAACGCCTTTAAATACATATATGACCGCAACATCAACACTGACACCGACTCCAGCACTGACACAACAACAAATTTCAATAGCAGTACAAATACCAACCGTAACACTGACACAACCCAATAACAGCAACCATCACAACAACTAACACACGAATGACCATGACACCAATATCATAACATCACTATTGACACAACAGTCACACACAACGATATTGACACAATCTCGACCACAAACACTGACCACACCCAGTCCAAACATGACACCAAACCAGTCGCTAGCAGAAACTAGCATTGTCTCAATTAACATCACAACGACATCAACGGACCAAGAATCAACTGACAACACAACCACCACGCAACACAACGGTTCGGTATTCATGCCCTACTATCTATACTTAATATTATAAAGAGGAAAGATTTGTATTTTTCAAAGGTACATAAATTAAATAGTTTTTTATAATAATTTCAGAGATTACCAGAGTGAGACAGTATAGAACTTCACAACGCGAGAAGCAACAATGCAAAAATACAGAACAAATTCAGACAAGCAACATGACAAGGATGACCCCAATTTCAAAAACAAAAGCTTTCCAGATTTTTGCTAGAAACTTGAAACATGTAAACTCAAAAACATTTTTCTTATGCAAGTTAAGCAAGCTGGGAAACTTGACATGTAATGTATCATGAGACATGTAAGGGGTAGAAAATTTACCATGGACGAGAAAATTTTGTCTTTATCTCTATATAAGCCATCACCTAAAGCCTATAGGATTTTGAGTAAGTTTTGCATTTTACCTAGCAGAAGAACTTTGCAGAATATTTTTTACAAAGTAAAACTGGGTCCTGGGTACAATAAAAGGATTTTTAAACGTTTGAAGGAGATTGTCGAAAAAATGCCACAGATTCAAAGACTGTTCATTGGTGTTTGATAAAATGGCCATTTCCCCATCATGTTTTTATAACAAAACGAGAGACTGTTGAAGGCTTTGTGGATGATGGTGAACAAAAAGAAGATAAGTTTTGTGATCATGTTTCGGTGTTCATGATAAGAGGTATTGTCACGGCATACAAGCAACTTGTTTATTACAGCTATTCAGCCGGTACAACTAAAACATTAGCTTTAAAAAAACAAATTATAGATGTTAACACAAAACTACAAGAAGCTGGTCTTAAAGTTGTAGCCACAATTTGTGACCAAGATACAACAAACGTTGCTTAGATTAACAGTCTAGTTACAGACACCAAGGAGGATTCATCGAAGTAAATGATTTAAAAAAAATATTTCTTGCATGATCCTCCGCATCTGTTAAAGTGCATTAAGAATAATTTGATTTATAAAAATCTGAATTATGTTATGGATAGCAAAGCTCAACAAACAGCAAAATGGAGCCATATCAGGAATTTATTTGAGAGGCCGCCTAACTATAAAGGCTCTAAAATACTGCCTAATTTAACATCTCAGCATGTTATACCGAAGGGTCTCCCTTGTTTGACCGAAACGAATTTGACAAATTTTCACTTACCAAAAAAATTTTCGCATAATTTCAATTCCCAAATTATTACTTAGCAAAAAATCTATTCACGAAAATTTTTAACGCAAACATAATGTTTGGGAAATGAACGTTTAAACTATAACTTGTTAACCAACTAGTACTTTTAACATTTTTTATTTATTCAAATATTTCACTTGGAATAACAGTTTTTACGCAAAATCAAATAAGCCAAATATTTATAGTTTTTTATTTCTCTTTTTTTATATATATTTTTTTTAAATTTAATGCAGGTCACAGTTTTAACCTAACCTAACCATTTTTTTTTAAATAACTAATTATCCTAATCTTAATAGTTCAGTTCCGGGTAACCTACTAAAAACAATCTCTTTTTTCTATTAATGCAAGTCGTTTCTGGCACTCGCCGGCCGCTGCCGCGGCACCGCTCGCTTCGCTCGCTCGGCTCGTGCGTAGGAGGTCACAGTTTTAACCTAACCTAACCTAACCATTTTTTTAATAATTAACCTACTATAACTACTTCCATAAATAAATTAATATCAAGTAACCATAAATTTGACTTGTTTCAGACAAATTGAAAGAATTAATCAAAAAATAAAATTGTATTTTTTATTATATAATTCAAAAAATCTTATGTTTGCCTTAATACTTTTTGTCTTAACCAAACGTTTATTGTCTGAAGATTGTTTGCTGTAATAAATCATTTGATTAAAGACCAAATGCCATAATGACATTATACTTGGTAAAATTTTGCCATGTAAAAATTTGACCAAATAAAAATATGCGTACTAAAATCATTCGAAATATTGCAATGGTATAAAAAAAGATTGCTGAAATTTGTTTGGGTAATGAAATTTTGTCAAAATCTTTTCGGCAAAACGGCAGGATCCCTATACCGAATCATATACCGAAAATGAAGGTTAAGCACTGTGCACAAGTGTTCAGTCATTCTGTTGAGTCAGCGTTAGGATTTATACAGGTATGTATCAATATCCTTACCATGATTTTGAAAGTAGACGTTGTCATGAGGTAGTCTAGTATAAAATTTCTCATGAGATAGTCTAGTATAAAAATGGACGCCCATCCACTTTCTTTGTAATTTTTTATGACTATTGTGAACAACCAATTTCAAGAATGTTCCCTTAATTATCTATACCCTGTACAATATTCAAAAAGTTACATGAAAACAATCCTAACATGCCTTTTAAAAATATGCAGGTATATTTACTTAATCAATGCATTTTACCTTTGTAATAATAATGACTTTAAATGGAATTGTTTCTTAATTTTCAGAGATGGGAGCAATGCCAGAAGAGTGCACTCACTCCGCAGATCTCGCAATATTCTTCGACAGATTATTTGATAGTGTGAATTTTGGGAGTTATGAAGTTGTGCCAGGAAAACCAGTACAAAGCTCTCTCAAAACTAACTCGGCTCATCATGAACTCTGGAGTGCCAGTTTGCCTGTCTTGAAATCAATGAAATTCAACACTCCATGAAATGTGCCATCATTGATGGGCTGGGTCAAATTACTTCATGGAAAAAGTGGTCAAATTTCTTCATGAAAAAGGTATGAAAGCCATATTGTTGCGCAGAATAAATCAAGATGCCCTCGAAAATTTATTTGCAGCCATAAGAGCCCATGGATATGCGAATATCATGCCAAATTGCTCGTACTTTGAAGCATCGTATAAAACATTATTGTTAAACAATTTAACATCTAAACTCTATGTAGGTGCGAATTGCGAGGCTGACAATGACTTTGGTTTAGATTCACAAAAAAAAAAATATGTGAAGAGGACGAGCAAATTAGCAACGAGGGCATCAATATCGTGAAATATGAGCACATGTACAAAGAGCTCATAGACACGACGTCAATAATAAATAAAAAAGATAAAAGTAATATATAAAAATGCGCAGCAATAGGTTATTGCAGTGGGTGGTTCGCACGCCAAGCCAAAAGCAAACTGTTTAAAAGATGTCAAACATGCCTCAAATCCATGGAAACTGATTATACTGAAGATTTCCATGGATGTATTGTGTTTGTTTGACTTCTATGCACAATAGAAAACATAACTTACACTATTTTAAAATGAACACCATTATTACTGAAAATATGGATTAATATCCAAGTTTGAAGATATTTTAAATAAAACCCAACTTTCCGTAAGCAAACGTTATTTTTGTAATGACTTCAAGAAAACAAATTGCAAAACAAAATCGAAAATAGACAATGTAAAAAAGTAAAATATAGAAAAACATAGACAAGTTATCAAAAAAGGTGCCAATCGGGCACATGCTCCCCTTTTTTACAAGAGGACTATCTTTATTAATGGCCGCCGCAATGTGCCTGCTGGGGTCCGGACATCAACTACCCGCACAACCCCGTCACGCCCCGGGTGCAGAGCCGCAATCACGCCGCGTGGCCAGGTTCCCCTCGGCAAATCCCCGTCGCCGATGAGGACCGGGTCGCCAACTCTAACGGCGACATCTACTCCCGGTACGCGACGGGGTGCCAAGGCGGGAAGATATTCGGACACCCAACGACGCCAAAAGTGGTCGCTCAGCCGGAGTGCCTTTCTCCACCCGCTCCGACCAATCAAAGCTGCATCCGTCAAATCCTCGGCTGGAAAGGGGCGACCGGATGAATCCCCTAACAAAAAGTGATTAGGGGTCAGCGCCTCCGGGTAGTTCCCGTCAGGAGAGACGTGTGTCAGTGGCCGCGTATTCACTACAGCCTCGGCTTCAGCCAGTAGAGTCGCCAGAACCTCTTCTTTCGGTGCCCGTTCTCTCAAGGTTACTCTCAGGGCGGATTTAACCGACCGAACCAGTCGCTCCCAAGCTCCGCCCATGAAGGGCGCTGATGGGGGTATAAAACGCCACTTAATTTTCTCATGTGCTGCAAAATCTGGTACCGCAGCATCGTACAAGGCTCTCAGCTCCCGATTTGCTCCCACAAACGACTTCCCATTGTCCGAAAATATTTCTGTCGGTGTACCACGTCGGGCGATAAAGCGTCTTAGGCACATAATAGCGGAATCCGCGGACAAGCTGGCTACGATTTCGAGGTGGATCGCTCTGGTTACCAAGCACGTAAATAAGGCGACCCATCGCTTTTCACGCCGACGCCCAATGGAAATGGATACGGGCCCGAAGTAGTCCACGCCGGTGAACGTGAAGGCACGTCGATGATGAGCAAGTCTCGCCTCTGGCAAGTCTCCCATTGGTGGTTGTAGGGTTGGACTCTTCAGCAATTTGCATAGCTGGCACCTACATAGGTGCCTACTGCCCTCACGGCGTTCCTTAGTCCAATAATCCAATACTGTTGCCGCATCTCGTTTATGACTGTTTCAGTGTTGGCGTGCGCAAACTTTTGGTGGTAGTAAGTGATTAAAAGACGAACGGCTGGCTCTTTCCCTTCTAAAATCATGGGCTGGCTGTTAGAGACGGCTGACGTTCTACCTGCGAGGCGGATCACTCCGTCCCTGAGTACAGGCGACAATTTGGCTAATCGGCCCTTCAATATGGGCTGCCCACGTGATAGATAAAGCAGTTCTTCCCCGAAGGCGCTAATCTGACTGCTAGCCAAAATGTGGAGCTCCGCTTGAATGATGTCTTCAGCGATCAAAGGTTCTGGAGTGTTGGGAGGAGTGACATCCGGCTGTGAACCGCGGTTAGACATATCTCTAAAACAAATACCCCGAACCCAAACATTTTGAGACTCACGACCCCGATGATTTTTGAAAATGGCAGCAATGAATTTATGTGTTCTAGCTGTTGCCCTTACCAGTCTAATCCAAGAGCTAAAATGGGTAATGTTAGCTACTACAGGTACGGATAACTGATGGGAACTAGTAACGTTAATGTATTCTGTACCATGTGATTGTGATTGATGCAATGATTTTAACTGACGGAGGGATGGCTTGAGCTCCTCCTCTCCAAAAGCTACTGGCGCTGCGACTTTGGGCTCTGAAGGCCACTCAGTAGTGGCGGTCAGGAGAAATTTTGGGCCATATAGCCAACGTGGTTCAATGTTGGACTTCCCCCTCGTCGCATCGTCAGCCACGTTTAGCTCGGTTGGAACCCAACGCCATTCATCTACACTAGTGATTTCCAAGATCTCTCCTACACGATGTGCCACAAAAGGTTTATAATTTCTCGCATCACTGCGTAACCATCCTAATACGGTCATGGAATCGCACCAAAATATACGCCGATTCGGCTTCAAACGGTGGAATTCACAAATCCTAGAAGCAAGACGAGCAGCTATCAAGGCGCCTTGTAGTTCTAGGCGCGGGATCGAAACTGGTTTCAACGGGGACACACGTGCCTTGCTAGCTATCAGCGCCAGTTTCACGTCACCATTGAGAAGCACAAATCTCCAATAGGCAACAGCGGCGTGTGCCAGCTCGCTAGCGTCACAAAACACGTGTAACTCCAGCTCCGAGAACCTATACAAATTATAGCACCGTGGAATTATCAATTCTGAAATGGATTTAAGGCACTCAAACCATTCGAGCCAAGTTTCTTGGTCAGCCTGTGATAGCTTCTCGTCCCAGTCAAGGTTCTTGCGCCACAAATTTTGAAATAAAATCCGGCCTCTTACTACAATGGGAACTAAAACACCTAGAGGGTCGTAAATGCGCATGACGTGGGCTAACACTACACGTTTTGTGAAATGGTTAGGAGTATCCTTAATGCTGGAGTTAAAACTGATGATGTCCTGAGATGGTTTCCATATAAGACCAAGAGTACGTGTGGTGGTAACTGAACACGGTAAACTACCTAACTCTACACTACGACGATTGGCTAGTGAGACGTCAGACAACAAATCGCTTGGCAGCTGATTGAGTGCCTCGGGCTCATTCGACACCCAACCGCGCATCTCGAATCCTCCGCGCTTATGAACCTCTACGATATCGGCTGCTAATCGAGCTGCGTCCTCCGTAGGGACATCTACACTTCCGATATAGTCGTCCATGTAGGTATCAGAAGTAATAGCTTTCACAGCCTGCGGATATTCGGCAATGAATTCCGATGCGTTTCGATTGAGGATGTAAATCGCTGTAGCTGGACTAGAACATGCCCCAAAAATCATAGATGACATTCGAAAGATTTTTATTGGACCCGCAGGATCATCGCGCCAGAGAAAACGCTGTGCGTCACGGTCGCAGTCCTGAATTTTAACCTGCGGGAACATCTCTTTTATATCGGCGGTCAAGGCTACTTTCCCCTCTCTAAAACGCATCAAAATTCCTAATAGAGGTTGTAAAAGGTCAGGACCCGAAAGAAGCATAGAATTTAGTGACACGCCCTGTACTTTAGCTGCTGCGTCATGAACAACACGAAGTTTCCCCGGTTTGTTGGGATTTACCACTCCGAAATGCGGCAAATACCAACAAACCGATGTGTGCGACTGCCTTGTACACTCCTCAGCAAACCCCTTAGCCCGCATGTCGTCGATATTAGCCCTATACCTTTTGGCAAACTCTAAATCCTTCGACATTTTTACCTCTAGGCTTTTGAAACGAGACAGCGCTAAAGGATAACTATCAGGAATAGGTCGGCTGTCTGCCTTCCACAGCAAGCCAACCTGAAAGTGCCCATCCAGTCGGCGCTGGGTAGTTTGTTCAAGGATGCGTAAAGCCCGCTGATCATCCGCACTGCGCGGCTCCTGTTTAGTTATGCCAATTGCATCTAACCTATATTGATCCCTGATGAGCACTTCTAGATCACGCTCTGGACGCTCACGCAAGTGGCAAGAAGTTTCTACTAAAGTTGTCCGACTGCTGGCACACCCGAATAACACCCACCCCAGTGGTGTTCGGATGGCGACAGGCTGGGTCTTTGTTCCCTTCCGAACTTCCGATGCTATGATAAGAGGCCAGTTGTCGATCCCTAACAAAATGGTGGGCTTTGCCTCGGCATAACACAATTCCTCCATCACATCAGAGAGGTAGGAAAAGGAACGTAAGGACTCGCGTGTGACCGACTGACTTTGCAGCCCTAAGTTCTTAATTGCCCTAGCTTTTTGAATTGAAAACGTTTGTGGGGCAGATCGGCCTTTTATTTGAAAGTCAACAAACTGTATGCTGCTGTCCATATATAACCCTCCCACACAATCCAAATGCAGACTACCCACTGGACCCTCGGCTCCAATTTCGGAGGCGATGTCGGCATCTACAAAAGTAGCCGTCGAGCCATCATCTAAAAGAGCAAAAGTATCTACACTCCCAGTTGGCCCAGAAACTGTGACGGGTACTACTTTCAATAGCGGACGAGATGTGATTTCAACCTGCGAGTTGTTGACAGCTGCAAGAACCTGATCAATTGTTTCGGCCTCCGTTTTCATCGGTTCAGGTGACATGACCTCCTGAACGTGAGCCGAGGTAACATAATTATCGTTGTGTAAAACAGTATGATGCCTTTGCTTACAGTCGACTATTGTGCAACTAGCCTTATTTTTGTTACAAAACCTAAAATTGTGCGGCACTTTTTGAAGGCAACGATAACAGACTTTATTGTCTTTGACAAAACGCCATCGGTCATCGACTGTCAAAGATGTAAATGTCGGACAATTTGACAACTGATGTCCACCTTTGCAAAATAAACAAATATTTTCCTGATCTGTGGTTTTTGCAGGTTTCCATTTAGAATTTGATGTAGTTGAAGCCCCCGCCGCCGACTCAGAAACTGCATGTGCTCGCTGTTTCTGTGTAGTGCTGGCCGATGTTGTCTCAAACGTAGCACTAAACTTCATAGCCAAATCCACTTCACGATCTAAGAACCTCGATAATAATTCGACCCTAGCTTGGTCTATATACTCATATTTATCAGCAAAGTCTAACCAACGCGCGCGCAATAGTGGAGAAAATTTACTTAATATGGCTGCAAACAGCTCCGGAGAACGCAAATAGTCAGTATGCTGCAATAGCTTGGCAATCTCGACACAATTGCGCACACGGGTGGTGAAAACGTGTAGGTCTCTTACCTCCGAACCCAGCTTGGGCAGCGCCTTGACCGCGCTCACCTCTTGTAGAACGATTTGCTCAGGTCTACCGTAGCGACGATCTAGGGCCTGAATGACGTCGTTGGCGTGAGGTGCCAACACCAACAGCATGCTGACTGCTTCGCGTGCTTCGCCTTTTAGGGCCTGGTTTAGGCGTGCAAGATTTTCTGATTCTGTAAATCCACCTACAGTATCCTGAAAAGCCCGCTTGAACATAAGCCAGTCAAGGGGTGAACTACCATCAAAACACGGAAGCCTTATAATTTTTTTATTGGTATTGGAGACGTTATTCTTCGCAAGTGCCTTTAGGGCCTAGGACTAGCTGTGCAACGCCCTTTGAATCGCCGCCGTCTCCTGGAATATCAGTGGCAGCGGTCCTGTCCGCCCCGCTAAAATTGTGCTGAGGCAAAAATCCAAGACTCTGTGCTGCGATATCATCAGAAACGGCATGTCGGACGTCACGTGATGGCTGGGAACACACGAAAACGTTAGGAGGCCCTACCTCACATCCATTGGTAGATCGAATCCTATCATGAACAGGTAATTTGGCAGGGAGGGCAGTAGTGTCTAGCCATTGTTGGACACTGGCACGGCTGCGTGAACTGTTCGAACCGTGGATACTGCCCTCCGCCTCAATTGCTGCGAGCTCAGCTTTATATTCAGCTTCAGCAGCTTCGCGCTCTAGTTCCATCTGCTTAGCCTCTACCTGTGCACGCATCTCAGCCTCCATTTGGGTAATTTGTAACTGAGCTACGCGACGAACATGTTGCGCTTCCGCTGCGGATTTTCTCGCCGCAACTACCACGGAAGAGCGACTAGTGCGACTCACGACAGACCGAGCACTCGTTGTAGGATTATACTGTGAATGTACCTGAATTTCCCTGGTCTGTGGTGCAGGAACAGCCTCACTACCTGATTGGGCAGGTGCATTCTGCTCTTCTTGAGGCAGTTTAGTTTGTGATCTGGTGACCACCATTTTTCTGGCTAAAAGAAAAGCTCTGAAAAAAACTTTTGTGAACTAGTTAGGTACAGTTCAAAACCCTCGAAGGACCACTTATTACTGAAAATATGGATTAATATCCAAGTTTGAAGATATTTTAAATAAAACCCAACTTTCCGTAAGCAAACGTTATTTTTGTAATGACTTCAAGAAAACAAATTGCAAAACAAAATCGAAAATAGACAATGTAAAAAAGTAAAATATAGAAAAACATAGACAAGTTATCAAAAAAGGTGCCAATCGGGCACAACCATTATAAAATAATATACATCAAATTGGTGGTACTCGTAGTACTTAATACAGATATTAATTTTATAACGTGCGAGACATAAAAATATTTTAACAGATTATTTGATTAATAAAAGCAACCAATTTTCATTTATATTTGGTGCAAAGAAGTCAGCCACCTACTCACCGGCAAGGCTTTACATTATGATAAGGACGACCAACTAAAAAAAAAGCCCATGAAATAGACAAATAGAGATTTATAGAAACGGAAACGACTAAGGCAGACTAGCACTGAAGTTAATGTTTAGTTTTTAACCGACTTCCCAAAAAGGAGGTTATCAATTCAACTGTATTTTTTTTTTATGTGTGTTACCTCAGAACTTGTTTCTGGGTGAACCGATTTTGATGATTCTTTTTTATTTGAAAGCTGGTGCTTGTCATGTGGTCCCATTTAATTTTTATCAAGACCTGATGCAGAACTTCGAAGATATACATCAGAACTCTTCAATAAATAACGGCAAATCACTCGGGATGGCTGCAATCGCATTTCTGTTTATTGTTCACACCATTTCATAATATAACATCACACTTGTTACGCGCAGCTGCATAAGGGGAATCGCCAACTCAGCACTCAACACTTTTATTATAGAACCATGCAAATTTATCGAACGACAGAAATGGCAAGCTGAGATAGCACTTTGTGACGCACGGACCTAGTTAAGCCAATCATTGTGACTAGGTTAATATTCCATTCCATATTCTTACTTCGAATAGGCACTTAGGCTAATTTTAGCGATAATTAATGTAATTCTTTAATTTTAAAATAAATTAAGTTAATTCATTTTTGTTTTTTTTTTAATCCTTCGATTGCAGCTAACGTAATTGGCGCAGTCGGTAGGATATGCGCGGGCCGGTTCGCAAGCTTTAGGGATCTCTAATATCGAAATCCGCGTATGCGAATCGCCTGGGTGGCTATCGAGCCCCGGTGACGAATATCCAAATTTACGGTCCAGCTGCAGTTCCGGTAGGAGAATCACGAGAGAACCAGAGATGAAAATTTGTGAGTACACATGAATTGTTTCTGTGTCTCCTCCTTCTTAATCCTAATACCACCCAACTTCCAAGATTTTCACCCGAGAAGTTCCGATTCCCAGGAGCCCACATCTCGTACGGCTCGCTGGAGTGCTATAGATAACAGTAGTTAAATAGTGATAGTGAAATTAGTAGTATAAATAGCATAAATATGGCCCATGACCCGGATACAATTTACAAGACCCTTCGTATGGTCCCGGAGTTCGATGGGAACCCAAATGTTTTGACTAGGTTTGTCAGAACATGCGATCAAATAGTAGCTAAGTATGTTATCAATACCCCAGGTAGCTAGTTAAACAACTTATGCCTATTAAATAGCATCTTAAATAAAATAACAGGCTCTGCCGCTTGTACCATCAATTCCAACGGCATACCAAATAGTTGGCTAGGGATATGAACAGCCTTAGTCAATAACTTTTCAGATCAACGAGATGAAACAGCTTTGTATAGAGACCTTTCGTTAGCTACGCAGGGAAATAAGACACCTCAGGCATTCTACGAGGAATGCCAAACTTTGTTCAGTACAATGATGACGTATGTAACATTACACGAGTCAATTACTACCACAGTGGAAGCGAAACGTACACTGTATAAAAAAGTTACTATGCAGGCTTTTGTAAAAGGCTTAAAGGAACCATTAGGATACCGCATAAGATGCATGCGTCCCAATACTATCGAAAAGGCCCTTGAATATATACAGGAAGAACTTAACGTTATGTATTTACAGGAACGTAGTGAATTTTCAAAACCCACTACACAAAAGAATTCAAACCCTGTAACACCCCATAAAAATACCAACCCAGTTCCTCTACGTAATAACAATTTCGCAGTACCAATTCCCAACTGGCCCAATCCCATAGAAATTAGACCCAACCAACTACCACCACCACAACCATTCAGGTTCAACCCCAACTTTATTAATCAACAGCCCCAACATCGCATGCCTAATCGAACACAGCAAATATGCCGTGCGCTACCTCAAACATATAACGCTCAAAGTAACATGTTCCGTTTGCCACCCAGAAACATTCCGGCCCGAAATCAAAATCAAAGTGTTAAACCTATGAGTGGTGTACAGCATTTCAAACCTAGACCCCTGCTATCTGGCCATAATCGGCAGAATTCAGGTAATCCGCCACCAACTAATTATTTTAAAAATCGTGAAATGAACATGAATGAGTGCACGTCATACGACGACTCATATTACCCGTCGGAGTTCTATTACGAGCCGGACTGTTTTCACTTATTATGATTATACGAGTAACCCGTTCCCTACATTAGAGTGCAACCATGATCCCACTTTGGACGATGTAAATGTTCCAGGAAATATTACAGGTTCTACTGAACCTCAGGCAGGTCCATGTCAGATAAGTCAGGATTTTCAGGAGGAACAGAAATCAAAAAAGCTAATATAGAATTAAATCTCCAAACTCAACGTCAGTTGCCGTACATACTAATATCAGAACCACCTTTAAAATTACTAATTGACACCGGTGCGAACCAGTCCTTAGAAAAATATTTCCCAAATTTTCCCTTAAATTACGACCCGTTTGAAGTTACCAATGTACACGCGGTTAGTAGAAATAATTATTCTATAAGTTTGCCTTGCTTCGCGGAATTTAACGATCCAGAGTTTAACAAGTTATTTGTATATCGTTGCCATGAATACTTTGACGGTTTAATTGGTTTAGATTTGCTAACTAAATGGGAGTCCAAGATAGATTTAAAAGGTCAGAGGTTAATAACGCGCACATCATCAAATCCTATCCGTATGTATAATTCCTGCAATGTTAACTTGTATGAAGATATAATACCTGCTCAATCTTCGAAATTAGTGAGAATACCGATCGACACTCCAAACGGTGCAGCATTAGTTAGTGAACAGACTATATGCAACTGTATAGTACGCGAGTGCCTTACTATTGTCGACAATAATCGCGGCTACTTAGAGATAGAAAATACGAGCCCGAATGATATTATACTTGACCAACCAGTGCACGCAAGTTTATTCAATATCGAGTGCACGCGCACCGAAAATATTCAAGAAGTGACATCGCGATTACGAACAGATTATTTAAACGAGGAAGAGAAACTCAAACTTATAACTCTTTGCTCAAAATATGCTGACGTGTTTTCATTCATCGTCAGGAGGTTAGGGAACAGATTTCAAAAATGTTAGATCAGGGAATAATACGAGTTAAGCCTTAAGATTCAGCATGGAGTTCGCCCATTTGGGTGGTCCCCAAGAAAATGGACGCCTCGGGAAAGCAAAAACAGCGTTTAGTAGTTGACATTAGGAAGCTCAATGAAAAAACTATTAACGACAAATACCCTATCCCGAACATTAGCGATGTCCTTGACAAACTGGGTAGGTGCCAATACTTCACCACTCTAGATCTGGCTAGTGGCTTCTACCAAGTCGAGATGGACCCTCAGGATGTTCAGAAAACAGCTTTTAATGTCGAACATGGACATTTCCAGTTTCTTTGAATGCCCATGGGACTTAAGAATTCACCGTCCACATTTCAAAGGGTTATGAACAATGTCCTCAGAGGTCTCCAGAATGACATATACCTGGTGTATCTTGATGACATCATCGTTTTTTCCACATCACTACAAGAGCATATGACCAATCTCGAAAAAGTTTTCCATAGACTTCGGGAATCGAACTTTAAGATCCAAATGGATAAATCCAAATTCTTAAACCATGAAACTGGTTATCTCGAAGACCCCCCCCCCCCTTACTAGAAGTCCCAATCACAGACGAACCCCTTTACAGATTTCATAGACAATTATGCTTTACGATAGTAGAAGATGTCAAACGCAAACCGGTAGTTACTAAGGCATTCGAAACTCACACGCGCATAGCAGTCCAGATATCATAATCTAAGTTAGAACAAGATGTAGTCAATGCCATCAAAGAGTATGTAAGTAAACCCGAAAGTAACAACCGGAATCCTAATAAATCCACCTCTTGCCATGTATTCCATCATACCAGTCATACAAGACAAATTTAAGAGTTCGTCTATGAACTTAGTACTAGCTAAGATAGAATTAGAAAACGTTAAAGATTATCTACGTCAGCAAGAGATAATTCAACACTACCATGACGGCAAAATTAATCACCGAGGAATTACCGAATGTTACTTAGCCCTCTCAAAAAAATATTACTGGCCCAAAATGAAAGACCAAATAACTAAATTCATCAACGAATGCATTATTTGCGGGCAAGCTAAATATGACCGAAGACCTATTAGACCCCAGTTTAATATTGTTCCTCCGGCAACAAAGCCATTCGAAATAGTCCATATGGATTTATTCACGTTTCACAATGAAAAGTATGTTAGATTTATAGATGTTTTTAACCGACTTCAAAAAAAGTAGGAGGTTCTCAATTCGTCGGAATCTTTTTTTTTGTTTACCAAATACGGACAAGCATACCATCTCCGTGATGGCACGGGCATTAGCGTACTTCAATCATTATTATAATATTGTACCCACCATGGGGTTCCCTTAACGTTAGTGACTGACAATGGAGCGGAATTCACTAATCAACTGTTCCTAGAATTCAAACGCCTTCATAAGATAAACCACCATAGAGTTTTACCGCATTCGCCTAACGATAACATTGAACGCTTCCATTCAACTCTCCTTGAACATATAAGAATATTAAAGTTAAAACACAAAGATGAGCCTATCGTAAATCTTATGCCTTATGCTATCTGTAGGCGACGCATCACACATTCATACTTACCTGTAATGTGTACCTACTTAAGCTAATAAACTTATAACTAATCCTAAAACTATAACTTAAAGCTAAATAACCTAAATGTGTCTTAATACTAAATACTTACCTTGTATGTTGCCCATGCCTATTTCATGTATTTATGTGTGGAACTATTGATGTTATGAATAAATTGAAATGCCCGCGCGAGCGTCCCATTCGCGCCTGTGCTCATTCGGTCCGCGATTCGTTTCTACATTCAATCATTCGCGGAAAGGGTTGGCGCGCCATCGCGCCCCCTGGCCCCCGTAGTCAGACGTTAGATTCCAACACGCGCACACGCACCGCGACACAACGCGAAGGACGCTCGCCCGCCGTTTGTTTACCGATGAAAACCGTTGTTTCCGTTCATCCCCCGGCCTCCCAACACACCAGCGACCTACCTACGAACTCTACACTTTACAATCTGGTCCCTCGAGCCGGATCTAGGCCGGGGACGCGAAATCGCAAACGGGAGTGAAAAGACAAAATGGCTACCGAGCCCGTGAAAAGTGTAAAAAGTGCAGTGACTCTGGCATCGTCTGCCTCAATCTCATGTCGCCTGAAACGCCAGCAATTGGAGCTGGCCGCCGCTGAAGCGAAGGCAACAATTGATAAGGAGCTCATCGATAAAAAGCTAAAATGCGAGTTAGCTCTGATTGAAGACGAACGTGAACGCGTGTCTCGAACTCACTCGAGAAACTCTGAGCTTGTGACTATTGATGAATGGCTGGACCATACGTTAGAGCCGCCGGCGACACGTGCCGCGGCAGCAATGTTGGAGCCGCCGGCGACGCCCGCCGCGGCAGCAAAGATGACAGCGCCGACGGAGGCCGCGCCGGCACCAAATGAAAAACATAGCCGCGCACCCGCCCCCGCCGTTCCCGCTGATAGTATTCTCCAGCTAGCCTACGCACTCAGGGACTCCATGGACGCCTCGTCTGCCAGAAGAGAGGATAGGTTACTGACACGCCTGTCCACCCCACGTGAGCTACCTACTTTTTTCGGCGACTGCATAGAATGGTTGCACTTTAAAAGTGCATTCGAAGAGTCGTCCCATATTTGCAACTACACCGAGTCTGAAAACTTGTGGCGACTACGCCGAGCATTGAAAGGTGAAGCCAGGGAGGCGGTCACCGACCTACTCATCGGCAATACGTCACCAGCCGTCGTGATGGAAGCCTTAGAATTGAGGTTTGGGCAAGCTGATATTATTATTCAACATCTCTTGTCACAGATAAGGAAATTACCTCATTTACCTACTAATTATCATCACGAATTAATTAACTTTGCAACCAAAGTTAATAACTGCATAGCTACGTTGGACTCACTAAACCAACGAGACTATCTACGAAGCCCCGAGATTGCCGCTACCATAATATCGAAATTACCTAGCGTGCTACTCAGCCGGTGGACGGACTACGCCCACGATAAAGTCGTACATAACAACATACCTAAACTTGAACTACTTGGATTGTTCCTGAAAAGAGAAGCAAAGATGTTGTCTGTTGTTGGTGTACCACAGACACGGGATTACAGAAAACCCGACCCCGGGCCCCCCAGCCGTAAACACGACGAAAGACAGCGCCACTTCACGAGCCGACCAGTGTTCGCAACAACAGCCACGCCCGAGAGTAGAAGTAATAATAATAATACTTCGTGCCCGCTTTGTAAGAAACCTCACGTTCTTACTGAGTGCCGTACCTTCAAACGCAAACTGAAGAGGGACAGATGGAGATTTGTAAGATCAGAAAATCTATGCTACTGCTGCCTGTTATCACGACACGGCCGTGACACGTGCCCGGCGCCCGTATGTGACATCGATAGCTGTGGGATGGCACACCATCCGCTCCTGCACTACAACGCCAGCAACCCAAGGAGTACGAGTACGATACCTGCGCCTACGTCACCATCACGCGACGAGACCGTGGCGCACGTCGCGACTACGGCCGCGGCGACGCGCCCTCCCGCGCCCGCCGTTTCGGGCTCCGCTGCCGCGCTTGGCGCGCGCGCCCCGTCAGCCCCGACTTCAGCGGTTAGTGAAGTGATGCTAAAGGTAATAAAAGTGAATCTAAGTGGCCCCAAGGGCACCGTTAGTGCGTACGCGTTACTGGACGATGGCGCTTCTATTTCTATGATTGATAAGACTAGTTAACGAGCTAGGTTTAGAAACGTCACAATGTAGTCCGATTAAGTTCATAGATGCATTCGGCATCGAAATATTTCAGTCAGAAGTACCTAAAGTTTCTGTTAACATTTCTGGTTGTATGCAAAATGCTGAAAATTACAATGTAACTTTACGTCAAGTCGATAATTTGAATTTACCTAAACAAAACTTATCTTGCGTCAAACAATTGCAGTGTAATCATTTGTTAGGTATCAAAGATTATGTCTGTAGCGAATGTGTGGTGCCTCGTTTACTGATAGGGGAAGATAATTACTTTCTTTTAGCCCCCCTACAGATTCTGCATGGTAACAAGCAGGAACCGTATGCAACGAGATGCAGGTTAGGATGGTGCATTCATGGCTGCTATGGTCTCACTCACTCTCCCGTGAACGCGCACGCCTTCCATATCGCTCACTCGACGCATCCGCAAGCGCAGCCGGAGCCGGAAGCTAGCTGTGACGTAAGTAAATTAAACGAATTGGTAAAAATGTCGTTCGAGCTTGACTCCATTGGAATTTCGACCTTACGCCCTGAGAATACGGCACATTTGAGAGCGGTAAAGATTTTGGATGAAACATCGCGAAACATCGGTGGTCAATGGGAAGTTGGTTTACCGTTTACTAAAGACCAGCTTTCTCTCCCGGACACTTTTGATTATGCACATTCTAGATTAAGGGGTTTATTAAAGAAATTTCAGGCTGATGGTAAGTATGCTGAAAAATATTGTCAGGAAATGAAGCGGCTCTTTGACAACGGCTACGCGCGAGAACTAGAGGACAATGAACTTTCGCCGAGTCATACATGGTACCTGTCGCACTTTGGAGTCCAGAACCCGAACAAACCCGAAAAATTAAGGTTAGTGTTTGATTGTGCGGGAAAAGTTAAAGGTGTCTGTCTAAATGATTTTTTACTTACCGGCCCCGATTTGTATAATTCTTTACTAGGAATTATGTTACGTTTTCGTGAGCATAGAATTGCATTAATAGCCGACATTAAAGATTTCTTTGTTCAAATTAAAATTCGCCATGAAGATAAACATGTTTTTCGCTTTCTTTGGCAAGAGAGCCCGGATATGCCTTTGAAAAAATGTGTAATGGAAAGTTTACTTTTTGGCGCCACTTGTTCTCCTTTTGTCGCACAATACATTAAAAATAAAAATGCTCTTAAATACCAGGATATGTACCCCGAAGCCGTCGATGTTATCATCAAAGACCATTATATGGACGATTGTCTTCACTCATGTGAAGACGAAAGTCAGGCTATCCGATTAGTGCGCGAAGTAACCGACATACACAAATCAGGCGGATTTGAAATTACGCGCTGGTCGAGCAACAGCCGCTCGGTTCTCGACGCAATCCCGCCCGCCGCTCTAGCGCCTGCCGCCATTGAGCTCACACAAGGAGCTACGAATACGCATGAGCGCACGCTCGGTTTGATGTGGTATCCGAGCGATGACTGTTTTGGTTTTAAAATTGCGTTAGATAGAATACCTCCTACTATTTTAGATGGTTCCGAATCACCTACTAAAGCACAAATGTTAAGCATTTTAATGTCAGTGTATGATATTCACGGTTTCCTTTCTCCGTTTACAATAAAAGGTAAAATTATTTTCCAAAACGTTCATCGCAGCGGAGTCGATTGGAATTGCCGCATCCATTCCGAGGAACATACTCTTTGGGTAAGTTGGCTCGCCGACCTACGTCAGCTGTGTTGGCTTCGTATTCCGCGGCACTATGGCAGCGCACATGAGTGGATTGATTGTTACACTGGCGAGCAGTGGTCATCGAACATTTCGGATTCGAACCAAAATGATATTGTTAACGTACAAATGCATGTTTTTTGCGACGCTTCATCAAAAGCGTATGCAACGGTAGTATATTTTCGTTTTACACGTGCAGATGGCCGTGTACTAGTGTGTTTTGTAAGCAGTAAATGCAGGGTAAGCCCGTTACGACCCGTGTCTATTCCAAGGTTGGAGCTGCAGGGCGCGCTACTGGGAGCGCGGCTCGCCGCCGCGACGCAGCGCGAGCACAAAGATGTTCAGCCTGGGAAGAGGTATTACTGGACGGATTCTAGCACGGTCCTACAATGGATCCGCAGCGACCCACGTAATTATAAGCCTTATGTGGCTCACCGACTGGGTGAGATTGATGAATTGACGAAGTCGTGTGAATGGCGACACGTTCCAACGGCACACAACGCGGCGGATATCGTCACGCGTGATGACGCGCCGCCACTGGCGTACTCCAGTACCTGGTTCCAGGGTCCTACGTTTTTGAGGCTGCCAGAAGATCAGTGGCCTAAGGATCGTAAGTTTACCAATTTGCAGGAGGACGCCGAGTGTGAAGTACGTGCGGTAAATGTAGTTGTTGCAGACAGCTGTTCGTCACCGGTTTTGCCTGATGAAGGTAACATTTCTAATTGGATTACTCTTGTCCGTGCCACCGCTAGAGTTTTGTTGTTCATTAGAAAATGTCAGCGTAAGACCTGCGAGCTTGATAGTGTTCTAATGAAGGAGGCAGAGGACCTACTGATTCGAAAATAACAATTAGACAGTTTTAATAAGGAAATTGCATGTTTGAAGCAGAACAAACAGCTGCCACCTAGCTGCCGCTTGCGTCAACTTACGCCGTACTTAGATGACGCAGGTATTTTACGTGTTCGTGGTCGTATCGAGTCCGTTGCAGGAGTCCCTGATGACGTACGGCGACCAGCTATTTTAGACGGACACCACAGGATTACCCGTTTGTTGGTGGAATACGCACACCGGCAAGCACTACATGGTGCGAACGAGCTGGTCGTGAATAATTTACGGCAGCGCTATTGGGTGCTGCGACTGCGGCCGACCGTCCGCAGCGTTGCGGCCCGTTGCTTGTTCTGCCGCCACAGACGCGCCGCGCCGCAGCCGCAGCGCATGGCGGACCTGCCGCCGGACCGGCTGCAGCACAATAGGCGTCCCTTTACGTACACAGGCGTTGACTTTTTTGGACCGCTGGAGGTAACCATCGGTCGCAGCAGACCTAAGAGGTATTGTATGCTCTTCACGTGTTTGACCATACGCGCGATACACATTGAGGTGACCGAGGACCTCACCACAGACTCCACCATTATGGCGCTTAGGCGAATGGCCGCTCGTCGTGGTATGCCCCAGGTAATAATATCGGACAATGGTACTAACCTGCGTGGCGCCGACACGGAGCTGAAGCGTAGCATGGCTGACCTAGACCAGGAGGCAGTGCGCGAGGCTGGAGCCATACGTGGAGTAGAGTGGAAATTTATCCCCCCTGGCGCACCTGAGATGGGTGGTGCTTGGGAGCGCATGATCCGCACTGTAGTGTGTATGCAGTGTACCTATGTGTATGTAACCAACCTTATATAATCATGTGTATCCTAAAATAAAGGGGAGTATTATTTGAGCAGTCGTGTCTATCATTTCGCTCCACAAATACCTTCGACCTTACATGGCGACCCTGCCAGCGGGCATCGCCGCGCGATCGCCTTACCGACACCGCCGTGCCATATAAGGGTTGTACAGTGTAAACAATTGGACTAAGTAGAGCCAAGCTAAGATGAATTATAATAATTATTCACTAGCGTTAATAACGTTCGCGTTTGTGACAAGTGGTATTTGGTTCGTTGCTTACGAAAAATACGAGTTCATTAAAAATGGGAACTACGCAAACTAAAGACGAAACCGTGGTAGTGCAAAACGCAGCCGGAGGAACTAATAACACGCAGCTGGAAGAGGTGAAATTTCATATTTCCACCATCACCATACTGATGACTATAGTGGTGCTGGTTCTGGGACTCGGCGTGCTGTATTTTCTGCTGCGAATGTATCGGCGTTGTCATGTACGCTGGATAAATCAGGAGATGTACAGGAGTACAATATCTAGAAGGTCAGGAGCGAGGCAATCTGGACCATCACTGGAGAAAGGACGGTCGAAGGGCGACATAGTGTGAAAACAAAGATAGCGGATACCATCACACATCGGTTCACACATCATGGGTTTAAGTGAAAGTGAAAGTGAAAAAAAGTGCTGAGTGTGTGAAAGTTCGAGGAAAAACAACAGGCATCGT
This sequence comes from Orthosia gothica, assembly GCA_949775005.1. Taxonomy (NCBI): domain Eukaryota; kingdom Metazoa; phylum Arthropoda; class Insecta; order Lepidoptera; family Noctuidae; genus Orthosia; species Orthosia gothica. Next base: position 7,168,343 of record OX459040.1, on the reverse strand, counting down.
AAAATGGACTCAGAACTTTATTAGATAAGTACATAATCGTAATAATAATAAACGTAGTAAATGATATGTTACATTGTACTAGTAACTATAATAAACGAAGCGATTAATTAAACAACTAATGATGGTAGGAAATGGCAGATGTCTTAGAACAATTATATAAAAATTTGAAATGTATAAAAACATATTTAATTAAAATTGGCCCTAAACGAAGGCAAGGAAATGTATTAGAGAAAAAGTTGTGTGATTCAAAGGAAATTTATGACAAATATACTGATATAATAGAGAAGATATCAGACGATGTAAAGAAAGGTAAAGTAGGACAAAACGAACAGATATTAATAAATACATTTTGTATTGATTTTGAGTCATTGTATAAACAAATTTTAGATTTATCCTCTACGTCAAGTACGAGTAGTAGCGAGGATACAAAAATGGAGTCATTTGATTTGAAAGTAGCTCTTAGTTTATTACCTATGATACCAACTGACAATGAATGTTCGCTTAAACAATTTATTGATAATGTAGAATACTATAGCTCGTTATTGGCTAGTGATGAGTGTAAGAAGAAACTAGTACAGTTTGTTGTGAAGAGTAGGTTGTCTCAGAACGCTAAATTGCAGTTACAGTTAGATTATTCTAATGTTGATGATTTGGTAAAGGAAATGCGTAGAGTGTTACTACCTAAAAAATCACCGTTTGCGATACAAAATAATATTAATCAATTAAAGCAAACAGAACTGTCAATTCAGGACTACGGAACCAAACTTTCGGAACTTTTCGTGGATCTGACGGTATCGCAAGCCGACGGTAACTTAGAGACATACAAAATAATTAAACCCTTGAATGAAAAGCAAGTTATCAAAAGGTTTGCCGATGGGTTGCGAAACCGCCGTCTTTCAACTATCATTGCAGCTAGGAACTACGAGTCGTTGAAGGACGCAATACAAGGTGCGAAGGATGAAGAAACATCCATAGCGGGACCGAGTTCGAGTTCTGGCGAGATCCTAGTGCTCGTCGAGGCTACCCTCGGGGGGGCCAGCAGGCGCATCAGCAGAGCCGCGGTGCACCACAGCGAGGCCGAGGATCACCATGGCGTGGTAGAGGTAGGAGTTATTATGGGAATCGCTGTAACCAAGGGATAAGCCAAACCCCTAAAGATACAAATAAACACGCGGTTAATGTTCTAACGGGACAGGAAAATGAAGAGTATGCAAATGAGTTTTTTCGTGAATAACAGAGTTATTCTCGCAACTGATACTAACTATTATATTAACTTAAGTTCTAATAGCAAAACTTATTCATGGTTAGTCGATACCGGTGCTACAATTTCGGCTATAAAATATAAATATGTTCTAGAACAAAACATTCCAGTCCAAAAAGAGGACATAGTCATAAATGGAATTGGTGGCAAAGTCCATGCAATGGGATATGTTTGTTTAACATTGTCATCGGGTGATCATCACCTTATTTGTAATAAGTTTTATGTTTTCGATACTCTACCATGTAGGGCTAATGGCATCATCGGACAAGATTTTATTAATAAACATAAGTCCATATTAGACTTCAGTAATAATAACTTAACATTGTTGACACAAAGTTCAATTAAAATAGTTTTACCTTTACTGAGTTATAATAACACAATGGAAGTTTACCCAAGATGTGAATCCATACATTATTTTAAGACCGAATTCACAGAAGAGTGTGTAGTACATTCTAAGGAAATTAGTGACGGAATATTATTGGCCAGTTGCATAGCAACACCAGTTAATGGGCTAATACCGGTTAAGATATTAAATACAACGGATAAGTTGTGTACCTTAACGGACATTAATCCATGTATAGAAAAATTAAGTAACTACAATGTTTGCCAATTTGACAAATCAGAACGTGATGCAAGTAGAGTAAAACAATTGTTTTCGGTACTAAACCTCAAACATCTTAATAAGGAAGAGCAAATATCCATAGAAAAATTATGCGCGAAGTACTCGGATATATTTTATTTGCCAGGGGATAGATTAACTACAACAAGTATTTATAAACATACCATTAGTTTAAAACCAAATGTAACTTCTGAATTTACAAAGCCATATCGTTTACCACATTCACAGAAGGGAGAAATTAAGCAACAAATTGATAAAATGTTAAGAGAAAGGATCATAGAACCTTGTCGTAGCGAATGGTCTAGTCCAGTATTACTAGTTCCTAAAAAGACTGACGGTACAGGTCAGAAAAAATGGCGACTAGTTATTGATTACCGAAAATTAAATAATTGTATTGAAGACGACAGGTTTCCACTTCCAAATATTTCCGAAATACTTGATTCGCTATCGGGTTCGGTATATTTTTCACATTTAGATATGTATCAAGGTTACTATAATATTGCACTAGAACAGGAAAGCAGAAAGTACACAGCATTCTGTTCAGGACAATACCAAATGACTCGTATGCCAATGGGTTTAAAAACGAGTCCAGGATCATTTTCCAGAATGATATCGAATCAACGACTGCGGAAAGTAAATTTAAAATTAAACCCGCAGAAATGTAATTTTTTAAAGAAGGAATTACTATATTTAGGCCATGTGGTATCAGGTAACGGTGTATTACCTGACCCGGATAAAATAAATGTAGTAAAAAAATATCCGTGTCCAACAAATGTAGACGAGACGAGGAGGTTTGTTGCGTTTGTTAATTTTTATAGAAAATTCATTCCAAACTTTGCTGAGTTAGCTTATCCACTTAACAAATTATGTTGTAAAAATGCTTCTTTTATATGGGATGAAAAGTGTCAGTCGGCATTTGATAGTTTAAAAGAAAAAATCATATCTCCACCGATTTTACAATATCCGGATTTCACAGAACAAAATGAGTTTAATCTCCAGACAGACGCTTCTAATTATGCAATCGGAGCAATTTTGTCCAACAATAATGGAAGACCAGTATCATTTGCAAGTAGAACACTAAACAAAGCGGAAATAAATTATCCAACAATCGATAAGGAATTGCTAGCTATAGTGTGGGCGATCAAACATTTTCGTCCATATTTGTACGGAAAACATTTTAAAATATACACAGACCACAGACCTTTAATTTCATTATTTAACATGAAAGACCCGTCAAGTAGGTTATTTAAATTTAGGTTATTACTAGAAGAATATGATTTTACGATAGAACATGTCAGGGGTACGGAAAATGCGGCAGCAGACGCATTGTCACGAATTTCCATAACATGTAATGACTTAAAACAAATGCACGAGTCGTGTGTTTCAGTTATGACAAGAGCTCAGAAAAGAAACCTGATTGACAATAATTCTAAGATAGGAACGAGTGGCACAACTACAGTTCGGTCTGATCAACCAAACGTTGTAAGCACTCCTAGTACTAGTACTTTAAACGAGTCAGTGGAATTACGTTTTATTGATGCATGCAAGTTAGAAACAATTAGAAAAAGTGGTGAAACATGTAAAGAAAGTAATACATTTATGTACATTCCTAAGGAAAAAACTATCTATATTAAACATGTATCTTCTCCATCGCAAATATCGCGAGCCGAATTTGTGAGAGAGTTACAAGATTTTTGTAGAAGCTTAAATATTACGGAAATCTATTTAATAAAAAGTAATAAAAATAACATTTTTATAAAAAAGTTATTAAATGAAATAGATATAATGGAAAAGTGGACCTGACCACACTTACATATAGTAAAAGATGTACAACGAATAGAGAATAAAGAAGATAAACGAGTAATTTTGAACGATTTTCATCTCTTACCTACCAGTGGCCACGCGGGTACGAGACGAATGTTCAACAATATAAAAAAATACTACTATTGGACGGGATTAGAAGATGATATAAAAGAGTTTATAAAGAGGTGCGACAAATGTCAGAAACAAAAGTATTCACCGCAGAATACCAAACAACCTATGGAAATAACAACAACAGCACATAGTGCCTTTGAAAAAATATATATTGACTTAGTAGGTCCTCTGGAAAGGGATAATTATAATTATAGTTATATCCTCACGTTGCAGTGTGAACTCACCAAATACATTGAGGCATATCCCTTAGTTACACGCAGAACGGAAGAAGTAGCGAAAGCGTTAGTTCATAATTTTATATTAAGGTATGGAGTACCGAAGGAGATAGCGACGGATCGGGGTACCGAGTTCCTGTCATCAACATTCAAGGAGGTATGTAATCTATTAAATATTAAACAACTAAACTCAACAGCATATCATCACCAAAGTATAGGTGCTTTGGAAAACACGCACAAGCATTTGAATTCATTTCTCCGTATTCAAACCGACAACCATCCAGAGACATGGAGTACATGGCTCCCATTTTGGTCATTTTGCTACAATACTACAGTACATTCAGCAACAAAATATACCCCTTACGAGTTAGTTTTCGGAAAAAAATGCTCGTTACCAAGCAATTTGACCAATAGGATTGTTGATCCACTATATAACATTGATTATTATCCATTAGAATTAAAATTTAGATTACAAAAGTCACAGAAAGATGCACGAGACAACTTACTCAAAAGTAAATTAAAACAAAAAGAACGATATGACAGAAATATAAATCCAGTTACTTACCATCCTGATGATTTAGTTTTAGTTAAAAATAATATGTGTAATAAATTAGATAGTGTTTATTCGGGACCATATAGAGTTATATCAGATGAGTCACCAAATGTTAAAATAATAAAGAATGGTAATGTAGACACCATTCACAAAAACAGAACAAAATTGTATTATCCTAAACAGTAATTATCTTGTTCTTGTGTAATTGTAAATGTATTATAAAAATAAAACAAAATTGTAATTTTATTTTATTTTACCTCGCCATGGGAGGTGTAGTGTGTATGCAGTGTACCTATGTGTATGTAACCAACCTTATATAATCATGTGTATCCTAAAATAAAGGGGAGTATTATTTGAGCAGTCGTGTCTATCATTTCGCTCCACAAATACCTTCGACCTTACAGCACCGTCAAGTCGTCCCTAAAGGTAATCTTGAAGGAGCGTGCTCCGCATCCTGACACGTTGTTGACATTGATGGCTGAGGTTGAAGCACTGGTTAACAGTCGCCCCATAACGCACGTTTCTGACGACCCGTCCTACCCAGAGGCGCTCACGCCCAATCATTTTTTGATCGGCTCGTCATCCGCTAGCCCACAGTTTGGTAAATATGATAATTCTGACTTATTACTTAGGAAGCGCTGGCGGGTGGCACAGCGACTGGCCGACATGTTTTGGTCACGTTGGGTAAAAGAATACCTACCTACTTTGATACCTCGTCAGAAATGGACGTCAGAGTCTGAGGGTTTACAGGTTGGCGATTACGTGGTGCTCGTCGAACCCAACTTGGAGCGCAGCTGCTGGCGACACGGAGTGGTAAGTGAGACCCATGCAGGTAGAGATGGCCGCGTCCGCGTAGTAGATGTGCGCACTCGCACCGGCTTGTTACGCAGGCCTGTAACTCGCGTCGCTCTACTTACACCTAGGGTTAGTGATAGCGCTAACTAGTTAGCACTAAGGAGGCAGATTGTAGGCGACGCATCACACATTCATACTTACCTGTAATGTGTACCTACTTAAGCTAATAAACTTATAACTAATCCTAAAACTATAACTTAAAGCTAAATAACCTAAATGTGTCTTAATACTAAATACTTACCTTGTATGTTGCCCATGCCTATTTCATGTATTTATGTGTGGAACTATTGATGTTATGAATAAATTGAAATGCCCGCGCGAGCGTCCCATTCGCGCATGTGCTCATTCGGTCCGCGATTCGTTTCTACATTCAATCATTCGCGGAAAGGGTTGGCGCGCCATCGCGCCCCCTGGCCCCCGCAGTCAGACGTTAGATTCCAACACGCGCACACGCACCGCGACACAACGCGAAGGACGCTCGCCCGCCGTTTGTTTACCGATGAAAACCGTTGTTTCCGTTCATCCCCCGGCCTCCCAACACACCAGCGACCTACCTACGAACTCTACACTTTACACTATCCTTGGTTATAATTCTTCAATACATAGCTTCACTAAATGCAGACCTTTCGATTTATTAACTGGACACTTTGACCCACGCGATATTCTAGACATAGATTTTACCCAACAATCATTACAACAGTACGTTCATAATCATAGGGCGCAAATAAAGGAAGTCTATAACATTATTAACGAAACTTCCTTATCAAATCGTACTGCGTTGATAGAAAACAGAAACAAGAACCGCGAATCCGAAATAGAATGTGTTCCTCAACAACAGGTATTCATTAAGAACCCTTTAGCAAGCCGTCAGAAAACTGCACCGAGGTATACTCAAGATACCATTCTGGCCGATTTACCCATACACGTTTATACGTCTAAGAAAAGTGGGCCCGTAGCCAAAAACAGATTAAAAAGAGGACCTAAGTTACCTAACTTGCTGCAGGATTCTACTATTGCCGGTACTTCGCGAGACCCAGTCATTGGAGAAAAAACTTGAAAGCTTGGCCAATGAACCCGGCTTACTACTGTATTACCAATAAGAATTAGAATAGAAAATATGTTAGCGTTTACCCTTCCCTTTCCCTTCCCGTCTACCTATCCCTTTATAGCAAATAATAGGGACTCTTTCGTGTACATAGAAGCAGAATGCTCGAAGTTTAGTAACTGGTATCTCTGTGAAAATGAAATACGGGAAGGGGTATTTAATGCTGCCCAAAATGGTTTCAATTTAGTGAGGGAATGGCTTCGTAACAACGTCCTCACGCTTAATACTAACAAGACGAAGTACATTACCTTTTCTATTCGTCAATCCACTATTGCCAACACGCAATTTAACATTATTCCGCATGAATGCTCATCGACTGGAATCTGCTTCTGTGAACCACTTGAGCAGGTCAAGCATATAAGATATCTCAGTGTCACCTTGGATCAGAATCTTAATTTCAAAGAACACATTAGGCTGGTCAGTGGCAGAGTGCGTAAACTTATTTATATATTTAAAAACATCAGATTGTTTGCTGTCCCTGCCTTACCAAAAAGTGTATACTACTTGCTTTGCCAATCAATAATTAATTACTGTATATCTTCTTGGGGAGGTGCTACCAAGACATTATTCCGCATGAATGCTCATCGACTGGAATCTGCTTCTGTGAACCACTTGAGCAGGTCAAGCATATAAGATATCTCAGTGTCACCTTGGATCAGAATCTTAATTTCAAAGAACACATTAGGCTGGTCAGTGGCAGAGTGCGTAAACTTATTTATATATTTAAAAACATCAGATTGTTTGCTGTCCCTGCCTTACTAAAAAGTGTATACTACTTGCTTTGCCAATCAATAATTAATTACTGTATATCTTCTTGGGGAGGTGCTACCAAGACTACTCTCAAGAGTTTGGATATAGCTCAGCGGGCTATCCTGAAAGTGGCCACTTTCAGACCCATTCTATTTCCCACAAACGAGCTTTCCTTTTTCTTTGTCCTTAATTTGCGCCAACTATTTTTGTTGAATATCGTACTTAAACAACATAGGGACCTCAAGTACAATCCAGAGATTATCTCCAAACGCAGAAGGTATGAAGTTGCAATCGCCAAGCATTCTCCAAAAACGACTTTTGTAAAAAAATCTTCCTATTCCTTGGGCCGTTTATCTACAATAAAATAAATAAAATCTTTGACATCTATTCGCTCAACAAGTCTCATTGTAAAAAAAAACTCCAGAACTATTTCTGTCTCCTCATAAGAATGAGGAGACAGAAATTCTGCTTATGGTTCAAAATTAGTGAAATACTTTAACCTTATACGAGAGGTAAGCATACACACACACTCACGCGCACACACACACTCACACTCACTCACACACATTCTCTCACTTGCATACAATCATTGTACTTCGTTTTGTCTCACGTTTTATAATTTAAATTAATTTATTTTATTGTAATTTTAATTTTGGTTCTCATTTTATACTTAATCTAATTTAATGTGTTTAAATTATTGTAATCTGATTATTATTGAAATTTTACAACTGCTCTGAAATTTTAGTGTAACTAATTTTTATAATTTTAATTCTTAATTTGATTTAATTTACAGTATTTAAATTATTGTGATCTTTTATTATATAGGTTTTACGACATTCACAATTTTTATTGATCTTAATTTTATTGTTTGATTTTAAATTTTTAATTTTATCCTATCGATTACATTTGAACTATTGTGATTACGATTATTATTTAAATTTAACGACTGGTTTTACAATTTTTATAAAAAATATAATTTCATTCTTAATTTGGTCTAATCTGTTCTACCTATTAATTTTGTGATTTCGATTATAATTTAAATTTAAATTTTACGTCATATTTTACAATTTGGTTTTATTTTACTATTTAATTCCCAATTTTTAATTATATTGATTTAGTTTACTGTATTTTAGTGTATTATTGTGATATCTCGATTTTTTTATTGAAATTTTACATCAACTTTTTATTTACCCGCTTTTTCATTTTATTTCTATACTATGTTTATTGCGTCAATGTTCCTATGGGTGGAGCTGCATGCCGAAATACAGGCTCTCACCTAGTTCGGCTGCAGATGATCCCTCCGACAGATTTTTAACGCACGTAGTTTTAAGTCATTAATAATCCATTTTGTGAACTGTTGTCTAACTCAATAAAAAACTTTTTTTTTTCTTTCATTTTTAATACGATTAAAAACTGATGCATACAAGAACTTATCACGAATCAAGCCCTCAAGAGTTCCTGCCTATAGATGACCAGCATTACGTCCTATCGTCTCCAAATCCAACGAAAGTGCAATCAGCCTGTGGGAGAGAAGACTTCAATTTGCTACAGGGAAGCTACCTCGCTACTAAACCTATCAACTGTTATCTCCGCACAAATAAATTAACTATATTCATCGACAACGACGTAATACAAGGACTACCATTGAAATTAATGAACATTCCCTACGCCACGGAGACACCGGGCGCCGCATTAAACCAAATTCATCTTAGTTCAATCGACGAGGACTACACAGCATACAGAACCAAGTCACGACGAGCCAGCTGATACAACCCAACCAGCTGCAATCAGATGTCATATACCATACGACCATATCCTTCTACATCGCATTATTAGGTGCAGGCGCACTTATCACAGCCATAATAGGCTATGGCAAAAAATGGTTTTGCAAACACTCAGAAACGCCCAACAGCAAGGCACATACTTACGAGGAACCTGACAGAAAAAAAAGGTGATCGCGCGCCCAGAAGACAAGTTCCAGCAACATTTGCTCTCGAAGTTCTCAAATAGTTGCTGATCTGCGGGTGGAGATGTTACGCGCAGCTGCATAAGGGGAATCGCCAACTCAGCACTCAACACTTTTATTATAGAACCATGCAAATTTAACGAACAACGGAAACGGCGAGTTGAGATAGCACTTTGTGACGCACGGACCTAGTTTAGCCAATCATTGTAACTATGTAAAAGTTCCATTCCATATTCTTACTGTTTACACCTGCGTAACCCTTTAGGGAATTACGTTAGCTGCAATTGGAGGATTAAAAAAAACAAAAATGAATGATGCGATAATTAATGTTATTCTTTTATTTTAAAATAAATTAAGTTAATTCATTTTTGTTTTTTTTAATCCTCCAATTGCAGCTAACGTAATTCCCTAAAGGGGTACGCAGGTGTAAACAGTTCACCTTGGTATACTCTTATTACACCGGTTTTGTTTAAGTTCCATGTTATTAGGTTAATCTAATCTGGCTTCACATTGGCCATTATTGGTACCAAGCCTATATAACTACCACAAATAAAAAGTGCATAATAAAAAAAAACTTTTTACGAAAAATACAACCGACTTCCAAATAAAAACACTACAAAGTGAAAAATAACTTTTATTTTGGAAGTCGGTGTCAAAAACTAAGAAACAAAAACAAGAACACCGACTTCCGAAATTGAAGTTATTTTTCACTTTCTAGTGTTTTTATTTGGAAGTCGGTTGTATTTTTTCGTAAAAAGTTTTTTTCATAGTATGCTGTATTTTTGAATTCTGGTTTTACTTTAGACGCTTTTACGTGTGTTAGAATCATAAAGGAACTCCATATAAAAGTATCGATATATGTCAAGATGGTTATTTACTGTGTATCAGAGTTCCTATGTATGTGGTGTATAAGGGAAAGGTTTTATGAATAAAATCACAAAAAGACAAAGACTATGTATTTATTTCAATTAGGCTTGTCAATTAATTCATATTGAAGCTCAGAGAGCTTACCACCCATTCGCTAGACCTAGTTCTCGTGGAGAAGAAGGGCAAGAAACTCCACGGAAGCAACTATAGAAGTATTTATAGATATATTTTACAACCATATAAATATCTTTTATCACAATAAAGATCTATTTCTGTAATGGCCATTATATAATAAATCTTGTAACATTTCACAATGTTATATAATCAAAACAACAAGGATAAGGCAAGGAACATGACTAGCCCTTTAATCAATTTAACATTATTGTGAATAAAGGCCACAATATGAAATAGACTTTCAACACAACCATTAGCAATAATCAAGTTATAATATCAAATAACTTACGTGAAGCTTGTGTCTTCTACAAAATATAACAATTCCGGAAAACAATATCACTATCACAACATAACAACTGGTCTGTACTGGCTCGTAGTTCACAACAAAGTGTGTCGACTCACGAATTACCCACTATTTATAGCAACGAGTCGACCTGTCAAACGTCCCCACCATTTTCTACATTTCTATGAATAATCTCACAATTAGGTCAATAATCAATTCTTGAGTAATGAAACCTTTTTAAAACGTATCACCACAATTAAGGAATTGAATATCGCCTATTTAGTCATTCTTAATCAATATTCGAAAGAATATTGATACTAATTGACAGTAAGTTACTAATTGTCTCAAAGGACTTATAATACTAAAATGGTAATATAAAATCCAGGATACATCACAATGATCATTACAAATTACGTAATATTTTATAGGAATATCATCACTTTGGCTTATATGTAAGTTTAGAGTTATTTCCTGTTCACACAACAATATTTACTCAGGTGGGTACTCTAACAATTGTAGATATTTGACAACACAATAATATTTTAGGTAGGTACTTCGACATTTGTCGGTAGATGCTTAATAAATATGACAATTTATTTGTAGAGAGTATTTTGTAGCAAACCATTGTGCTTATAAAGTGTAAATTCATGATTTAATGACGTCACACGTACTTCCAATACTAACACGGCCATACTGACATGTGCTTCGTTCTCGAAGTACACTTTCGATAAGTAATCTTAATAAATTAAATCAATTTCTTTAAAAAAAACAAATATATTAACATATGTACATTTGAATAAATATAAGAAAACAAATCTACATTCAAATACAAAGGGGAGAGGAGCTTCAAGCACTGCCATCTCCCTTTACTTACGTAGTGCCATAGGCAGCCCTTTTTTTGTAGCCACAGCCATTTCTTTTCTTTTTTTTAGGCACAGCCATTTCTTTTTTTTTTTAGGCATAGCAATTTCTTTTTTTTTTTAGGCATAGCAATTTCTTTTTTTTTTTAGGCACAGCCAGAGGCACAGCCATATCTTCTTTTAGGCACAGCCAGAGGCACAGCCATTTCCTTTTTTTTTTTGCACAGCCAGAGGCACAGCCATATCTTCTTTTAGGCACAGCCAGAGGCACAGCCATTTCCTTTGTTTTAGGCACAGCCGGAAGCACAGCCATATCTTATTTTAGGCACAGCCATTTCCTTGTTTTTTTAGGCACAGCCAGAGGCACAGCCATTTCTTTTTTTTAGGCACAGCCACAGGCACACGACCACAGGCACAGCCATTTCTTTTTTTTTAGGCACACGGCCACAGGCACAGCCATTTCTTTTTTTTTTTTAGGCACAGCCACAGGCACAGCCATTTCTTTTTTATAGGCACAGCCACAGGCACAGCCATTTCTTTTTTATAGGCACAGCCACAGGCACATGGCCACAGGCACAGCCACATCCACTGGCAAACAGCCAGAGCCACAGCATTTTTTTTTATTTTTTTTTGATTTACTCTATTTATACAAAAGTAAACTATACATCATAATTCAAAATATTATTACACCTACCAACAATACATAGCTCGGCCAATCTGACAATATTTTTGTAAATTTTACTGAACGTAGATATTTCCTTCTGACTAAAATCAGATCAACAGAGGGTATATATTTAAATTATTTCATGGTCATAAAAAAGTATCAACTATTAATTTTGACATTTAGCACTAGAATGTCAAGCTTCATTGTAATGACCAAACTTTTAACGACTTTATTTATAATTACTTTTTAATAAAATGCTAATATTTACTAGAAATAAAACCAAAATAATCTCAACAGATACCAATAACGATAAAATATTTTTTTTAATGTACTATGCTGATGAATCGGCCTGGAATTATTATACTCCTTTCTGTCTTTCTCCTGCCATCTCACTTTTCAAACAAACTGCTCGGTAAGTTATACCCACACGGTTTTTAATATTGAAAAATTGACTTTTAATTTATTTGTTTTATTCCATAATGTTTTTAATCTATAAAATCATGATTCAATTATAAGAAGTTACTTATTATGTAGCTGTCCCAATAGAACCGAACTATGTTAGCTGTGTGGTCACAGACAAACACATCCGTAGACATTCCTAACAAAATAAATGATGTTGGTACCCTCAGTAAGGTTGGTGACGAATAATTAGCCAGCTGTGCTAATTATTTTACGACTTTAGCTAACTTTGTAATAAATTATTGTGATTCTACCTTTGTATACCATTAGATCACGATTTGTTTAGATATCAAAATCTCAACCTCTAATAGCCCTGAAACTAGTTACTTAAATTTATTTTTAGATTGAGAAATGCAAGGCATGAAAATATTAATTGTATTGTTTATTTTAATATTTCTGAAGATTAGAATATTTATTTCATTAATTAATAAAGACTTTTCAAGAAAATAACTGTTCAAGAGCTTTTGCCATAAATACGATTCCTTTTTAGTTTTACTAAAAAAAATAGCCAAGAGAAAAACAGTAGAGTTTTATGTAAATGTGAGAATATTGGTAAAAACTACTATTCGGTCTCCATTTTTTATCTCTCAAGTATGTATGTGGCCACTAACGGTTTTATCACCAAGTTGGATACATTTTTGCAAAAATACCCTCTGATATAAATTTCCATAAAAATTCTAGACAAGTTTCTGATAAATAAACTGAATAGCTTAGGAATTATCGTTTTAAGCTTTTTCAAACATAATATCATATCTTTATATCACCAAAAATATTAAACAGTTAATAAAAACAAAGCCTCTGAAGGCCTTACCACTTTTAGCCGTTTCGTGCTGCAGCTGTCAGCTAGATATCCATAGTCAGAGCCGATGCTCAGACCATAGTTTGCTGATCCATGTCGTAAAGCTTCTAGATCCGCAAGCTATGCAGCTCGCAGTGCCGTCGGCTGGAGTGGCATCGCCAGGACATCGTCTTGATGCGAGTGGAGTCAGTGACTCGTCGTCACGTTGTTTATGAAAATGACAAAATGAAATTCATTAGAAATCTTGTGTAAGCTAGAGCTGGATCTCACTTCTTATGTTAGAATCATAAAGGAACTCCATATAAAAGTATCGATATATGTCAAGATGGTTATTTACTGTGTATCAGAGTTCCTATGTATGTGGTGTATAAGGGAAAGGTTTTATGAATAAAATCACAAAAAGACAAGACTATGTATTTATTTCAATTAGGCTTGTCAATTAATTCATATTGAGGCTCAGAGAGCTTACCACCCATTCGCTAGACCTAGTTCTCGTGGAGAAGAAGGGCAAGAAACTCCACGGAAGCAACTATAGAAGTATTTATAGATATATTTTACAACCATATAAATATCTTTTATCACAATAAAGATCTATTTCTGTAATGGCCATTATATAATAAATCTTGTAACATTTCACAATGTTATATAATCAAAACAACAAGGATAAGGCAAGGAACATGACTAGCCCTTTAATCAATTTAACATTATTGTGAATAAAGGCCACAATATGAAATAGACTTTCAACACAACCATTAGCAATAATCAAGTTATAATATCAAATAACTTACGTGAAGCTTGTGTCTTCTACAAAATATAACAATTCCGGAAAACAATATCACTATCACAACATAACAACTGGTCTGTACTGGCTCGTAGTTCACAACAAAGTGTGTCGACTCACGAATTACCCACTATTTATAGCAACGAGTCGACCTGTCAAACGTCCCCACCATTTTCTACATTTCTATGAATAATCTCACAATTAGGTCAATAATCAATTCTTGAGTAATGAAACCTTTTTAAAACGTATCACCACAATTAAGGAATTGAATATCGCCTATTTAGTCATTCTTAATCAATATTCGAAAGAATATTGATACTAATTGACAGTAAGTTACTAATTGTCTCAAAGGACTTATAATACTAAAATGGTAATATAAAATCCAGGATACATCACAATGATCATTACAAATTACGTAATATTTTATAGGAATATCATCACTTTGGCTTATATGTAAGTTTAGAGTTATTTCCTGTTCACACAACAATATTTACTCAGGTACCTACTCTAACAATTGTAGATATTTGACAACACAATAATATTTTAGGTAGGTACTTCGACATTTGTCGGTAGATGCTTAATAAATATGACAATTTATTTGTAGAGAGTATTTTGTAGCAAACCATTGTGCTTATAAAGTGTAAATTCATGATTTAATGACGTCACACGTACTTCCAATACTAACACGGCCATACTGACATGTGCTTCGTTCTCGAAGTACACTTTCGATAAGTAATCTTAATAAATTAAATCAATTTCTTTAAAAAAAACAAATATATTAACATATGTACATTTGAATAAATATAAGAAAACAAATCTACATTCAAATACAAAGGGGAGAGGAGCTTCAAGCACTGCCATCTCCCTTTACTTACGTAGTGCCATAGGCAGCCCTTTTTTTGTAGCCACAGCCATTTCTTTTCTTTTTTTTAGGCACAGCCATTTCTTTTTTTTTTAGGCACAGCCATTTCCTTGTTTTTTTAGGCACAGCCAGAGGCACAGCCATTTCTTTTTTTTAGGCACAGCCACAGGCACACGACCACAGGCACAGCCATTTCTTTTTTTTTAGGCACACGGCCACAGGCACAGCCATTTCTTTTTTTTTTTTAGGCACAGCCACAGGCACAGCCATTTCTTTTTTATAGGCACAGCCACAGGCACATGGCCACAGGCACAGCCACATCCACTGGCAAACAGCCAGAGCCACAGCATTTTTTTTTATTTTTTTTTGATTTACTCTATTTATACAAAAGTAAACTATACATCATAATTCAAAATATTATTACACCTACCAACAATACATAGCTCGGCCAATCTGACAATATTTTTGTAAATTTTACTGAACGTAGATATTTCCTTCTGACTAAAATCAGATCAACAGAGGGTATATATTTAAATTATTTCATGGTCATAAAAAAGTATCAACTATTAATTTTGACATTTAGCACTAGAATGTCAAGCTTCATTGTAATGACCAAACTTTTAACGACTTTATTTATAATTACTTTTTAATAAAATGCTAATATTTACTAGAAATAAAACCAAAATAATCTCAACAGATACCAATAACGATAAAATATTTTTTTTAATGTACTATGCTGATGAATCGGCCTGGAATTATTATACTCCTTTCTGTCTTTCTCCTGCCATCTCACTTTTCAAACAAACTGCTCGGTAAGTTATACCCACACGGTTTTTAATATTGAAAAATTGACTTTTAATTTATTTGTTTTATTCCATAATGTTTTTAATCTATAAAATCATGATTCAATTATAAGAAGTTACTTATTATGTAGCTGTCCCAATAGAACCGAACTATGTTAGCTGTGTGGTCACAGACAAACACATCCGTAGACATTCCTAACAAAATAAATGATGTTGGTACCCTCAGTAAGGTTGGTGACGAATAATTAGCCAGCTGTGCTAATTATTTTACGACTTTAGCTAACTTTGTAATAAATTATTGTGATTCTACCTTTGTATACCATTAGATCACGATTAAAATACCCTCTGATATAAATTTCCATAAAAATTCTAGACAAGTTTCTGATAAATAAACTGAATAGCTTAGGAATTATCGTTTTAAGCTTTTTCAAACATAATATCATATCTTTATATCACCAAAAATATTAAACAGCTAATAAAAACAAAGCCTCTGAAGGCCTTACCACTTTTAGCCGTTTCGTGCTGCAGCTGTCAGCTAGATATCCATAGTCAGAGCCGATGCTCAGACCATAGTTTGCTGATCCATGTCGTAAAGCTTCTAGATCCGCAAGCTATGCAGCTCGCAGTGCCGTCGGCTGGAGTGGCATCGCCAGGACATCGTCTTGATGCGAGTGGAGTCAGTGACTCGTCGTCACGTTGTTTATGAAAATGACAAAATGAAATTCATTAGAAATCTTGTGTAAGCTAGAGCTGGATCTCACTTCTGATGTTAGAATCATAAAGGAACTCCATATAAAAGTATCGATATATGTCAAGATGGTTATTTACTGTGTATCAGAGTTCCTATGTATGTGGTGTATAAGGGAAAGGTTTTATGAATAAAATCACAAAAAGACAAGACTATGTATTTATTTCAATTAGGCTTGTCAATTAATTCATATTGAGGCTCAGAGAGCTTACCACCCATTCGCTAGACCTAGTTCTCGTGGAGAAGAAGGGCAAGAAACTCCACGGAAGCAACTATAGAAGTATTTATAGATATATTTTACAACCATATAAATATCTTTTATCACAATAAAGATCTATTTCTGTAATGGCCATTATATAATAAATCTTGTAACATTTCACAATGTTATATAATCAAAACAACAAGGATAAGGCAAGGAACATGACTAGCCCTTTAATCAATTTAAAATTATTGTGAATAAAGGCCACAATATGAAATAGACTTTCAACAAAACCATTAGCAATAATCAAGTTATAATATCAAATAACTTACGTGAAGCTTGTGTCTTCTACAAAATATAACAATTCCGGAAAACAATATCACTATCACAACATAACAACTGGTCTGTACTGGCTCGTAGTTCACAACAAAGTGTGTCGACTCACGAATTACCCACTATTTATA
Organism: Orthosia gothica; assembly: GCA_949775005.1. Classification (NCBI taxonomy): domain Eukaryota; kingdom Metazoa; phylum Arthropoda; class Insecta; order Lepidoptera; family Noctuidae; genus Orthosia; species Orthosia gothica. The sequence goes on along the minus strand of OX459040.1, from coordinate 7,151,121 downwards.
GCAACGAGTCGACCTGTCAAACGTCCCCACCATTTTCTACATTTCTATGAATAATCTCACAATTAGGTCAATAATCAATTCTTGAGTAATGAAACCTTTTTAAAACGTATCACCACAATTAAGGAATTGAATATCGCCTATTTAGTCATTCTTAATCAATATTCGAAAGAATATTGATACTAATTGACAGTAAGTTACTAATTGTCTCAAAGGACTTATAATACTAAAATGGTAATATAAAATCCAGGATACATCACAATGATCATTACAAATTACGTAATATTTTATAGGAATATCATCACTTTGGCTTATATGTAAGTTTAGAGTTATTTCCTGTTCACACAACAATATTTACTCAGGTGGGTACTCTAACAATTGTAGATATTTGACAACACAATAATATTTTAGGTAGGTACTTCGACATTTGTCGGTAGATGCTTAATAAATATGACAATTTATTTGTAGAGAGTATTTTGTAGCAAACCATTGTGCTTATAAAGTGTAAATTCATGATTTAATGACGTCACACGTACTTCCAATACTAACACGTGCATTTTGATTTTAACTTAATAAATATGAACATCCTAAATTTGTAATTGATTTTATCTTCAAATCAACTAGTTTAGGTGTCATAATGAATTTGGATTACCGACTAGAATAATGTAGAATGGATGAAAATTCAGTTGTAGTACAACTAGTATCTAGTTTTGGATTAGTGAAACTTAGCCTAAAAAATCCAAAACTAGATTCTTGTTGTACTACAAGTCTACAACTGAATTTTCAACCATTCTATATTATTGTAGTCGGTATATGTATATACCTACCTAGCTCTTACGACACGTGACCTACACGTGACAGATGAATAGTATATGTCCGGGTAACTAGATGGCGCTGCTTAAGTATACACCGCGAAATTTAAGTGGTTGTTTTCCCGCGGCAGAACGACTTGCCTTAAGGAGTACTTTCGAAGCATAGAGTTAAAGTAAAAAAAATACGATGTTTTTGTTTTAAAATAATTTAAAAAATATTCATCAACTCGAAAAAGTGAGTTACAATAGTAACTTGTAGGTACTAGGTACTACTGGTGTGGCGTCACACGCGGCACGCGCCGCCGCCGTCAAAGGAAAGCGATGCATAAATGGTCAAACCAAAATAAGCTCTCGCACGTGGTAATACGGCATAACACGCAAAAATAGAAGAATCCACCGCTAAGCCGACAAAGCAAATACCGATTTATTAAATGTTTAAAGTAAAATAAGCTCTCGCGTGTAGTAATACGGCATAAACTAGCCCGCGCGCAACATTATCAAACGGAGCCGCCTTCGAACCTAATCCTTTTGACAGTGATCCTGACCTACTTAGCACCCGGGTCAACGCCCCGCTGTCGTTCGGCCGTAGATATCGGGAGGTATTACTATTGGTTCGTGATCGCTTTCGAGTTAAGTTTTTCACAATGTTAAATATGCCAGTTTTTGTTTCTAATATTTTACATAACTACGAAACGATTGTATTACATAGAAAAAACCATTTCGCTGCGGGAAAACAACCATTTAAATTTCACGGTGTATAATAGTAGTCTATGCCCGGGCCCACGGTCGTTGCAACACGGCCGAAACGTCGGGTAAAATAGGTAAATAAATAATCGAAATCATCGCGTCAAATTCCCGTGATATATTGTTTTTTTCAATAAACGCGAAAGTTTTTAAGTTAATATTGCAAACCGATACGGGTCTGAAGTTGTAAAACAATTGCGTGATCTTGAATCCCTACGGAAAAACGTGCAAGGACAGAAACGTCGTTGATATTTTTTATTAAGTGTCGCGATTGGGACTTATTACCACAGAACAGATACAAGAGGTTAGAAGGGCCTTGTGGGCGGGGCGGGCGCGCCGCTCATATAAGTGATCGCTCTTATGTCGACCGAAATTAGCGTCACCGGCCAACAGTCGCGCTCATATTGTGACAACGTACGATGCTCCGCGAAAAAAAAAGAATTATGCCGTCTTGCGCTATCATAACGTGTCGGAAAAGAAGCCAGGCGTGTAGTGTAGCCCGAGAAGGGATTTCTTTTCACCGATAAGTCCTAAAACCTTATAATACGAATGTTATTTGTAATTATTACAATAGTATTATGTAATTTGCAGACAAAAACGACACAATCGCAAACAGGTGCAAAAGTATACATTGCTTGCAATGCATGGGTACCATCTTGTACTACGCGAGCGATCGCGTAATGTATTGCGTTCATTGCGAGAGTCGCGTGTGCCGAGCCAATGCTTGATTGCCGCGAAATTTCGCGTATCGATAGTGTTGTACAAAGTTGTAAACACTGTCGATATTACGAATATATTCAAATGATTATTATCAGTTTATTGTAATTAAAATACCTTCGTTTATTACCACCAATTTTTGTTAATTGTGGTTATCAATATAATTTCTTAGTGGGGTTTTCGTCTAATTTCCCCCTTAATTTGACATTATTATTATTATGTATTTAGAAGGTCCACAATATTCATGCCCCGTCGCCCTCCCGATATTATAGCAAAAAATTGCAAAACTTAAATAACATAAAAAAGAAAAATACAGTAATTTTATCGATAATCGACCTTTTGGTCACCGTAACATGTATGAGAAATAAATTGCTTTTGCGCGTGTGTGAGTGCATGTCAAGCACAGTGTTTGCGTTAGTGTGACAATCAATAGCAAGCTCGCGATCTAAGTGCGTGTAGTTTATTTGTGTGCGAAATACGCGTACGTATGGGACTCTTGCTTGTAGTGGAGTTAAAGAGTGGGAGACAAGCGGCGACACGCGTTCTAATACAAATCAGGAACTATTTCCTTTCTAATCTCTTTAATCTGTTCTGTGCTTATTACCTACATGTGTTCGAATAAAACCGCGTAGTGATATTGCATTTTCTGGTAGGTTTCTACACAATGCGAGTACTCCTCCTGAGAAAATTAATAAGGAATAAACGTAGTGAGCTTGATCGTGTTCACACAGAGTTATACGTATTACATAATAAGTGTTGTGGTGGTTTATCTCGCGATGACTACGATATCTGTGATCGGATAAGTTATGTACAAGCTAGTCGCACTTATGATCTATGCAGTGCCCAACATGAACGAAAATTCTCGAAGTTGTTAAGTCGACGGTACTGCCGCGCTAGCGATATTAGCAGTAAGTGAAATTTTTGATAAAATGAGTTAAAAATTGATCCCGAATCAGCGCAATGAGCCCTACCAGATGTGCTGACACCTGTTTTAATAGCTTATCGGGAAGCAGTAAATTTCGTTTAGGATAAAGGCAGTAAGTCCAATAAATGACAAATCTTCCTTAACATAACAACAGTAAGTATAGTTACCCCGGATTAGTAAGTAAAGCTCTATCATTTAGGTTTTACTTTTACTTAAATTATGTGCAGTAAGGCCTTTGCCACACTAGACGGAAATTCCGTCGCCGAACTTCCGCGGCGGAACGCCAATACATTGTTATTGCATATAAAATACAAATAGCGGGCACACTACGCGGAAGATCGGTCGTTCCGTCGCGGACGATCGGTCGCTCGGAGCGGACCGCTCACTCGCCGCGTCTGCTCGGTCGTCCGCGCACCGATCTTCCGTCAGCGTAAGATCGGCAACGTCGCATTACAGGTATTTGTATGCATCGCGCCACATTCAGCGGATAACTCGCAGTGACGACGCACGCACAGGATGTTTGACACTGAACGATTTATTATCGAAGTGCAAAATAGAGTTTGCCTTTGGGACTCTAGAGAAAAGCCGGATAGAACTGCAAAGAAACGAGCATGGGAAGAGATTGCGAAAATATTGTACGACAATTGGGATAGTGAAATAGAAACAAAACAGCGAGAACTTGGTGAGTTTATCACTTTATTATTTTTATATACCTAGGTATATCTAATTATAAGTACTCGTATGCATGTAGGTACTAATTGAAACTATCATTCATATAAACCTACTTATCAACGATTATATTAGTCACCTTACCTAAATGAAGTTGTGTTGCCACTCTAGTTTACCTTCTTCCATAAAATATTTTTTAAATAAATCTCTCGTATGTATGGCATTAGAGGGTCTAGATGTATTACAGTTTGGTAATGTAGGTAGATCAGAAGTTAACAATTCGTCGTTGTAGTTCAAACCGTCTCGTCTCCGTACAAAGTTATGAAGAACACATGTTGTTTTTACTATCTCTGTAGCAAAATCCGGGTTAACAAGTATGGCCGTATGAAGAACTCTCCACTTGTTGCTCAATATGCCGAAAGTACATTCCACATAACGCCTTGCACGAGATAGGCGGTAGTTAAATGTACGTTTTTCTATGTCTAATGTTTTATTGGGGTAGGGTCGCATAACATGTTTATGTAAAGCGAAAGCCTCGTCAGCTACCAGTACAAATGGTAGTGCTGGGCCGGTAGTACCGGGGAGTATTTTATCCTCGGGTAGGTCTAACATGTCATGGTAAAGTTTCTGTCCGAAATTTGAACTTCTAAATACATTACTATCAGCTTCTTTTCCAAAAGATCCAACATCGATAGAAATGAAGCAATAATTAGAATCTGCGGCTGCCATAAGAACTATTGAAAAAAACTTTTTATAGTTAAAATAGTTAGATCCGCTGTTGTCAGGATTAATTATTCTTATATGTTTACCATCCACAGCTCCTAAACAGTTTGGAAAATTTGCGTATTTATAGAATTCTTCTGCCACTTTTAAAAAGGATTCCTTATTTGGCTCGGGCATTTCAAGTGATTGCAGTACTTTCCAAATTACTTCACAAGTTTCTTTTATTATTTCTGCAACAGTCGATCGTCCCACCAAAAAATCGTGAGATAAACTTTTAAAATTCATTCCGGTAGACAAATACCTGAAACAAAAAAAACGTTCAGCATCATCACGTTTTCCCGCCAGTGGCTCCCCCAATCTAAAATAATTAATAAAACATTTATAAACGAACTTATGAAAAATTTGCTTCGGTCAATCCCTCAAGACTACATTTAACAATGTTTCGCATCAATTCACATAATTTACTAGTGATGCCAACTCTCACCTTCGGCGTATAAACAGAAAAGTGGCACCTTTGCCTTCAAAATTCGAAGTTAAGAGTTCGCATCGCTAATACACTAAGTGAAAACATAGTTAAATGTAGTTTTGAGAGGGTCCACGAAGCGGATTTTCTATATGTGGTATAGATAAATTATAGTAATTGTAGTTATAATTAATTATTTTCTATTGGGGGCGCCACTATTGGAGCTATATCACCCTAAGCTAAGTTATTTCGACATTTTGTTGATACTTATATTATTTAATTTTACAGTGGATGAACTTCAAAAGAAATGGAAGCACTTAAGAGATTATTACGTAAAAGAAAAAAAACAAGATAATACAAGAAGTGGAAGTGCAGCACCTAAGAAACGTAAAAACTCGTACATTGAATTGCTGCGATTCTTGGATGTGGTGAAAGAGTCTCGGGTCTCATCGGGGAATATAAGCGCTCCGGCAGGTGATAATGACCAAAATGAAAATTCTTGTGATGAAATATCAACTAATACAAACACTCAACCAAGAAATGCAAACGCACAAGAAACTGTAACTGAGAATTTTATTCCACCTCAAACTGAAGAAGTTTCAGGGACCTCCCAAATGAAAAAAAAAACCTAAAATGACAGTCTTTCAACAGAGTTTAATTACAGCAATGAATAAAAAGCAACAATCACCTAAAGCAGCCGAAGAAGATGCCGACACGAAATTTTTACTTTCTTTACTTCCTCAAATTAAGAGCCTAAATGAAAGACAAAACTGTGAGTTCAGAATCGAAGTGATGAATTTGATTTATAAAATCAAATATCGTAACTCATATAACATGTCACATAATCAAACGTATTCTTACAACCATCCTGGCTATAGTACATACGAACAATCACCTACAACATATAGTATACCTACAGGAGATGTGTCTCCGCCGGTGTACCAAGGATATACTACGAATACAAGCAGTGCAAGCTCCTATTCGACCATACAGTCACCCGATTGTATTGAAACTCAAGTACGTCCAATTCAATCAGCTGAAACTGAAACAGCACACTCAATTGAGGAAATAGACGAAATATTTCAGAATAGGTCCACTTGATTGAGATAATAGAGGAAATGTTGCAGCAATTTAATTCAATAAAAAATTAAAAGTTGAAATTTTATTCAATAAAAAATTTGTTTCATTTAATATACTTACTTAATATTTATCTTACCTTAATGTAACGGTCAGCCTTTCTTCGGGAGGTATAGCTGTTCTAAGTTTTGTATTTTGCTTGGTAATGTAGTCCTTAGTTAAATTCAGCAATACATCAAATGATTTTATGGACATACGATAATATTCGAATGCTTTGTCTGGATTAAGTCTTAGTTGCATATACAGGGTATGAAATTGCCCAATTTCTAGTCGAAGAGTATTTAAGGGATGAACCCAATATTTACGCTTTCTTCTTCTAATGCCTCATAAATAGCTATCACTTCTATCGGATCCATCACGAATTCACGACCACACCGTATAAGCGCAGGCAGCCGACTGATGATCTGCCACTGAATATTCAGTGTGGCTGGTACCGTATAGAACGGATTGACCGCCGCGGAAGTTCGGCGACGGAATTTCCGTCTAGTGTGGCAAAGGCCTAACTGTGTATACTGTCGATATAATAAGTAAAGCATGTTTTTTATTTTGCCTTAATGACTTAGGATGAAGTGTATTAGCCTTAAGTAAATCTACTTAGTATTACCCTTAACAAAACGGTATCATATTAATGCTTAATATGTACTTTACGTAACGCGCATTATTGTAACTGTACTGTATGTTTTAATGAGACATTCAATAAATCCTACTTAGACCTACTGGTTGTCTGCTTTGCGAAACCCCAACATTACATGGCGACCCTGCCATCAAGGCCTGCCAAGGGGCTCTAAATATTTTAGACTGTCGCGTTTTCATTTAAAAGTTTTCGGCGTTATTTTCGGACAGTTCTTCTCAAGTAAATTTTTACGATGTGTCGATCAAATGTGGAGAAAGAAGAGGTTTTCCTTAACCAGAATGCTGCTGGAGGACAAAATGACGGTACATTGAAGACCATGGGAAGCAACCTTGAGCACTTAAGCATCGTGACCTACATCATTCTTGCTGGTATACTGGTACTGGCCATCTACATCTGGATACGTGTGTACAAGAAGTGCCATCGCAGATGGATGCAGGAGGAAATTGGGCTCAGCACGATGCAGAGGATTAGAGCATCCATACGAGGACGAGTCAACGAATCTTCACCTGCCAATTGAAATTGGCCCGCCCACATCACATTTCAGCGTCATCGTGAGATAAAGAAAGCGTTTCATTATTTTATAGACAAGTGTCACATTTCATAACGCAATAACTTAAACGAGCTTCGATAGTGCAGTGATTATACGTGAACTTGATACTCCGCGCGCAAAACTGCAACGTAGTGATAACCTGTGTGTCGTTTCCTTATAATGTTGAACTTGATTCCTTGTTTGTGACTTACGTGTGTAACTACTTACGTAGATATGCTATTTTTAGAATATGACTGATAGTTTAATAAATAATTGTCAAACATTGTTAACTATTCGGAAATATTTGATTAAAAAGGGACAAAGTAGGTATAAAGGTAACGTAATTGAGATAAAGTTAACGGAAGCTAAAAATATTATCGATAAAAGTACTCAAATAATTTTATTGTTAAAGAGTAGTAAGAATGATAAGTTGTCATCGGCAGTAGAGATTTTTAACGATATTAAGAAATTATATGAAGAGATAAATAAATTGTGTGTTATCCCTATTCAGGTAAATTTAGAAAAAATGGAGTTTGACCTAAGAGTGGCTTGTAGTTTAATTCCAGTTATGGACGGTGTTGAGGACACCACTAAACGGTTGATAGACTCAGTAGAGATGTACGCGGACATGCTGGATAAATCAGGTGAGGTTTTATTAATTATATTTGTTTTAAAAAATAGACTCTCTGAAAGTGCTAAATTGAGAATTTCTACATCATATACATCTGTTAAAGAATTAATTACCGATTTGAGACAACATCTATTGCCCAAAAAATCTTTTGTTGCCGTACAGACTCAATTGCAGAATGTGCAACAAGGTTCAAGGTCTGTCGAAGTATATGGCTCCGAAGTGGAAAAATTATTCACCGAATTAACAATTTCCCAAGCAGACGGAAATTCGGAAACGTTCAAAGTTTTAAAGCCATTGAATGAAAAACTTGCCCTACAACGTTTTTCAGGTGGTCTGCGAAGTTCCAAATTAGGCACAATTATCTCCGCCCGAAACTACACTAGCCTGAAAGACGCCATCCAAGCTGCAAAAGATGAGGAGGCTACATCCTGCCAGTCTTCATCAGGTAACGTCATGCATGTGTTTAAAAATGGACATGGTTATCAAAATATTAGACGACCAAATGGTCAAGGTCATGGTTCCCGTAACCCAAATCAAAGAGGTAGAATGCGTGGTCAATATAGCTATTATAACCGTGGTTCTCGTCACCAATATAGTGGTGCTTACCCACAAGCATTTCGTGGTAATTTTAGAGGTTACTACCGTGGGTCACCAAACGGTCAAAGAGGTAATAGAGGTCCAAGATATTTTAGAAATCAAAGACAAGGTCCAAGTGTATATTCTGTTGAACATGACCCTGAACGCCAACGTGTTCATATTGACAATAATATACCACAGGCACAATCACAAGGTGATAATAAACCCAAGCCAGATTTAGAAAATCCAAATCAGTTTTTTCGATTTTAAAAATTTAATTCTATCTTGTAATGGCAATGCTAAATACGTAGCGTTTAATATTAATAATGTTAAATATTATTGGCTAATAGATACTGGCGCTACATTGTCTATTATAAAATATGAAACAGTACCGAAAAATTGTATTACTCATGGAGACAACACTTTAATAAATGGAATAGGAGGACAGCGTAGATCTAAAGGTTCAGTAGATTTAATTCTGAGAAATGGCAACGAAACGTTTTCACACAATTTTTTTATTTTTGATTCCTTACCATTAAAAGCTGATGGAATCATAGGATTAGATTTTCTAAAAAAGTTTCAAGCAAATATTAATTTAAATTCGAATATTTTATCATTGGTTAAGAATGAGAAATTATATCATTTTAGTTTAGTGGATGAAAGTGATAGGATAAGGAATACTTTAACTATACCAGCTAGGTCAGAGTCAATACATTTTATTTTTGTGGATCAGATTATGAATGAAGATGTGATTGTTTGCGGAAGAGAGTTAACGAACAATGTATTTTTAGCAAATACGATAGCAAAAGTAATAAATAATAGAAAGCCTGTTAAAATACTAAACGTATGTGAGGAAGACATTACCTTACCATTCTTTACTCCTGATTTAAAATCTTTGAGTGAGTATGACGTTTGTGAATTTAGTCATAACAACATTAATGTTCCTAGAGTTCAATCGTTATTATCGGAATTGAATTTAAGTCATTTAAATGGAGAAGAAAAAGAATCTATAGAGGCGATATGTACGAAATATGCGGATGAATTCTATGTAAATGGAGATAAATTAACTACAACAAACATTTATGAACAATCTATAATTTTAAAGCCAAATTCAACACCTGTTTATGTTAAACCTTATAGGTTGCCACATGCATTGAAACCAGAAATAGATAAGCAAATTAGTAAAATGATAGAAAATGATATTATAGAAGAGTCGAATAGTGAATGGTCAAGTCCAATATTATTAGTACCAAAAAGAAGTAGCGAAGGAAGTGAAAAGAAATGGAGGTTAGTGATAGATTACAGAAAATTAAATGAAACTATTTGTGATGATAAATTCCCGTTACCCAATATAACAGAAATTTTAGATTCCCTATCTGGTGCTATTTACTTCAGTCATCTTGACCTTCACCAAGGTTATTATCAAGTGACCTTGGAACCCGAGAGTCGTAAAATTACAGCATTTACTACGAATTCAGGTCAATATCAGATGAAACGCCTACCTATGGGCCTTAAGACAAGCCCTAGTGCTTTCAGCCGTATGATGTCTGTAGCAATGTCTGGTCTAACCAATGAGAAATGTTTAGTTTATCAAGACGATTTGATAATATTTGGAAGAAATCTATATAATCACAATCAAAATTTAGTTAATGTCATGGAGAGATTAAGAAAAGTCAATTTAAAATTGAATCCTCAAAAGTGTCAATTTTTAAAGAAAGAGATTTTGTATTTAGGCCATGTTGTATCTGAAAAAGGAGTTTTGCCTGATCCAGACAAAACTAAAGTATTAGTTAATTATCCAACACCTAAAAGTTCAGACGAAGTTAAACGCTTTGTAGCTTTTTGTAACTATTATCGGAAATTTATAAGGTCATTTTCAGATATAGCAATGCCATTGAATAAATTATGTAGGAAAAATGTACCATTCGTTTGGAGTAATGAGTGTCAAAGTGCTTTTGAGTTTTTGAGAAATGCGTTAATCTCTTCACCTATTTTGCAATATCCAGATTTTTCTGATAACAATGAATTTGTGCTACAAACAGATGCATCAGGCACAGGTATTGGTGCAGTGCTGTGTAATAAAGATCATCGACCAGTTGCTTATGCAAGTAGACCGCTAAATAAAGCAGAAAAGAATTATCCTACTATTCAAAAAGAGCTTCTAGCGATAGTATGGTCCTTAAAGTATTTTAGGCCGTATTTATATGCAAGAAAATTTACCATAATGACGAATCACAAATCTTTGGTTTACCTTTTTAGTTTGAAAGATCCTTCTAGTAGATTACTCAAATTTCGATTAACTATGGAAGAATATAATTTTAAAATTGTTTATGTAAAAGGAAAAAATAACGTAATAGCGGATGCTTTGTCTAGAATGTATATGACATCAGATGAACTAAAGAGTATGCATGAACAAGTTGTAGCTGTGATGACTAGAGCTCAGAAGAAGAGAATGAACGATCTGTGTGATGATAATAAGGATGAAACTGGGGCAACGGATCCTAGTAAATTCACTAACAATAGGTCTGATCAACCAAGAGTTGTGGATATATTAAGAAAACCGATAGACTCCGTAGAAATGTGCTTAATTAAAGGTAATGAATTAAAAAAGCTGAGAGTAAAAAACCAGATATCAGAGGAAATTGAATGTTTTGCGTTTATTGCAAATAAAAAGGAATTGTTTATAAATCTTGATTTCAAGGTACATTTCTCGCGAGCCGAATTTGTACAGAAATTAAATGATATTTGTAAAAAGATACGTATCGATATCGATATGAAGTTTGTATAATTAAAAACGAAGAGAATATTGATTTTATAAAGAGTATATGCGATGAGATATCTTCACTCACGCATTGGTCCGGACCACGAGTATGTATATTGCGAGGAGTTAAGAAAATAAATGACGACAAGGAAAAGACAATTATTATGAACGATTTCCATTTGCTACCATCCAGTGGTCATGCTGGAGTCCGTAGAATGGTAAATACGATTAAAAAACGATACTACTGGCCAAGTATCGATAAGGACGTCCAGAATTATGTCAAAAAATGCACGAAATGTCAGAAATCGAAATATTTTCGATATATTAAACAGCCGATGGAACTAACCACAACGGCTTCCTCGGCATTTCAGAAAATTTATTTAGATTTAGTGGGACCTTTGGATAGAGACATTGACGGTAATTGCTATATATTGACTATGCAATGTGAATTAACTAAATATGTGCAAGCTGTTCCCATAAAAAATAAGGAAACTGTGTCCATTGCAGATGCATTTGTAAGATATTTTATTTTAATTTTTGGCATTCCTGAGATCATAGCGACTGACCGTGGAGCAGAGTTCATATCAGCAACTATGGAACAGGTATGTAAACTTCTTAATATTGAAAAGTTATCCTCAACAGCTTACCATCACCAGTCCATTGGAGCTCTTGAAAATGCGCACAAAACCCTGGGTTCATTTTTAAGGATTCAGTGTGAAAACCACACAGACGGTTGGAGTTATTGGTTACCGTTCTGGTGTTTTAGTTTCAACAACACAGTCCATAGCGAAACAAATTACACTCCACATGAGCTTGTTTTTGGCAAACTTTGTAGAATACCCAGTAGAATTACTGATACGTTAGAACCATTGTACAATATTGACAACTATCCTTTACAGTTAAAGTATAGATTACAGTTAGCTCATGCCGATGCAAAGAAAAATTTGTTTAATAGTAAATTAAGAAGAAAATGTTTGTATGACAAATCCATGAATCCATTCATATATGTCGCCGCGTAGGCGTGAATTTGCTAATTTATTATCCTAACTAATCGTTTTAAGTGTCTATGTCTATTTAAGTTGGGTTTTGAGTTCAGCGCCATCTATTGGCTCACTGTGGAATCAGTATTGATTCATAATTCATATGCTAATTTCAATGTTTAATTAATACGAGATGTTTAAATTAAACAGGAACACTTATTGTAGGACTTTTGGATTTGTTCTCATTTTAACTATTGCACATTTGACGAAGTAAATGTGTTTCATTATGTTATTCTTATTAAGTTGTCAAACAATGGCGGATGTTATAATTTCTATGACCAATAACCAGATTTAATAATTTAATACGAGAACTAAACAAATTTGAGTAAATGATTAAATACTAAGAAGTCATAAGACTATTTTACACAGCTATGTAATAATGAGAAACTTTCTAATTAGTAAGATTGTTAGATCACCGGAAACTTGAATAGTTTTGTTATTAGATGACTATTTCAATAATAAACTACAAACCACTTTGTATTTGTGAGTAATGAGGTTGTTTAATGTTAAAATAATTAACTGATCAGCATTTTAGTATTGTTTGCTAACTTTACTCAACTATCCAAGTAATTAGTGTCTAAACAAAAACAATATGGAGGTTCCGCCCACTTAGAACGCGCGTCGCGCGGACTATGTGTGAAAAATAAGAACTGATTAATAAATGTAATCGAATAGATGTTTGAAAACCTAATTAATTGTCATAAAGTGATTGTGTAATCTATAAAAACATTTAAAAAGAGTGTCCTGGAGTTTCTTGCTAGATCTCCTCCAGCGATCGACAAGGGCTTAGCGATCTAGCAAGCCACGCGATGTGGTTTTAGCTTCAAGTTCATTTGAAAACTCAAAGTGCCTGTAACTAAATCAAATAAACACTCTTGAGTTTCAATCCAGTGTTGTGTGTTATTGAAGTAACCCGCTCCAGTCAAGAATAAAGGAATTGCCTCTAGACATTGGAATTAAAGATGGCGATTCTACGATTCATAGGTACTTCGACGTGACATCAGAATTGGGCTCAGCTCCCACTATCGCCTTCTGCCCATGCTATGAAAGCCATCCGAAGAATTTTGTACAACATCGCCAGCGCCGAGGGTATGGCAAAAGATTTTCCTATGATAATTTCCAAGAGTAAGCGATGCCCAGACATAGGCGAAAATAACTGGAATATTTTTACGTGAACGATCTGAACTCTATTGAAACGACAGAAGAAGCTACTGACTAGTGGCATGGATGCTGTCCTACACCATTGTGGCCAAAACTTTATACAGCACAGAATGACCGAAGCAGCTAAGCGAACAACTTGATCTGTCCATTGATAGATTCCATCATGGTTGAGGGGAGTATTCTGTTTTTTTTATTTATGTAACTTAACATTCTTAATTATTTTCATCATACAAGGCAAGGTCAGTGACCTTTTGTGTGACAATTTTAATCAATCTGCCTAGTCTTTTCCCAACCAAGTCCGGGACAGCTTCCATTCTAACTGGATTCAGCTGAGTACCAGTGCTTTACATGGAGCAACCAAAACCCAGTAACTGGGTAACACAATACCCCTTACTGACTGAGTGGTCCCTGCTGTTGTTTGTGTGGCAATTTGTGGAATTGAAATGAATGAAACGGCTTAAATTACTCCATAAAATAAGACAGCTGACTAGGAACTCAATGTTATTGTTTAAATATGGTTCTTTTGTCTTAAGAATTGCAATGGCTCAGTTATTTGAGAAATTTTATTTTATTTGAGGAGTATGTAAGGATCGTAGCAAGTGGCAATTTGTGGTTGCTGCCTATCCCCATGGGGACAAGGTGTGAGTGTATGAATGTTAAACAATTCAAAGTACCTACGTTGAGTTTTGTACCGGACAAAAAGTAACAACTTATTTTTATAGCATTCATTACATTTAGGTAGCTAAAACAAAAGTTTAGTAGGTAAATAAGTTAAGTAAGTTACAGAATGTATGTGCAACAGAAGTAGTAAACATTTGGCAGAAAGTGCCATGACATATTCATGTTGACGCACTAATTGGCATTTTTGCAATTTATTGTTTTTACCCGACTACCAAACGGGGTTTATTATTGAATAATGTGGAACCCGTTGCATGTCATACTTTTTTTAAAGTAAAGTAAGATAAGAAAATGTATTAACACATTCCTTAAACATGAAAAGCACAACAAATAAAAATAAAATTATAGTGTGCTCAAGAAAATACTTACAACGATTTGCATTTAAGTAGCTGGGGTGAGAATAATTGTTTGGTTACAAGACTAAACAATATTTAAAATATTATCTAGAGGTTTTTGTAGAGTGAGTATGCATCTAATATAAATGTATTTGTATGAATGGGTGAAAGGGTTGTGATACACCTGGGTGAGTCATTACAAACTTTATAATCAGGGTAAGTATCAGCAGAGCTTCAGTTCATGCATAATCATAATATAATAATAAATAGTCATAAGCTGATAGCCACCTGGTAACTTTTAATTTACAAGTAGGTACGCTTAGTATGTGTGAGTAACCTATTATGTATGGACCTTGTGATTTTTGGTAAATTAATGGTCCTGTGTATGTAAGACATATTTGAGTGAATCTAATGTGATTACTGTGTTCCATCTTATCTGTCTACATGATCTGGTAGATTTGTTTTGGCTATGGGGTTCTTGACAGTGATAGCGCTATAAGTTAAATCTAATTAAAAAAATTGTCTGACCCTACATTCTTGGTTCAGACTGTCAGTTGGATACTGATGGGGCCTTTTATAAGCTCTAAGATTTATGCTTGTTCAAGTTAAGTTTGTTATAATAAAGTTTATTTAATCATTCAATATTTGAGAACCTTCCTAATGAATTAAATCTCACAATGGGTTTAGTTGAATTTTACTTGTTATGGTACATGGGTGTAAATAGATTAGTAATTTCTGACAGATTTCAAAGCTTGTTATTGGATGCACTTGCACAGAATAAAAACAATCAAAAGACAGGTTTGTTTTTTGATAATTTGTCACTTTTAGCATTCAATAACTTTCTTTTCTTTTTGCAACTTTTTACCTAGCTTGTATTCAAACTTGTTCACACATAAATGTTTTGTAATGAAATAGGTTTGTAATAGGTGTGTAAATAGGTTGTTGCGTGTGTGGTATGCAAACATGCATCATTAAAAGTAGTTTTCAACATGTTTTAACATTAATCTTTAGCTAGTGCAAACACCGTCATAAGTAATGCAGCAATCTTCATAGTTATTCATTTCAGTGTCATCAGATTCTAGTTAACTTTGAATTACTCACTTACTATTTCAAAACAATAACATAATTTAATTGTTATCAGTACTAACTCCTACTTATTTAAATATTAATAGGATCATCTTTTCTTTTATTATTATTTATCTGTATACCTTCTCACATTCCAGATTCCTGTGTCATATCAAAAATCAAAATGGTTACCTACATAGTCAAGTATTATCAAGGATGTGGAAACAAAACTAAAAATACCTGGTTTGCAAGTGACCGTGTCGTCGGGTCAGGACCTTAGAAGCTACCAACATACATACAAGCCACCAAATAGAGGTCAGCTGAAAAATGACTTCCAGCCCAACATAACTAAAGTAAAAGGTGAGAAGTTTTCAAACTATCTTCTACTCACCTCGCTAACTGATACGGTGTTGTTGTATCAGAAGGCTCAACACAATAGCCATGTCGAATAACTACATGACGCTTGTGCATGATACTACCATGCAACAAAGTACTTTTAAATTATTATTCCTGGGTTCAATTCCTAGGTTGGGCAAAATTTGTTTATGGGGTTTTTCCAATAGGGATTCCTCTGTAGCAGCCCAGAGTTTTGAAATTGGTGAACCCCCATGCTTCAAAAAGCATGTTGAGCCATTGGCCTTGTGCACCATAGTACCTCCTTATGCAGATGGCTCAACAGTCAGGAGGACTACTGTTATTATTATGTTTTTGTAACTCGTTTCAGTTTATGCTATTCTATTGTCATATTTAGTCAATTATAAAAATGAATAATAAAACAAGCTCTAATTATTGAGATGTCCAATAACCTATAGCTCTGGAGGCACTTAATAAAATAATAGGTTATATCAACACCAAACTATCAGCATCCATGGAGATGGATTTGAGGTAATAATGAGAACACAATAAACTATCTTATTATGCTGTGGAAGCAACTAAGATTGATAACACAACAAACTATCCTATTGGTATGCTGTGGAATCAAGTAATAATGATAACACAACTATCTTGTTGGTATGCTGTGGAAGCAACTAATAATGATAACACAATAAACTATCCTGTTGGTATGCTGTGGAAGCAACTAATAATGATAACACAATAAGCTGTCTGTTAGTAATCCGTGGAGGAAACTAATAGTGATAATACAACACACAATCTATTGGTTTGCTGTGGAAGCAACTAATAAAGATTTAATATCCATTGGTTAGGCGTGGAGGCCGCTAATGAACAAATCTCTCATGTTATCCTGCTGGGTCCACGGTGTACAAGACCACCCAGAGCCTGGTTCCTTATATCCTGTCAAATCAAAGACTTCGTGCCTGTCACGGAGCAATGATCCTAAACTCCTTAACCTTTAATCCTGTCAAATCAAAGACTTTGTGTCTATCACAGAGCGGTGTTCCTGATCCTATCCTTAAATCCTGTCAAATCAAAGACTTTGTGTCTATCACAGAGCATTACCGTCCCGTGAGAATGAAACTAAACAAAAAACAGCTGATCACAATACTCCTACACTACCTACACTATACTTACCAAATACAAGGCTGCTATGTAAGCCTTCTTATAAGTAGGTATGTGCTCATTAATGCATCAAATATTTTCATTTGAGATAAACTTAATAGTTACCTAATTTCATAAGTATTCAGTGATAAATTGATAACTTAAACTGACTATTACCTATTACAAATCAATGAATATTGTAAGATAATACAAACAATAACATTCTGCAAACAAGATTCAAATTGGACTAAATAAGCTAGCAACTGATTATTCCATGTCAAAAATCTGAAATAGAAATTGTATGCCTTCATTGACATGACATGTAGCAGTTAGTTGTTTCCTAACAACATTGGTCTTTACCATATAGCAAGTAGAATACCTAAAGCATATAGCTGTGGGTGTAAAAATACATTCAATATTTCCAAAATAAGGCATACTCAGCTTAGATTTATTACAAGCTGTCAATGATAAATAAAATCAGTTGTTATCAGATTCTAAACTTAATTAATACTGTAGGATGATAAACAACAATAATCTGCCGACAAATATTTCTCCGCTATTACAGATAACAACCAAGAAACACAGAGACTGAGGACACCGGAAGGCCCAGAGCACGAGCCTCCGATCACAATGGCCGTGTCGCCGCGTAGGCGTGAATTTGCTAATTTATTATCCTAACTAATCGTTTTAAGTGTCTATGTCTATTTAAGTTGGGTTTTGAGTTCAGCGCCATCTATTGGCTCACTGTGGAATCAGTATTGATTCATAATTCATATGCTAATTTCAATGTTTAATTAATACGAGATGTTTAAATTAAACAGGAACACTTATTGTAGGACTTTTGGATTTGTTCTCATTTTAACTATTGCACATTTGACGAAGTAAATGTGTTTCATTATGTTATTCTTATTAAGTTGTCAAACAATGGCGGATGTTATAATTTCTATGACCAATAACCAGATTTAATAATTTAATACGAGAACTAAACAAATTTGAGTAAATGATTAAATACTAAGAAGTCATAAGACTATTTTACACAGCTATGTAATAATGAGAAACTTTCTAATTAGTAAGATTGTTAGATCACCGGAAACTTGAATAGTTTTGTTATTAGATGACTATTTCAATAATAAACTACAAACCACTTTGTATTTGTGAGTAATGAGGTTGTTTAATGTTAAAATAATTAACTGATCAGCATTTTAGTATTGTTTGCTAACTTTACTCAACTATCCAAGTAATTAGTGTCTAAACAAAAACAATATGGAGGTTCCGCCCACTTAGAACGCGCGTCGCGCGGACTATGTGTGAAAAATAAGAACTGATTAATAAATGTAATCGAATAGATGTTTGAAAACCTAATTAATTGTCATAAAGTGATTGTGTAATCTATAAAAACATTTAAAAAGAGTGTCCTGGAGTTTCTTGCTAGATCTCCTCCAGCGATCGACAAGGGCTTAGCGATCTAGCAAGCCACGCGATGTGGTTTTAGCTTCAAGTTCATTTGAAAACTCAAAGTGCCTGTAACTAAATCAAATAAACACTCTTGAGTTTCAATCCAGTGTTGTGTGTTATTGAAGTAACCCGCTCCAGTCAAGAATAAAGGAATTGCCTCTAGACATTGGAATTAAAGATGGCGATTCTACGATTCATAGGTACTTCGACGTGACATATATGACAAAGATGATTTAATTTTGTTGAAAAATGAGACAGGTCGGAAATTAGATGCGATCTTAGAAGGTCCTTATATAGTAATAGAAGATTTAGGTTGTAATGTTAGAATAAGTAAGAATAATAAAATAGAATTAGTGCATAAGAATAGGACTAGACCCTATTATGAATAAAAAAAAAAAAAAAAAAAAAAAAAAAAAAAAACTGAACTGTAACTAAATGAGGAATTTGTGAGCTAGATTAGAAATAGTTATTATTAAACTTAAGATGTTAACTTCGGTTTATGGTATATTGTTAGTAAATGGAAAAAAAAAAAAAAAAAAAAAACTATGTATGATTTTTTTTTTTTTTTTTCACTTTCGCGGGAGGTGAAGTGTTCACTTTCGCGGGAGGTGAAGTGTATTAGCCTTAAGTAAATCTACTTAGTATTACCCTTAACAAAACGGTATCATATTAATGCTTAATATGTACTTTACGTAACGCGCATTATTGTAACTGTACTGTATGTTTTAATGAGACATTCAATAAATCCTACTTAGACCTACTGGTTGTCTGCTTTGCGAAACCCCAACATTACAAGGAGATCAGCAGTAACTAAATATACTGTGGATATAATAAGTAGAGTTTGTTTTTAATTAGATCTTAATTGATTAGAATATCGGCAGTAACTAAACATACTGTGGATATATTATGTAATGTATGTTTTTTTATTCTTCTTTGAATACTTAGAATATCTGCAGTAACTCATCATTCTGTGGTTATATTAAGCAAGGTCTACTTCACATTCGGTCTTGATCACTTACACTGTAAGCAGTAATAATCATAATTATATTAAACTGTGACTAAAATAAGAAAAATATATTATTGAATTTGAGAGTTCAATTTACTTTAAGTATCAGCTTTTTAATTCGACATACCATTGCCGCTGATATAATGCAAGAATGATTTTAATTTAAGAGCTATTTTGCCTACTATTTTGATACTCAAATGGTGTGCTAGGGGGAGAGGCGCGGGCGCGGTGTTAGGCCGCGTTTCCACTGACGCGGAGCTGGGCGGAGACGTGCGGAAGCGACCAATCACAGACGAGACGAGTGGCGCGATGAGGGATTTCAACCATTGTAATTGGTCGCTTCCGCACGTCTCCGCCCAGCTCCGCGTCAGTGGAAACGCGGCCTTACTCAGTGAAATTATATCAGTGTCGTCCGCGATCGCGCGCAAGGAGGTTGTGCAGTCCCGTGGTCGCAACACGCTCCGTGTTGTTTGGCGCCATAACCCACGTAAGTAGATAATAACAAAAGTGTGATTTAAGTAAACGCGTGAGCCTATATTGTAATCTATGATTTAACATAGACGTAGTTAATAAGGTAGTTGGTATAAATAAGCAGTGACGATATTGAAGTGTCCCATGACAACTTTTTTTGCAAGCTTTAATTTAACTTCCCATCTACTTATATTTTTAGTTCAAAGCTTAAAGCTTCCTTAAAGTAGCATAGATTCTAACATTGCTTTCTATGGGGGGCCATTGAAAGCAATGTTTCTATGGCCTTGATTTAATCAATCAAATACTACGTAACAGTCCATGCGCTTTAATTTAATTTCTTTTTTCAGATTATGGCTACTAGAAAAGATAAAATCATCCGCAAAACAGCAAAAAATACGACAGACATCGACCAAATTTTTACCCGTTGGTATGACTATAATGATCATAAGGAAATTTTTGATTTTAAGCATGAATACCAAAATAATTATAAAATTGCTGCACAAGTGTACAACTTACAAGATATGGAAATCGGGTTTGACAAAATACAACATAAAAACAACAGTGATCCTATGTATCGGATGTCATTAACGCAAACAAATAAATCTGCAGGACGCCGACAGCTGGTGAACGTTCCAATCGATAATGCTTTGAATAGCTGCAATTCTTTAAATATCGATGATTTATACTGTAATGAAGAGTTAAATTTATCTATTGAACAGGAAATTAGTTTGTCTGACTTACCGCAAGACCCATTTGCCGAGTCTGATGATGAAAGGGACAAAGACTATGTACAGGAAGATGATTTGAACAGCACGCTATCTGACGATACAGTAGTAATAGGCGATAACACACAAGATAATATGAATGTGACTGTCACACTTCTTCCAAAACCAAATCCTCATCAGCATTGTGAGTTTGAACAATGTAAATTGAAAGTATTTAGTACCTGTGACAAATGTTTGTGTCTCCTGTGCTCAGAACACTTTCTCTATCAAATAAACTTCTCTTCATGTGAAAAACATTATCCTTATTCAACTGAAATTACGACATTTTGTGATTTGCCAGGAAATATAGAGGACAAAGAAAATAGTATAAATTACATAAACTTACTTAATACAGAATCACTACCCACTAGCCACCAGCACGACGATAACAATGTTACATCAGAAACACAAACAAACTACCCAGTTCAGAAAAATACACCTGACAAGGAAAATATGAACAAATACATATCTAGATGTGAGTATGTCCAGTGTAACGAAGAAGTGTTTAGTGCCTGCTCAAAATGCTTATGTTTTCTTTGTTATGCACATTTCATAGCAGAAGATACTTACAATGACTGTCAGAACCATTCTTCTTCTTTAATGCTTACAAACAAAAGCAAAAGTAATAAAGTGCATCGCGATAAAAATAAGATACAGAAGAAACGTAACACTTCAAAAATACGAGACGAAATAAATCAGGTAGACAAAGGATTGACAAAAAAAGGGCAGCTAAGAAAAAGAAGGCGAATCGAAGAACCATTAGAAGAAAGGAGAGAGAAAAAGTCGAAAGAGGAAACTGAAAAACTGCAACTAAAAGATCCGTGTACAACAACATGCAGAAAAAAATGCACAGAAAAAATATGCGAAACTCGCAGAAAACAGATTAATGATGAATACGTTTCTTTAAGTTGGGAAAAGAAAGGTTATTATATAAAATCGCTGGTAGATACCAAAGAAGTTGCATGCAGAAAAACTAATACTACTACCGAACAACCTAAGCGTAATGTATCGTATTTTTATTACTTTTATGAAGAAAAAACTAAAGTCGAGGTGTGTAAAACATTCTTTTTAACAACATTAGGATATAATCCTAAAAATGACAAGAGGCTGATGTTAGCATTACAAAGACCTATAGATAAACAAAGTTACCAGAAAGGAAAGTATGAGAGAAAGAGTAAATACGACAAAGACCTTATAAAAACACATATTATTAATACATACAATCCTCTTAACTCACATTACAGACGTGAACATGCCCCCCTTCGATTGTATTTACCAAGCGACATAACCATTACTTTAATGCATCAAAACTTTTGTAATGCTTTTCCAGAACAAGTAGTTTCCTTCGAGGTATTTAGGAAAGTCGTTCGGGAAGAAATGAATATTTCTTTTGCACATTTAGGAAATGAGGAATGCGAAGTATGTGCCCAATTCGAATTCCATAAAAATCATGAATTACAAAACATGGATTGTGAGCTCTGCACCAGAAATGCAATCCATAAATCCAGATATACACAGTCCCGTAAGGCGTACAAAAATGATGTTAAGGAAGCTGAAAAGGCAACAGGTTCCATCTACTACTCCGTAGATTTACAAAAAGTAATAATGATACCGCGAATGGAGCAATTTAAGTGCGCAATATTTTGTCCACGAGTCATTGCCTTCAACGAAAGCTTTGTACCTTTAGGAAGATCTAAAAAAGATAACGTGCCTTTTGCAGCCGTCTGGAACGAGAGTATAACTGGAAGAAAACAGGAAGATATTATCTCGACACTAAATGCATTTCTTTTACATAAACGTGATGCTGATAATATCGTATTATGGATGGATAATTGTTCTGCACAAAATAAAAACTGGGCTATTTTGAGTTATCTGGTGTATATTATTAACAGCAATGAAATAAATGCGAAAACAATCACCTTGAAGTATTTTGAACCTGGTCATACTTTTATGTCCGCAGACAGCTTTCACCATCAGGTGGAACAGGCTTTACAAAGAAAAAATAAGGTCTATGATTTTAACGACTTCGTTGATGCAGTGCAGCAAGCGAACTCAAGAAAAACCATTGTAAAAATAATGGAAGTCGATAATTTTTACAATTATATCGACCTATCTTCGCAACATAAAATGAGGAAAGTACAACCTAGAGTGTACCTTAAAGATATTATGGTTTTAGTCGCAAATCGAGGCGAGTTCACACTGCAATACAAAACTAACCATGCTGACGAACAAGTACAAAGTTTAAACTTTTTACAGGAAGTATCTGAAATCAAGAACATTTCCTGAATTCAGTTCAAAATTGACACCCAGAGGGATTCCAGAATATACGAAGACTGAGATTTTAAAGAAACTGTTAGAATTAATGCCAGATAACAGAAAGGGGTTTTGGTTAAATTTACCGGTTTCAGATAAAGTTAGTGATATAGATTAAGTTTTGCTAGATAGTTTTATGTGTTTTGTTATATCATGACACCCCAAAAAAAGGTTCTGTTATTTTATTTCTTACATTATGTTTGATTTTTTTTATTCTAGTATTTTAACTTAGTTTGATCTCAAATTGTAAACGTAGAAAGGCTGATTTTTTTGTTTGTTACTTTGAAATATGGCTAACTTGCCAATGTTTATATATTTTTTAAAGTTTTTTGTATTATAATAATATACGAGAGTAGAATGGAGCTCAAAAAAAAATATAATTATTTTATAAGACTTTCAAAGTAAGAAAGACTGATTTAAATTTGTATAATAGTTTATTTTCTTAAAATTTTATTGTTCTCAGATAGTGAAACTAGTGAAACCTCGTTATTTAATATAATAATAATACGTAAGTAAAGAAATATTAATAAACATAAACGTTTTTAATCTAACACTTTGTTTTTATTTCTAAGCTATAATCTAAACCTATTATGAGTTACTTATAATAACAGCAGTAACTTACTACTTACTGCTATTATTCTAAGCAATTGATATTTCACTTGCTTCAACTAACACTAGATATAAAAGGATTTTCGTCATTTAAAACTATTCTAATATATATACAATTTTATTGAGTGAAGAATATAAAAGCGCTTTATTTGGGCTACACGTTTCAACCATCACAATTAATATAACTTAAAAAAAGAAGTCCGGAAAAACAAAATTGTAAACCTATTATGAGTTACTTATAATAACAGCAGTAACTTACTACTTACTGCTATTATTCTAAGCAATTGATATTTCACTTGCTTCAACTAACACTAGATATAAAAGGATTTTCGTCATTTAAAACTATTCTAATATATATACAATTTTATTGAGTGAAGAATATAAAAGCGCTTTATTTGGGCTACACGTTTCAACCATCACAATTAATATAACTTAAAAAAAGAAGTCCGGAAAAACAAAATTGTAACAAAAACTTTGCGCGCCAATTTACTCAAAACTACGCAAAACATACTTACTGCTCTTATCGCTAGTGCGGCAGGGTAGGTATTTTGAGGAAAAAGTGCCCATGGAGTGCGATAAACAGAGAAAGTACGTTATAATTTTATCAAATACGAGTTTAGACTAAGCAACCATCCGCATCTAGGCTAAAGGTATGAATTTCGCGTTAACACCTAAGCGAATACCGTACGAAATTGTAATCAGTAGTGTTGAGGAATCGATTCAACGTAACAAGATACTGACAAATGATGCCGAGGCACTACGGCAAGATGTTGCGGTTATGTTACGGAAGTCGAAACTCCCGCAGAGCAACATTACGAAGGAAGAGCGTCAAGCATTGAGGAATATTCGGGTAAACCAGGATATTTTAGTGCTCAAGGCCGACAAGGGGAACGCCACGGTTGTGATGAACACTACTGTTAACCAAGGCAAAATACGGGAGTTGTTGTGTAATGATAACCGGTTTATATATAAGAATATATAAACCGGTATCTTACAACCCTACGGCCAGAATAACGCGCCGAATATAAACTGTGATCAGTGAAAATGAAGACCTTTTTACAGAAGACGAATTCAAAAAACTTTTTCGCCTCGAAACCGCATCAACCACCAAAATTATATGGGCTGCAGATGTTTTATTGCGTGTTGTTTTCTGCCTCGGGTATCCAAGGATAACAATAGTTTATTTTAATGTCAGGGTTCCTTGCCCAATTTGTTTATTGTTTTAGCTTTAAAACTTTAGCGTTATAACCATAAGATTTTTGTTGTGATGCCGACGGTTCTTTTCTAAATGTTTAACTGGTCTATACTTATTGTGTAACCTATGTAGCTGTAAAAACCGTTGTGTTTTAGTTTGTAACGTGCCGCCCCGCCCGAAGGTATTCAGTCGCTTTCGATCTAGAGGAGCGGGGTCGGTCAGCATTCTTGCTCTTTGTAATTTATTTTTAATAAACTAACTCCAACACGAAGTAAATCAAGTACTCATTTTGCGATTTCCGTAATGCCGAAATAGCTAAGTGACCAACCTACGTTACCGAAAGTGGTGACCCCGACGTGATCTCTGTCGTTGAGAGAACGGGTTTAGGTAACCCGTACTTCGGTTAGTGCGCGGCATCGCGAAACCTGTGCGCGAACGTGTGTTAGTTTTCCGTTAACGGAAGAAATAGGTATATTACAACAAAATGGCCGGTGAGGACCAACACCAGCCCGCTGCAAATACACGTCAAGTGGTGTTAAAGCCTTTTAATCCGGCTAAGCCAGAAATATAGTACGGCGGAGCAGTGTTTAATGGCGTTGGCAGAAGTAACGTGCCTGCGCTTGAAAGCTGAATGCGTTGTACGCGCCCTAGTCACGGAAGCGATGGAAGAGCTCATCGACATACTAACCGAGTTGCCTTGTTGAATCACCTTGCGAATGTGGCAGACCTCATTTATGAAAACCACCAGCTACGATCTAGCCGAAATACCTGCGCCACTGTAGCCGCTGCGCAACAAGAGCCTGCAGCGCCGCCTGAAGGACAAATCATGTTGATACTAGCTCAAATGCAGGCTCAGGTAGACGAGTTACGCAAGTCCCGAGCACGCAGCCGCTCCAGAGCGAGACCAAGTCGCAACCACTCAAGAAGCCAATCAAGGTCGAGACCAGAAGAGTGGAAGTGTTGGTACCACCATAAATTCAGCAGCAGAGAAGTGTGTGTACTTCTGTAAGAAAAAAACGAGTGGCAAAAGATGCGGAAGTGATTACTGCGTCCATTAATAATAAATATGTTGAAGAAAAGGAAAAGCAATTAACTACTGAATGTGTATCATTAACTCGAGAAGTGAAGACGCGGGATTTGAATGGTAAAAGAAAATTAAAGAGCCCTATTGCAAAGCCAGGTCCGTCAGGTATAAAAAAACTAAAAACAAAGCAAAAAAGAAATCTAAACGACAAGATTGAACCAGCTCTTCAACTCATATCTCAGATGTTATTATTGTATACAGTGAAATAGAGTATGATTATCGTGAAGAAGAAGAAATATTAACAGACGATCTGGGACGAAAAGTATTTTGATATACGAATAGAAGAAGAACCCAAATCACAAGATAAAGTATGCGAAAATTCTAGTAAACAGGAAATAATGTTTAATATATCGGATCAAAGAAAAATATTGAGTGAAGAAGATTTGAACATCCTAAATGAAAAAAAAAACAAAAGGCAAAGGCAAAATTACAAAGTTCTTAGAAATAATGACGACACTCAAAATAATAACAAAACCAAAAATAGTGACAAGACTGAAGAAGAAGAAACAACCAAAGGCAAAAAACTAACTCTGGATTAGGATGAGGACGCAATAGAAGAAGAAATTGATGAAAAAAAGGAACCATACAAATTAAATGATGCAGTATTTGCGAGGTACTTTAGCAGAAAGAAATGGTCTTACTATATTGGATTCATTGAGAATATGTTTAAAAAAAACCACGAGACTTATCACCGTAAAGGTGTCAAACTGTCACTTTTATACAGAATGTTCAATCCTTATACGCTTAATCTTGCTGATAATATCTACGAAATCCAAATTTGTTTATACATTCAAGTTCTCGGTCTTTATAATTCTCGCTGAATGTAACACATGGTTATGCGTAACATACAGACATACCGACCGAAGATAGTCAAATTTAATAATGCTCAATTTTGTAGATAATATTAAGTATCATACGATAAAAGTACGGTCCAAGCGTCTAGCAAAAGTTCTTCAAAGTTTTTTTTTATATTCGAGATTATATTTATTTTAGGTGTTTTCTTTTCTTTGGGTTGAGAATGATTGCTTTGCAGGCATTCTGGTAAAGTCGAAGTCGATTTTTGAAACTACAGCAGGCTACAAGGTATTATTTTCAGCTAAAGTGTTAATGTAAAAGGCAAATGTAAAAGTATTTTTGTGATTAGTGTTGTTTTTTACTTTGCCCAGTTACTAACCTTGAACCAAATTATGTTATGAATATCTTTTATTTTGAAATAATATAGAGATTTAATTTTGAATAAAACTTTTATAATTTAATGATTGTCGTTTTAACTTTTATTTCAATCAACTTTTATTTTTCAAATGGTTTACCTAACAACTAAAAGTTTGAGTACCGTGGTCCTACTTGTCGGGTAATTCCGAAATATAAATATCACAAAATGTGTTCAGGCTACTCAAAGGCCCATACCGAGAAATATTTTTTTGCGAGGGTAAATCTGTACGAAAAAAGAATATGTACCTTGTGCCAGAACTAATAAAACCCACTTTTAAATATCATTCAGAATTACCCGAACATACATCGGAATTGCATTTCAACAAAGAAAAATAACCAGGTTTTGAAACACTTTTATTCACAAATAACGAGGATACAAATCTTTAAAATAGACCTTTAGGCTGTATATTCAAGTAACCGAAGTAACCTAAGCTGGTAGCATTAACGATACCAATTCTGACTGGTTAGTGAAAATATGAACCCCTGTTAAGTCATCAAAAATCCTTTGCAAAAGTAATAAAAGGAAAAGTAATCTATACTAATATTATAAAGCTGAAGAGTTTGTTTGTTTGTTTGTTTGTTTGTTTGTTTGAACGCGCTAATCTCAGGAACTACTGGTTGGAATTGAAAAAATCTTTTTGTGTTGGATAGTCCATTTATCGAGGAAGGCTATAGGCTATATAACATCACGCTGCGACCAATAGGAGCTGAGCATAAATGAAAAGTGTTGCAAAAACGGGCAAAAATATTCCTTTTTGAGAGCTTCCATTGCGTGCGCTGCGTAAATGGTTTAAGTTACGCAAATATCATGTATTATGGAATTTTTTCTCTTTAAAAGTTCTAAAAAAAAGTCCGTGACACCATATGTCTATCTTTTAAGGTTGACTCACAATAGCAACTTTTATTTTCTAAATTTTAATTAGATCAACGCTGCCGGTAGAAACAAAAGTTGGTTGCATTCGTATAGTAGTATATTATTTCTTATTCAAATAAATAGTTCAACAAGTTGGTAGGTAGATAGGGTAGATAGGGTAGGGTAGGTAGGGTAGGGTAGGTAGGGTAGTGTAGGGTCGGGTAGGGTAGGATAGGGTAGGGTAGGGTAGTGTAGGATAGGGTAGTGTAGGGTAGGGTAGTGTAGGGTAGGGTAGTGTAGGGTAGTGTTTAGGGTAGTGTAGGGTAGGGTAGGGTAGTGTAGGGTAGGGTAGGGTAGTGTAGGGTAGGGTAGGGTAGAGTAGTGTAGGGTCGGGTAGGGTAGGGTAGTGCAGGGTAGGGTAGGGTAGTGTAGGGTAGTGTAGGGTCGGGTAGGGTAGGGTAATGTAGGGTAGGGTAGGGTAGGGTAGGGTAGGGTAGGGTAGGGTAGGGTAGGGTAGGGTAGGGTAGGGTAGGGTAGGGTAGGGTAGGGTAGGGTAGGGTAGGGTAGTTTAGGGTCGGGTAGGGTAGGGTAGGGTAGTGTAGGGTAGTGTAGGGTAGTGTAGGGTCGGGTAGGGTAGGGTAGTGTAGGGTAGGGTAGGGTAGGTAGTGTAAGGTAGGGTAGGTAGGGTAGATAAATGTTTGGTCTTTTTATGGCAAAACAAAGTTTGCTGGGTCAGCTATATTTTGAATAAAAATACAAGCGTGTTTAGTTAAGTAAGTGCCTTCTATTATTGAAGTTGAAGAGACTGACTTTTAAGTGATTTTCTATCAATAAGTAAATTGTCTGTGATGCTAGATCTCAATAATACTTCATATTTGTTTTAAGTTCCTATATTGTTAGTTTAAGACTACCTACTATTTTAAATAATTTCAACTTCTATCCAAAGGTGTTTTTTTAATTTTCCTATAACGTCATAAACGGGACATAAGTCTTCATAAAATAAGATGTTTTATTGTAAAATTAACTTGCAATTTCTTACAAACCACAAATGTTCATAGTAGTACTGGGTGGCGCAAAAGTACTGGCACTAAAGAAAATACTTTTTTTTTTTTTATATGACATTTTCTGTCATTCTGTTGTTGAAAATTGTGTAGTGAACAAATGTAAAATACACTGAAAATAAACATGGACCGTTTTACTCCCCAAGAACGTGGAATAATTGTGTCAATGTTCTTACGGAATAATTCATCAGTGATAAGAACACAACGTGAATTTCGTCGACGATTTCCCCACCGTCCGGCACCGATTGGTCGCACAATTCGACGCTTTGCCACACGCCTTGAAGCAACTGGCTCAACATTGGATAGACCTAAGTCTGGGAGACCAAGAACAGGCCGTTCAGCTGAAAATATCGATGCTGTGCGCGAAGATGTGGAAGAGTGTCCAGAAACATCAACGAGGCGACGTGCCACGCAATTGGGCATTTCCAGACGGACCCTGCAGCGTATTTTGGTGAAAGACTTAAAGATGTTCCCGTATAAAACTCAAATGACTCATCAGCTGCTGCCTGCTGACCACCGAGCTCGTCTAGATTACTGCCAGCGCGTCATAAACCTCAACCTTGAAGAGGATGATTTTCCTTCAAAATTGGTTATGAGTGACGAAGCGCATTTCCATCTCTCAGGGCATGTCAATAAGCAGAATACTCGGTTCTGGGGCACTGATAATCCGCGCATTATTCAAGAAACACCTCTACACCCACTAAAAGTTACTGTATGGTGTGGCATCTGTGTTGACAGAGTGATCGGACCCTATTTTTTCGAAGACGCTGGAGGCAATGCCATAACTGTCACTGGAGAACGCTACAGAACCATGTTACGTGAGTTATTGATACCCAGTTTGGACGAATTGGGGCTGGAGCACATCTGGTTTCAACAAGACGGCGCTACGGCACACACAGCGCGCGACACTATGGACTTAGTGAGGGACGCTTTTCCAGGCCGAGTTATCTCTCGTTTTGGCGATTTGCCTTGGCCTGCAAGATCACCCGATCTGACCAGTCCAGACTTCTTTCTTTGGGGTTTTTTGAAATCTCGGGTGTATGTGAACAAGCCACAGACTCTCGCAGCTCTAAAAGAAAACATTCGTCAAGAAATAACGAACATATCGCAGGAAGTGTTACGGCAAGTTATGCAAAATGTCATAAATAGGGCTCAAATGTGTATCAACTCTGGAGGTCACCATTTAAAAGACATCATCTTTAAATCCTAATGGTACGAAATTTAATGGCACAAATATACATTTAAAAAAATCTAAATCTAGTTTTCTAATTTAGAAAAAATGTTATAGCTGAACCAAATAGGGTCTTTACTTTTGCGCCACCCAGTACTTAGGCAGTTAATATACATAAATATATTTAATTTCGGTGATAAGAATATTGATTTCGGTGAAGACCATTGATGTATTAAAAAGAGGAAGATACGTTACACGCTAACTTCGTAATCAGAAAACCTGGGCTCGGCGCACGACTACATGCATCGAAACTCACACATCTGTGTTTAGTTGTATCACCAGTCCCAAACCTACAGTTACTGATAGACAAGGACAGAGATAGGAGACGGCGCTGTAGTGCAAGCGAAATCGCGTTGGCTGCCGAATGTTGTCCGAATGCTAAATGAATGAAATGACATTGCAATATGTGCGTATCGTGTCTCTCACGCATTTTTGTAATATCTACCTCGCTCTCACAAATATGGCGAAACAAACATTAAATATTATTGTAATTTTCAAAAAATTAACATTTTTGACTGTACTTACGAGTGCTAAGTGATCCCGTGTGACTTATTTTTCTTTCTGGTATTATTTAAACACTGTTCAGCTACACCAGAAGTCATTTTGATGCGTATTTATTGCAAAAAAATATTAAAACACTGAAATTATTGAGCTGTGGGATCAACCATGTGCCGTGTGCGACTGATTGCCCGCTGCGGGCATTCACTTAGATTTGTAGGACCAAGCGCTGTGAGCAGTCCCGTATCTACCTCTTTTTAATACATCAATGGTGAAGACCATTTTTAAAACAATAAATACCTTCATATCCATTTGATTTATACGACTACCCCTATTATTAATATGTTTTAAATTAACTCTAGATTTGATATTTCATGTTAGAAATCCAGAAGCCAGAAGAACTGATAATATGCAGCTGTCAGGTGAGATATTTATTGATTTGTAAAGCACATCCTGATTTCACAATATATTGAGGCCACCAATTGCTTTGCTATAATGACATAATTTATGCTT
Source organism: Orthosia gothica (assembly GCA_949775005.1). Lineage (NCBI taxonomy): Eukaryota > Metazoa > Arthropoda > Insecta > Lepidoptera > Noctuidae > Orthosia > Orthosia gothica. The sequence continues at coordinate 7,119,762 of OX459040.1, read as the reverse complement.
GAATATGCAGAATTATCTTCAGTTATACAGAAAGAACATAACTAACACCGTGCTTTTTATGTGATCCAAGTGAGTCTAGTTTACTAGTTTTAACGGATATGTAAATATATTACATGTAAGTATAATGCATGGCTTTAATTGATATATCGTTTTTATGTTACAGAACCTTCAACATCAATCTCACAAACAGATATCATACTGCCTTCAACATCGACCTCACAAACAGATATCATACTGCCTTCAACATCAACTTTACAAACAGATATCATACTTGAAACGGATTGTTCTACTGCAGGTAAGCATTGTTGTGTATTTATTTGTATAAAATTTTGACCAAATGGTCTTATTATACAAAAATATATAAAAAATAACTACTTTTCATTTTTTTTGAACCTTCAACATCAAACCTAGATGGCCCTGACCCAGTAAATTTAAAAAGGATATTATGTAGTCCAGGTCAGTACAATAAAAAATATACTATTATATAAATGTTATAATTATTAAAAGTTCGTCTCGAACATTGAATCTTCTCTATATTCAGATCATAATCTCCCTGCCCTAGCCCAAAGTTACTTGAGGTCGGCGCAACACGTTTTCCTCCATACCGTCGTTCCCTATTTTAGATGAAAGTCTTCCCAGTAAACCCGTCAAATAATATTTAAAGGCCTGTTATGTCAAAATAACAGCTTTTAGTGAATGCGTAATTCTGAAAGTGTATACAGTACTTATTAAAAATTGTCTCTGTGCCGACTAATCTCAGAAACAGTTGGATTGATTTTGACGGGGCATTCACTGGTATAGATAGCTGTTGTGAGAATAAGCCTTTTAGGCAACTATTTTTAGATTACATTTCATGTTGGCGAAGTTGCGAGTAACAAATAGTCCTTGATTAATGTTCATTCAAATAACGTTTTAACCTGTTGTGTTACAGTACCCTCCACATCGACATCGGATCCTAATCTGACTGCCCCAAAAACAAGAAGATTCTGTAGTCCTAGTGAGTGTTGTTATACACATTTTATTTGAGTATGTTTGTACTTAATAACCTATGTGTTTTAACTCCGCTTTTCTTCATGTTTCAGCACCATTAGTGTCAACAAGAAAACATCAAGACAGACAAGCTGTCCCAATGACACCTCGGAAGCGAAAGTTGATAAAAAAACTTAAAATAAAGCCGAATTCTATTAAAAAACCTCCAACAGAAGGTTGATACGATAGATAGCATAAAATCACCCGTCTTGAAAAGTTTTATAGAATCTTCAATAGTTAACCAAAGTCGCAAATCTAAAGGCAAGTAGCCTAAAGCGTACAGATATTTGTCCCAACTTTTACCTATGCCTAGTGTCAGAACGCCTCAAACAGTTTTAGAAAATATGAAAATGGATACTGGCATCGATCCCATGAGTATGGATCACCTAAAAAAAAAGCAGAAAGTTTTTCAGACAAAGATAAAACTAGTGTTATTCTTTTTGATGAAATAGCTCTCAAAAAAAGGCTAATATATAATGTTGCCACAGATAAAATAGATGGCAATGAGGACCTAGGCGATGAAAAAAGATCTGAAAAAATAGCTGATCATGCATTAGTTATCATGCTTCATTCAAGGGGTGCATAAAAGTATGAAACAGCACACTATTTCGTTAAGGGAACTATAGCTACTGAAAAATTTGCTAATATAATTAAACATGTAATTCGAGCTGTAACTGAAGCTGGTTATGAAGTCATAGCTACGGTTTGCGATCAGGGACCAACGAACATGGGTGCATTAAATTTATTAAAGACATGGGGACATTCTGTGGAACCGCACTATTTTTTTCTAGATAATAGAAAAGTCTTTATAATATATGATGTGCCACATCTTTTTAAATCATAAAGAAACGTTTTTTTCAGGGCGGGGAATTGGTAATGGACAACAAAAAAGGTAAATGGGCCCATTTGATCAAACTTGAGGAAAAAAATAGCAGTACACTCCATTTCAAAAAAATTACAAAATTACATGTGAACCCAAAATTTAGAACCAAAATGAGAGTAAAGCTAGCTGCTCAAATTTTGAGTAATACAGTTGCAGCTATACTGAAACTACAGGCCGAAAGTATTGAAAACCAAGGCGAAAGACAGGAAATCCTTCAAACAGCACACATTGTTGAACACCTCGATCAATTATTTGACTGTACAAATGGGCCAGCTTCTAGAAGCGATATAAACAGAAATCTTCGGCAAAATGTGAGTAAAAATAGTTTCCACCATAGAAGATGGATTTAATTTAAACATATAATAAAAACACTTCATTTCTTAAAAGCCGACAGTCAACTGAGATTGAGAAATGTTAGATGCGTGAATGGATACTTAATCACATTGTCATCTCTACAAGACATTTGGAGCTATTTAAATTCAATGAAAAATTTCAAATATATGACATGACTCTGCGTCAATTTAACCAGGATGCATTGGAAAATTTATTCGGCCAAATACGACAACATTGTCCTACAAATAGAAATCCAACTTGCCATCATTTCACTTGCGCATTAAAGTCCGCGATTCTTACACGTCTCAGTGCACCACTAAGCAGAGGGGGCAATTGCGAAAAAGACAACAATGAAATCATATTAGACTTCCAAGAAATTGTTTTTCCGAAGAAAAAAAACCAGACTGTGAAACAGACTGAGAGTGCAGCCGGTGAAGAAGCTGACAACATTGAAACCGATGATTCACAAGATATTCCTATTTTGCACATAGCTGAAAACACTGAGCAACAAAATTACTTTGCGGACATTGAAAAAGTATTCAAAAAATTTGAAAAGCAACCTACAGTATATGAGCTGAAAACACTGAGCAACAAAATTACTTTGCGGACATTGAAAAAATATTCAAAAAATTTGAAAAGCTACCCACAGTGTATGTGAGCGGCTATTTAGCTTCTGTCCTTCTGAAAGGCGTGGACTGTTTAAAATGTTTAGATTGCATGAAGGTTTCTAACCCGCAACCAGATACAATATATAATTATATTGCATTACGAGAGTGGTGGACGGACAAAACTTCATTAACATATCCGAGTTTTCATTTATGTCAGGCAATAGACGATGCGACAAGTACCTTTGATGATAAAGTAAAACCATATATCTTCTCAAAAAATATATGCAGCTACTCTAAAACAGAAATACTCGCAAATGTTGATATGTCGTGGATGTGTGAGGAACACAAAAACGTTATGGTTGAAAAATTATTGCAGCGTGTAAGCCTTTTTTTAATAAGAAATCACTGTAAAATGACCAATGGATCATTCCTGCTCAGTGAAGAAGCCTCTGCAGATGCGAAAAGAAGGCGCAACAACAAGGCGTTGCAAAATAAATTAAAAATTTTAACAAAGCATCGTATTTTTTAAATAATTATTTAATATATTGGAGTACCTACTAAAATGCTGCAAATAATTTTTAAATAACGTGAAAATTCCCTCCAAAGCTTTATTTCCATTCACCCCACTTTACGGTAGTTACCAGTGCACAAAAAGTAAGTACAGCTAAGAAAACGTTCGTTGTTAAATAAATATTTATAAAAACAATCTGAGTTTAATTTTTATTTTATTTTTTATTACCTGAAAATAAAATCAAATCCCAGATTCGCTGCTGTAACCGATATCGATAAATTATCGCTAGTCACCACAGTCCCATCACTAATAATGTCATTATGTTGGCAGTATGTATTACGCCGTGGTTTTGTAAGGTTGGTATTGGTTTAGGGTGCACGATTCATACATTTTGTCCGATCCTGTTTTTTCTATGGCAGTCCCGTCTCTTAAACGAACGATTAAATATTACATACTCTTTGGTAGTGAATTCGATGAGCACAAAGTTAGCACGTTTTTTTTGCGAACCAATATTTTGGTGAAAAAAAGAGTGCTGGAAATATTTTAAATGTAATGATAAACGGAGAAAACTGTAAGTATTTCTTTTTATTAATCATTTTAGTTTAAAAACAACTAATAATAGGAGTTTCTTTCGTTTGAAAATCCTAAACTCCAAAAACAATAGCTGGGGTAAGAGGCTCACTATTCACGGTGAAAGAGGAACATATGTTTTTCTTGCCCCGTGTCAGTGGTGACCAACATTTTGAATAATTTATAATTATAGGTAGATTGACTGATTGTTCTGTACCTAACCTACTACAATTTTAAATTATAACTAAACTAGAAACTTTCTCGTAAATTGCCGTTTTATCGTATAATTTAAGGACTGTTACCCAGGGACAATGCAGCATTTTACGTGTTAAAGATTTTTTTTTACATTGTGCTTGTAGTTTTTGAGTTAAATCATATCACAAACAAATAAAAAATCAAATCTTTTCTTTTTATTATATTAGAATAGTTTAGACAAATAAAGTTTCATGAGTTTTGTATACATCCCTTTCTTTTTAATTGTAACATTTTGTTGTTGTTTGACTGTTGCAGGAAAGGTTTAAAATCCAAAACTTTAGGCAGGTGTACTGCATTGCCCACGGATGTGGAAGAAACGCTTGCGGAAAATCTCCACGTAATGGAAAATCAGGGTTTGGGTTAACGCGCAAGGAAGTAATTGAATTGGTTGGCCAATACGTGGTTGAGAATGATATTAAAACTTCGTTTAAAGATGGGATCCCTGGAGGGGACTGGTTAATTGCTTTTAAAAATAGACTTGGCCTTTCCGTTAAAAAACCCCAGGCTTTTGAACATGCGCGTAAAACTGCATGTAGACCTTTCGTGATCTACCTACAGTTACTTTGATTTATTAGAGAAAACTATTAATGAACTGGGCTTACGTGATAAACCATCACATATTTGGAATCTCGACGAAACCAGCTTCAGCAAGGACCCGAATAAATCAAATGTTGTCGGTCGTCGAGGCTATACGTCTACAAGAACCATCGCCTCTCCAGGGAAAACTAATACAGCTGTGCTTTTAGCATGCAATGCCGCTGGTGACAAAGCTCCGCCGCTAATTATATACACAGGAAAAATATCTGGAACGAATGGGTTTCTAAAGATGGGTTTCCTGGAACCGTTTATGCTGCGACTGAAAAAGGTTGGTTGGAGGCGACAGTATTCGAAAAAAAAATCGTTTTGAGTCGTTTGTGGAGATATTTGTGAATATTTTCAATGGATACCGAAGCACAGGGTATGTACTTAATTATGATACTAAAATATAATTGATCCTTTTGATATTTAGTTTTTTTTGCGACTCAAAAGACATATACTAAAATATTTATATTTTTGACTCAACTGTTCAGAAAAAAGGTGTTTTTGTAATAGTTCCGGGCATGATCGGGCAAAAATCTTTTTTATAGCTTATTATAGACATTTGTTATGCTATCCAAATACAAATATGTCACCCATCGTGCCACCATTTTTTTTAAAGACGGTTTACATTTTTAATATATTTTTTTTGTTATTTTGCACATTGACTTAGATTTCGCTTTTTCATTTTAGGTTCGGCCCCATGTGACATTCAAATGTCTAGAAGATCTTCATTTTAGGTTCGGCCCCATGTGACATTCAAATGTCTAGAAGATCTTCATTTTAGGTTCGGCCCCATGTGACATTCAAATGTCTAGAAGATCATTATACACCCTTTTTAGAGACAGCACTAAACGAAAATTAGATCAAAAATTATTGGCCATCGACATATGTCTCATACAGAAACTGAGAGTAATATTAGAAGCCATTTCTTCTGGTTATGAAATCAATGAAAGCAAGTTTGCGAATTACGCAAAATTGACTGCAGAATTGTATGTGAAATTATATGGTTGGCATCCCATGACACCTACATTACATAAAATCCTCGTACATGGTCCTGCCATAATTAAACATGCCCTTCTGCCTATCGGACAACTATCTGAAGAGGCTGCTGAAGCCAGAAACAAACATTTTCGTTCCTAAAGACTCGATTATAAGAGAAAATTCTCGAGAATACTTTGTAACAAAGATGTCTTCAATAGGCTTCTGCTGACATCAGATCCATTTATGAGCTGTGGGCGAAAACGGCAGAAGCTGAGGAGCAGCCGGTGCTTCTTACCAGAAACTAAAGAATTATTTGTAGAAGTGGCTCCTGAAACTATCCAAGAAGTGAGTATGGAAAGTTGTACTGACTGAATCAGCTATTTTTATGTTTTTTTTTGTGTAATTTTTGTTTAATACTGTTTTTTTTTTATAATTATTATTTTTTTATAAATAGTTTTTCTTTTTTTCTAAGATTATTACATTATTTAAACGACAAATCATTAAATTCCGCATTTTAAATCATCTCTATTAAAAAAAAACAAGAAATAATTTTAATCGGCTTTTAAGGTCGAATACTCCTCTGTGCGATGATGAATATGATATAACAAGAGATCTAAACACTAACGAGTTTTTAAAAATGTATGAACCCTGTAATGAACATGAGGATGAAATCTTTAGCATAGATAAGAAAAGCAATGTGGTGAAGAAAGTTGGTGAGAATTTGGACAAACAAAGCAAGGAGACAGTGAATTTTACTGAGAAATCACATTAAACTAATATGGTAGCAGGGGAATTTAACGGCGAATGGGATGGGCTGACGGAAGTGGAATAGGAAAAGTACTGTGCATTGAATGACCACGCAGTTACTGAGGGGAACAAGGTGATACATGAAGTCGGTGGAATATCGGATGAGAGAAACGATGTGGAGGAAAAAGTTTGTGATAGTTCGGATGAGAGATATCAAGCGGCAAAGGAAGTTGGTGAGAGATCGCATCAAAGGAACAATAAGACAAAAGAAGGTAATGACAAATGGGATGTGAAGAAAAATATACAAGAGACGGAGAATTATAAAATAAATGACAATGTCTTGATTCGATACTTTATCGGGCAAAGATGGGTGTATTATGTAGGTTACATAGAAAATATACTTTCTGGAAGCAATACTACTGATACTAGTTATGATATAAACATTTACAAAACGTACAAAAAGCCACTGAAATTCAAACACGCTAAACAAGTAGATCGTGATACTGTTTTAGAATACTCTATAGTCAAGAAAGTTCACCTGTCTCAAAATCCTAGAAATTCCAAAGAATTTCTATTTTGAATGAAATTTATATTTTTCTTAAATATAAAATGAGGCGCTGTACGCCAATTTAATTGATTCAAGTGCCTTGCTTCAGAAATAATAGTTTTGGTGTTTTTTTATAATAGTTTTGGTGTTTTTTTAGAAGAATTAAAAGACTGATTCGCAATGTTGATGTCGTTACATAGTGCCACTGTTATTTTTAAAGAGTAACTAACTAGGGAAAACTAGTTAGGGAGAGATTGTTTATTATTAGGTACTGTTTGTATGATTTAAAAAATATAGAATTATTACTTGTCGACTTCTTTTTAGTTTACCACCCCTGCCTAGCGAGCATGGGCGTACCCAAGACATTTGTGACATGACATGATAAATTATCTCATATCTTACAATTTGTCTTAAATGCTAGCACGGGTCAAACATGTGACATATTTTAAAGGCGCAACATGCCTTTCTTGTTGCTGCCCGGCGAGCACGGCCTACTGTGACATGGCTTGAGTCACACATTTCATCGCAGTTTGGGCGATAACGGCATTTTACGCCAGCACCGGCGGCGTGAAAAAATTTTTCTGACGTTTGTTTGGGACTCATCGGGTCTTAATTGCTAATACGGGCGCACCCATTTTGTCACAAATGTCACATTTTGTCAGATGATTTAGAAAAATGTATCATTTTCGTTCGGAGGTGGTGATAAAATTTTATAGTTGAAAAAAATATATTTGCCTTCTAATTACGGCACCAAATGGCAATAAATTCATTTTGTGTGTATGGTAAATTGGTGATCAATGCTTATTAATTAATTGAAATGTTACAGGATTATTAATTAATTTTATATTATTACTTTTTCATACTTGTATTTTTTTTATTGTTGTTCTAATTTTAATTATGATTATTTTTTTATAATTATTTTCTTTTATACCATATTCTTCTTGCTTTCTACATTTTTAAATGTTTCTTAAATAAAATCCCCAAAAAACATTTAAAATAAAAAAAAATAGGGGCCCACCGGTATTGGTCCAAGCTATTATATTTTTTAGTAATTATTAAAATTTTCACAATAAATATATCTTTCTAACAAACACTTAATATGTTATCAAACAAACAAAGAAAAATAAAGCGTGCATAAGTCTATGGTCGTGGGTCAAATATTAATTTATTCCCAACAAAATTAAAAATATTCGAGAAAGCAATATATTATCGACTTACTTCGTACTTTGAGAAGAATTGCCTATTCGTTGATAACCAGAAAGGTTTTAGGAAAAACAGATCTATTGACATGGCCATCTACGATTTCTTACATATGGTAAGCAGCAGAGTGGATAAGAGACTACCAACTTTGGCGCTTTATATGGACATGTCAAAAGCTTTTGATCGCGTAGACCATACAATACTGATGAGAAAACTTAATGCATACGGAATAAGAGGAAATATATCAAATTTAATAGAATCTTATCTTTGTGATAGGCAACAAATAACGAAAATTAGTAGAATTTCTAAAAAAAGCGAAATAACATATGAATCTAGCCAGAGAACCGTAAATTATGGAGTACCACAGGGTAGCGTACTCGGGCCGCCTCTATTTATTGTTTATATTAACGACTTTCCATCAGCATCATCATATCCTATGACAATGTTTGCAGATGACAGCACTTTACTTTTTAATATTAATGAGGCAAGCACATTAGAGGCTGAGATTAATTCTACCTTATTGTCAGTAGTGAATTGGCTGCAAAATAATAATTTGATTATAAATCTTGATAAAACAGTATTAATGAAATTTCAACAAAGAGTAAATCACAACTTAGACTTAAATATTAAATATAAGGACAAAATTATTAATGAAACAAATGTGACTAAATTTCTTGGACTAAACATACAAAACAATTTAAAATGGAATTCACATGTTGATAAAGTATGCAGTAAACTAAACCAACATTCCTATGCTTTGCACATGTTAAGTAAAACGGCCAATCGAGCAACAGTCTTAACAGCGTATCATGGTCTTGTAGCCTCAACATTGAGATATGGGATAATATTTTGGGGCAATGCCACGGGTAAAGATATGGTATTTAAGTGCCAAAAAAGGTGCATAAGAGCTATAGTATTTAATTTGCAGATAACAGACAGCTGCAAACCGTTTTTTAAAAATACGAAAATATTAAGTATGCCTTCGTTGTACATCTATGAAACATGTATGTTCGTCAGAAAGAATTCACATAAATTTGCTCGAGTCACTAGTCAGCGCCGTTGTGATCGGTTACAAACAGTTGGATCTAGTACTGCACTATACAGAAATAGTATTTTTGTAATGGCTCCAAGGGTCTATAATAAATTACCAAAATGTATAAGGGATGAAGATAATATCCGCAAATTCAAAAGTAAATTGTATTTATTTCTAATAGATAAGACATATTACTCTATCGAAGAATTTTTAAATGAACAAATATGACATTACTAGCTATTTACTATAATTTACCATTGACATGCATGTAAAAATAAATTGTAATTGATTAATTAATATTTGGTACTTTTAATTGACATTATTTAAAATATAACGTTACTAGTTCTTATTATAATTTAACATTGACATGCATATAAAATAAATTATAATTGATTAATTATTTATAAATAATACCTACATTTAATAGACATTATCTACTCGAACTTGACTTTGTATTGTATAGATTCAGATTTATTACTAAACACCTAATGTATTTGTACACCAATTTCATTGGTAGGACATAGAGCTCAACAGAAATGACACATAAGACCTTTATTGTAATACCTATGTTCACGAATAAAGATTGATTGATTGATTGATTAAAAAAGTTGTTTAGCTGTATGAACGGCATACTTTTTTACGTATTATTTTATTTGGTCGTCTATTCAAATTATGTCGCACTATGAAGTCAACAACAAGAAAAGCAAGTCGCGCCTGTAAATTTGTCACATGGTTGTCCCGTGCTAGCATTTAAGACAATTTGTAAGACATGACATATTTTATCATAACTTGTAATGACCGAGTCGAAAACCAAGCAAAGTAAAAAAAAAAAAAAACTTGTAATTCATGTTGGGATGCTGCTAACATGGGAGTAGCAAAGGGGGGGGCTAAATTTTGGTTATTTTTGGCCTAGGACATACCGTATTTTGGAAATATGCAAAATAAAATAAGATACGGAGGCCCATAATTCGGCAACAGTGCGTCGTAGGGCTATGCTTCTCAGAACATAAATGGTTTTTATGGCCAAGGTTAAACCGAAACTACAATAAAATTGGAAAATTTCCGAAAAAGAAAAAAATAAACGTCAAGAAGTTATGCCACAAGTCAAGAAAATATCTCACGCCGCCGTGCTAGCATTTAAGACAAAATGAGTTTATCGCCCAAACTGTGATTAAAAGTGTGACTTAAGCGATGTCACAGTAGGCCATGCTCGCCGGGCTGATCGAACCTGTGTGACCCTCTTACCCCGAATAAATTTATTCTTCTTTTTCATTCCAATTGATACCTTATTTCATCGCCATTAAAATCCAATATTGACCGAAGCAGTTCTACCTACAAATTCACGAACATTTAGCAACGAATATTTTAATTGAAACCCCAATCTTAAGAAATACAATGACTGACCCTCTTACCCCATGTGAGGGGGAAGAGGAACGTTTATTTAATCTTGACATTTACGTCAATATCGTCGTTAGAACTGTTATTAGCGTAATGACATTTTGACACGGGAAGCTAATACATAAAGGCAAGTTTTGTGTATTTCAAAGATCTTAAAAGATTTTAGCTATTCTTCCTAGCAGTCAAAATATTTTACTGAAAATAAAGTATGTCCCTCTTACCCCACCTGACCTTGATTGATTTTGACTTCTAATCTGATTTCTGTTAAGTGACTAAGGTATTTTTTTTTGACAATATTTTGGTACTTACTGATGAAACACCAGCACTCAAAACATGGGCCTTCGGGATATAACACAGCATTTTATCTGCCGAACTAACGAAGGTTGCTTGCAGTAATTCAAAAACCAATACCAAAATGTTCCTTTGAAGAAACAACAGGATATCCAATTCTTGTTTGATTTTTAATACAAGCTGGTGTAATATATACAGAACCCAGTTTACAACCAAATTTTGTTATATTTGTTTTTGATAACTAAGGCTTTTTTAAACAATATTTGGCTACTGATGACCAAGTAAAACTCAATAAAAATATATTTAAAAATAACAAATACCCCGACTGCTTATAAAGCCAACTAAAAAGAACATATGCGCGAGCTGGCTGACCAAAACCAGATGTATCCTCCGACTGCATGATTTTCTTCTTGTTTACGTCTTTTTAGTTGGCTTTATAAGCAATCGGGTTTTTTTTATTTTTATTTATTTTTTTATCGATAGGCTCGCGTTTGACCACTACCTCGCCTGATGACAAGCGATGATGTGGCCTACGGTGAAGCACGTATGTCTAGAAGAAACCTATTCACTCTTGACTTAAAGACCCCAAGGTTGTAGCTATCAGGGAACAAAGACTCCGGAAGGGATTCCACTCCTTAGCTGTGCGCACAATGAAAGTTTTAGCAAAACGCTTTGTGCGTATGGGTGGGATGTCCACCATGTACGGATGGCGCATGGCCGTACGTCTTGTAGTCCGATGATGGAAAGGGCGGAATCAAATTGTGCAGTTCCGTCGCACACTCCCCGAAATGTAACCCATAAAAAACCGACAGACTGGCAACTCAACTTACAAACTGTTTTTTTTTTTTAATGAGGTACATTTAAACATAAAGAATTATATATTTTTGTAATCACCTCTCTTCATTTTGATACCCTACACGATGGGTATGGAAGAAAAAAAAATTGGGCCCCCACAATATGGCGCCCAAAATCTGCCATTTTTAGGGTTCCGTACCCAAAGGGTAAAAACGGAACCCTATTACTGAGACTCCGCGGTCCGTCTGTCTGTCTGTCTGTCTGTCTGTCTGTCTGTCTGTCTGTCTGTCTGTCACCAGGCTGTATCTCATGAACCGTGATAGCTAGACAGTTGAAATTTTCACAGATGATGTATTCCTGTTGCCGCTATAACAACAAATACTAAAAACAGAATAAAATAAATATTTAAGTGGGGCTCCCATACAACAAACGTGATTTTTTCGCCGTTTTTTTACGATAATGGTACGGAACCCTTCGTGCGCGAGTCCGACTCGCACTTGCCCGGTTTTTTCTATTCTGCAATTTTAATGTAATACAGTGACACTGGCAGGGTTATGACGAATCGATTGACGTAAGAATCATAAAAATCGGCCAACGCGTTTGGTCTCAAGAACACCATATAGGAACAAACATACATACAGACATACTTACATACATACTTACAACATACATACATAGACTGATAAACACATTACCCTCCTTCGGCAGTCGGGTAAAAAGTGGCGAAAACTTTATAGACTCAGAAAATTTTTTTGGCCCAACTTTTGGACACCTAGCCTAGGGAACATGAGCACGAGTATGAATATGGGTATTTTTCCAGTTTCTAACGCACTAGAAACTTCCAATAATCTAATTTTTTGGTGGCAACAATACTTGGATACTGATGACCAAGTAGAGCCCAAAAAGAGGCGATCAAATTTTTTTCAGACATCTTTTTTTTTGAGCCCAGCAGTGGAACTCGAACTAGGCCAGGAATAGTTTTTTTTTGCTTAACTGTACTAGAAGACGCCGAACTTTTTTGTATTTCAACAACCAGTCTAAATGCCAACATCACTCAGCAATTTATCTCCTGAACTAAAGAAGTCTGCAGCAATTGAAAAACCAATAAAACAATTTTTCATTGAAGTAACAACAGAACACCCATTTCTTGTTGGATTTTTAGGACAGAACCCAGTTTTCGACCAAATCCAATAAATAATTATTTTGTTAAGGCTTATTTTGACAAAAATATTTACAACCCAATACAACTATGTAAACTTTAAGCAAAACCAAATGCATCGCTATATTTCAACTTGCTATGCACCACTAATGTTCCAACCGAGGCCCATTTTGAACAAGAACTCTCTGAAGCTTTGGTGGAGGAATGCAGAACAGGTGTAATGTCCCACACACTTCATAGTAAAGGGAGGATCCTCTGAACCGACGGGTATTGCGTCTGGTCCAGACAACTGCCAAACGGTTGTTGACGGACCGTTGTATGGATTTAAATCGCACCGAAAACTGCTTGCGTGGTGTCAGTGTCGTTAGGTCGTATGTGGCGGCATAGAAGCCCCTACAAACCAATAGAATGGTTTGATCAGCATTTCAGGCTGGATCATCATGCTGCCATTCATTTAAGAGACTCATGATATCATGACAAGCACTATCAGCGTCTGATCTTCTCATAGAATTCAGCCTTTCTGTCACATGCTTTCCAAAGAACCAATATTTTTTGTCAGGCATTGGTTCTGCAACTAAAGGATTCATAGCTACACACAGATCATCTATGACCTGTTTGCATTTAGACTTCTTGTTGGATTTCTGCATTATTTTTGCTTTATGACGAGGCCTGTCAGTACGCCGGCTTTGCTGACGAATGTTAAGTTCGAAATCGTTTTCAAATTCTGATTGTTGTTCTTCTTTGACGTTCAAAGTAGTTGATAGCTCTTTGTACTCATCAGGGACCGGTTTAAAGTTCTGAAATGATAGGAAAAAACACTACTTGAGAAAGGGAACATTACAAAAAAAAATGCATAAATAAGGGATGAAAAGTATAATGTCCTTATGAGAGTCTCCTTCAGAAACTCCAATAAGCTTCACATCGATTACACCATTTTCTGCAGTTTTAATAAGTGCACACTTTGATAGGAAATAGCATAATACACTTAGCAATTCTTTGTTTTAAAATAATCATCATAACATTTTGTTGCAAACGCAAATTATCTTCCAAAATGTTACCATGGTTTGGCTGTTGCAAAAAAGTCATGTAACTTTCATAAGTTTGTTTATGTCAATCAGTGTTATTTTTGTAAATAAATCAGTACATTCAGAGATTACCTTTTTTCAAACATATCAAATCAATTTGACATCTTCTATTCTTACATAATTATGATTGATGATAGACATACCTACATATTACAAAAATAAATGATTTTGATTTACCTCATAACATTCTTTCTTGCAAACATCTTTTAAAAACTGCAGAGGCTTCCATAGCGGCCAGCAAGGGACATAAACATCTGCTGGAGTGTTGGCTTTGAGCTTGGACCGCTCAACTCTACGATGATTATGGTTAAAAGTGCTCCTGATGTTCACCCAACGATCTCTGACAGAGCGAGCTGAAACAAACAAAATAAAATTTTTAGCTGTTTCAGAATGAGCATGGCAATAGCTGCAGCCATTTAGACTACCTACACATCGTTTTTATCCTTCGGGTTTCTCAGAACCGATCATCCATATCTTACTTATGAGAGTAGCTAGTAAAGAAGCAAAAGGAATATGTTAAAATCATAGCAGGTGGAGTTGTGGGGTTCTGTAGTTTCTGTCTACAACCATAGAAAAAAGGGAGCGGGTTTAAGTATCCACACTAATAAAATAATGATATAATAAGGAGGAAAGATTTGTTTGTAAGTTTGTAATGGATAAACTCAAATACTGCCTAACCATTTTTGAAATTTCTTCACCAGTCTAATTCTCGATAAACTTCTGGGTCGCCCTGAAGTTCTTTCTAGCAAGAACTATAGAAAGCTGCATTCATCCTACAAAACATAGGCTATTTTAATTTATCCCGAAAACGGGTCTTGTGGCATGCGCCACGGGAGCGAAGCAGTGGGGAAAAGCTAGTATGGTAGTACCTATATTATATTTTTCTTTTTATTTAGTACTAAAAAAATGTATGGTGTGGATCACGACCACATTTTGGATGTGTTACAATAAGTACATAAGAACAATTTTCCCCTGCTTATGTGCCTGTGAATTTGATTTTCCTGTAGATCTATGTACAAAAACACAAAAAAATATTCATGGTGGATATGGCACAGAGTAGGGCCTTCAAGAATGGAAAACTACTTAATTATTTTTTTTAACAGAAGGACGATAATATACTTAGTATAGCCCTCGCCAAACTTCTTGGCCGCCCTGAAGTTAGTTTACCGGATACGCGAGGCGTGAAACGGTGCTGTTTTTGTAGCCAGCCAGTGTAGCCAACCTCAGGGCGGCCAAGAAGTTTGGCGAGAACTATACATAATATATTGATTTTAGCTCAAAAACAACTTGTTTGTTTTTTGCAATTGAGCCCGTTTTGACTATTCTGCCAGTGACACGTTGGGACGGCAGCACATTGAGGCGGGCCGTCGAACTTTGTAATGTGTGGTAGGTGTTAGTATAAACGCTGAAAGGACTAGCACAGGGGTTAGTAAAACATATAATCTAATTTACAAGGTTATATATAACGCTCACGCTTGATTTCGGGCTGTATAGCGGCATAATAGAAGCCCTTGGTTTTAGAAGTCGTTTTCCATGTTTCAGTCCACGAGTTAAATAACTTGGGTCTACAATCATTCCGCAAATAGTAGTTATGCTTATGAGCCACGTAATGTTTTCGATCAACCGGATTTGATGTGGCATTTTTTGCTAACGAATCAGCGCACTCGTTGCCAACAATACCCGAGTGACCGGGGATCCAGGCTATCTCTGCAAGCCGTTGTGGGAACAATCAAGTAACAAGTTCTTAGTATCTACAATGATTTGACTATGGATTTTACTATGAAATTGATTTTGTTTTAAAGCCTGAATACTACTACGACAACTTTGATCCAAGTGGTGACGGGAACAGAGAAAAGGAGAATTATCCTTGTCTCTGTCTATCTCTCATATGAACAAAAGGAACCAGTAACACCACTAATCAGAAGACTGGTTGACTACGGCAACCAAGAATACCTCGACCTGATACTTGGCTGCGATGCGTATGCACACCACGTCGTTTGGGGCAGCTCAGATGTCAACAAACGAGGGGAGGATTTGTTGGACTTTGTGGTAAGCTCTTCTTTAAAAAGCCTTAACGCAGGCAATAAACCTACTTTCAGGACCTCTGCGAGAACTGAAGTTATTAACCTGACACTGGGTTCAAACAGGGCCAGCGCTCATATTGAAAATTGGCAAGTATCGGAAGAAATCTCTCTGTCTGACCATAATTACATATATGTTTTTGGTTTAGGACGGCGGGAGAAGCCGTAACTAGACGAAGGAGAAACCCAAGGCATACAAATTGGGACTCAAACAGGAGGGATCTTAAAGTAAACCTAGGGAGCCCTAAAGGTAAGCTTAATTCCATATTGATTGGATATAGAGTTTGAAGCGGACAAAATCAAGGCGGGCACCATCGGTGCATGGGAAGATAATTGCCCAGAGAAAAAGGCCTTTTGGAAAAAGGTACCATGGTGGACTCCTGAACTAGCTAAAACACGTCAGGAAACACGATAGGCCTTTAATGATGCAAAAGCCAGGAAGGATTTTTCTGGCTGTCATAGCATGCTGACGAGCTATAAAACGGCGGTACGCAAGGCCAAAAGAACTAATTGGCGGCAGCATTGCTCCTCCATCGAAGCTCTGCCAAATGGAATGAGGTTGTGCAAAGCAATGTCCATGACTAAGACAAACCCACTATTATCTGTAAAGGATGAGAATGGGTATCTCACAGAAACTGGACATGACACTCTGGGCGTGATGTTTAGGACTCACTTCCCAGAATGTGTACTGCGCGAAAGCGATAAAGAGGAACCAGTCACAAGGGACGAGCTCACAAGGCACACGTCCGAAAATAACTGGCTCACGGCAAAGAAAGTGGTAGATGAAAATAAATTGAAGCTTGCCATAGCGGGCTTCCAGCCTCTCAAATCCCCTGGTCCGGACGGCATCTACCCAATACTATTGCAAGAAGGGGCATCTGTTTTGATACCCCATTTGAGTGAGCTCTACAGAGCCTGCATAGCCTTTGGGTACTTACCCAACGCATGGAGGGAGGTCAAAGTCACCTTTACACCGAAGGTGGGTAGACCGACTTACGAAGAAGCTAAAGATTACAACCCATCAGTCTATCATCCTTTCTCTTAAAAGCTTTGGAGTAACTGGTAGACAGGTACCTAAGAGAGGGACAACTCAAAGTATTCCCTCTACATAAACTACAGTGCGCCTACAGCACTGGCAAATCTACGGAAAAAGCATTGCACTATATTGCGTGTCGAGCCGACGCTGCGTTAGAGGGGCAAGAGATCTGTGTCGGGGCTTTCCTCGACATAGCGGGAGCCTTCGACAAGACAACTTTTGAGTCCATTCGCATTGCTGCAAAGGAACATGGCATCAATGATACCACGTGCAACTGGATTGACTATATGCTGAGAAGCAGAATAGTTAGATCGGAACTGATGGGAGACAGACTTAGCGCAAAAACAACAAGAGGTTGTTCGCAAGGCGGAGTGCTGTCACCATTATTGTAGTGCTTGGTAGGAGACTCGCTACTTACCAAACTCAATACCGGACCATTCTACACAGTAGGCTATGCACATGACATAGCCATAATGGTTACTGGTAAATTCCCGAACATAGCCTACAACAGGCATTGAGTATGACAGAGGAATGGTGTACAAAGAACCACCTCTCTATCAATCCAAGCAAAGCAGTAATTATTCCATTCACGAGGAAGAGACAACTAGGAAACCTAGGAGAGCCAGAGAAAAGCTGCCCTGGTCCACTGAAGTTAAATATCTGGGTGTAACGTTTGATAAAGAACTCAGGTGAAAACTCATGGGGAAAATATTACGACAAAGGCCCTACGAGTATTCGGCTTGTGTCGTTCCACCTACGGTATAACATGGGGGCCAAAGCCCAAAGTTATAAGATGACTATACCGGACAATCACAATACCTATTATCACATACGGCAGCATAGTGTGGTGGCCAAGAACAAACTTGCCTTGTGCAAAGCGCAACTCACTAGGTTACAAAGAACAGTGTGTCTCGGCATCACAGGTGCTTTCAGGACAACACGTAGCTACGGCTGCGATTGAGAGATACCTCATTATCCCTCTTCTGCATATGATGGTTGAACTCGAAGCAAGGAAGACATTACATCGTCTTGCTGTTGCTGGACTATGGGATGCCTCTATCTAAGCCAAAGGCTAATCATACTTAATTCGATGAAAATGAAGACCTGTATTGGGTAACAAGCATGATATCCGATAAAATACAAACTATGTTTGTGTCTGAAAGGTCTTTCAAGGTCCAAATCCCAAGAATAGAGGACTGGGCGAAGGGACTCGATCCACCAGAACAAGATAGTCTGGAGTGGTACACTGATAGATCCAAAATGGAATCAGGTACAGGAGCGGCAATATACGCAAAAACTTACAAATGTAGTAAAAGTTTACGGAAGATGGCAACTGTATTCCAAGCAGAAACATGCCATAATAACTTGTGCCCAATAGAATATAGATAGAAGAACCAGAGGTAAATCCATATATATTCTTAGTGACAGTCAGGCTGCAAACAAAGCCATGGCATCCTAAAAAGTGGACTCCAGACTTATTCTGGATGATATCCAGACCCTAAACAGGCTTGGGAAGCATAAGGGGGTAAGACTGATGTGGGTCCCTGGGCACAAAGGAATCCATGGTAACGAAGTGGCAGAAGAACTGTCAAGAGAGGGCTCAGCAAATGATTTTGTGGGTCCAGAACCATGTGTAGGCATTTCGACGCGACAAACAATGAGCTTACCAAATTCGTTACTGCGTGATCTATAGGACGAACCAAAAAGAAATTAAATTATTATAATTAAAAAAAAAAACAACCAAGATAAATTTTCTTTCAATAATTGATAATTAGGCTCGGCGCAAACGGGCCACCGACTACAGCCACCGGTGGCTGTCGCGCACTACATTAATAACAGCGGCAGAAGTGCACGACAGCCACCGGTGTTCGGAAGCCACCACGTTTCTATTGTTGTATAGATCATAATGTGAATCCCTAACAGCAGGATGCCGATATGAAAGCAAAGATATCCATTGAGTCCTCGTCGTGCACCATGGTGACGCGTGAGTTGCGTAGGTCACCTAACGCCTAACTGTGCGGGGGTGGAGTAGCGCGTCAGTGGTAGGTGCTTGTGAGGGCCGCAACGACCACAAGTGGCGAGTCGCGGACGCTGCTGTAGCGAGTGGCCGACACCGTCTACACGAGTGCAATGCGTCTATACAAAATGTATGAAAAAATGTGTTGTGCTGTCGCTGGCCACCGGTGTCAGTTTTCGGTGGACCGTTTGATATCAGGGGGCGACCATAAGCTCTTAGAGCAAGGTTATTTTGAGTGTGCGTAAGGGACAGATGTATATGACTTGTATACATCTGTCCCTTTTTAACAGTCGAACCATGATAGTTTTGACACGTCATGGTACGGGGGCAGTTGTATCCTATACAAATGAATTTCCATACAATTCTTATTTCCATCTCATTGTATTTAGACCACAGTTCATCACAGACAACAAGCACATAGGCTGTCTAATACCGGTCTTCAACACTCCAAGAAATTCCTGGGCACTACGTTCAAAGCTCCCATGCTTTAAACGTAGAGCCCAGGAATTTCTTTGCATTTGGAATATGAGCAGGGAGCAAATCCGCTACCTGCTTGGGGCCTTTACATGGCACTTTGGAACCAAACATGCTCATGAAGATGGGTCTAACCACGGCACCCATGTGCAGGTTGTGTGGGGAACATACGGAACGCATGGAGCACCTCCTGTGCACATGCGATGCACTGGCTGGTAAGCGAATGAGTCTCCTAGGGGTTGGATATCCATAACCAGAAGACTATTGGCTCATATCTCCTAGTCTTCTACTCATGAAAATAATTTTCAACGAGATTGGGGAAGAGTAGGTTATCTAGGGGACCACAATAGATCCCAATGGGTCGAAGTGTCTGAGTTATTTCTCAGCAAGATAAGATAAGACACTACGACAATCTGAAAAATTACTGATCTTGTTATTTGATGTGATTTAATATTGTATTGCATTTAGTGTGGCTTCTAGGATGCCAATACACTCTCCTGTAAAAACTGATGCTTCTGGTGGGCATTGAATGTGTACAGTCTAAAACTGTACATATTTTGCTGACACGGTGCTATGCACCACATGTGTGTCATTCCAATAATATTATAAATACACATGTTACACTTTAAAACAATGAGTGCAATAACTGCTACACGGTGACTAACATTAGAGAAAGGAATCATCAACAGTATTATTTGTAAACACAAAAAAACATAATAAACCTCACGGAACTGTACAAACCGTACAGAAAGAGTAAGGCAATTTTAGAATTATGAAAATAAAATGCCACACCTGTGCATTCTGATTGAGACAATTTTGAAGCATCAGTGAAAAATAAGTTCCATCCTTCCCAGTAATGCTTGACAGTTGAGTCAATTTCAACCCTAACCTTTTTGGAATTCTTTGAAATTCCTAGTCCCAGAACGGCTTTTGGTTCGAAATGAATCTTTTCATATGCGGCAGAGAAGACAGGAGAGTTGGGTATTGACAAATTGGTGAGGAGAGTTGTTTAAGCTCTATGTACCTGTTTATCAATAGAAGAAGTCATTTATTGTTCTAATAAATATTTAATTTTATAAATTTATTTTTTTGTTATGTTCGAAAGTGCCGCTTAATGGCCTAATTAAATAAAGAAATTTTGATTTTGATAATAAGGGGAATCATTAACCCCTAGTATTTCCCTTGCATTCTAGACACAATGAAAAAGCCACTGTGTCTTGTGTCACAAGGGATTAAAGGAAAGGTCGATTTGCTATAAAATAGAAGTAAAGTATGTGTTATTACTAAAATTCAAAAAAGTTGTAGTTATAATAGTTATTTTGGAAACAAAAGAGAATCATCGAGGAAAACCTAATAATTCGTTCAGTACAGGGATAAAATGATAAATAAAAATTATCAAATTTATATTATAGACTAACCAGTGAACCCTCTGCCCAGTCTCGCCGCAAACTCAGCGTAAGCCTTGTACTTTTGTTGAATTTGATGATTTGTATTACCGGCTGGCCGCCATATGTAATCTCTTTGGCGAACGAATGCAACTAAATCTAGTTCTAGCTTTCGCGTCCAGTAACACGGTTTACGAGGCATTGCTAATATTTTTTTACGGATCAGTTATTAATATTCACAATAATATTAGGTACAATTTTCACCGCACGCATTTTAACTCAATTTGCTATGCTATAAATATGTTTCACAGACTACTTAGAGATACTGATATGTTTGACTCATTTGTCTGCACAGAACAATAATACTCCAAGAGGTTGGTTGGTTTGTCTGTCAATAGTGTCAATACCTACTCAATAGTTTCAAATGTCAATTTCACAGACTACCACAGACAACTTAGAGATTAGTTTTTCCTACCCATGAAGTTATAGGTAAAGATGGAGGCCACACTTGGAACAAAATCTTGAGTCAAATACCTACGTATCTCCATCCCGCTTTCTGTGGGCCGACCTCTCTTTCTAGTGTGGACTATAGTATTGCTAGAGTCTGGCAAACGAAAGTAGACACTTGAATTATTTGCAAACTTTTTATATGGCAATGCTATACTAATGTCAACATCAGTTTTCCAAAACAAGATGGCGTGTTGTTTTGGTTTGTTTTGGTCATGATAATAGCATTTATTCAGTGAAAAATGAATAAAACCAATTAAAAGTGGATTATGGGAGATGTTGTTTCGCATGATGTCTGAATTTAAAGAAAAACAACAAGAGAAAGACGCCGAATTCAAACATGCACAACATGCATATCTGGATTGGCAAATCAATGAATTATAATCCCATTTCTTAAGGATTCGGTAATGTGGCAACATTAGCCCTATGTGCCAAAATAAATCATCAATATGGCGGTTGTTTACTTTGCGGTTCACAGCTTCGTTTGAAATTTTTAGATATTTTTCATTTTTATATATATCGGAGGAAGGTAAATGATTAATAGTTGGGAACGAACAAATATCGCTTGTAAACTTATTAATTCAGTTTTGTTTAATTGGCAACATTTAGCTTCTGATTCAAATTTCAATTAGATTTTATTCGATTGGCAACACTGAGTTTTCTCCAATGTCCAATGCTAGTGAAGGATTTGAATCCTAGAGCAAAGTGACACGTGACAGTGACAGACAATTTGGAGGGAAGGCGCGCGGCAGCGCGGAGTTGACTTGGGTAGAGAGAGTACGATATTCCTGGAGAGAACTGGAGACGGTACCGCGATCAAGTGTGATGAGTGGCATGATTGGTGCCGGTGGAGTTGCGTCTAAAAGTATCAGGCTACTGGCTAGTGAAAAGTGATTACAAACTGGCGCGTCAACTTGCTACTAGAATTGGACAATGGAATATCTCTAAAGCGGCATAAGTTACCTGCCTCGTGCATGCATAACCCACGATAAGCCCACAAGTACGAGGGTATATGGAAGGAAGCCCTCGTGTTTCCGACATCAGAAGTATGAACCAATGCACGCACAAGGCGATGCTGGATCAAATGAGACGAGTAATGGCTGGCGCGCTCTCTTTGATGCGCAAAAATTTGAATGGAAGTACTTACCTACATAGAGAGACGTTTCGCAACTCGTCGGCTACAGGAGAGCGGAGACAGGAATATCATGTTGCCCGAATTCAACCGTATAGTGTGGCCTATCCTAGACAATATGCGAAGTCGGGTTGCAGATAATGTTAATGATGACATCGATGCCCAATTCTGACTAGATACCTACTGGGCAAACAACTGTGGTGTACAGATGTACAGGGAAGTATAAACTTGAGTATTCTGAAAATAATTAGTACCTATCTAATGCCTTGTGAAGTTTAGCCACAATACCTATTGTTTTTCTTGGTATAAAGTGGCTAAAATTTAAAATAAATTTCTATTTTCGTTATGATGCTAAAAGAAACTTAGCCAGTTTCATACTGTCAGCGGAACTCGCATGAGAATAAGACGACTTGTGTAAATACAGTGCAAGAGAGCAAATATCCTTAAGCTACAACTTGATTCAACAAAACATTACGCTTGTGTGAAAACTTGCTCATAGACATGAATTTTTCAGGCATTCGTACAATATGCAACAAATAGCAGGGACGTCTGAACCCTTCAACAGGGCTGCTGTGGATACCACAAGACCTGTTGTGACCAGCTGTGTGTGGTGATACAAGTGCGGAGCTCAGGTTCCATTTCAAAAGGCAACACAACCCGCAGCCTACAGCGCTATGAAAGAGAAAATTTAGTGGTGTTATACATGCCACTGCGGTGATCAATCCATTTAATATTTTCTGGTAGCACCTAGGAGTCTGGACTTGCGCATGTGTGCATGGTCGGCACTGCTGCCTGACCCATCTGGGAGTACAGGCTTAAGGTATGTTACTTTGATTGATCTGCATTCAACAATATGTGCAGCTGTGCATTTTTGTGGCAGCCGAAGTATATATTGGGTTTGGATTTACCTAAGTTTTACAATTAATTCTTGCATTAATTGCAATTTATAACTATTGCATTATTTTGTTTCATGGAAATGTGTCATGTAA
This sequence comes from Orthosia gothica, assembly GCA_949775005.1. Classification (NCBI taxonomy): domain Eukaryota; kingdom Metazoa; phylum Arthropoda; class Insecta; order Lepidoptera; family Noctuidae; genus Orthosia; species Orthosia gothica. Next base: position 7,096,137 of record OX459040.1, on the reverse strand, counting down.
GTTACATAAAAAGAGTAAAAAAAATATTCAAACAGCGCTATCTGTGTAATGGTGTTGATACTGTATGTTTCTTTCAATAATCATCGAAATTAGATTCGGGACCCCATTAGCCGCAATATGCTGCTTGAAATAACTTATTGAATAGGTGCATGAATTTTTTTATGATCAATTAAAAAATGAACAAATCATTTTTACATAGACAGAATGAGAAGTCAGTCCATGTCATGCCATCTATTGATATCCTTGCTTTGATCGAGCTTTGAAATATTTTGTTTCATCAAGTATTTAATCTTTTTTATTCACCAACAAAATAAACAACAAAACGATTTTCGCAATTTTATGTTTCTAATGTACTCGGAGCATTGGAACGTGGGGACGAAACGCAATAAAAATAGATTTCATTACATTATTATGTTGTTAGAACAATAATACACGGTTTTGTGACCACTAGTGCTGTCACAAGCATAAACACAGATAATAAATAGGTTGTTAGTTTACTGACAATCGAGAAGTAAAGATATTAGCAATCCGTTTTTTTTATATGTTTGAACACTAGGAATTTTAGCCATGCATTTTTTTTATTAATAGGTGTCACTTCAGATTTCCCGTAAATATTACTACCACTGAGTTTGTTGTTGATTTGATCTCCAAGGGAATTTGTGAATATGCTTTTCCTTGGAAATAACATACTTTCTAACTGTTCGCGTCGGTATTTTCAATACAAGTTTGAATCCAGTTACGGAACGCAAAAAGAAAAATCGTAATAATAGTCGATCTTTTAACATCTTTGGCCGATTGGGGTTGTTTTTACAACTAAATTAAAGTATCAGGTATAAGGGAACAATATTTATTTTGTTTACGTTGAATTCACTTATGTTTGTGATGTACATTCAATTATTTTTAAATGATATTTTGGTTCATGTCAAAACAGAAAAATCTTATCTCGATTTTCTAGGGTTAAATGTCGATTCGCTGGATTGATTCAGTACTGGATATAGATTGAAAAACGTTTATTTATTTTTTGTCCTTAAAATCGATTCGTCGATTAATCGATAACAGAACGTCATCCCTTGCTCATCTCTATAAGACATAAAGACAATGACAAGTGAGTGTCAACATCCGAAAAAGTTTGGTGATACAAAACAAATAACTTTGATATGATTTTTAACTTAAAAGTTACTAGATAAAGACTAGATTATTAATAAATCGTTACAAGGTGTGAGCCACTGTGAGGATTACACTTTTAACTTTTGCATTGTTGCAAAGACATGCAATAACTTTCAGTTAAGAGCTATGTAATCAAGATTATTTTCAAACCGGTGTTAAAGTTTAGTGAAATAGTTTGTTGTTCGACTCGATTTGCAATCTTACAACCTGCAAACATCACGAGGATTAACGTTACTATAGCCTAGACAGTTGGCGTTTAGTTTTGTTGCTACCAACAGTTGAATAAAGGTAAAGTTAATGTCTGTAGTTGTTATATATCGCATTGTAGAGAACTAACCAACTGATAACATGTCATTCTAATGATACCTACAGATAAAAATGATTTAAATTGACTACAGTGAATGACAAGTGCAACTAGACATTTAGATGGTGTCGTGAAGACGTGTTCAGGTATTATGAGATGCTCGAGAGCCAATAACTGTTCCAAGTCGTGGCTGAGGATGAGATAGATGTTCAATTGGCAACATTTTAATTCACATAGAACGGTTTCTCAGTTTCGTGGGTCAGAGAGATGACGGAGTCAAGAGTTTATTCGGCGTTTAAGTTGAAAGTGCATTCTGTGTAGCAAATGTATTTGCTAAGTTATTGTGAATTGTAGACCACGGATGGGATACTTGGGTTCTATTTGATGTACTTGGTACATGGGTTTTTGTTTTTTTGGAGGAAACTAAGAATGGTTTCCTTGTTCTGTGTTGTTCAACGATGCTTGGCCTCGGTAATCTTGAACATTGTTCAAAAATTTTAATAATTGTATCATCTCTTTAAAATAAAGGTTTGTATTTGTGAATTGTGTGGTGTCATGTAGGTAGTCTAGTACCTACCTAACTTGAATAATAAGTTTGGAATTTAAAGTATACTGTCAGTAATGGCTGTGCTAGCTTGTTGAAAAGTTGAATAGTCTGTGCTGGTCATTGTGAACATACCCAACATTATTTTGTGTTATTTCATTTAAGTTGGATAAGATAATGTTAACACAGATGTAAAGTCGGTGATGTGCGGTGCATGATTTAATTTTTAGTTTGCAAAGTTTGTAATGTTTGGTGTTGGTAGTTATTATACCTATCGTACTGAGAGTTTGGTATGAAATCATGAACATAGAATAGAGTTCTTGAGTATGCTTTTGGCTGTGTATGAAATCCTAAATATGAGGTTGCCGTTGTATTCAGAATAAAGATTGATACTGAGAGTAAAGATTGAAATAACAAATTTCATTTTGGTTTAAAGGTGCTGTTTGGAAGTGAATTGGAATTCTGAATGGTAGCAATTATGTGTTGAATTAAAGGCTTTGTTTGATTCATGATGAGTTAGAGAAAATCTGAAAGATCAAGTACCCATTGACGTAACTGAATGTACTATGGTGAAGACTGATTCAAATCAATCTAGCAATGGTGAGGTCGTGTGCATGGTCAAAGGACTGACTGTGCGGTGAAGAGTAGTCACTGCGGTGACTGCTGTAGCCTAAGATAGGCTGGTGAGTGGTCAGAGATGACTGCTGTAGCCTAACATGGGCTGGTGAGTGGTCAGAGATGACTGCTGTAGCCTAAGATGGGCTGGTGAGTGGTCAGAGAAGACTGCTGTAGCCTAAGATGGGCTGGTGAGTGGTCAGAGATGACTGCTGTAGCCTAAGGTAGGCTGGTGAGTGGTCAAAAGATGACTGCTGTAACCGAGATGGGTTACGAGGCCTGGTCAGGATGACTATGGTTGCAGGATGGTCACAGGGTTGACCATCAGGAGGCACAGCAATTGCTGTGGGACCAAGAAACATTGCTGGATATGTATGGGGGGGAGCCTAGTCCCTCTGGGGCTTCGGTGACCTGTTGTTTAATGTATGTGGCATGGGTATCTGGCAGTCTTGTTGCTTCGAGAGGACCGGTTGTCTGGGGGAGCCTGGTCCCTCTGGGGCTTTGGTGACCTGTTGTCTGGGGGGAGCCTAGTCTCTCTGGGGCTTTGGTAACCTATTGTGTGTCTGGGGGAGCCTGGTCCCTCTGGGGCCTCGGTGACCCGTTGTTTGGTGTATGTGGCATGGTATGTTGTGTTGGGCGTTTGGGTGGTTTCTGGCACACTAAGTGCTTCGAGACCGATTTGACGTCTGTTGGGAACCTGGTACCTCTGGTGCTTCGGTAACCGTTTAGAATGTGTTAGTGTTAATATGGTTGTCTAAACGGTGAGGTGTCTGTTTCGAGAGTACGACGATGGTTGTGTACGCTGTACGGTGTGGAGACCTAGATTTACATGGAGAAAACAAATGAACAGTGTGAAAGCTATGAGAATTATGTTTTCATGAGTAACGAAATACTTGATTTTTGTTGTAGGCTGGTAATATAAGGTGTTGATTGAAGGTTTCACGTGGAAGATGTGACAACGTAATTTTTTTTATTTGGTCAGGAGCGGCCGAACTTGACCTATTAGGTACTCAATTTTTTTTTTGTTCTCTTGGTTTTTGTTTTTTTTTATCACAATTGAGTAACGATGTTGTTCATCGCTCTACATCAAACGTGGGACCGTTTGAATGTCAAGATGGCCGTATCGGAGGAAGGTAAATGATTAATAGTTGGGAACGAACAAATATCGCTTGTAAACTTATTAATTCAGTTTTGTTTAATTGGCAACATTTAGCTTCTGATTCAAATTTCAATTAGATTTTATTCGATTGGCAACACTGAGTTTTCTCCAATGTCCAATGCTAGTGAAGGATTTGAATCCTAGAGCAAAGTGACACGTGACAGTGACAGACAATTTGGAGGGAAGGCGCGCGGCAGCGCGGAGTTGACTTGGGTAGAGAGAGTACGATATTCCTGGAGAGAACTGGAGACGGTACCGCGATCAAGTGTGATGAGTGGCATGATTGGTGCCGGTGGAGTTGCGTCTAAAAGTATCAGGCTACTGGCTAGTGAAAAGTGATTACAAACTGGCGCGTCAACTTGCTACTAGAATTGGACAATGGAATATCTCTAAAGCGGCATAAGTTACCTGCCTCGTGCATGCATAACCCACGATAAGCCCACAAGTACGAGGGTATATGGAAGGAAGCCCTCGTGTTTCCGACATATATATTCAAAAAATGGTGCAAAATTGTGTTGTGAGTGGTTGTGATAGTACGTGGTGTCCAAAAGGTGATATAAGAATTCACGCGTAGTTGTTTAAATCGTGATTTCTGATATTGAATAATTGTAAACATATTTCTTTGTATTTTCACTTGATTTTTACTTAATTTCCTCTTAAATCGATCAACCAGTATTTTCAAAATAATTATAAATGATAACTATGTCAAGATCAAATACATGTACATTGAATTTCATTGATTTTGTGCAATTTAATTTGTTTTGTTTACATGAAGTCGTACTGCTGTAGTGTGACCATATTGAGGATTTATCTGGGACAAAATTATTCTACGAGCTAAATTGATGGGCCAACTTAGAGAAAATAACATAGAAAACAAATATATAATGTCGTATCACAATATTTTACTTCTCTGTTGCAGGAAATGTTTAACCATCCCATCACGGATTCCATTGATTGTAATGATTTGCATGAAACTGAGATAGTAAAGCAAATAGCTAATTCGTGTTTTTAATGCGTATACGTGCTCACTTAAAGAGCCGTAAAGAAAATATTTTCAGTGATTTACGTGGTAAGAGACAGAAACTACACAGAGCAACAATATTTAGTCATGTATAAATAGAAAAGTTATAATATATGATTTTAATTCGGAAAGTGTTTTTGTTTCCTTTTTGTTTTTTTTTAATATATTACCGTTCCTATTATAGTCCCGTATAATATATATACGTAATATTATAAATAGCGCACGAGTTAAAATACACCTTAACACCCTCCTTACCACTCCTTCTCCTGCACTGAGTAACCCAGAAATCTGAAAAAAAACAGCTCATTATGTTTAATTATTCAACAAAATTAATGAAACATCTAATTTCTTTCTTCAGCCAAATTTACAAACTCCAAAACATCCAAACTTTTACACTTAAAAAAACAGCTTCTTTCGTAATATAATTTACGCATGCATACTTATCATGATCTATGCAATCTTTAGGGGCTCGGTCTTAGTATTAATGAGATGTAGATAAATAAATGGACAGCAACTGTTATAGCGATGTCCTGGGAAAAAATAAAATTATGGTTACCCTACTTAGACAGAGAGGGTCTGCCCACAGAAAGCGAGATAGTGATACATAGGTTTTGCTTCAAGTAGGTATTCGAAGTGTGGTCTCCATCTTTATCTATACCTTCATGTTCCTACCTCATTGGGAGATAGTATGTCAATTTGATGGAGGAGAGCACAGTTAATATATATATTGCTTTAGAATAAATAGTCATTGCTCTGAGATATATATACTAGTCAGAGAGAAGAGAGAGCCGACTGCCGTCCCGAGAGAGGAGAGGCTTGTTAAAAAATATCGATGAATCGATCTATAAATCGATATTATTGTTTCCAGAAGTCGATATTTTTTGCCAATATATTTTCATCAATACAAAATATTCAAAATCTGAAAATGTATCAAAAACGGTTTATTTTTCAAATATAATTTATTAACCAATTATTAGCATAATATTTAATGGAATTAAAATCCGCAAAAGATAGAAACGATCGGAAAATTACTGTATTATCTATGACTAGATTTTTTCGTTTGTGTTGCGTGTGTGTGTATGTGGCGGCCGCCGCCGCCGTCGCCATCAGCCTGGCTGAGCCGTCAGGTCAGTCCCCAGAACGGGGCCCCATACAGGGCCATCGATCGCACGATCCCCACGTAGAGCCAACTACAGGTGGCGCTCGGGCCCCCCAAATTGGGAAGCAGCGTTGGCAGCGCCCCAGCCGCGCTCAAAAACTTGGGTGCTAGTCGCCGGAACTGGGGGCCGAAATCCCACCGGCTGTTGAGCATTAATACTAAGTACTTCATGGAAGACTCGACAGCGATTCCAGCCCCCCCCAACCACGATGTGGGCATCGGGCGGCGACGCCCGCTGGAGGCCATGGAAGACCATGGCCGCCGACTTGATGAGGGTCACCTCCAGGCCAAGGCACCGTATGCGGCTCACCACCTGTGAGACCGCAGTCGTCGCCAGCAACGCTGCTTCCCTGTGCGAACTCCCCTGGGCGGTGACCCAGCTTCGTCCAGGTCCAGCCCCTCTCTGTACAAGTGGCTGACGAGGCGAGCAGCGATAATTCACTCGAACAGCTAGACCACTAAAACTAACCTAACCTATGGGGAACTCATTTGAAGACTGTGGGGACGCCCGAACCCCCCCGGATATGGCCACCGGGTCCTCCCATCCAGTTGCCAGCTGGAACGGTGGAGCATACCGGGATTTTTCGTGAGTTGGCGGGGCAGCCTGTGGCACGTGGCTGGCGTACTACTTGGGCCCCCTACTGATTGCGGTCGGCAAACGACTGGCACCGTGCATCGGATCCTGCTACCCTCCAGAATGAGTTACCTGGTAAGTTATTCTTAGATACCAAGACTGGTTTTGAACAGCGCAACTGACAACCTCCTTATCCCCCAAAGGCACTGGCACTCCCACACACTGATGGAATACAGCAAGCTGCTTGGCGCCGGAATCCGGTGGGATGGTGGTCGCGAGCCAGGCTGCCCCTTGCTGAGCCTACCACCGCTTAAGTGGCATTGTTCAGCCGTACCACAGGCAAGCCCGTGGTGGTGTTGCCCGGGGAGAACCGCTAGGAGGTAGATCCCACAACACCTCAAGATATGTTTTTTTTTCCCACCGATTACTCAAAGACGCCTAGACCGATTTGGAAAATTCTTCTTTTGTTTGAAAGGCTATACTTACCCGTTGGTCCCATAGTCATCAGGTCAGGATCTGATGATGGGAACGTGGAGAAATCGAGGGAACTCCTCAAATATTATAGCATAGATATAGTGATTTTAGCATTTTTATCAAAAACTAGCTGACCCCCGCGCCTTCGCTTCCGTCAACAGGCTACCTACCTACACTACCCTACCTACCTACCCTACCCTACCTTCCCTACCCTACCCTACCTACCCTACCCTATCTACCCTACCCTACCTACCCTACCCTACCTACCCTACCCTACCCTACCTACCCTACCCTACCCTACCTACCCTACCCTACCCTATCTACCTACCAACTTGTTGAACTATTTATTTGAATAAGAAATAATATACTACTCTATGAATGCAACCAACTTTTGTTTCTACCGGCAGCGTTGATCTAATTAAAATTTAGAACATAAAAGTTGCTATTGTGAGTCAACCTTAAAAGATAGACATATTGGTCATATGGCCAAGCGACTTTGGCAGAGGGGTACGCTCATCGCCATCTCCATAGGTTAAATTTTGGGTTAAATGCTCTAAGAGCTGTGTGTAAAACGTTTAGTGCAGGTAACTACATGGGCAGGATATATTCGTTAAAAACCAAAGTCCATGTTAAAAACTGAAACAGAAAGAAATGTGTGACGATTAGTTTCTGCCACAGACTACTTAGAGACACTACCGTATGTTTCTGCTGATTTCTGAAACCAGCTGGCTGTCATAAGTGCTGTCAAATGTCACAATCATAATATTGACACTGAAAGTTGCAAAAAAAACATTGGATCGATCCATCGCGATTAATTTGATATGTTCAATCCACATCATTAAAGGAAAAGCACAATGTTACTCAAAAGAAATCTATTAGAGTGCACAACAATTATCTCATGCGCGGGAACATTTATCTGCGTCCTACTGAACTATATCACAAACATTTCGCCTATAACAGGAATATGGTTTCCTCTTTACGTTCTAACTTTATTTATAGTATCATTAAGTGTTAGTTTTAAGTTTATTCAGTGGTTGTTGCTATTGAACAAGCCTATAAAGTATGATTTGGATGCTATCGTGGCGGATTACCCGTATTTATCGGCGTTGACGCGGATGTTGCCGCAGCCACGAAAGTCGTCGAAAGTGTCAGAGTGTCGGGAGTACGACACAAATGAGCTGAGTGTGATATCGACGGTGCTGGAGAGGAAGCTGGTGTCGTCGTGGTACGTGCCCTACATCTCGCAGGAGATCGGCTTCCCGTTCGCATGTAAACAAATGTTGGATCAAATGATTGGCAAGAGTTTTCAGGTTTGTTATTTACGCACTTCTTTCAACCAGTAGGAATCCTATTAGATTTGCCGACAAGGAGAAGGTACTATTTAATAAAATAATTTTAAAATAATCAATTTTCTTACAGATCTGCAACAAAATAGAAACTAAAGATGTTTACGTGGACATAACCACTGTACTAACCAGCCACTTGAAAGAATACCAAAAAGCTCAGAAACGTCATGAAAAAATGCCAAACAGTACAATAGAATCATTGTACAAAAAATCACACCCAATCTTTGACGTCAACAACAAAATTCAATCTGCAGACCACTGTACTAATATCCTCCGCATAGTATTTAAAGAACTCATACCCTGGGAATTGTGGGACACACCGCATTCCGAATTGCTAGTCCGTATACTATCAAAGAAACTAGACACCTTCATCAGCGGTACTTTAGCAGACCCTGTCTGGTTAAATGATAAGTTACTAACGATTTTGAAAGGAAAACAGGAAACAATAGTAACGGAAGACCAGAAAGAAACCCAGTCTCCTGTAAAAGAAACAGAAACTGATAAAAAACCGGAACCAAGTATGGAGTCAGAATTACCAACAGAAGTGACAAAAGGCACTGCTATAACACCGCAGGGGGTTCTTGAAAGGTCAAAAGAAGAGTCTAAAGTTGAAAAGATAGAGGATATAGTTGAAGAGCTACCGGTGACTAGTACGGAACCAGTTGATATAAAGACTTCACCTGTTCTAAGGCAGAGGAGAGGCAGGCAAGGCAGGAACGAAGTGAAGATCTATGACAGGATTATAGAAGGTAAATGAATGTGACATTTATTTATTATTATATTATATCACTGTAGAGCAAGCTATCTCTTTCTTCTTTTCATTTATCCCAGATTCTAGCAAGTCGACAGGACTTTAAGCTTCTTGGAACCAAAACTTTTTAACCATGTAATAAAAATTACGTTTTGTCAGTTTTGAATGGAAAATCGAACACATTCAAAATTTAAAAATATTGTAGTTTTGTATCATCATCATCATATCAGCCGAAAGACGTCCACTGCTGGACATAGGCCGCCCCCAAGCGTCGCCACATTGACCGGTCCTGTGCGTCTCGCAGTACAGTAGGTAAAAGTTTGATTGAATGAGCCAGCAATTCATCATCATCATTTTCAAAGCTAAAAGTGATGGTTCAAAAGTTCATAGCATATTTTTCTTATATAAAAACTTAAACAGTGTTACAAAACGTTAAAAACATGAGGTAGGAAAGACACCAACTACCAAAACGATAGTTATTTTGCACTATTTAATGTTTTTGAAGTTGTTTATTGTTTTTTCAAAAATGTTTTATTTCTCTCTTTGAGTTTAATTATATTATCACTAAAAAGTGAGCGAGTTCTATAGTAAGGTACCTAAAGAATTGACGAAATACCTATACACATTTGTGCTGTTTGTCGCTAAGGAGTTTGGTTATATGTTCCATATCTTGAAAACTGGTGATGCGATTTTGATGAAACTTGCACTATACCCTAAGTTGAGGTATCTCTCAACTTAGGGTATATCCAATCTAAAAAAAAAAAGTTAAATCAAAAAATCAAAAAACCCGACTGCTGAAGCTGAGCTGGCTGACCAAAACCAGATGTATCCTCCTCCTGCACAGCATGATTTTTTCCTTGTTTACGACTTTTTAGTTCGTTTTTGAAGCAGTCGGGTTTTTTGATTTAACTTTTTTTATTTATAACTTTTTAGTTAAGTTTTTTTCAAATTAGATACATTTAAACATATAAGTGTTATATATTTTTGAAATCACCTCTTAAAACCCTTTATTTTGATTACCCAACACGATGGGTTTGGAAGAAAAAAAAAATGTGGGCCCCCACAATATGGCGCCCAAAATCCGCCATTTTTCTATTGTCCAATTTTAATGTAGCCTATGACACTCGCAGGATTAAGACGAATCGATTGACGTATGAATCATCAAAATCGGCCATCGCGTTTGGTCTCTGGAACGCCATATAGGAACAAACATACATACATACGTGGGACACTCAGAAAGTTTTGCGAAACTAAAAAAAATTGTTCTATACGTACATATATTTTTATTAAATCTTTTCAAAGTACTTTCCACCAGCCTCTATACAAAGATTCATGCGCCTAAACCAGTTTTCAAAACACTTTTTCCAGTCCGCCGCAGACACCTCGTTTACAGCCTGCTCGAACGCAGCCAGCGCATCTTCCGGCGACGAAAATTGTATCCCTTTGAGCTGATTTTTTATTTTTGGGAATAAAAAGAAGTCACACGGTGCTAGATCAGGGCTGTAAGGAGGGTGACCCAGGAGTTTGACTGGCGTGCTGTCCAGGACGTCCCTCGTTTTGAGTGCGGTGTGCGCAGGTGCATTGTCGTGGTGGAGCAGTAGCCCGCGGAGCCCTGTGTTTGGTCGCTTGTTGCTTATAACAGAGAAAACTTCTGGCAAACATTTGGTAGTATACCATTCGGCATTAATGCTTCTTTGATCCCGTAAGGGAATTGATACCAAGTGGCCAGTCAAATTAAAAAAGCTAGCGATCAAAATCTTACCCCCGCTTCTAGATCGCTTCACTTTGGTAGGCGTTGGCTCATTTTGAAACACCCAAACAGTCGACTGGCGCTTGGTTTCTGGGTCGTATTGATAAATCCAGGACTCATCACCTGTAACGATGTCGTAAACACGCCGAGACGAGCCTGCTTCAAATTTGTTAAGCATATCACGGCACCATTCCACCCGGGCCTGCTTCTGAGCATCGGTGAGGTTGTGCGGCACCCAGCGTGATACTATCCTCCTCACGCGAAGATGGCTGTGTAGAATCTCGTGAACGCTTCCCGATCCAATCTTCAATATGTGTTGAATCTCCTGATATGTAATTCGCCTATTGTCTTGGATTAAATTTTTCACTGCTAGCACGTTTTCTTCGGTAACAGCCGTCAAAGGGCGACCGCTTCTTTCGTCATCCCCCAAAGTTGGTCGACCGCGCTTGAATTCGTTATACCAACGATACACGGTTGCCTTGGAAGGGCCTTCATCCATGAATGCCATTTGAAGTCTATCGTACGATTCATCCGGTTTCAGGCGACACTTGAAATCGTATAAAATCATAGCTCTAAAATGTTCCCGGCGCAGATCCATATTTCAGTGAGACACAATACTTTGAATTAACTCGCAAAAAATGTGGAGGGAAATTTTGAAATTGGAACTTACTTATTTTTACTTATAAATAATCATATTTTCGAAAAACATTATAACTGGCCAGTCTCCCATATATAAAAACTTTTTTTCGCAATACTTTCTGAGGGGCCTGGTACATATATTTATACATACATACATGCATACATAGACTGATAAACACATTACCCTCCTTCGGCAGTCGGGTAAAGAATGGCCACTATCCGATTAGCAGTTACGGAGAAATGCGTGGATAAACATACATAGATACATACAAACATACACTTATGAAATTTGGCACACATGTTTAGAAGCCCACATAGAGTAACATATTATGTGAATATTGTGCAATTCTAAAAATATTACATACAATTGTGTTGAATTGATTACCTCCGTTTTTTTAGGTCAGTAAAAAAGGAAGATGTATTTTAATTTAAGGAAAATATTCTGCTAACCTTTCTATGTAACATCATCTGATCTAACTAACTGACTGTGGAGGCTAGTAAATGGCTTTTCGTGATTTATTTGGGAAAATAAATGTAGCATCAAGCCACATGTATGAATTTCCATATTTTTCCAGGCAGTGTAAAGACCTGGGAGACAGACATAGACCTGCAGTGCATAAGCCTGGGGCAGGACCTGCTGGCGAGCCTGGACGGCGAGATCACACTGAGCCGGCTGTGGGGGCAAGACGCTGACACGGACGGCAGCCCCAACCCGCCACGCAGCAAGTCGCCACAGCCACTGTGGTTTGGTAAGAGTGACGAATGGAAACAACACAAACAAAGAAGAAACATCAATAGTGTGGAGTTTCTTGTCAAAATAAAAAAGGCAATATATAAAACATCTACCCTCTTACTAATAAACGCAGAATAAAGTTATACCAGGTATAAACCCATGAAAATGTATGGGTATACCTTTGTTATACCTGGTATAACTTTATTCCGTGTTTATTAGTAAGAGGGGTAGTGTGTGCCTAAAAAGGTTCATCTCAGCAGTAATGCCAGATGGATGTTATCTGAAGTTGATTTTCCGATGGTATATACGGTATATACACTGTTCAAAAATATATTTTATTGCTCACCCTATTCAAATTGCTAGGTTTGACAGCTATGACTTAACAATATGGCGCGGCATAGGGGACCTTCTTATTTGAAACGTGTAGTTCGACACCTGCACCGCTGCGGCTTCGCAGCAGTCCAACACCAAACGACTAAATTGAAAGAACCCATAAAATTATTTCTGTCACGAAAACACCCCTGAAAATGATAGGTATATAGGAATTGCACACAAAAGCTCTTCTCTGTTCTGTAACAAGTAGAACAGAGAGATGCTTCTCTTCTTTATATATTTCTTTTTTAATTAAATTTTTCTAGTCTATTCAAGTTTAATTTTTCCAAATCTCTGAATTCCAGGTGAAGAAGAAACAATAGAAGTAGACCCCTTAGACCCGAGTCTATATAAAGAGACTAAGAAGGAACAGAGTCCTAAGCCGGCAGAAGTGTTGCTGAAAGACCTACAGTCCACCGTCAGAGAGGCGAAGACGAAGATAGGGGACCTACAGGTGGACCCCAAACTTGCCTTAGATGTGCCCTGCAAGCAAAACTCCAGTGTATGTTGTTTGCACGATCTTTCTGCTTATACGCTTTTGTAAATAGACGCTGGGCGGGTATCATAGACAAGGATTTTTGATACTTATATTTTTTTGCACAGACCATCGGTTTCTGAAAGGCTGTTTGATTAAATCTATTGTAAAATCTCATTTTGGGTTATTGTCACAGCAGCTTTTAGCTATTTAATGACGGGTCGGTCTTCAAGGTTAAGTAGCGCTTGCCGAGGTTGGTCCGTGGATGGGTGACCGAAAACCCACTGTACTGTGGGTCATGGCTGTAATTTTTAGATTTTTTGACAGTCGTTACAGTAGGTAGTAGTAGTGGTAGGGACTCCCATTTCGGCAATTCTCATTTGGCCCGTTGTGCCTGCGGGCACTGGCTAACATAGCCAGCCTAGCTCTGTCCAAAAGCACAGAAGCTTCCTGGGGGCTTCACGGAGTGACCTCACGGTTCCGAGGATTTAAGCAATGCACCTGCCATGTTTACTTTTCACCACCCTTGGTTGACTGGTAGAGAATGCCTAAGGCATTAAGTCCGCCATTGTACCTTTGTGCATGAAGTTTAAATAAATAAATAAATTTCTTCGCGTTGAGATACCACAGCTTCGCATTCCAGGATTACGTGGGCGACTGTTTCTTTGGCGTTAAAACAGCCCCTGCAAAGTGAGCTGTCTGTGGAGCCAATGTTGAAAAATATTTTGTTAAGGAGGGTGTCGCCAGTTATTATCCCTATAATTATTTTTAGGTTATTTCTACTTAGGCAGAGAACTTTTTTTAGGTAGACGCGGGTATAAATTTGGCAAAGTAGTTACAGGTAGTCTGAGTACTGAAAATCTGAGAACAAGTCTTAGCAAGTGACGGGGTTGTGGAGGTCAGATAGGAAGTCGCTTCATTAAAAATACTGAAACTTGTTCAGCTACATGCTGTTAGACTGGAAGCCGACCACAACAAATTCAAATTATTTATTTGTAGAAACAGGTAAAATATAATAAGATTTAATTATAATGTCAGGATCGCTATGTTTAACCTAATAGGCATACAAATTTTGGGTATGTAAAATTCAAATAAAAAAAAATGTATTGTGTTATTTAAATATATTATATAAATTTAATTTTTTTATTATCTAAATTATTATTAGATTAAATTATATATTATTAAAACCATTAAATAGACCTGAGCATAAATAAACCAGACACTTGACTCACACAACGAAATACCTATTATACTACATTTGAGATAACATTAGACATTTAATATATATAATCCCATTTTAAAGCCTGTTCCACCGATTTTGGCTTCTATTGCGTTGATGATACATGTCAAATGGCAGCTGTATTAAACAGTTAGTTTTGGTAACAGGTTTATGCTTTTTTCCCCATTCTTATAATTACGGGATAGAACTCAAAATCGGTTGAACGGACTGTAAAAAGGGTTTGTAAAAAAATCTACAGTTATTCCAAATGGAGTATAATTATTATTTATTTAATTATTATCTTTTATTAAGATAGGTTGATGGTACGGCAGTAGGTAACATGAGATTTCATAACAGGTTTATTGCTCAGGCTTTGAAACTGAGGGTATGATGGTCGGATAATACACCAGACACATGCATTAGCTTTGATTTGAACAGATAAGCAAGGATTAATGGTTTGGTTTGGAGATTGCAATTTTGGTAATAGGAATGGCACTAATTTAATTAAAACAATGTTTTTAACATAAAGAAAGGAGTTGATGCTTAAGAGGCTATTCTAACATCGTTTTAGACCTAAGAATGATTTATCTTTAAAATTGTGGTTTATCTGCAACCAAAAGATAGCAATACCTGAATAACTGCACAGCAAAATCAACCCTAATGTCTTTTTATACAGGAACAGTCTAGATCTTAAGTCCCTTGACAAAAGTATCTTGTATATTTAAATATTTTGTACCAATTTTGTAGACAGGTACCACATATAAGGAGCAAGCACCACACGGGCTCAGGTTACGATTGCTTTGAATGTCACTGTCCTACTAACTGTACTGTCCGAAACTGGAGTTATATCATATTTGGTGTTACTTTGGAACTGATTTGATAGAAGATACATTGCATATTGGATATTGAAATATTATTCGATTTTTTTGACGATTCATCTGATGTTTCCAGTCTTATTTACTAAAATTAATTGATTAATAAAACATTTGAAAGTAAAATAATTATTTACCCCCAAGCAAGCTCTTAATGTCTTTTCACTTTATGTATTACATTCAAATTCTTACATGATCATAGAGACATAGGTAAAACCAGGTTATTATTAAACTCTATTTTATTTTTTAGACTCTGCTGCTTACTTCATGGTTCAAAATCCAATATACAATCTATGTATACAATCATAAAGGCGTTTTGTTTGACTCTGCATGAAACAAGTGACAAGCATGCTGGTCACAATGCACGGATATTTAGACCATTTGTGTTCAACTGTGTCATTCCAGTTGTTGTGTGAGTGTGTTATTTGTGAATGCCCATTATATTTGAAACTACTCGTATATCTTGAGAATGTGCCATTTGAACTTGAGAATTATACCCTTGTTAAAATGTGTTATTTTTACTTGAGTAGCCTTTACATACTTGAATATAACTTATTTACTTGAGAACATACCCTTTATTGGACTTATACCGTTCCGTTACATCCTGTATATTACCCTTTTCACTTTTGGTTCTGAATATTTGGATGAGTGTGGTTGTATCTTCATTGCTTGAAAATGTTAAGCCGTTAATGACTTATTAGGCTTCACAAACAACATCAAACAACTTTTTTTTTCTTCTGAAAACCTTTACAAACTTTTACCCTGTTTATCTACAATTCTACATAATACCAACATAAGTGACCTTTCTTCTCTTCCAATCTTACGAAATGCAAAAAATCCATCTGCATTACTCTTTCAGTTTCCAGTTCTATGAAGAATATCTCCCATTCTTCATGGGTGCCTCAAGCTTCCTCAGTTTGTGTTATGTATCGTCATATCTCTAACAGTTTATCTAATGTTTCCTGGTGTAGGACGAAGCGGCAGGTATGATGGAAGGTCTACTGGACTTTGGCATCGCTGGATTGAAGAAGGGACTCCGTTTTACTGGTCTCAGCGATCAGGTCAGTATGGTTTTTATTCAGTACTAGCTTACCCAAAAGACGTTGTCCTGTCCTTTCTGAGTTCATACGAAAATCCACTTCCACTTTTACTCGGATTGCCCAATTTTCTGTTATTTTTAAATTTTTTTTTAGATTGTTTACTGGGTTCCACCCCAGGAATGTTCAATATGTGGTGATACAGACCTCGAACAAGATTCGCGAAATTGCGATGAACGCGCAATCGCGTTCTATTACAATACCGCAATACTACAATGCTTGTCATTCGTAGATATCAACTGAGCTTATCTATAACAGAACAGCAAATAATAATGGACCTTTTCATGGAGTTCTTTCAGTCTTTAAAGATTGTCTGGTACTTGGTAGATATCGCTGTCAGCGATAAAACAAAACCGCCATTGTACCCATATATTGCTATTTCTTTTTTGCAAACGTGTAAGTATTTAGGTGTACAATAAGATATATTCTATTCCTCTCTTATGTTTGCAGGATAAGTCTCCGTCCCATCACCGGGAGCGCAGCGACAAGACACCCACGTCCGAGCACCCGCGCGGCAAGCCCATAACCGAGCACAAGGATCTACATTTCAGCAATGGACAGAGAGGTAGGTTATGCAAGTGTAATGTGTAGGATAAGTCTCCGTCCCACCACCGCCCGGGAGCGCAGCGACAAGACACCCACGTCCGAGCACCCGCGCGGCAAGCCCATTCTCGAGCACAAGGATGTGCATAGTCAGGTTTTGCAGGTAAACTAGCAACCCACAGCTTTCGGCTAACTGAGAGCTGGCAGCCTAATTTTTCCTATTTTCCACACCAGTTTCTTTCAAATGATGTTCGATTTGCTAGATATTTCCAGACAACCCTGCAGCAATCTATTCTACAATCAAGACAGTATCATTCATGAAAATTTATTTTAATCAAAAACCCTGATTCCTGCAGATATCTGCAGTTGGATCTTAGTATACATAATTATCTTTTTTTTATTATCTTAATATACTTTTAATATACATGCAGTTCTACGAACTCGATTATCAACTTTAGCGTTATGTAGTCTGAGTCGATTTTAATTTAAATGGCATTTGATATTTTTTATTTACTGCACATTGTGATTATCAGTTTGGCTGCCACGAAATAAACACAATAGAAAATGTATTGTTTGGGGGTCACCGGTGACCTTCGTGGCAGTCAACCTGTTAATTACCCAAAACGGATGACTTTTTTTTGCTGGTAAGTTATGGATATTTCTGGCATCTAGAAAGCATTTTCCGTAAGTTTTTAACCTTGTCTTCCATTTTCAGATGAGAACAATGTGCACCCATTAGTGAAGCAGCAGAGAGTCATCTCACAGGATAGCGTGGTAAGTTTGAATAAAACACATTGATTTTGTTTAAGACTCAAAGCTCAGTTACACATAGTCAAAATGTACTTAGCGTATTGAAAAAAAGTGGTTGGGGTACCACGTAACACACCCATTCCTATCAAGAAAACAAAAGAGAGAGAAAGGAATTCGCGCATGTCCTACAGAATTTTTCTGACTGAAAGAAACTAAAACCATCGTTTGCTATCTGACTCTTCTCTAAGAAGTCATGTTATTTTTTAAAACCCTTACATAGCCTATAGGTTTTATGGACAGTAAAAATCCAATAACATTGACCAACCATAGTATGGGAGTTGACCAAATACTGCCCAGACATGGGAGAACTTTCAAAATTTTCTTTTCATCAGAACCTAAAAAAAAATGGCTTTTTAACCCTGGGAGGGTTAAAAAGCTTGGGCCTGATCCGTTGTATAACAAACCGGACAATGTCTTTTGTAAATAACAGTCTTACAATTTTCTCTTCAGCCATCTCAACCTCGTCCGGTCCCAAATCCCAAAGCGGACCTCCCACTGGTCCCTGAACCGGATTCCCCAGAACCGGAATATGAGGAGGCAGCTGACCTCTCCACCAGCATTGCCAAGCTACGCTGTCTGTTGCAGCAACGCGCCGAGACGAGTCCCAGGTATGAACAAAAAATCATAATTATATATTCTATGAAATTGATTCTTTTCTTCTTCTTATTCGTTTCACGTTCGTCGTGGTCACGATGAACTTTGTCCGATAGCTGGTGTTCTTGTCACTCGCTTCACGATCTCTCTCCATTTGGCTCTGTTAGATAAAAGTTTGGCGCATTCATTTACTGGACCTCCTATCGCAGATTAAATTTAGTCGGTCTACCTCATCGGTGACCTCCCGCGTGACCTGTTTGTCTGCCCTGCACCACCAGGTGCTCAATGTAGTCTTTATTCCGCCATGAGACATGGCCAAAGAATTTCAGTATGCGAGACTGTACTATTGCTGATAGACGCTGCTTGATGCCGAGTTCTTGGAGTATGGAGACGTTAGTGCGGAATTCTGTCCATGAAATGCCAAGCATTCTTCTCCAACACCACATTTCTAGAGAAACTATCTTTTTCCTTTCCAGTTGTCGTAGTGTCCATGTCTCAGCTGCGTACAGAAATATGGGGAAAACAAGCGCACGGACGAGCCTGATCTTAGTGGCTTTCGTTATATTTATCCATTGACCCTCTAGACATCGCTATTCGCCTTTTCACCTCATCCACGCAACTGCCGTTGCTTGCAATCATAGCACCAAGATATATGTAGGACTGAACTACGTCACAGTTGGCAATCTGTGTCACAGCCGACGAGTTGTTGTTGCTACGGTCCACAATCATTATTTTGGTCTTACTCCGATTTATCTTCAATCCGAGTGCAAGACTCACGCGCTCCATCTTAAGGAGAAGTTCCTCCATTTGGTCAGCACTAGTCGCAAACAATGTTGTGTCATCGGCGTAGTGAAGGTTCGCAATTTTGTAGCCGCCAATTGCAACACTATCAGTCCAGTCTTCGAGAGTAATTCGCATAATGAGCTCCGTGTAGATGTTAAACAAAAGTGGCGATACGATACATCCCTGGTGGACACCTGCACTGGGATGGAAGCTACCCGAAATGTGGCTCTCTGTTTGCACTGATGCAGTTCCTCCTTTGTAGAGTTCTCTAAGGTGCACAAGATGTTTTGGTGTGCCCATTTCCAGTAACGTCTTCCACAAGGTTGGCCATTCCACGGAGTCAAACGCTTTTGAGAAATCAACAAACCATAGGTCGGCTTGTTGAATTCTCGTGCCTTCTCGATAACTTGACGAACAATGAAAATTTTCTCCCGAGTTCCTTTTCCCTTCACAAACCCAGCTTGTTCTTGTGCGATTTCTTTCGACAGGTGTGCCTTTAGCCATTCGTTCAGGATGTGCAGCAAGATTTTGCTTGCATGAATGATCAGTGTAATCAGACGGTAATTACTGCACTTTTTGGTGGAACCCTTTTTGTGGAGAGGAATGAAAACCGTGTGAGCCCATTCCGACGGCCATTTTCCTGCCAACCATATCTTATTGCAGATGATGTTAAAAATCTGAACATCACCTTCCCCCAATGGCGTTGGAAGACCTCCCACTAGGTACTACTAGGTGTTCCAACTAACCTAACTAGGTCACGACGAGATGACCTGGTTAGGATGTCGGAAATCCGTTGGATGCGATATCCGAGGCATCGGTTGATGTGGTGACACTTGGAGGCTTCCAAGTGTCTATGTCCAGCTGTGGACGACTTTAGGCTGAAATGATGATGTTTTATGTTGCCTTCAGAGCCGAGAGGGCGGAGGACGTGTGGTGGGAGAGTGCGGAGGAGACTCGCGGGCGCACGCAGCATCATCACTCCTCGCGACCTGTGGACACCGCCACGCTAGCCGGTAAACAACATCATTCTAGGTTACTTCTAGGCATCGATGGCATATCATCGTTTTATCTCTGGTGAGATAGTGGTGAAACGCGAGCCCTACAATAATATAAAAAAGAAAACTATCATTGCATGAATATACAGGGTACTCGTATAACGGAAAGGTCATACAAAAATCTCGATTCTCTAAGAAAGTCATAGTCAATTCTCTAATATGTAAGAAAGTCATAGTTAATTATCTAATCTCTGTCAATTAGCAAAAAAATATTTCTTATCTTCCATATCAGCTCAACTGTCCATATTTCCGAATCGGATTAAAACAATGGTAATTTCTATTGTGTCTGGAAATTGACACTTTGAGGGTTAATCTTCATATTTATTCACATTTTGGTCAGTTGATGGCAATTTTGTACCTCATTTTTTTTTCTAATGCATTGCCCCACACTAGGAATTTCTTCCTGTATCGTGGGCAAACACAAGACACCCAGATCTGAAACAACTGTCTGTAGGCCATACAAATATTTTTTCCGTGCGGAATTGAACCCGCGACACGCAGCGCAGTAGCCGATCGTTCAACCACTACGTCAACTGTATCGTCAATATGTAAAAGCCGTTCAGTCCCAATTATTTGTTTAAACACACACCTTTCCGTTACAACCTGTGCAACAAATAAACATAACCTCATTTCTGGCGGATTTCTAATGTCTATAATATTGACACTGCTGATGGTGGACAGATACCTTTAAATGCTAAGAAAAATATCTAATTTCAGTTCATCTACATTTTATTCTCACTTTGAAATTAAATTAACGTTTAGTTCACACAACATATAACGAAATATACAAAAAACAATACAAAATAAATAACCTAAAAGAATATTTAAAATACATAAAAAGATACAATACACATTAAATCTGTACTGTCCACTGCTCACAAGGCAGTGTGTAAGCATATCCACTATAAGGCGATTTGAATACTTTCAGATGAGTACGACATGAACATGGACAGAAACGCATCACCCAGTCAGACGTCAAACAATATGCAGAGACTTGATAAGTAAGTTACTTACTCCAGAGTTCTCAAACACAGTTTTATTTTAGGTCGCATGCTGTCTGTTGGTCAATCTGCCGAGCCAACTATGTTCCAGTCTTAAGCAAATGCAGCTCAATACCAGTATTTTACATGGAGCGACTGCCCATCTGAACTCCACAACCCAGTAACTGGGTAATAGGATACCCTTTTGGAAAGACTGGTGCCTGCTTTCCAGGCTTCTGACTATCCGTAACGACTGACAGAGATCTTCTAATGACAGCCGGGACCAACGGCTTAAGACGACGACTAACGCCAACGACCTTGAGGGAACGAAACGCGCTCTCGTTTCACACCCGCGCGACCCAAAATTTAGGAGGTTTTTGTACTTTCCTTATTATATTTTTTTATTTTTTTTATTTTTTTTTAAAAGAGTAAGTATGGAGTTTCTTGTGCGTTCTTCTCCATAACAATCTACTTTCCGAATGCACGGTAGAATCATTTTTTTTTTTTTTTTTTTTTTTGTCTGTTTTTTTTTTTTTTATTACTCTTAAATTTATTTTTTATTACTTTTAATTTTTAATTTTAATTTATGTGACGTTCAAAAGTGCCGTTTATTGGCCTAATTGAATAAATATATTTGACTTTGACTTTTGACTTTGACTTTGACTTTGACTATTCTATGACATAAAAAAAAGCTTCAGATCAAAATGTAGATAATTAAATTGTCTTTGAGATGGTGTCGATTTCATTAAAATACGCCCAGCGGTTTTGTTGCGATTCTCATGTTTTTGTCCGTTTACGAATAAAACTCAAAATTTTCTTAGATCAAATTATTAAGAAAATGCTTTAATGTAACATATATTTTTGCCATAAAATTACGACTAGGCGTTTAGACGTGATTCTCATTTTAAAATCAGCTACTCAGAGGTATCTGCGCCTTAAGACGACAACAGTCGCCAACGACCTTGAGGGAACAAAACGCGCACTCGTTTCACACCCGCGCGACCCTAAATTTAGTAGTTTTTTGTACTTTCCTTGACATTAAAAAAAAGCCACAGATCAATTTATAGATAATTAAATTGTGTTAAGGTGACAATTTGAGTGAGATTTGGTGAGCAGTGGTGGCTTAGTGATATCGGCCGCGACTTACAAGTCGTAGGTCGTGGGTTCGAGCCCAGGCAGGCGCTTTACTTTGTGAAAATTATTACATCACCACTGCTCTCAAAACGGTGAAGGAAAATATCGTGAGGAAACCGGGGCATGTCCTAGAACCAAAAATTCGAAGACATGTGACATCCACCAACCCGCTCTAGGACCGCGTGGTGGATTACGGCCCATTCCCTCTCACAGAGAGGAGGCCTGTGTCCCAGCAGTGGGAACATTAATAGGCTGATGATGTGATGTGTGATGTGGTGACAATTTCAATAAAATACGCCCGGCGGTTTTGGTGCAATTTTCATTTTTTTGTCAATGTTATACATAACTTTACAAATTAATTACACTATGTTAAGAAATGTTAAAATATTAAGAAAATGGTCTAATGTAACATATATTTTTTCAAAAAAATTACGACTAGCCGTTTAGACGTGATTTTCATTTTAAAATCTGCTAGTGAGTGGTTTCTGCGTCTTAACGTACATTCCGAAGCACGGAGTCTCAGTATATTCAGATGGTCACCCATCCACGTACCAACCTCGGCAAGTGTTGCTTAACCTAGAAGATCTACCCGTGCGTCTGAATTCATAGCTTTATCTATCAATTAATGTTATCAGCATTAAAGCTCGGCTCAAACTGATGCGGATCGAGCGGGATGCGAGCACATTTGAGTCACGTCGATTATTTTAATGATTAGGAAGTCACGCGACTGTTCGAGCCACTTTCGCCTGATATTCCGAGAACAATTTTTTTTACAATGCATGTCCTCGAAAAGAGCGGTTTTCCAAGCAGCCAAACTGCGGAAAGTGTCACTTTTTTTCACTAGTGCTTTTTACTTTCCTGCATTTTTTAATTTTTAACTCCAACGTCAGCCCGATGCATAGAGTTTTTATTATTTGAGAAAAGTTTAAAAAATTAGTTATGTACAGATTATCATTCATATAAAAGGTAAAATAAAAGTAATACTTTATTTTAGGCGTTTTTAATTACTCTAGATTTAGATTTTGATCAAAAAAATAATTTTTCATCCCACCATCTCGGCAAGAGTATTTTTAATCTTCAATATCTGAGTGGAAAAGCCGTTTTTATTCACTAGAGGATAAAGTAAATTGAATTTAGAACATCGTGTGCACTAAGTTTGTGAATTAAAAAAAACATTAAACCTATTTACTGCTACCTCTATGGTGCCGAATATATCATACAACTTTTTTTTAATTTGTTAAAAACACAGACTCGGAACCTTCTTGGTGTTCTTTTTTCAATTTGCTAGTTTGTACGCGGTTCTAACCATCTCCCTCTCTCTCCAACATTCACGCCAAGGGAATCCGATGAATCGGTACAACTATTAAGTATGACAGATAGTTTACCGAAAAAAAAAACAGTACACAAGTGACTAACACCAATATTACAGTACCAAACAAAAATATTACACTCAATTTAAATAACTGTAGCAACGTTACTTTAAAATGTTCTTAATTATACCTTAGTATTATTTTGTTATAATTTAAAGATTATTCTGTAATACTTACCTGTCATAATGTAGTAATTAATACCTAAACTGAAATAAAAGTGTACATATCTTGTGATTGTAAACTTTTTTTTTTGCATTTAGTAATTTCCTCGCTGAGGTGGAATGAAAAGTTACGTGTTGCACTCGAGTGCAAAGATTTTTCACCTCGTGCTCTTTTGATTCCCTCGCTAACGCTCAGGATTCTAATTTTGAATCACTCGCTGCGCTCGTGATTCAATTTTAGAATCCTTCGCTTGCTCGGTCATCAAAATTGAACACGCGGTTAAAAAGCAACTTTGCACTCTTGTATAACAAATAACTATTAAATATTTATTAAATATGTTTGGCAGAACGTATATTTTGCTCGTGCCTTATTGCGTTACGATGTGACAGCTATTCGCACATGCGCAGTAGATATGCCCGAGGAACTATTAGTTAATCTGTGGATATGCTAAACGCGCTTGAATAAGCCCGCCATTTTATTAATTTCATTTTATTATTTTTTTTATTTCCTCGCACAATGCATAGTAAAATGTTGTATGATACACGTACGTAAGATGATTTCCGACTTGTGTCGATTTATCCACTCACTCGCTTCGCTCGCTCGTGAATAAAAATGCCACTCATCGGAAATCACCTACCTTCCGCACTTGTAGCATAAATAACTATTACAATGCATGTCCTCGAAAAGAGCGGTTTTCCAAGCAGCCAAACTGTGCGGAAAGTGTCACTTTTTTCACTAGTGCTTTTTACTTTTCTGTATTTTTTAAATTTTTAACTCCAACGTCAGCCTGAGGCATAGAGTTTTTATTATTTGAAAAAAGTTTAAAAAAATTGTTATGTACAGATTATTATTCATATAAAAGGTAAAATAAAACTAATACTTTATTTCAGGTGTTTTTAATTACTCTAGATTTAGATTTTGATCAATAAATTAATTTTAAATATTCATTAAATATGTTTGGCAGAACGTATATTTTGCTCGTGCCTTATTGCATTACGATGTGACAGCTATTCGCACATGCGCAGTAGATATGCCCGAGGAACTATTAGTTAATCTGTGGATATGCTGAACGCGCTTGAATAAGCCCGCCATTTTATTAATTTATTTATTTCCTCGCACAATGCATAGTAAAATGTTGTATGATACACGTACGTAAGATGATTTTCGACTCGTGTCGATTTATCCACTCATCGGAAATCACCTACCTTCCGCACTTGTAGCATAAATAACTATTTTGATTCCAGACTGTTCCAACGCACGGTGACCGGCGTGTTTAACTCCATCAAGACAGCCGTGGGCGCTGAAGGCGAGGAGCCGGCGCACAGGACGCTGCACGACTGGACCTACGTGTGCACCTCCATAGACCTTAACGTGAGTTTAGCGGACTACCCACAGTGATTGTGAGGAGCCGGCGCACAGGACGCTGCACGACTGGACCTACGTGTGCACCTCCATAGACCTTAACGTGAGTTTAGCGGACTACCCACAGTGATTGTGAGGAGCCGGCGCACAGGACGCTGCACGACTGGACCTACGTGTGCACCTCCATAGACCTTAACGTGAGTTTAGCGGACTACCCACAGTGATTGTGAGGAGCCGGCGCACAGGACGCTGCACGGCTGGACCTACGTGTGCACCTCCATAGACCTTAACGTGAGTCTAGCGGACTACCCAGAGTGACTGTGAGGAGCCGGCGCACAGGACGCTGCACGACTGGACCTACGTGTGCACCTCCATAGACCTTAACGTGAGTCTAGCGGACTACCCACAGTGACTGTGAGGAGCCGGCGCACAGGAAGCTGCACGACTGGACCTACGTGTGCTCCTCCGTAGACCTTAACGTGAGTCTAGCGGACTACCCACAGTGACTGGGGGGAGCCGGCGCACAGGACGCTGCACGACTGGACCTACGTGTGCACCTCCATAGACCTTAACGTGAGTCTAGCGGACTACCCAGAGTGACTTTGAGGAGCCGGCGCACAGGACGCTGCACGACTGGACCTACGTGTGCACCTCCATAGACCTTAACGTGAGTTTAGCGGACTACCCACAGTGATTGTGAGGAGCCGGCGCACAGGAAGCTGCACGACTGGACCTACGTGTGCTCCTCCGTAGACCTTAACGTGAGTCTAGCGGACTACCCACAGTGACTGGGGGGAGCCGGCGCACAGGACGCTGCACGACTGGACCTACGTGTGCTCCTCCGTAGACCTTAACGTGAGTCTAGCGGACTACCCACAGTGACTGGGGGGAGCCGGCGCACAGGACGCTGCACGACTGGACCTACGTGTGCACCTCCATAGACCTTAACGTGAGTCTAGCGGACTACCCAGAGTGACTTTGAGGAGCCGGCGCACAGGACGCTGCACGACTGGACCTACGTGTGCACCTCCATAGACCTTAACGTGAGTTTAGCGGACTACCCACAGTGATTGTGAGGAGCCGGCGCACAGGAAGCTGCACGACTGGACCTACGTGTGCTCCTCCGTAGACCTTAACGTGAGTCTAGCGGACTACCCACAGTGACTGGGGGGAGCCGGCGCACAGGACGCTGCACGACTGGACCTACGTGTGCACCTCCATAGACCTTAACGTGAGTCTAGCGGACTACCCAGAGTGACTTTGAGGAGCCGGCGCACAGGACGCTGCACGACTGGACCTACGTGTGCACCTCCATAGACCTTAACGTGAGTCTAGCAGACTACCCAGAGTGACTGTGAGGAGCCGGCGCACAGGACGCTGCACGACTGGACCTACGTGTGCACCTCCATAGACCTTAACGTGAGTCTAGCGGACTACCCAGAGTGACTGTGAGGAGCCGGCGCACAGGACGCTGCACGACTGGACCTACGTGTGCACCTCCATAGACCTTAACGTGAGTCTAGCGGACTACCCACAGTGACTGTGAGGAGCCGGCGCACAGGACGCTGCACGACTGGACCTACGTGTGCTCCTCCGTAGACCTTAACGTGAGTCTAGCGGACTACCCACAGTGACTGGGGGGAGCCGGCGCACAGGACGCTGCACTACTGGACCTACGTGTGCACCTCCATAGACCTTAACGTGAGTCTAGCGGACTACCCACAGTGACTGTGAGGAGCCGGCGCACAGGACGCTGCACGACTGGACCTACGTGTGCTCCTCCGTAGACCTTAACGTGAGTCTAGCGGACTACCCACAGTGACTGGGGGGAGCCGGCGCACAGGACGCTGCACTACTGGACCTACGTGTGCACCTCCATAGACCTTAACGTGAGTCTAGCGGACTACCCACAGTGACTGTGAGGAGCCGGCGCACAGGACGCTGCACGACTGGACCTACGTGTGCTCCTCCATAGACCTTAACGTGAGTCTAGCGGACTACCCACAGTGACTGTGAGGAGCCGGCGCACAGGACGCTGCACGACTGGACCTACGTGTGCTCCTCCGTAGACCTTAACGTGAGTCTAGCGGACTACCCACAGTGACTGGGGGGAGCCGGCGCACAGGACGCTGCACTACTGGACCTACGTGTGCACCTCCATAGACCTTAACGTGAGTCTAGCGGACTACCCACAGTGACTGTGAGGAGCCGGCGCACAGGACGCTGCACGACTGGACCTACGTGTGCTCCTCCATAGACCTTAACGTGAGTCTAGCGGACTACCCACAGTGACTGTGAGGAACCGGCGCACAGGACCCTACACGACTGTGCCTACGTGTGCTCCTCCGTAGACCTTAACGTGAGTCTAGCAGACTACCAAAGTAACTGGCGTGAGTTCCCTCTTTCACAGTGCAAGTGGAACTATGATAGTTTTGATACGTCAGAGTAAGGAAAATAATCGAGAGTTTGTAATCGCCCGAGATATTTTATAAACTTTCGGTGCTCCAGTAATTTATTTGTTTTGTGTAAGCGGTGGCGAGACGACTTAAGACGCCGGCTGCAAGAGCTGGTTCGAGGCGTGTTAGGAAAAGAATAGCTGGACGGATTTGTGGGAGGCTTTTCACCAGTATTTAAACAGTTTAGGCTAATATACTACCATGCCTTTGGTAAAAATTATAGCCTCCTAATACGATCAAAGGTACAAATATACTGAAATCACTTATTCCAGACATAACTTAAATTAATTTTAACTTTGCATTTCAATCTTTTTAATTATGCCCTTGCCGTTCCATTAAATTTTCTTGAGGTGATCCGGTGTCAACTATACTTAAAAGTGAGTGGAACAAGTCTAAAAATGATATTATGAGGAGGTAAGCAGAAAGGGGTGTAAAGTCCCGCAGACATCTGATGAAAAGGTAGGATCCTCTGACCAGACAGGTGTTGTGTCTGGTCCGGGCAACTGTGTCGTGGTGGTCCAGTGGCTGAGACCTCTCCTCTCGTGCTTGAGGTCGTGGATTCAAAGCCGAGCAAGTACCAATGTGAAATTTTAAATTTACATGTACTTTCTAAGTTTATCTTGGACATCACAGGCAACGGTGAAGGAAAACATCGAGAGCAAACCTTGACTTATATAGTTAATGTAAGTCTGATATAGCCAAGTCAGAGGCCTGTGGGATTCCCAGAGGCGGCTTAATTAATTCTGACACCAGAGGTGGCCACATTCTCACACGAAAAGAAGAAGAACTGCCCGGAGGTTGCTGTCCGACTGGTTGGTGCATGTGTTGAGATCGCGCCGAAAACTTTGCTTGCACGATGCAGGATAGGACATTGGTTTATATGTGGCAGCATAGATCAAACAAGTCTCAAAAGCGCAGAATCCCATAGAGCTTGTTAGTAATGCTCCTTATATCGGTACAGGTGGGCGGCGCAGTGTCCCGGCTGGTGGGCTCGCGGCGCGTGTTCTCGCACGTGGAGGCGGCGCTGGACTCGCTGGACCAGCTGGCGCCCCGCGGGCCTGAGAGGCACCACGAGCCCGACGACTTCGGTATGTGACCAGTTCATAAATACGAGACTCCAAGTACAGCCACGCAGTCACCACGCCGAGTCCATGTAGACAATACGTAGACGTAGACGTAAATCAACATCACCATTATTTTAGCTGGAAGACGTCCACTGCTGGACATAGGCCTGCAGCAAGCGTCGCGTCGCCACACTGATCGGTCCAACCTGTATTGGGTACATACACAGATAAACTTTCAAAATGACAAAAGGCAGATCGTCGCAGACTTCTTACTCTAAAATGGTTTAATTTATAAGTTTAATATTATAAGTTAAGTCTAAGTAGAGTCTAGTGTCTGTCGAGTGTCAACGTCACCGCGACTACTCCTCCTTCGTGTAAGTATATGAGATTCCATTAATCGTTCATTTCGTTTGATTGGGTGCGGCTTGACGGAAAATTACATAAATAGGCAAATCTGACGAAGAAATTGTGGGCTGGCCCTAAATTTGACGACTTTGAAAACTTCAATTTGGACAATTTTTAAAAGTGAGAAAGTGAACGGACCTGCACGTTAAGTGTCCTCTTTGGAAATCTGAAAGTGGACCTCCGACCAAGGGGCTTCTAGTGCAAATATTTCAGATATATTCTCGGTGCTTTCACAGCAAACCGCACCTACTCAGCTTTCAACTTTTCGCCCCAAATAGGCTGTTTCTGGTTCTGTAATACAAGCCTGAAAACGCCGGTCAGCTTGAGCAAGCGTGGTAAATAGATCACTATGTTGTTCCAAAGGGAAAACTGCCTTGTTATCTTAGCTACTGCTGTGCAAGAGGTCCTGGGTTCGATACCCGGGTCTGTCATATTGTGATTGAGCTATTCTATCTGAAAGAACAATGGCGAGATTTTAGCTGACTTAAATTTGAGCGTCTGAAAGTGAGTTATATACGAAAGACGTTCTATTAATTGTCTACATTTTTTGTCTACATTAATTGTCTATATTATTGGGCTGGTTCAAAACGGATAAAAAAAATCATAATAAATAAAAAGTTATTTGATTTTTTAGTTAATTTCTTTAGCTTAGTGTTGCCATTATATATTTTATCTGCTAAGTGACAAGTAGTAACTATATTAATTAATAATATAATTAATGTATTTATTGCAGTAAATCAGTTAACAATACAGTTTATGTCTAAGTATAGATGTTCCTCGCAGGTAGGTAAGAATATTGTAGTGCAGTAGAAATAAATGAATTACTTTTAATTAATGATGGGCAAAATGACTAGTATCCAAGTTTAAAAAATATAGCTTGGTTGTTGACGAGGACGACGACCTTTTGATAAACGTCAAAGTCGCTTAGTTTAAATCTGGTTTAAATAAATATACTCTTTCCAAAGAGTATATTATACATTTCATCCTGAAATAACTAGGTAAGGGAAATGCTAATGCGATATTCCCCTTTTACTTCTACGAAATTGAATAATATTACCTATTAAACACATTATTAAAAGTTACCCAGACATAACCTACAAAAGTTTATGACTGAATATCTATTATTCTCGACATTTTCGAACAAAAATTCTTGCACAAACTAATTCAGAACATCACCCTGAGTTAAACCAGACATTTTTCATTTAAAGACGTAGGAATTTAATCTCAGCTAAAAAAATGTATGGGCACCTGCCATTGTTCTTTCTTAGTAGCAGCCCGCAGTCCTATTATAGTTTGACCGAGACCGCTGTACCGTGCATGTACAGGTGTAGGTATGTGCGCGGCGAAACAGAAAGGGCAATGCAGGCCGCTCCGCTGTCAGTCCGCCGTAGGAGTGTCCACTTATTTTTTTAGATATTCCTATTCGATGTAATCTTTAATAAAATAGCTGATCAACTCAAAAACTTACCGTTGTAAAAGTTTAAAAAAAGTTTCACAGAATAAAAAAAAGGTTTGTTGTATCGGTCTCCTCAAACTTTTTGACTCATATTCGAATAAGAGGAATACTTGGCGCATCATTTAAGTGGCTGCAGTCGCCGAATCACCGATTTTGTAAAACTCTTGCACGCACAACGCGCGGTCTGCTCCCGAGAAACGCTCCATAGCGACTGCATTGAGTGCATTCCCAAGAGCCAGGCTACCGATTGACATAAACCCCGCGCCCCTCGGATTCGTTGCGTTCACGCAGTAAGCTAAATAAATATAAACTTTCTTTTGAGACACCCTGTATTTCCTAATATTTAGACGAAGCTGTATCTGTATAGCTTTATAATATCGTAAGATCTATCCGACAATATCGATCTCATGTGAACTCATACTCCTTCCTTCCCGTCCCCCGCCTCGTCGTGCCTTCTTAAAACGCGGTACAGCGGTTACGGTCAAACTACACGTAAGAAACAGCAATCAGCAATCATCGCGCGATCGAACGCTTTATGTCATAAAAGCCGGCATTATCTACTAGTGTCAGATACTACATAATCGTTTGCTAATCGCTAGCTCTTTGTCAAATGCACTTATTTCTAAAAAAATAACGCTGAAGTCTCTAAAACTTCTGTATTAAAGAGCAATTATTGCTCAAAAATCGCTATCGTTTTGCTCTTGCAAGATACGTAATAAGCCTGCCGGAGTTTGGATTTGATCCCGGCTGACGGCCTACATGATAGTTCGCCGTACATGACAGTTAAACATAAGTGGCGACACCTCTGCCTTCAGGAAATAAGTAATTGTGGTGTTTCTTGTTCGTTCATTTCCATAACAAACTACCTTTGCGAATGGACAGTAAAATCAGTTATTATTATTTTCTTAATTTGACTATGACATTTAAAAGTGCTGTTTTGTTTTGTTCAAAGTCAAAGTGAAATAAATAATTTCACTTTGACTTTGAATATAGGCGTGATGTTATGTGTGGTATGTTGTTCCAGAGGAGTGGTGCAGCGCGTGTGGGCCGGGCTGGTGCGGCACGGGCTCGCTGGCGGCCGCCGCCGGGCTGGCGCGCTCGCACGTCGCGCACAGGCTCGCCACGCTACTGCTCGCAGGTATGTTCTGATTATTTTATGAGAAATAACAGCCGTACAGGTCGAGCTTCGAGATTAAGCAACTACTGCCTGGGTCAATTACGCACCGAGACTCCTCTGTGCCTCGAAAAGCATATAAGACCGTTGGTCCCGGTTGTCATTTGTAAATTTTAACAATCGTGACGGAAGGCAGTAAATCTGACAAGTCTTGCCAAAGGGCATCGTGTAGACCAGGTACTGGGTCATCAGTTACTAGGTTCAACCTAACTCAGATGGGCAGTCGCATCATATAAAATACTGAGATTTGTAGTTGACACTTGACTACGCGTAGATGCGCTTGTGTTCTCGCGACTGCGCGCGCATTCGATCGGGTTCGCGCGTCTTTTGTATATCTTGATAGGAATATATGGATTATGTTGTGAAGATAGGGTTTACTATGCTATGTACGTTTTTAAACTGATGCGTATGACGCGTCGCTTAGCTTCAAATCTCGTCCCAATGTACCCTAAGCCGCGCGAAAACGGTAGCATTAATAAAACAAGTTCCACATTCCCTCCCAGAGCTGGGCGAGTCGCTGCTGGACGCGTGGCTATCCGAGCTGACGGCGTGGCTGCACAGTCAGGTGTTCCTGGTGTTCGAGCAGCTCGCCCAAACGGACGCAGGCTTCCTGGAGCCTCGGGATCAGCTGCGCGAGCTGAACGTGGACGACACCTGCGCTGCTGTGCTGGAGCACACACCTGGTAATCAATCACATATATACTTCCATAATCATCTTCCTGCCCTTGTCCCATGTTACTTGGGGTCGGCGCAACACTTTTTATTACAGTACAAACATTTACTTAATGTTCCTCGCGAACCTTCGTGTTTCGTCAGTCGTTGGATTTCTATCAGTTGCCTTTTGCACTTGGTGCAGACCGGACGCCGGAATATATAGTTGTTAATACTCTTTTAACATAATGTAATTTATTTTACAATGCATGTCCTCGAAAAGAGCGGTTTTCCAAGCAGCCAAACTGTGCGGAAAGTGTCACTTTTTTTCACTAGTGCTTTTTACTTTCCTGTATTTTTTTAATTTTTGACTCCAACGTCAGTCCCACGCATAGAGTTTTTATTATTTGAGAAAAGTTTTAAAAATTAGTTATGTACATATTATCATTCATATAGAAGGTAAAATAAAACTAATACTTTATTTTAGGCGTTTTTAATTACTCTAGATTTAGATTTTGATCAATAAATTAATTTTAAATATTCATTAAATATGTTTGGCAGAACGTATATTTTGCTCGTGCCTTATTGCGTTACGATGTGACAGCTATTCGCACATGCGCAGTAGATATGCCCGAGGAACTATTAGTTAATCTGTGGATATGCTGAACGCGCTTGAATAAGCCCGCCATTTAATTTATTTTATTTTATTTATTTATTTATTTCCTCGCACAATGCATAGTAAAATGTTGTATGATACACGTACGTAAGATGATTTCCGACTTGTGTCGATTTATCCACTCACTCGCTTCGCTCGCTCGTGAATAAAAATGCCACTCATCGGAAATCACCTACCTTCCGCACTTGTAGCATAAATAACTATTACAATGCATGT
Organism: Orthosia gothica; assembly: GCA_949775005.1. Classification (NCBI taxonomy): domain Eukaryota; kingdom Metazoa; phylum Arthropoda; class Insecta; order Lepidoptera; family Noctuidae; genus Orthosia; species Orthosia gothica. The sequence goes on along the minus strand of OX459040.1, from coordinate 7,062,975 downwards.
CCTCGAAAAGAGCGGTTTTCCAAGCAGCCAAACTGTGCGGAAAGTGTCACTTTTTTTCACTAGTGCTTTTTACTTTCCTGTACTTTTTTAATTTTTAACTCCAACGTCAGCCCGACGCATAGAGTTTTTATTATTTGAGAAAAGTTTTAAAAATTAGTTATGTACAGATTATCATTCATATAAAAGGTAAAATAAAACTAATACTTTATTTTAGGCGTTTTTAATTATTCTTGATTTAGATTTTGATCAAAAATTAATTTTAAATATTAATTAAATATGTTTGGCAGAACGTATATTTTGCTCGTGCCTTATTGCGTTACGATGTGACAGCTATTCACACATGCGCAGTACATATGCCCGAGGAACTATTAGTTAATCTGTGGATATGCTGAACGCGCTTGAATAAGCCCGCCATTTTAGTAATTTCATTTTATTATTTTTATTATTTCCTCGCACAATGCATAGTAAAATATTGTATGATACACGTACGTAAGATGATTTCCGACTCGTGTCGATTTATCCACTCACTCGCTTCGCTCGCTCGTGAATAAAAATGCCACTCATCGGAAATCACCTACCTTCCGCACTTGTAGCATAAATAACTATTACAATGAGAGCAAAGCTGCTATTTTTACAGCTCTATATATTTCACACGGAAATCGAAACAAAACAACAATTGGGCGCACGGTTGGCGCAGTGGTTGAGCGATTGACTGCTGCGCTGCGTGTCGCGGGTTCGATTCCCGCACGGAACAAATATTTGTATGACCAACAGATAGTTGTTCCGGCTCTGGGTGTTGTGTATGTGAGTTTATATGTTTGTAAACGCACCCACGATACAGGAAGAAATTCCTAGTGTGGGGCAAAGTTTTTTTAAAAAAAAAAAAAGAAAAAGAAAAAGTACTTAGTTCTGAATGCAAATTATTATACACGATAAATCTAATAATAGATGGACATGGAAATTAGTATTCGTTTGTATTCGGAAATGCGATGATTGCTGAGGGACATTCAGATAATAGTAGAAGAACTGTACAAGTTTTATATTACCTTGCTTGCTTGTAATCCCTTTTTTAAAGCAATTTCTGGCATCCGATTCAGCTGAAACTTGGCGTACTTTGAAATAGTATTGTACAGTGGATCTGGGCTCATGATGGAGCTGGAAGGTGGCTGTAGCAATTAATCAACTAGACAAGATATCACCACCGTATTTGGGCTCATTGGATGTGTTTGACATGTGACTGTGACTTCGGCCTTCCGCAGTATCTATCCATATATTCATAACTCGTATAAGCTAAAGTGTTGTATTCAGTTGAAATAAACGTATAAATTAGAATAAAGTCGCTTGCAAACGTCGGATGTATGTCCCTCCGTAAAATTGCCCCACACTAGGAATATCTCCTGTATCGTGAGTGCGCTTACAAACATTTAAACTCACATACACTAACAACTAACTGAAGCCGATACAAATATTGCCGACTGAGAATTGAACCCGCGACACACAGCACAGCAGCCAACCGCTCAGCAACTGCATTAACCTTACCTTCAAATTAATGCCAGCTCCTCTAAGATACCCCTTCAAGCTAATTTGCAATTCTCACCACAATGTTCTATATCCCCAGCACTTCTGTACGTGTTTGGCTCGGAGACAGTCAGCCAGGCCGCGCGGCTGGTGGTGACCAGCTTCACGCACAAGGAAGTCAACACTGACGTCATCTTCAGGGTCCTGGATTTACTCGCGGGACATTTTAAGAAGTCTGCAGGCCTCAGGAACCCTTCATTTGATAGTAATTAATCTAAAGCACGTCAAAAGTCAGCACTCGGGGTCTGCTAGCGAGGAATGGAACGAAGTATTCTCGGAGTCACAATCACTCATTTAGAACAGTATACTTCGTACCATTACAAAAATCACAGACGTTCACGGAGGGCCAAGGTTGGGCGCTGTAGAAAATACCTGGCCAGATGGAGTATCACAGACCTATCCAAAAAACGTGCCAGTGTGGAGCCCCATTGCAGGATATGACCCATCTAGTCTGCCCTTCATGCCCGACCACCTGCATCTTTCAGGATTTAAACGTGGCAAATGAAAGAGCTGTCCAAGTAGCTGGTCAAAAAGATCTGAAAAGTTGAAACTATAATTGCTCTTCAATACAAAGGTTTTAAGAGTTGTTGGCGGTTTTTTTCAAATAAGTGCGTTTGACAAACAGCGAGCGATTAGCAAACGATTGTGTAGGAAATACCATACCTACACTGCAAGTAATTCCGACTTTTATGACATAAAGAGTTTGATCGCTATCGTTTTGCTCTTGCAAAATATACGTAATAAGCCTGCCTGACGCGGTAGTCGTGACGAGTTAAACTGCTCTCTAAAGGATTGAACATAGGCTCTGGTGTAAACAAAGTGTCACTCAAAAATGAAATGAATTGCCAATATTTAAGGGAAAAAATTCCATTCCACAAGTTTGTGTATTAAATAGCGCCTGAGTTCGTGTATTATTATCGAAGGTGTTTTTCGTTCGTGGACTTGTGAAAGGATTGAATTGTTTGACGAACGTGTCTGTTCGTGTATTAAATGACACTTGTAATATTGAACACAACAATCATATCAATTTATGTATAACACTATTATTACCCGACTACAGCGAAGCAAAAGGGAGGGTTATGTTTTTGACCGGTATGTAGGTGGGTATGTATGTATGTATGTACATCTGTACTGCCCAGCAGTGGGACACACGAAAGCATTGGCAGTGGTGTATGCCATTCTTAATTCTTTATTGTACACCAAAAACAATATTCAATACAATGTGATAATAAAGTACATGTACAAAGGCGAGCTTAACTCAATGTTGAGTTCTCTTACAGCAAACCCTAGAGAGTGACAGAGAATGATGACAAAAGTCATGCCATGTAATAGGGGCGAGCGTATTTCATAAACCGCAGGCTTATTACGTATCTTTTGGAAGAGCAAAACGATAGCGACTTTTGCGCAATAATTGCTCTTCAATACAAAAGTTTTTAGTTGTTGCCGTTTTTTTTTTAAATAAGTGCATTTGACAAACAGCGTGCGATTAGCAAACGGATTGTGTAGGACCTACCACCATACCTACACTGCAGGTAATTCTGACTTTTATGACATAAAGCGTTTGATCGCTATCGTTTTGCTCTTGCAAAAGATACGACAGACAATATTAGTTCGATAAACCAGTTTATCGAACTAATATTGTCTGTATTTTTAATCTACTCTCCAAATCACACATATTGTCTAGTTTTTGAAGTACTGCCAACAACAACTGATACATAAATTATTGTTTAGTTTAAGTAAATTAATATATATATACACTGGAAATACCAAGTAGCACTTTGCACGACCAGGAGTCGAACCCAGGACCTCATGCTTGGCAATAGAGCTTGCGGCCACTAGACCAACGAGGCGGTCTATGATAATATAATTTTATAATTAACCTTTCCATTGATAGCAAGATTCAAAGAATTCGCTTAGTAAGCAATATGAACCTTTTTCTCATGTCAGTAATGTTCATATTCGGACAAACAAATGTGAGCGAGAGCTTCATAAGAATATGGACATTAATGTATACTAATAGAGTTCATATTCGAATGAGAAGCTTACTTAGCAAAGTAAAGTCAATGGTGTGTAGACCTAAGGGAACTTGATCTTTAATTTGTAATGTTTTGTTCTAGTCTTAATTAAGATCTGATGTAGAAGAGTCGAGATGTTTATTAAAAGTTATACTTAATGTATTTTATGTGACATTCCATGTTTATATAGTTATAGAGATTACCAATTAAATAAATCATATTTACGAATCATTGTTTTTTTTTTTCGATTTCGACAAGAAACCTCGGAAAAATAATTTTAATAAATTTACCTGCCGTTTCCCAACTATATTGAGGTCGGCTACCAGATTAACCGGGTGCAGCTGAGTACCAGTATTACACATGGAGCGACTGCCTCTCTGACCTCCACACCCCAGTAATGTCGTCTTGCGTGGCGTGTTGCGCCAGAATATTTAGTATGGTTTGAGGCAATTTTGAGTGTCGTGGCGCGGACTGCTCGCGACCGATTGCTCCACAGTGGTGGTGGTGGGGGTTATGGCGCGACACGACTCGCCAGGCTAATGTGTTTCTACACCGCGCGGCTCGTGACGCTCCACAGGGTACATACATTTATATATATAAAAATCAATGCCACGTTTCGTTGTTGTTGTAACTCGAGAACGAGCTCACCTATCCAAATAGTTTGTTTTTTTTTTTTTCAGTAGTTTGTGTAGGTAGAAGGTACTTCACGCCAGAATAGCTGCTCAGCTTGAGCAACGCTGATCATGCATGGAGTACTGTTCTCGGATCTCTGGGACGGATCCGCCAAATACCAGCTTGATGCACTAGAGTCGATCGAAAAGCGGGCCAAAAGGCTCATCGGCGATGAGGCATTGGTTAAGATAAAACTCCAGAGCCTTGAACATCGTCGCCGAGTTGCCAGCTTGTCGGTCTTTTATCGGTTGCATTTCGGGGAGTGTGCGATGGAATTGCATGATCTAATTCCACCAAGCCCGTTTTATCATCGGACTACAAGAAGTACGGCGATGCGCCATCGGTACATGGTAGACATCCCACCCATACGCACTAAACGTTTTGGAAATACTTTCATTATGCGTACAGCTAAGGAGTGGCATTCCCTGCCGGAGTCTGTGTTTCCCGATAGCTACAATCTAGGAGTCTTTAAGTCAAGAGTGAATAGGTTACTTCTAGGCAAGCGTGCTTCACCGTCGACCACATCATCGCTTACCATCAGGTGAGATAGTGGTCAAGCGCGAGACTATAATTTATAAAAAAAAAAAGTTAGAGTAGGGTAGTTATGGTAGGTAGGTAGCCAGTTGACGGGAGCAAAGCCGCGGGGGTCAGCTAGTCTTCTATAATATAAAAATGAATCGCAAAATGTGTTGGTAAGCGCATAACTCAACAACGCCTGGACCAATTTGGCCAATTTTTTTTTTTAATTTTCGTTGAAGTTCAAAGATGGTTTTTATAGTATTTTTTTTTTTTTGGTAGTTAGTGTAGTGTAGGATATGGTAGGGTAGTGTAGAGTAGGGTAGGGTAGTGTAGGATAGGGTAGTGTAGCGTAGGGTAGGGAAGGTAGTGTAGTGTAGGGTAGGGTAGTGTAGTGTGTAGGGTCGGGTAGGGTAGGGTAGGTAGTGTAAGGTAGGGTAGGTAAGGTAGATAAATGTTTGGTGTTTTTATGGCAAAACATAGTTTGCCGGGTCAGCTAGTAATTATATAAAAATAAATGCCACTTTTCAGTGTAGGTAATTTTATAACTCAAGAACGGGCTCACCTCCAAATGGTCTGTTTTTTTTTCAGTAGTTAGGGTAGGGTAGTTATGGTCCCCCCCGGTGGGTTCCCGCATTGTCGAGGCGGGGGGGCTCAGTAGCCGTGGCTTGGACAACCACGGTGAAGCCAAGAGGAACCCGAGGAGGGGCCGCTCGTCAGGGCTTTTGCCGATAAGCCGACGACGTAGCGGCCAACATGTAGGTTGCCGTGTTGCCTAGGCGACATCGCAACTGAGGCGGGCCGCGATGTGGTATGGAAGGCATCGTGGCTGAGGGTCGGAGGCCGCGGCGGGAGAGGAGTGCCGATATTACGGTGCGCCGCTCGCCCTACCCTCCGCGGCCTGCACGGGGTCGCCACCGTCTGATGGCGGACGTGGTGGGGCCGCGGAGGAGGAGTGTCGGTATAGCGCTGGCCGCTCTCCCTATCCCCTGCGGCCGAAAAGTGGTAGGTGGCGGGGCCACTGTCCTGACCCGCCACAGGCGGACCAAGGGTGCCATACACGGGGTTGTCTGGTACCCATGTGCTGGTTTGGTCCCCAGGGTGGTCAGGGCGTACTGTGTGTTCTGGTGCGCCGGTGATGGGGGGTTAACCCCAGAGGAGGGTCCGGAGACGGACAGCCGCGGCGGGTTCGCGGATGTATGCTAACGCGTTCCCGTGTTCCCGCCATAAGCGGCACAGGAGGACACCGTGGAGTTTTAGTGGGTTAGAGTCCCACATAACTGCGCTATCTCCCCGTGGTAGCGCAGTATGCACGATCATTTCTCCAAGCTAATAAAAAAAAAAAAAGGTTAGTTATGGTAGCCAGTTGACGGGAGCGAAGCCGCGGGGGTTAGCTAGTTTTAAAATATTTGACGGCTGACGCGCCATTCAACGACGCGGACTCCTAGAGGCCGCGTGTGTGCTGCGTGTTGTAAATGACCGACGAGCTTATTGAATTTGTACGTCAATGTATAGTTTTGCATGACACAAAGTCTAGGGAGTAAAAGGAACATTTGATAAGGGTTTACTAATGATAAGAAGCAGTTGAGTTTTTTTATTTTTTAAATAACTTTTTAGGGTTCCGTACCCAAAGGGTAAAAACGGGACCCTATTACTATGACTTCGCGGTCCGTCTGTCTGTCTGTCTGTCACCAGGATGTATCTCATGAACCGTGATAGCTAGACAGTTGAAATTTTCACAGATGATGTATTTCTGTTGCCGCTAAAACAAAATAAAATAATGGTACGGGACCCTTCGTGCGCGAGTTCGACTCGCACTTGGCCGGTTTTTATGTGCAGTTCTTGGTAGAAAGTTGTAGCTTGTACTGTATCATTTTGCCTTGATTTAGTTTCTTTGGATTTGCTTTCTAATTTGTGTATTCATGTTTTGCATAGGCTAAGCTTTTTGAATGCTTTCTTTGTACTCCTAGATTTGTTCAGGTTTTCCTAAACTCAAATTACCACGTCGTGGCATCCGTTTTCATTCAGTAGATGACATAAAGAAAAACCACGCCACAACCACGCCAAAGTGAGCGCAGCGAGGGAATCAAAGACACGAGATGCAAATAACTTTGGTCTTGGTCTCGTGTAACACATACAACTTTTCACCTCGGCAGCGAGATAAAGTAAAAAAAAATGCAACATGGTAAATTTAAACCACATGTATATTTGTAAAAATTTAAAGTAAAATTATTGCAGTTTTGCAAATTAAAAGTAACAGTTTTGTTTGGAACCGATATTGTTGTGTTAGCGACTTCAGTTTGAGTATTCGCTGATTCGCTTTTTTACATTCTTCTTCAATTCTTCCGGTGTTAAATAGCAGACTTCATCACTGGATTCACTAATATTTATTTTTTATTATTTTAATAATATCTAACGTGTACAGAACTTTGTAGTTAGCGTAACAGAAGAAAAAACGTTTTATTGTTGGTTTATTTTTGGGTATATTATATAGGGTGGACAAAAAGTCGTGGATCAAACGCAAGTAGAGGTTAGATGGGGTCATCAGCTGCAAAAAATTGTTCTACGGGAGGTCAACCGCTGCAGAGTTATAATTTACCTACAGAGTTTATTTTTAAAAAGGCCTAACTGAATTTTATGGTTGGGTTAACTTTGGCCTTGCTACGAATAATCGTCCTCGAAAGATATCAAAGCCACGCATAGCCATGTGTAATATCTTTTTAGAACCCCTATTAAATGTGCCAAAACTTTTAATACAGGCTGATGGCCCCATCTAACCCTGGCCCTAGTTGCGTTTGATCCATGACTTGTTTAGCCACCCTGTATATGGAATTTGAATATCGAATCGACTTGTTTCTATCTCTCGCTTTTTTGTATCCAAGTGGAAGTGACAGAACAAAGTGAAGTGCAAATCTTTCGAATATTGTGAGTAGTCCCAGCACTGCTCTTGGCATTAAAATAGTTATTTATGCTACAAGTGCGGAAGGTAGGTGATTTCCGATGAGTGGCATTTTTATTCACGAGCGAGTGAAGCGAGTGAGTGGATAAATCGACACGAGTCGGAAATCATCTTACGTACGTGTATCATACAACATTTTACTATGCATTGTGCGAGGAAATAAATACGGGCTGACGTTGGAGTTAAAAATTAAAAAAATACAGGAAAGTAAAAAGCACTAGTGAAAAAAGTGACACTTTCCGCACAGTTTGGTTATAAAACCGCTCTTTTCGAGGACATGCATTGTAAAATAATAATTATAAAGTTACTTTGTCTCACGCTCGCAGCAAAATCGAATTTTGCTCACTGTCTATAAACAGCAAAACATGCTTGTTTGAGGTGCTGAGGTGAAAAATAAATTTTCATCCCACCATCTCGGAAAGAGTATTTTTAATCTTCAATATCTGAGTGGAAAAGCCGTTTTTATTCACTAGAGGATAAAGTAAATTGAATTTAGAACATCGTGTGCACTAAGTTTGTGAATTAAAAAAACCTTAAACCTATTTACTGCTACCTCTATGGTGCCAAATATATCATACAACTTTTTTTTAATTTGTTAAAAACTCAGACTTGAACCTTCTTGGTGTTCTTTTTTCAATTTGCTTTGTACGCGGTTCTAACCATCTCCTTCTCTCTCCAACATTCACGCCAAGGGAATCCGATGAATCGGTACAACTATTAAGTATGACAGATAGTTTACCGAAAAACAGTACACAAGTGACTAACACCAATATTACAGTACTAAACAAAAATATTACACTCAATTTAAATAACTGTAGCAACGTTACTTTAATTTTTTTTTAATTATACTAAGGTATAATTAAGAAAATTTTAAAGTAACAAAATAACAAAATAATAATAAGGTATTATTTTGTTATAATTATAGATTATTCTGTAATACTTACCTGTCATAAAGTAGTAATTAATACCTAAACTGAAATAAAAGTGTACCTATCTTGTGATTGTAAACGTTTTTTTTTTGCATTTAGTCATTTCCTCGCTGAGGTGGAATGAAAAGTCAATTTTAGAATCCTTCGCTTGCTCGGTCATCAAAATTGAACACGCGACGCGGTTAAAAAGCAACTTTGCACTCTTGTATAACAAATAACTATTGTATGAATAACTACGTTTTGTGTATTGTTGATCTTTTCACGGTACTTTCTTGACTGATTAGTAAAGATACACAGCCCGACTCGGCAAGCGTTGCTTAACCTCGAAGGTCTAGCGGCTGTTATTAAGCTACAAACTCCTCTCAAAAGATAAGTTAATAAATAAAAACAAAATATCCAAAAACCATTCTTTATTACTTACTTATTTAATTTCTAGAAAAATATTAAATATCACAGAGATTGCATATTTGTTATATTTTAAAGACCATGTACGGACAGCAACACAAGGCGGCTGTGTGGCTGTCGGTACCAATGATGTACAGTCAGCATAAAAAATATTGCGAAGATTATGATGGTAGATCCTAGTGTATTTTATTTTTCATAAAGGCACGTAAAAACATATTTTTTTCATGACACTAATCCAAAGTGACATGTGTTTTAAGGAATTTTATATTCCGTTGTTTTAAGCGAAGTCGCTATAAACGGTTTTGACTGTAGTACATTTTTTCTGAAGAAGCGTCAATCTCATTTGTTTTATTCACAACAAGTCCAAACATGATTCACTAGCTTTCTCAAAAAAACGATATTGACATGTGAACTAGATCAGTCTGGTTCTACCATTGCCAAATGTTAATGCTACATTTTTATGTTACGACTCGTACCAGACGGACGTTGACTGTTTTTAGTACTATGGCTGTTTTGCTATTTGATTTAATATGCTAACCGTACATGTTTTAATCTACTATCTTACAGGTCACACGTATACTGATAGCAAATGGGAATTGTCTTAAAAAGATAAAACTGCTCTTATTTAAAATACGATCTGTCTGCTTTGAGCTCATAATACTAGTATCCACATAAAACAAATATACATATTTACCTATAAGTCTTACCAATATTCCACTTACATTAAAACCAAACTAAAGGCCGTTTAAAAAACTATACAATAACACATTTTCTAATTTACTAAAATACTAAACATGGTCAAATTAATATAATTAGCAATAACATACTTGACGACGGCGACGTATGGACACAGTAAACATATACAAACAGTATGGAAACTACCTATAAACGCACGAAACGGCACACTCACACAAACGTACGCACCAACGTGACCGTTCATGCACGTTCAAGGTAATGTCAGTACTAAGTGCCGCGTCGCGACGAGTGGTGTGCCATCTCGAGCGTTTGTAGGTAGTTTCCATACTGTTTGTATATTTTTACTGTGGTATGGACATCTAATGACGGCAAAATAAAACAAAAAAACTCTTACATACATAAAACATAAACTCACGTCTTTCTTCCCATGGGGGTAGGCAAAAACTACACAACTTTTTATTTTAAGTTCTTTCAGTCCATCCACATAGGTTTTCAGGTAGATATCGCTGTCAGGGTTAAGGCCGCCATCAAATAACGCACTAAATTTAGGGATCCGAATACTCACCCTGATCGACTGAACTGTACTGCAATCCGTACACCCTACTTTACACTATGTTGAACAAAAAGCGTAAGAAACAACTTACGACGTTCTGATCGCAAGTACACTAAACTCTAAGCGATCTAGCGCTGCATGTTTTAATAGTTTGATTAGACTACATAAATATTTTAGCGCTGCAGCGAACTTAAGTTCTAACTCAACAGCATTTAAACAATTATTTTTGTCATTAATGTTCTTGTCTATCGGTACAATGTATGTCAATGGCCGCCATTGTACCCATACTTTTTTTTAGTAAAAGAGATTTGCATCTATTTTGGTGTACAATATAGTAATATTCTATCATTTCAACCAAAAACTATTTGAAACTTACTGTTTTGTTGTTTTATCGTCATTAGATCCGATCATCATCACGTCTGCGGAGTTTCGCTAATCATTTTAATTTAGCTCCGTGTTCATAAGTCTTGGTAATTTGTCGATTCTTAAATACTATTGGTAAGTTGATCCTGTCTCTACTAGACCCATATAAACAACAAATCCACTATTAACCTAACCATTGCAACATATACAATCTTTAACAAGTAACAATATAAAAGTAAAATTGTCGGCACGTAACTTGGCAAGAGTCGTTAGATGCGCACACGTCGTTTTTTAGGTCTCTTTGGTTACTCGCGCGGGACGCGGGAAACGATTTAGCTCGTTCCGAGCGCGCGATTGGTTGGTCAGTTGACACAATGATCGACTGACCAATCGCGTCGTGTCCACGTTCCGTTCGCTCTATATGGTGGTTGGTCAGTTCGCGCACTATGCGCTAACTTACCCCCACTACGCCAAAACCTTGCCAAGTTACATGCCGGGGACAGGGACTATAATGAAAGGGCGTCTAAAGAAATTGATTTTGCGACGAGCAACTGGTTTTAGACCGATTATGACAGATGTCAACTGGGTTGTTACCCTTGGGTCAGGTTAGACTGGAACTCGACCCAAAAATCGTTGGAAAAAGGCTACGCAGATGTTAATTTGATGTGGCCTCGAATCCAAAACCAATTCTTTAGGCGCGCGCAATCAAAATAGGAGCCTGTTACTGAAAGGGTATTCAGCATAATTATTTGTCAAATCTCATGTCAATGGAGCGACTTCATCCACAATTCAGCAACTGGGTAACACTACCAAGAAGCTGTTTGTTAGTATATTTACTGAACAGGCTCTCAGAAATAAGGAGTAGCGTTATAATTTTGCTCTAAATATTTACAAATCTAGCACCTGTGGTCTGGAAATAAATCACCGTTGAGTAACAAATCAAACGCAAGTTGATTGATGCGATTGGCTGTTGAAATGTCATTCAACCAATCACAGCAGCATTTGAGATCCAGAACTGAGCCAAAATCATCCATTATATATCTACTTGTGGTTTCGGTAACTTTGAGCAAATGATACAGAGTGCTTCATAATAACTAGGTCATTTTATTTATTCTAGGTCTATTTGAATTCAGAATACGAGATAGTTATCAAATTTTGGAACAATCAACTCTATGTTATATTAAACAAAGTTCAAATACCATTGCAACCCATACTTTTCGAAGCCTTTTCAATACAAATGGTCACTTAAAAATCGACTTAAAGTACATACAGCTAAAGTCGACACTTGATTGAAATTATGTCGAATTCTGAATTCAAGATCTTTTATTCTAGTTAGATTTTAATCATTTGTTCGTGAGATTCATGTCAGAGGAAATTTTCAATATACAAAACAGTTTGATTTTTCCTTGAATATATATGAAATTTCCCCTGGAAGTGCACTGCTATATAACAAGCACCAGACTACCGTCATTTAATGACGCAAATATTACACAACCCCATTGTAAACAATACTTTGAAAAAAGCATTCAAAATTATTAATTTTGTATGTTTTTCTCCCTCCTACCCTTTTTCCACTTTCCCCTTCATTCTAAGTCATTTCCTCTACTCGAATCAACCTTGATTCAGCCAAATTTGTACGATCCGAGTCGATAAGAGTGTAGGAAGCTACCTTCAAAATGCCTTAAAATATAGCCATATACCTTTCCTAAGAATCTAAAAATCGCTTTTTGGCTGGTGTAACTAACGTAAATTAAAAATGTCCTAAAAGTAAAGATACAGCCATCCGAATGTTTGCTTATACGAGTTCAGTATACAAGAAACACGGCATTTTGAATGTCCCACACGACCGCTCCCGAAGATAGCCGACCGCGTAGTGAGATCGCTTTGGTCGAGTATCACCTATGTATGACCAAATTGTGGCGACAGTAAAACCCTGTCCTTACTAGTGTAACTATAAGTGTAGTACTATTTAGTTATAGTGCGGTGACATCAGCGAGGTCTTCGTTCTGTCTGATTGTCTCTGGTGGGGGGAGCACCTCTACTTCCACCGCGTCCGACTCTATGTCCGACTTGTCTGTGAAACTTAGGAACATCTGCGGGAGATACAGGAAATTGTTTGAGAAATTAATGTCGAATTGTGAACAAAAAAATTAACAGCCTTATTTTATATTTAGATAACCTAAAAATATTGGACACATATTTTTTCTTTTGTCACGTAACCAAAAAAATTACGACGATACAGAGCGTTGAAATATCGTGTGACGTCACGGTGTGCTACACGTCTTTGTACTGACAAAGTGACGTCACAAGCTCCTGAAACTGAAATTCCAGAACATTGATAAATTTTTGGCCAATTTTAATTTATTTGATAAAGCAAAAAATACGGGTCTAATATTATTTGATGAACTCACTGTCGGACTAAATAGAACTATAATTTTTGAAACTTGAAAGTATAGAGTAGGTTCAAATGATAATGTTACCTGCTCAAGCGAGCTCTGGTTGACGGTGAAGTCTTCGATATCGCAGGCGCTCTGCAGCTCCGCCATCAGACGGAATATATCGCTCAGACGAGTTACTACTTCTTTCTTGTTAACTGAAATAAGATTTTTTGATATTATATTTTCTATTTGATATTGTATTTTGGGGCAATTCACAGGCCCGTACACGTACTAAATGATCTTCACTTCAATACGTCTGAATTTAATTTAATGCCCGGGCTTTATGGATCAAGTCAAGAAAAATCGGGCAATGTAATGAATACTGATTTAAACTAATATATTTATTACATTTTCTGGTTATTATGAATATTGCTACGTCGGGGTGCCCCAAGCTCGGGCGCTTAGGGCACCCCAACACGGTTAGGTTATGTTCGAAGGAGAGGATGGGAGCTAAAATGAGCAAACAAAGCAAGCGAACTCAGCTCCCCTCATCTCCTTTATGTTACGTTACTTTAGACCCTGCAGACTGGAATAGGAGCCTCGCGCAGCGACTTTGGACAGTTGACTTTGTCGCTTTAATAGTAATCGTACTATATATTAAAATCAATGTCAAAAATTAAAATAATTTAAAAAAATGCATCTTTTTATTACTCGGCCCAATAAGTGATGGGCATTATTCAGAAAGCCCGGTCAGTTTAATTCTCTCAATAGTTTTTAACAAATTGCCTACTCATATTGCGGATTTTCAAATTGTCTGGGCATTACGTATAATGCCTATAGAATTATTAGTTATAGCAGTGCACCTGAGGTAACATTAGGCACGAGGAAGTGCAGCGTGTGCTGGTGCAGCACCCTGAGCTGCGCGTGCGGCGCGCGGGGAGGTGCGCCCTAATGGTTATAGTAGTGTACCTGAGGTAACATTAGGCACGAGGAAGTGCAGCGTGTGCTGGTGCAGCACCCTGAGCTGCGCGTGCGGCGCGCGGGGAGGTGCGCCCTAATGGTTATAGTAGTGTACCTGAGGTAACATTAGGCACGAGGAAGTGCAGCGTGTGCTGGTGCAGCACCCTGAGCTGCGCGTGCGGCGCGCGGGGAGGTGCGCCCTAATGGTTATAGTAGTGTACCTGAGGTAACATTAGGCACGAGGAAGTGCAGCGTGTGCTGGTGCAGCACCCTGAGCTGCGCGTGCGGCGCGCGGGGAGGTGCGCCCTAATGGTTATAGTAGTGTACCTGAGGTAACATTAGGCACGAGGAAGTGCAGCGTGTGCTGGTGCAGCACCCTGAGCTGCGCGTGCGGCGCGCGGGGAGGTGCGCCCTAATGGTTATAGTAGTGTACCTGAGGTAACATTAGGCACGAGGAAGTGCAGCGTGTGCTGGTGCAGCACCCTGAGCTGCGCGTGCGGCGCGCGGGGAGGTGCGCCCTAATGGTTATAGTAGTGTACCTGAGGTAACATTAGGCACGAGGAAGTGCAGCGTGTGCTGGTGCAGCACCCTGAGCTGCGCGTGCGGCGCGCGGGGAGGTGCGCCCTAATGGTTATAGTAGTGTACCTGAGGTAACATTAGGCACGAGGAAGTGCAGCGTGTGCTGGTGCAGCACCCTGAGCTGCGCGTGCGGCGCGCGGGGAGGTGCGCCCTAATGGTTATAGTAGTGTACCTGAGGTAACATTAGGCACGAGGAAGTGCAGCGTGTGCTGGTGCAGCACCCTGAGCTGCGCGTGCGGCGCGCGGGGAGGTGCGCCCTAATGGTTATAGTAGTGTACCTGAGGTAACATTAGGCACGAGGAAGTGCAGCGTGTGCTGGTGCAGCACCCTGAGCTGCGCGTGCGGCGCGCGGGGAGGTGCGCCCTAATGGTTATAGTAGTGTACCTGAGGTAACATTAGGCACGAGGAAGTGCAGCGTGTGCTGGTGCAGCACCCTGAGCTGCGCGTGCGGCGCGCGGGGAGGTGCGCCCTAATGGTTATAGTAGTGTACCTGAGGTAACATTAGGCACGAGGAAGTGCAGCGTGTGCTGGTGCAGCACCCTGAGCTGCGCGTGCGGCGCGCGGGGAGGTGCGCCCTAATGGTTATAGTAGTGTACCTGAGGTAACATTAGGCACGAGGAAGTGCAGCGTGTGCTGGTGCAGCACCCTGAGCTGCGCGTGCGGCGCGCGGGGAGGTGCGCCCTAATGGTTATAGTAGTGTACCTGAGGTAACATTAGGCACGAGGAAGTGCAGCGTGTGCTGGTGCAGCACCCTGAGCTGCGCGTGCGGCGCGCGGGGAGGTGCGCCCTAATGGTTATAGTAGTGTACCTGAGGTAACATTAGGCACGAGGAAGTGCAGCGTGTGCTGGTGCAGCACCCTGAGCTGCGCGTGCGGCGCGCGGGGAGGTGCGCCCTAATGGTTATAGTAGTGTACCTGAGGTAACATTAGGCACGAGGAAGTGCAGCGTGTGCTGGTGCAGCACCCTGAGCTGCGCGTGCGGCGCGCGGGGAGGTGCGCCCTAATGGTTATAGTAGTGTACCTGAGGTAACATTAGGCACGAGGAAGTGCAGCGTGTGCTGGTGCAGCACCCTGAGCTGCGCGTGCGGCGCGCGGGGAGGTGCGCCCTAATGGTTATAGTAGTGTACCTGAGGTAACATTAGGCACGAGGAAGTGCAGCGTGTGCTGGTGCAGCACCCTGAGCTGCGCGTGCGGCGCGCGGGGAGGTGCGCCCTAATGGTTATAGTAGTGTACCTGAGGTAACATTAGGCACGAGGAAGTGCAGCGTGTGCTGGTGCAGCACCCTGAGCTGCGCGTGCGGCGCGCGGGGAGGTGCGCCCTAATGGTTATAGTAGTGTACCTGAGGTAACATTAGGCACGAGGAAGTGCAGCGTGTGCTGGTGCAGCACCCTGAGCTGCGCGTGCGGCGCGCGGGGAGGTGCGCCCTAATGGTTATAGTAGTGTACCTGAGGTAACATTAGGCACGAGGAAGTGCAGCGTGTGCTGGTGCAGCACCCTGAGCTGCGCGTGCGGCGCGCCCGCCAGCACGCGGCGCCAGGCGGCGCGCGGGGAGGCGCGGCGCACGCGGCACTGCACCACGTAGCCGCCGCCAAACCTGGGGGGAACAATATTAATCAACTATTTGTTTTTCCTATAGTAATTCAAAAATAACACTGCTCACCAGCTACAAAGTTGCAGTTTGTGTGTAGTTGCTCAAAAACTGCTCCTTACCTATTACCTACCTATTCAGACACTTATATTACACACTACCCTTTACTGCTGGAGTATGTGGTATTCATTCCACATCTTTTAGTCTACTTACGTTTTATAACACTATGCAAACCACACCTTCTTATCTTTTGGTATTGTATCAACTCATGTAACTAATTTTTATGTATTCTTTGATATTGTTATCACCTGAAAAGCAAACTTTTGGTTATCTCTGATTGATTTAATATCTTCAACTTAAATTATATTGCTAATTTGTAAAATCTTGGAATATTTTATACTCTTGACATTTTCATCTGATCTGACATCTGTCTGTCTATTTTATTTTCTTAAGCCATAGACATAACATACCATGGACTACCTAGACCTTTCTTATGCTAGTTGTACATTATTATAAGACATAGACATAATTGTATATTTGAGATTTATAAGACGAACGGGCGGCAAAACGGGCGTCAGCTTTTTGGAGTTAGATTCTGGCAGGGAACGCCGAAAGTCGGTTGACTACTGAGTACTATAATACCAAGTGTATTTTCTATTCTGAAAAACTCTCAAAACTGTGAATATCCAGCTTGTGTAAGCTTTGTGTAAGTGTATTACTTTCTGAAGTGCTCAAGTTGAATATATTGTATCAACGTTACCGTGAGCTATAAGTAACGTTACAAATACTAACCCCATACAAGGAGGATCGTTGGCCTAAACAAGTCGCAGGAATCTGCTACATGCGAGAAGTACAGGACAGTTCGCCGGCAGCCTATGTCATGGGCTTGTTCGTTTGAATGAAGACTCACCTATTAAGACATTCCTCTAGCGACGCCAGCGCGACCAGCTCTCCTTGTCTCAGCAGCGCCACGCGCGCAGCCAGGCGGCGCGCGTCGTCGAGCGCGTGCGTGGACAGCAGCACGCCGCGTGCTCGCGCGCACGCCGACACCACGCCGCGTGACACGCAGCCGCGGGACACTGGGTCCATGCCACTGAAAAATAATTATAATAATATCACGTCTTCATTCTCCACATTTCGTCAGTTATGTTTAAATGGCGAGCCTATGGCCACATATTCGAGAAGTTGCTACGTAACAGATATTTCTCTCTCCGAGATCAAGTACACAATTTTGAGCTCAATATTTGTGATGGTTAAATTGATCCTTGACGGCTCGTATCTTGCGAGGCTGCTCGAACTAAGACCCCCACGCCCGCCAACCACGCACTCCCCTGGCGACTGGCGGAGCAGTGCCGGGACCGTGCGAAAGTGTAGGCATTAATTTCTGTAAGTACAGTACGGTCAAGTGAAGAAAGGCCGCTATTGCCATCAACCGGGCTCAAATCCAAACTCCGGGCTAGCAGCCGAAATTCCAAACGGAAATAACCCAATAACATGTGTGCTTTGTGGTTATATAACCCTCAATAACAGCCGCACAGTTCGATCTTCGCGGTTAAGCAACGTTTGCTAAGGTTCGTGGATGAGTGTCTATCCAATACATACTGAGACAGTTCCATGCCCCGGAGACCAAGTTTAGCGGCCCACTGCTAAACATGTTATCAGAAATCCTGTCATCAGAAATCCTGTCATTTGTAGATTTTAAAATATTTTTAAATTATGCGTAGTCATAAAAACTGACGCCAGTGTTGCCAAGGTGTAGAATTTTACCCAGTTACTGGGTTGTAAAGGTCAAATAGGCAGTCGCTTCATATAAAATTCTGGTACTCAGCTGCATCTGGCTAGACTGGAAGCCGGCCCCTATATAGTTGGGAAAGGGCTCGGCAGACGATGATGATAACAGATGTAGGTAATATTCACCTGGTAGGCTCATCTAACAAGACGAGCGGCGTGCGCGCCATGAAGGCGATGGCGGTGCACAGCTTGCGCTTGTTGCCGCCGCTGAGCGTGCCGGCGCGCGCGTCACTGTAGCGGCGCAGGTCGAACATCGCCACTGTGCGATTTATCACCTGCACACAAACGAAAAACTTGTGTAGTCCAGTCCTTTCTTCTCGTTCGATGGTAGATTATACTGGACATTAGAGGGGCTATAGGTGAAATAATAAGTCATATGAGACGATCAAGGGTTGTGGAGGTCAGATGGAAAGCCGCTCCATTAAAAAAAAAACATCAATGGCTTCCTAGGATTACTAGTTTCCTAGTATACTGGAAACCGGTTTCGGTTGGAAAAAGTTAAACACATGATAAGTTTAAGAATAAGATTAAGCATCCCACAACTGTTAGCCTCTTCAACTTTGGGAAACATGAAAAAATGTGTGTTGTACTGATTTGAAATCGATCCTCAAGAGGTCTGTGAAGTTACGCAAAAAAAATCAATGTGACATTGTATTTTTGTCACATAATGAAGGTATTCCTTACCTCCTCCTGATCGGTAATGCCCCTCAGCCTGCAGTAGAACCGCAAGGTTTCGTTCACGGTCAGCAGCGGGTCTATTGCATCGCTTTGCGGACAGTAACCTGCGGATAACAATACAGTTTGTTTAAAATCATTCCATTCTTACGCGTCGTTAGACGCGGCTATCATCCGAAGATCTTTGAAGCTCATAAGTCTGACAACCAGTCTAACTAGGTTACGCACTACATTCGATCCGTGTCCGTGAAATTTCGATTCCGAAGTAGCCGTAGTACGTCTTGCGGGGAAGCTTACGCACTACATTCGAACTCTATCCGTCATAATCTGTCATAATTCAGAACATTTTGAACTCTGTAGTGCATTAACAGCCCTTAACAAGGGTATTATAAAGAATCTCTGAAAAGTATAAAGCAAAGTCGCGGTTCGCGTCCGTCGACGTCGTTTCTGCTGTGTCGCCCCGCTATATGCCTCTAAATTATTTTAGATAGGAATTTCACTAATAGAAAGAACGATAAACGACTAACGAGGAATAAGTCGCTACATCGGGCCGTCATCACGTTCTCGTTGACGTCCCGGTGACGGCGGCGGTGAACAAACGCACTTAAAGTGAGGGTCTTGAGAAACAGCTGTTCCATACCAAAGTGCATTTCAAACTAGGAACATCAGATTTTCTTGTTTAGTTGGGAAAACAATATTCGGATGATGATTAACTTACTGATAAGTCCGTTGCACAGTTCCGTAGAGTTGACCAGCTCGTTGTTGAGGTACAGCTGGCCGGATGAGGGTCGTACTTCCCCGGTCAGCATGGAGAATGTGGTGGACTTGCCCGCGCCATTCTGACCCAGGAGGGCTGTGCACTGTTGACAGGAAATTAAGAATATTGATAAGGATAATTTACGAGGAGGTAGTATTTGGGCAACGCACATACCAAGTGTATGAAGATATTACTTTCTTTTTTTTCTGTTTGTACCCCTTGTGCGAGTAACAAATAAATATTTTATTTTTCTTTTCATATGGTTAACGAACCTGTCCCGGTGGTATCCCTAAGGTGAGGCTCCTGAGCGCGACGCGTCGTCCGCCGAGGCCGGGGTAGCACTTGGCGAGCGCCACGCACTGCGCCGCGTCCGACGTGGGGGACACTACGCGCTGCATCGAGTTCTTCTTACCCTCCGTGTGCACGAAGCCTGGGAGAAAACACCAATTTTACTGCTCAGTCAAAATAACTGTGCACCTCGCTAACGGCTCACGGGGCATACGAGGCGGCCCGCGGGTAGGCAGAAGTGGAGTCGGAATACGGTGAGCTGCACAGTTGTTTTGACCGTGTTGAACCGTATGGTAACGCTAGTGGTCAAACTTGATCCGTAACACACTCAAAGCGAGTGTGCTTTTGGTCTGACTATGTCCCATTTGATAGCGTGCCCCAAATGTCCGTTTATCTTCGCCCTGAATGATCTAAGCAACGCCTCCAAAGCTACAATAAACACCGCATGGGTCGACGCTTCACTGCGCAAAGCGAGTGAGATCGGACCAATTTTTTTATGAGCCCCATGATATGTGTATCAAATTTAGGATAACGAAATAAAAAGGTTATTAAAAGAATTTACTAGGATATACAAAAAATACCTTATTTTATGAATCTTTATATCTCACCTCTATTAATATTCCCAATAGTGTTGACCCTGAGCGGCGCATGTAACGTTCTCGAGGCGTGCACGCGCTTCCTCTCCGCGCTCACCTCCACCGGCTCCAACTCACCCCCCACGAGAGGAGGGATGGTTTCGGGGCGGAGTCTGCAATACGATGATAGGGTTATAGTGTACATGTGTTAACTATAGCAGACTTAAATTAGGTTCAAATGAAAATTAAAGCAGATCACACACTAAACCCGACAATGGTAGGAGACCTTTGAGACAAGTGTTACCCAGTCATTTATGGAGTATATTTCTGGAGTAGGCCTTCCTTAGGTCCAGGCGAGTAAAAGGGGGTATTCTATTACTATTCTAAGTGATTTGATAAATTGCAGCTGTAGTAAACAGTTGGTATTGGTAACAAGTTTATGCTTTTTAAGCCATCCTTATGTCTACGGAATAGAACTTAGATCTCAAAATCAGTTGAAGAGACTGTAAAAAGGATGTTATTTCAAATAAATTCATCATCTTCCTGCCCTTGTCCCATGTTACTTGGCGTCGGCGCAGCACGTTTTCTTCTTCCATACCGTCCTGTCCCCTGTCACTCCATCACTGACGCCCTTTTCTTTCATATCACTCCTCACACAGTCCATCCATCTCTTCTTTGGCCGTCCCCTCCCTCTCCATACATCCACATCTATATTCATAACTCTTTTAGTAACATGCGTTTCATCCCTCCTCATCACATGACTATACCAGAACAAACGGTTTCCTTTCAACTTTTCTGTCAATGGCACCACTTTCAAACTTCCTCTAATATACTCATTGCTCACGTTATTCATTCTCGTCACTCCGCACATCCATCTCAACATTCTCATCTCTGCTAGATGCAATCTCTTTTCATCCATCTTTTTCACAGCCCAACATTCTGATCTATTCTGATCCATCCGTTATTTCAAATAAAGTATAGTATTAATTTTCTCTTACCTAGCCACGAGCGAATCGAAGCAGCCGTACTCGATGGCGAGGTTGAGCAGCAGCAGGAACGTGCCGACCACGACCAGGTACGCGAAGTGCAGGCTCAGCAGGTCGCTGTGCAGGGGGTCCTTGTATGTGTCCATGCCGAAGCGAGACAGCACCTGAGGAGGAAGGTCACAGTTTATTGGCTTTAAAATAAACTTGGAAAGATGCTTGCCCGATAAAAAAGACGATTGTTAGGTTTCTGTGGGTTGGTAAGTCATAGCATGTCATCATGCCTACAAGTAGGGTCCAAAGCTATATTGACACATCTAGACTTCGGGCTGCTACGAGTACTAACACATCACACCAATATTATAAAGGCGAAAGTTTGTGTGTGTATTTGTGTGTTTGTTACTTCTTCACGCTCAAACGGCTCGACGGATCTGGATGAAATTGGGACAGAAATAAACAGGAATAGCACATAGCATACTTTTTATCCCGGGAATATGTCAAAGTCAAAGTCAAATGTGTTTATTTCAAGTAGGCCATTATGCGGCCACTTTTGAACGTTAAAATTTACATTTAATAAAAATTGATTCTACCGTGTATTCGGAAATGTAGCTTGTTATGGAGAAGGACGCACAAGAAACTCCATACTTACTCTTTTAAAAAAAGTTTTATACAATATTTACATAAGTACATACATTAATAAATTCATATACGTGTACCCAGCACTACTATACTACATATAGGTATGAGAGAATTACAAACACTAACAGGTAAATTCCTTTACTTGATAAATAGGAACATGGTTCTCACTACTTACAAATATTGCAAACATAGGTAAATTACCTAATTCAACAACAACGGAACAGTGTGATGATGTTGTGATGAATTGACTCGCAATTTTTTTAAACAAAAAGAGAAGAAAGATAAATAAAATAAAGCGTTACTGTAATTATGAGTATAAATACAAATTGACCAGTTTGATTTTGTCCACACCAAAGATTGCCCTATGGAGCAGGACCACGATGTTTCCAAGCATTCTTATCTTGAATATAATCATCAAATTTGTAATATGCTTGTTTACAAAGTGTGCTTTTAACTATTGTTTTAAATTTTCTTTCATTTAACTTTAATATCTCACAAGGTATTTTGTTTATAGAATTTAACACAGTACCCCATGAAAAATATGCTCCTCGGGATAATTTTCGACATTCACGCGGGCGAAGCCGCTGGCAGAAGCTAGTTCTTTATATAAAAAAATTTTCAAGTAGCATTAGGTTAAATTGTTTGTTTCTGTTTTTAGTCATATAATTGTTAACTAAGTATTTGTTTGTTATTTTAATGAAAGCGGTAAGATTTTTTTTTTTTGTTTTTGTGCTCACACAATAAATTACTATTATAAGACTATACGTGAGGATTGTAATTGGCTTTCTGTTTACTATGGTATCCCTTGTTTTCTGTATTATTAGCTGTAAGTCCTCCATGTACTAAAATAAATAAATAAATAAATCCCGATACCTCCCAACACCGTTCAATTTCAAAATTACGGGTAGAACCTCAGCAGTTGTGTTTGCTTTAGCGCTTTCATCACTTTTTCAACGAGGTTTCTTCTCATAATGGGCTTCAAAAGTGATCACAGGCAGAAGGGCAGTGGTGGCTCAGTAGTAACGGACGGGACTTACAAGTGTTATTTCACTTTGTGTAAATTATTTCATCGCCACTACTCTTAAAGCGTGAAGGGAAAACATCGTGAGGAAACCGGCATATCTTAGAACCAAAAAAACCATGTGACATCCATCGCACTTGGGCCCGCTTGGTGGATTACAGCCACTCCGTCTCACAGAGACGTACAACGGACCTAAGTGCGGCAAAGGGGTCCATCTATCCTATCCTATCCTAGATCACGGATACTGTGTCGTGCAATTCAATCGCATTATTAAAATTTGATTTTGACATCATCGTTATTTCGTATCAGTAAGTCGCTGTGTAACCAGGTGTTACCGACATAGCCCGAAGAATTGCCAACTTAAGTGGTAGTGGGCAGGGCACATTGCTCGTAGAACGGATGCCTGATGGGCAGAAAGTTCTGGAGTGGCGACCGCGAACCGGAAGACGTTGCATTGAAGGCCTCCTACCAGGTGGACCGATGACTTGGTGAAGGTTGCGGGGAACCGCTGTTTGCGGGACGCAACCGCTTGGGGGAGGCCTATGTCCAGCAGTGACGTCTTTCGGTTGATATGATGATGACGATGATGAAGTCGCTGTGTTACGGTGTCCGTATAGGTTCACCTAAACATAACAAGTGAACATACCTGTGCCTGTATGGTGTTCTTGGCGATGTCGAGCATGCCGTCTCCGAGCGCGAACTGCGGCGCCAACATGAACAGCTTGTGCAGCACCAGCGAGCGTTGTCTGTCGCCTGGACACAAACATATAGATTTATCGGATAACTATACTGTTTCTGAAGACTAATACATAATAAAAATTGCTGTGTCAAAATTTAACACGCGTCGAGTGATTATATGGTTGTGATCATTCAGTCAACCGATCACAGCAGTCGATGTACGTTTGCCTTTTTTTTTGTGTTTCTTCTAGAACCGGGCGCTTCTTGAACCGCGTTGACAAGAATTACATAGTCAATCAAATTGCTTATTAAAGTTGATTGATTTAAAAAAAAAACATTTCCCACACTAGGAATTTCTTCCTGTATCGTGGGTGCATTTACAAACATATAAACTCACATACACAACACCCAGAGCCGGAACAACTATCTGTAGGTCATCCAAATATTTGTTGCGTGCGGGGATCGAACCCGCGATTCGCAGCGCAGCAGTCAATCGCTAACCACTGCGCCAACCCTGCGCCCAAATGCACTGCAAATGCAATGTAATGTGCAGTTAATTTATGTATTGATAATAAGCCTTTTTAGAAACCGTTGGTTGCAGATGTGGTCTTTATAATAATGGCTGCGACACAGTTTCTAACGAATGCAGCTATTTCTGTCCGCAATTCGAATTGTAATATGTGTTTTTTGTGCCAAATAAATATTATTAACAGTAGGCCATTCAAGTTATTCTGCATCTATTTTGCACAAGAACCGAAACTCAACTAACATCAGACTCCGAGATGATGTCAAAGACGAGCAGCACAGCGATGAAGGAGAGCCCGAGGAAGGCGTTCCCGCAGACAGGACCATGTTGGCTATGCTGGCGTCGTGGAAAAACTTCCTCCGCCACGTGGATGAAGCTGCGCAAGCGTAGCTGAAGGTGGATGAAACAATGTTAAGTATATATCAGTAAAACCAAGTTATCAGCTAAAGGAGATTTTATTATAGTCTGAATTATAAATATCGCAGTTTGACATGTTATTATTGAAATCAAAAAATAATAAGATTAACCTAAAAACAGGTTAAATTCTGCATCCTCTACGAGCAGCTGTGTAGTACACTTGAAATAGTCAGCTTCACGTATATTGGGAATACCACAAAATTCATTGCATTAATTTTCTATGTAGCAGTGGAGAATGAAAAGACAAAAAAAAAATATTCATAAAAAAAATACAAGAATTTTTCGTATTCTTCTCAGCAAACCTTTCATTCTATACCCATATCATGGCAGTACACAAAAAATAACTAGTCTTGGGCCGTCCGCCATATTAAATTTAGAATGACGTCACTTAGCTAACCATGCATGTTATCCAAATTAAACGTGTATGCAAAATGTCATCTTAATCGGTACAGGACAACTGCTTTAAAATTCAGTTGCAAGATTTGACCCGAACACACTTAGGTACATACATACATACATTGCAAGTTAGATAAAAGCTTTTAATAAAAAAAAAAAGATTTACGACTGACTAACGAAGATAGGGTCGAAAAAGCTCCAAGAGTCTGGATTGAAGTCTTATATTATGATTTGAACAGTCTTCCTATATATATCCTTGATATTTCTACTAGTATAGAACCTCAATGTCAGCCTTAAAATTAACATAGCATATGCAGAGTTTGGCCACCACAAGATACTATTCAATAGAGCCTGAACCCTCAGTAATCTTTATAAAGTCCAAAATCCTTTTAAAGTTATGTTTCTATATGATAAAATAACACAACTCACCCATATAAGACCAACAGCAGACAGATGGCGGGCAGGTTGTTTCGCGACACGAACACCGGGAAGCCGAACGCGAGCATCACAGCTGAAGTGATGCCCATGTTTATCAGCATTATCTGCACACAAACAAACACACATTAAACTTAAAAAGTTCTAAGTGTAGTTAGATCGATATTTAACTAACTAGCTAATAATGCCCCACTGCAGGTTATAGTACATTACTGCAGCCACAGAGAAAATAAAACTAAGTTATAACCAGCGGCCAGCAAAAGAGGCATTGATGAACGAACGTGTAAATGTGGGCCGAGACGAAGCCGAGGCACACATACGTAAGTCTATCAATGCCTAGTTGCGGCCAACGCTTGTATAGCACTTTTCTCAAATAATGCGCAGAAATTAAAACTAAGTAGTACCTAGTAATTTTGTCAAATACAATTACTTTCAAAATCAATGACAAATTTTTGCCGCGTTAAAGTGTTCATTTGTTTTTTTTTCAATAAACAGTTTTCTATTTGTAAGCCAGTTCGAAATTTAAATAAAAGGTTTGATAAGTTACCTCCTTGGTTGCCATGTTTCGGCGTAAAATATCGTTCCATTTTTAAATTATACGACAGATATGAGTTTCCTATGTAATTTATTTGACAGATATGGATTTTCATACAACTTTTGCCAGCCGCTGCTCGCATGTATATGGCCAGTACAGCAATTTCGATTTATCTCGAAGAAGGTTGGCAAAATAATGCTCAAATTTTCAAGCTTGTTTGAGAAAAAGTCATGTCTGTCCATTTTCTACTCAATTCTTATGGTTTAGTGCAAATATATTGTAGTAACATTACATTCTAACTTAACCATGATTTATCAATGATTTATGATATTTATGGGTACTTGGTTTTACCAAAGAGTTTTGTGTTACCTTGTAACAGTGTTGCGGAGGTCAGATAGATAGATTCTGCTGATTGGCTGATTGGAAACCAAACTGTGACTATGACTATGAAAGCACCAATTTTGATTGAACGAATATTATATTAGCTATGGTGACTCTAGTCGCTGCCAGCGCGGCGTTCCGTGGGCAAAGACTACTAATGTTTATATGAATCCTCACCATCATGTCCCACACGAGCGCAGTGCCCCAGTACATCACCGGACTGACTCCACACAGCAGCTGCAGCCTCTTCTCTTGGCTGCAGCGAGCTCGCACCAGGTAGATGGCAGCACCGGCACTCACCAGCCCGTAGGCGAGCACCACCAGCCCTGTGATACCCGCGTCAGCTATGTGTTGGTAGCTGTAGACGAAAAGAATAACGTTAGATTCCTTCTGGGTTTAAGTTTATTAATGGATCAGAAGTGGCAGAGTTTTTAAATGAAGTCTGTAATTTATGCATGATTGTGTAAAGGACAGAGTATCGATATTCTTCTTAGGATCATTAAATCTTTCAATTTCTCCTCTTCTACTATTGATTGGTTCGACTCCTATCTCAGAGGTCGCTCGCAGCGGGTACGCCTTGATGAGTGTTCTTCGGATTAGTGTTCGCTTACTGCGGGTGTGTCCCGGTAACGTTCTCTCTCTTCTTCTCTTTTTTAATTAACTCTGTTCCGAGAGTCATCTTCTGTAACTTCCACCTCTACGCTGACGACCTGCAGCTTTTTCATAATTTGTTTTAGTCATGATGCGGAAGCCACCATCTCCGCCAAAAACAGTGACCTGGAGTTGATTTGGGAGTGGTCGCGGTCCTTTGGGCTGCAAATCAACCCTTAAAAGTTTCAGACCAGGGTCATCGGCGGCAGGCATTTGCTGAACAGGCTTGATGTTGTGTCGCTCTCCCCACTTTGGTTGAATGAAGTTCAGATTGGATACACTAAGATGGTTAAAAACCTGAAGGTAATCAAGGACTTCTATTTGTCGTGAACATGCCCATATCGCTGAGGTCAGTCGCAAAGTGCACTACTTGATCCACTCGCTGAAATGCATCCAGAGCTTTTTGCCCCTGAAAACCAACATTTTCTTTGGCCAAACTCTCGTTCAGCCCATTATCGACTACGCCGACGCCTGTTATTTGGATGCCACCAAGGAGCTTTTAAATAAACTTGAGCGTTTGCAAAGTGTATATATTCGTATTTGTTTTCTACCTTAAAAAGTACGATCACATTTCAGACTTTCGCAAGTTACTTACGTGGCTTACCCTATTCGAATTAGCAGGCACTATCGGATATTATGTATATTTTTATTTAACATCCTTCATAATCCTAATATGCCTTCCTACCTCCGAGAACGCTTTTCCTACTCCCGTCCTTCCGATGCACTTTGCAGGTCACATCTTAAAAATCTCCATGATAACCCTTTCCACAATAACGATTTCTACTCCTACTCATTTACTGTGCACGCCGCCCGTGCGATTGTGGAACTCTCGTCCGCCTGACATTAGGAACAGACAAATCTTGCCATACAAATTCTTTTTCTTTCTTTTATTCTTTCCTTTTAAATGTACTTAAGCGTATTTATTGCTATAATATTTACTTTACAAATATGTATGACAGTATATTTTATTTTGTAATTATTGTATATTAGCTATGAACTGTTTTATGTGTTTATTTTTTCCTTTTACACACTATGTCTAAATCTCTTTTTTTACAAGCTTTTATTTAACTTGCAATGTATGTATGTATGTGTGTTCGGGTCAAATCTTGCAACTGAATTTTAAAACAATCCTGAATTGTTAACTGATTAAGATGAAATTTACGACGCATACACGTTTAGGTTGGATGACACTAAGCAATGCAATGCATGGTTCACTAAGTGACGTCATTTTAAATCCAATATGGCGGACGTCCCAAGATAGCGGACTACTTATTTTTTGTGCACTGCCATGATATGGGTATCAAATGAAAGGGTTTGCTGAGAAGAATACGAAAAAAGCTTGTTTCAAAAAAGTTTTTTTTGTGAATACCTAATTTTATTTCAACTTTCCTTTATGCTGGAAGACATTTCTACAGAAATAAGCGTCACCTCTGTACCAATTTTTCTTTTCCTTCTTCTTGTCTGTATATCATGTGTGTATGCATAAATTGTTCAATAAATAAATACTAGTAAATAAATAAAACATATTCTAACGCCTGTATTCCCCGTAGGTTTAGTCTCTTATAGATCAGCCACATTTTACGACAGTTATGTTTAAGTCACATGTAAGGAGCGAGTCCATTGCCATTAACCGGGCACAAATCGAAAACGTATAATAATGGAAAAACCCAATAACACTTTGCCCAACTCGGGCATTTACCCAGGACCTAATACTCAGCAGTAACTCTTGCGACCACTACTAGACCAACGAGGTAGTCCTGAGGAGTTGATAAATATCAGAAGTGGGATGGTTTTTAGGGCAAGTCTGTAATTTACATGTGTATAAAGAAATATAAATATTTCCCTAACCAAATTATTTGTCATCATTAGTCGCTAATGACCAATACACCATAACCAGGATCTGGTCTTCAGGATGATGATTAGTTGTTACTAAATACTTACACGGTAGCCTTGCTGATCTGTTCTTTAGAGATCTTCAAGGGATGCGTGTAAGTGGTGATGTTAGCTCGGGGAGAGTTGGCCACGGTTCTCAGGATGGCGTTGTTGACACTGTTGATGTAGGCTGGAAGGGCGTGGTGACCCTTGTTGTTGTACCAGGCCACCAGGTTCGTGAGGTTATTCTTTAGTGACGAGGAGAAGCCGCCGTATCTGAGGAGTGAAAGCAGTTATTCAATAAGTCTGTAAAACGCACGAAACGAAAAACTGGTAATAGAAGTTGGTATTTTTTTTCTTTTTTAAATACATTGCGCCTTACTAGGAACTTCTTACTGTATCGTGGGTGCGTTTACAGGTATACAAATATTTGTTCCGGGCGGGTATCGAACCCGCGACATGCAGCGCAGCAGCCGATCGCTCAACCACTACGCCAGTCGTGTCGTTGTATTAAAACGTTTAGGAAGAGAATTATTGCATAAACATATTTAATGTTTTCTACTACGAGTTACTACGATTACTTACATACTTCCCAATGTTACAGACTTTTAAAGGTCTTTAAAATTACCTATTGAATATCAATGAAAATATTTTATCCTTGACCCTGACCCTGACAGCCTTGACCTCGATCTTTTATTACCAATAAATAGCACTCAATAATAGTTTATTTAACTTGGTAGCGCCATCACTTGTAAATGTCATAAATCAATGACCGAATACATAGACAAACGCATTTAAGATTTCGCGGGCGATCGATATCCTAATTATCTCGTTCCTTCCTCATTCCTTTTCCCTTTATGTACGCCTTGATGACGGGTCGCCAGAAACACCGAAACTTCCACGTGAACGGGCCTCGTGTCTCAACCGCCAGCTTTCCAAGCCATCACATGGCTGTAGACTGATGCATCTAATTAGTTAGATTGCAGAGAACCTTGTGAACCGTGTCTATTAACCCGCCTCGCGGATATATAACAATTGTGTGAAGTGTGTGGATCCTGAATGACCAGAAAGTCGTCGTCGCCATTTTGGAGTTGAAGAACACCAGCTCGCCGCCACACGTGGGTTAGCATCGACCACCACAAGGTAAGGCGTACTACTTCCCTCATTCCCATGCTAGATCGCCCGAATTGATCCGTGAATATTTTCCCGCTTATTTCAACGCACTATTACCAGAACCCTTTAAATACAGTCCACTTTTTATAACAGGCACAAGGATGACAAGGTTTCTGAAACCGCTATAAAATAACTGTTATCATAAAGCCAGCAGAAATGATTTCTGTCTTGGCATCTTAAAACATTCTACGGCCTATATTTTGAACTATCTAAAACATCTGCTCGATGTAAATCTGCTGTGTATCGCTGTGTGAAAGCCATTGGTTCATGGTATCGGCGTCGGGTAGCACCAGCATCATCTATAGGAACAGTTAGTAACTTACCTCTTCTCGATGAAGATCTGCTGTGTGTCGACGAGCCAGTGGTTCATAGTGTCTGCATCAGGCAATACCATCATCTCCGGGAGATAACGCGTCTGGTTCGCCGTGAAGTCACAGTGCTGGTTGAAATCATTGCACTCGCACTGAGGGTTATCCTAAAGGGCAATAAATAGTGTGATTAAAAGTATATAAGTATTGCAGTTTTGTATAGGGTAAATATTGATTTTATAGTGGTCGGACAGAAAAAAATTGTTTATTTGATTACGCCGGATATAGGTCTACCAGTGGTCTACCATAGGTCTACCAGTGTACCGTATGGTGACGGACGTAAAGAATTTCACCATCCCATATCTTCCCGTGGGTGTCGTAAGAGGCGACTAAGGGACACACCAGAGAATGGGCAGCAGCGTTCTCTGTGTACTTAAACAACAAACTGCGATCGCCAACCCGCCTGCCAAGCGTGGCGATTATGGCAAACCCCCCCCAAAACCTGATGAACAGCACAACGAAAAAAACGGCCCCGAGTGCCCGGCAGCCCGTCTACCCTCGGCTACGGTAGCGGTCGAGGCGATGGCGTGGCAAGGGGTGCTAAGAATCCCCGGAGTGGACTCGGCTACCCCTACAAACACCGACGACTGGACCTGGGAACATATAACACGCGAACACTCCGGACCGACGAGAAGATAGCCGAACTTGAGGAAGAATTGAGCAGGTTACGATGGAGTATTATAGGGTTATCTGAAGTCCGAAGAGAGGGGGAGGACTCGATAATCCTCAAATCCGGTAACCTGCTCTATTTCCGAGAGGGAGACCGGCAGTCCCAGGGTGGTGTTGGGTTTATCGTCCACAAGTCTCTTGTGAACAACGTGGTGAGGATCGAGAGTGTGTCGACCAGGGTGGCGTACCTTATACTCAGAATATCCGCAAGATATTCGCTGAAGGTCATACAGGTCTACGCCCCGACCTCGGCACACCCCGACGACGAGGTAGAGGCCATGTATGAGGATATCTCTATAGCCATGCATGGTTTCAAAACTCACTTCACCGTTGTCATGGGAGACTTCAACGCGAAACTGGGCAAACGAGACGAGGATGAGCTACAAGTGGGGCAATTTGGAGTTGGACGTCGGAACCACCGGGGTCACCTACTGGCAAGTTTTATGGAGAAGGAGGGCCTCTACATGATGAACTCCTTCTTTAGAAAGCGTGAGCACAGGAAGTGGACCTGGCAAAGCCCCGATGGTGCAACTAAAAACGAGATCGACTTCATCATGTCAACCAAGAAGCAAATGTTCAATGATGTCTCAGTGATCAATTCGGTGAAAACCGGGAGTGATCACCGCATGGTAAGAGGCACATTGAACATTAATGTTAAGCTTGAAAGGTCTCGACTGATGAAGTCCACGCTCCGTCCAGCACAAATCCAGGTCCAAAACCCCGAGAGCTTTCAGCTCGAACTCCAGAATCGTTTCGAGTGCCTAGGGAGCTCCGTGGACGAATACAGCGATGGGTTCGTGGAAGCTGTCCATACGGTCGGGTCTAAGTTTTTCAAGACCCGCCGTACAGCTGATCATACTCTCAAGCTCATGAAGGAGAGGCGTGAGATGATCCTGCAGTCTTCAGACGATTCGTTGAAATACCGGCAGCTAAATAGACGGATCTCAAAGTCCTTGAAAAGCGACCTCCGCCGCTTTAATACTGAAAGTATTAAAGACGCGATTGAGCGGAACAAAGGCTCCAAGGTCTTTGCAAGAGATCTGTCTATTGGGAAGAGCCAGCTCACGAAACTGAAGACCGATGATGGCAGGATCGTGTCCGCCAAACCGGAACTTCTGAGGGAGATCGAGAGATTCTATGGACAGTTGTACACGTCAAAAAGTAAACCCGTCGCGAATCTAGCGAATGACCCAAGAGCTAGATTGACCCGACACTATACCGAAGACATTCCGGACGTCAGCCTGTATGAGATTAGGATGGCTCTGAAACAACTTAAGAACAACAAGGCACCGGGTGATGACGGAATTACGGCCGAACTCCTGAAGGCGGGTGGAAAACCAGTACTTAAGGCCCTTCAGAAGCTTTTTGATTCCGTCATACTCGAGGGGAAAACGCCACAGGCATGGTGCAGGGGTGTGGTGGTACTCTTCTTCAAGAAGGGTGACAATGCCCTACTGAAGAACTATAGGCCCATCACACTCCTTAGCCATGTCTACAAGCTGTTTTCAAGAGTCATCACGAATCGTCTCGCACGCAGGTTTGACGATTTCCAGCCTCCCGAACAAGCCGGATTCCGTAAAGGCTTCAGCACCGTAGACCACATACATACGCTGCGGCAGGTTATACAGAAGACCGAAGAGTACAACCTGCCTCTCTGTTTAGCGTTTGTGGACTACGAGAAAGCCTTCGATTCGATCGAGACTTGGGCTGTACTGCAGTCTCTCCAACGGTGCCAAATTGACTACCGGTACATCGAAGTGTTGAAGTGTTTATACAAAAACGCCACAATGTCAGTCCGACTCCAGGATCAGACCTCGGAACCCGTCCTTCTGCAGCGAGGTGTGAGACAGGGAGACGTAATATCTCCGAAGCTCTTTGCCGCTGCACTGGAGGATGTCTTCAAGGTTCTGGACTGGAGAGGGCTAGGCATCAACGTCAATGGCGAGTACATCACTCACCTTCGGTTTGCCGACGATATAGTGGTTATGGCTGAGACCATGGAGGACCTCAGTACAATGCTCGATGATCTCAGTAGAGCTTCCGAAAGAGTGGGTCTTAGGATGAACATGGACAAAACTAAGCTGATGTTGAATGCCCATGTTACACCCACTCCTATCAAGATTGGAGACTCTACACTCGAAGTTGTGGGCGACTATGTGTACCTGGGACAAACGATCCAATTGGGTAGGGCCAACTTCGAGAAAGAGGTCAACCGTCGAATCCGACTCGGCTGGGCAGCGTTTGGGAAGTTGCGCGGTGTCTTCTCGTCCAACTTACCGCAGTGTCTCAAGACGAAAGTCTATGAACAGTGTGTGTTGCCAGTGATGACATATGGCTCTGAGACGTGGTCGCTTACAATGGGCCTTATCAGAAAGCTTACAGTCACTCAAAGGGCAATGGAGAGGGCTATGCTCGGAGTTTCCTTGCGTGATCGAATCAGAAACGTAGAGATCCGCAGGAGAACCAGGGTTACCGACATAGCCCGAAGAATTGCCAAACTTAAGTGGCAGTGGGCAGGGCACATTGCTCGCAGAACGGATGGCCGATGGGGCAGAAAGGTTCTGGAATGGCGACCGCGAACCGGAAAACGTTGCGTTGGAAGGCCTCCCACCAGGTGGACCGATGACCTGGTGAAGGTTGCGGGGATCCGCTGGTTGCGAGATGCACGGGACCGGTCAATGTGGCGACGCTTGGGGGAGGCCTATGTCCAGCAGTGGACGTCTTTCGGCTGATATGATTGATTGATTGATTGAGGTCTACCAGAATCTCATGGCAAATGTGGAAATAAAAATTTGTTGTGTGCAATACTGGGGAAATTGGATTAAACGATCTTGATACTGTTTAATTTTTATTTATGTCTTTAGTATTAATGAACATGAGGTACCTATATTATAGTAGTCACAGCGGATCTTTGTGTCTTTGGACTTGGTCCTGCCAACCATTGCGTAAGAAACAGTTTGTCATCGAGTATACTGCATAGAGTAAGCGAGATAGGACGATGTGTCATACATAAGCGAGTGAAAGAGACAGTTATACAATGCTATCTTCACCTTCAACATTGACACAAAAATAGTTACTGCGCGGGGTCTTGCAACCAATTCAGAGACACAAAGATCCACTTTGAGTATTATAGGTATGTGTATGAATAATGTTGTTATACATCGGGTTCTTAACATAGGAAAAATAAATCAATTGAATATTAATTTATGTACAAATTTATTATAAATCATTTAAATCATACTAATAACTTAAAACCTCATTCAGAACTAGAAAACTAGAATACGATTGCATAAACTCCACTGGCATTTCAAAAACTTGTATCTTTGTAGTTTTATGTCATCTCTCTCCATCAAAATGGTTCTTTTTCATTGGCATTTAACATATTCAAACCCAATCTCTTTATGTATAAAGTCTGTAAATAATAAAATTTTCATGTTACTTTTAGTCATTCATCATCATCAGTCTATATATACTTTTTTTATGTTAGTTTTATGGCCTGGTTGCTAGGACCTTTTAGCCACGTCTTTGGAAAGAGTTTTGGATCTTATATTTATTTTTGAGCATGCTTTAGAATGCGGATGTAACAGATTCTAATGTTTTTTGGAGTATTTAGCAGCAAATTGTATCGAGTCAGTCTTCCCAGTAAGCTTTGCAGAGGCAGTCAATACTACAATAAAATACGCCGCTCTACTATCCCGAGATCGCTTCTGTCAATGATTTTACAAATTGTCCAGTTGCGTAGACAGTTGAGACACAAAACTACACCAATATTATATCACAATATCCACTAGGAATCAATTTGCAAATAATATTAACAGCCAATGAACTTCACTCGACAAAATCCCGCCAAAAACTCCCGTCTATATACACGTCCCACTGCAGGGCGCAGATTATTACTTAATATTTTTCTTACGTCAAAGATTCTCAATCTCCGTTAAAATCAATATCTTGTCAAAGAATTAGTAACAGTTACATTACTGTTGCCATTTCCTGCCGGCCATCATTCGATGTGCCCTGACCTACGATTTACCATATAATAGTAATGGAAAGAAATAAAAATGAAGTAAGAAAAATATAAAATAAACTAAAAGTATCAAAACAAGTCAGTCCAACTCACCGGTCCACTCTACGACGCACTTTAAAATCAAAGATTGAGTTTGATTTACGCCTTCTTCTTTCCTTATTTTATGATACACATTGAAAACAATATGTCTCGCTTGAGATCGAAGTGGGTTTTTCGACATTTTCACAAAAATAACAAATTTTCATGATAATATCAAAAAAATTCAGCAGCGGTTGACACATCAAGTACTTTGATTTGACAGGTGACAATTGACATTGCCATATGAAAATCACAATTAAAAAAAAAAAAAAATGCCATGAGATTCTGGTAGACCTAAATCATTACAAATAATTTGTTTTTCTTTAAGAGGAACCTATTGTTTTGAAAATTGTTTTCAGTTTCAGCCTGTGGTCAGCTTGATATTTTCTGTGGCCCAAAAGGCTTTGTGCGTACGGGTAGGATGTCCACCATATACCGATGACGCATCGCCGTTTGTGTCCGATGATGGAACGGGCTAGGCGGATTCAAATTGTGCAGTTCCATCGCACACTCCCCGAAATGTAGCCGTTACAAAACAGACAGACTGGCAGATGCTACTATTTTTATCCGACTGCCGAAGGAGGTTAATGTGTTTAGTCTATGTATGTATTTATGTATGTTTGTTCCTATGTGGCGTTCCAAAGTGCAAACGCGTTGGCCGATTTTTATGATTCGTACGTCAATCGTCTTAACCTTGCAAGTGTCACTGGCTATATTTAAATTGGAAAATAGAAAAATGGCGGCTTTTGGGCGCCATATTGTGGGGCCCAATTTTTTCTTCTTCCAAACCCATCGTGTGGGGTATCAAAATAAAGGGTTTTAAGAGGTGATTTCAAAAATATATAACACTTATATGTTTAAATATACCTAATTTGAAAAAAATGTTAACTAAAAGTGTTAAATAAAAAAAGTTAATTAAAAACGCCAAAAAACCCGACTGCTTAGAAAGCGAACTGAAAAGACGTAAACAAGAAGAAAATCATGCTGTGCAGTCGGAAGATACATCTGGTTTTGGTCGCGAATATACGTTCAGGTCAGATCAAGACTACTTGCCAGATTAAAAAATCTAAAGAAAAACATTAAGATTTTTACACCAAGTTTTTGAGACAAGAAACTGTGGTAAGTAGGTATACATACGTCAGCTGTCCAGTTCCTGGTCTGCTTGTCCATCATGAGATACTGCATCACATTCTCTGCAAACGACGGTTCTACGTCCTCGGAGTATATTGATGGCTGCGGTCTGTATGCAAAAATATTGATTGTAATATTTATTTGTCTATTTTATTTGTATATGTGCATTAGTCTCTCTGCTTGGCGTTTGTGGACTATGAGAAAGACTTGGGCTATAATGCAGTCTCTCCAACGGTGCCAAATCGACTACCGGTACATCGAAGATTTGGAAGTGTTTGTAAAAAACGCCACCATGTGAGTTCGACTTCAGGATCAGATCTCGGAACCTATCATTCTGCAGTGAAGTGTGAAACAGAGAGAAGTCATATCTCCAAATCGGTTCACCGCTGCACTGAAGGACGTCTTCAAGGTTCAGGACTGGAGAGGGCTATGCATTAACGTCAATGGCGAGTACATCACTCACCTTCGGTTTGCCGACGATAAAGTGGTCGTTTCTGAGACCATAGAGGACCTCAGTACAATGTTCGATGACCTCAGTAGAGCTCCCAAAGGAGTGGATCTTAAAATGAACATGGACAAAACTAAGGTGATGTTGAATGCCCATGTTACACCCACTCCTATCAAGGTCGACTATGCCTACCTGGGACAAACGATCCAGTTGGGTAGGGCCAAGTTCGAGAAAGACGTCAACCGTCGAAACCGACTCGGCTAGGGAGCGTTCGGGAAGGTAGCGCGGTTCTATGACCAGTGTGTGTTGCCAGTTATGACATATGGTTCTGAGACGCGATCACTTACCCAAAGGGCAATGGAGAGGGCCATGCTCGGAGTATCCTTGCGTGATCGAATCAGAAATGTAGAGATCCGCAAGAGAACCAGGGTTACTGACAAAGCCCGAAGAATTGCTAAACATAAGTGTCAGTGGGCAGGGCACATTGCTCGCAGAACGGATGGCCGATGGGGCAGAAAAGTTCTGGAGTGGTGACCGCGAACCGGAAGTCGTTGCGTTGGAAGGCCTCCCGCGGGGATCCGCTGGATGCGGGACGCACGGGATCGGTCAATGTGACGACGCTTAGGGGAGGCCTATGTCCAGCAGTGGACTTCTTTCGGCTGATATGATGATAATGAGTTCTTAAGTTAGGATTTTATAAACTTTGTATTTTGATAAATATAATCTTACTAATATTTTAAATGTGAAAGTTTGGATGGACGTGTGTGGGGATGTATGCTTTTCAATCACGCCAAAACGGCTGAACGGATCTGGATGAAATTTGGCACAGAGATAGATTAAAGTCTGGAATAGCACAGGCTACTTTTCATCACGGGATACTTATGTTTTCTTGGGATAATAAAACACGATTCACACGAGCGAAGCCGCTAGCAGAAACTAATTAATAATAAAAGACCAACGAGTTCTGAGTTACGTCGGTCACATCGCCCGGAGACAGCCAGACAACCTGGAAAACCACGCGAACGTTTATCCACTCGCTGGTCTGACTAGATCAGGGCCATTACAGGACTCACGGTGACCTGCCTGTGAACTGCCCTGAGAAGTGCCGAAGACAGGGTGGCTTGGAAGCAGCTCCTTCTTGACTCCGTCAAAGCTTTCCAAGACGGGTACGACCTTCAGTCAACGTATAAGAAGAGAAGACTTATACTAACACTAAGAATTCTGTAGATCCGTTATACAAGTGGCCGTCCAGTTTGAGGTTGATCTCGTTGTCTGGCGGCGGCCGTAGCATGGAGAAGCCCATGGCTAGGGTTATGAACAGCGCGGGCAGGACGATCAACATGAACAGCAGCCATCTGGTGAACAAGAAACGTTGTAGTAAAGTTTTATTTATAGAAAGACGTTGATTTATGTCACGGTCGGTAATTTATAGTAACGGTATTGAACAGACTTTTTTTTATCAGGAATCAAAATTTTTGTTATGTTACTAAAAGAGTTATGAATATAAGTATTGATGAATGGAGAGGGAGGGGTAGGCCAAAGAAAAGATGGATGGACTGTGTGAGGAGTGATATAAAAGAAAAGGGAGTCAGTGATAGCGTGACGTGTGACAGGACAGTATGGAAGAAGAAAACGTATTGCGCCGACCCCAATTAACATGGAACAAGGGCAGGAAGATGATGATAATTCAAAGATTTTGTAAAGAGGGCAAATCAGTTAGGAGGCTAAGCATTATGTTAGCTAGCTTAGCTCACCTAGTACAAGTTAAGCTAAAGACCTATTGACATTAGCAAATTGTTAAATAAAAGTGTTTCCCACAACCGCTATTATTTCCTTCTTTTAAACGGCGAAGTTTCGATTGGCAACCAAAGTTGACTTACAACAAGTAAAATTTCAAAATTTGAAAACCCCCGACACATTTGTCTTGCGAAAACACCCCGATTCAAACAGTTAAACGCGCATAACTTTTGAACGGTTGAACCGATTTAACTCAAACATAGCTAAGAACACTCTCGACAAAATCACCTTTCAAACAAAAGAAACTAAATTAAAATCGGTTCATCCGTTGAGGCGCTATGGTGCCACAGACAGACACACAGATACACAGCAACACACGTGAAACTTATAACACCCCTCTTTTTCCGCCGGGGGTTAAACACCCCTCTTTTTCCGCCGGGGGTTAAAAAATATTGTTATTAAAGAAACTTGCGTGATTGAGTTTGCTGGGATTATTGACACTTTTAGAATTACTTACGGACTGTGCGGGAGGTGATTTCTGCAAATTGTTTTGCTAGTCTAGACTTTTCTTAATTTTCTAACTAGGCGACAGCAATGTTGCTAGGCTAGGTGGAAGTAGCCTTTCCGAAATAAAAACAACTTTGTATTAGAAGTTTTACTACCCAATACATACCCATTCCGAATATGATGTATGTATCTGGCGTGCAGGAGCGCCAAAAACTGCTGCCAGGGGGTACCCTTCAGTGGACCTTCGGGCGGCACTAGCTCTTGGGCTGCAGCGTCTGTTCTGATGCTGGATGACGAGTTGCTCTTGGATGGACAGCCTTCGGGTACTGAGGGAGGAATGCGAATATGTCCACATCAAGTTACTCCATGATAGTATTGTGCAGCAGTCAGCATCTTTTGCTGAATTATGATGATTAGGTAAGATTCTGGATATTGCGAAACCGTAGTTTTTGCAACTAAAATTTAGCGTGGTGAAAATCGACACTGTGCTTTACAAATAATATAAGATTGTTCGTTGGTAAGCGCATCACTTGAGAAGGGCTGGACCGATTTGAGTTCTTTTTACTTTTGTTTAAAAATAATAAAAGTTGTCCGGAAAACTGTTGTTTTTATGACGCAGTTCGGACCGGACAACGGCTTTTTTTAGGTCAGAGTTTATTATTTTCCTGTAAAACTACACGAAATATGTCTTACGGTATTCGATTCCATTCTGCGGCGCGTCGGCTTGCTGGCAGATGTTGAAGAACACCTGCTCCAGGCTGCTGCAGTCCAGCGTGTAGGTCTTGAAGCCCAGAGACGACTGCGTGGCTTCCAGCACCGAGCAAAGTTGTAGGAAACTGAAGGAAGAAACATTATCATTATACGAGTATTATGTGTTAAACTGTCCATTGAAACATTTACGACGCCTTTTTTGTTCTTAGCATTATTCTTGCACAATACTTTGCACTGGCAACTAATATAAATGAAACTCAGTCGAAAGTCACTTATACTTTATGGCTATTCCAAATGCAAGTCTGAAGCGTAAAACACAATTTTAGATATTATAATAAACATAGGTACCTTTTGTATATTTTTTTGTTTACGGAGTGAAACCTTCAGATGGGGCCTAGACTTTTGGGGAAAAGACCAGGAATTGTGGGATTTTTACTTCACTAAAACGACCCCAGTGATCACCATCCGCACCTGGGCCCCGTGGCCTGTTAAAAGACCACCCAGAAACCCCCTCTGTGCAACGCCTGTTAGGGCACATCCCTGGGAAGGCTGAAAACGCGCCTCCCCCATCCTGTGATCACTGTCCTGCAGTATTTCCTGAAGTAACTCGGTGGGCGGACATAGTCCCAAATATGACCGCCCGCGACCCCGGAGTCCAGCGTGTTTATAAGGCTGGCGGTTTTTCGGCGTTTTAGGAATCAAGGTGGTTGTCTCCCCGACGCCGTCTTCTACGTGCGGGATCGGCCCTCATGATCCCACGCGGCGGCCTCCTTCTTGGCCGTTACGGTCTCACAGAAGGAGATCATTTTCTTACAATTTTCTGTCTCTGCCAGCATGGCCCTCACAGCTGCTGATCTACGATCCTGGCGACAAAGACCTGCCGCTCAGAGGCCCACGACGGGCACTCCTCGAGCGTGTGCTGTGCAGAATCAAGGTAACCGCCACAATGGTAGCAATTTGCCTTGATCTCTCGCATAAACCACATTGAGTGTCACTGGTACCAGAAGTAACATCGATACTCGGTCGCTATAGAGTTCAAAAGTATATCTACTTGTTAGCTACTTTAGCTACTTGCCTGATAAGTTCGGACTGTAAGACTGTTCGCTTTTTGAACCGAGTAAGTCTGCATGCGTATAACAGCGTGGTAATTTTAAGTTTCCTAAAGGTCGTTTCCTTAATTGTTCGCTATTATCGTGTCCAAAAGTGCCTATGCTATAAAATTAAAACATTATAAAATCTACTCACTTATTATTCAATCCATTGCCATCGAAAAATGGCAGACATATTTCCACTTCAAGTCCGTTCACGTCCACCACGTTGGCATTCTTCACGACATCCCTGACCAGGGTCAGCAGCTGCTTGGTCTTCTCCTCCTGGCTGGTCTCCTCCCAGGTCTCTTCGTGATCAGAGTCGCGGGAAGGGTATATCACTGTCAGCTTGTAGCCGTTGCCAAGGGTGCGTTTGATCTCGATGGGGGAGCCGGTTGTGTGGATTTGGCCCTGGGGAAAATTAAATGTTTGGTTATTGATATATTTAATTTACTTACACACATAAGCTCACGTCTTGTTCCTAGGGGGTAGGCAGAAACTTCTTCATAAATCACGACTTTATGTAAAATATTTTTAACTTATAAACATAAACGTCTTTCAATTTATAGACGAGAAAATATTCAAAAACGTTTAAAACCTGAAAAAATATAGTTTTCTAGTACTTAAGAGTCTCTGAGCTAAGCTGCGGACGGACAGATGGACAGAGCGAAACTATAAGGGTTCCTTGTTGACTTCGGAACCCTAAAAAGCGGCCTTCATTATAAATATAAGTTATTAGTTGTGTACGTGTGTGACTGTGGCAAAGGGCTTTTCAAACAGTATTATGCTGTTTAATGACGGTCGAAAACAGCACATGCACACACACTGCTGATTTTAAGTTTTCACAGAAAATTAATAAAGCCAAGAAAAATGTTTCTCATTTGAATTTATGAATTAATACTGAATATATAAATTTTAACGTCTTTCATTTTAAAGACGAGAAAACAGTCTCGAAAATATTAAACCTTTAAAATAATCAGGAGGAAATACATCCAAACCCTTCAAAAACTTTCAAAATATGCAAAAAGAGATTTCCTAAACCCTCAAAGTTTTTCTTAAAAATGTTTTCTATTTAATTTTCGAGGCAATAAAATGTTCTCGAACATTTTAAATCTATACTTTAATAATATTATAAAACTGAAGAGTTTGTTTGTTTGTTTGAACGCGCTAGTCTCAGGAACTACTGGTCGGAATTGAAAAAAATCTTTTTGTGTTGGATAGTTCATTTATAGAGGAAGGTTATAAGCTATATAACATCACGTTACGACCAATAGGAGCGGAGCATAAATGAAAAATGTAGCAAAAACGGGCAAAAATAATCTTTTTTGAGAGCTTCCGAAAACGGTTTAAGTTATGCAACAATCATGAATGTAGGTAGGTAGGGTAGATGGGTAGGCAGGTAGCCAGTCGGCGGGGACGAAGCCGCGTGGGACAGCTAGCCTTATAAAAGAATACATATTAAAAACTAGAAAATTCTTCAAAAAAAACTTCCAGTAAATGCAAAAAGAGGTTTTTCAAGCACATCTTTAAAAACATTCTCAAAAAAAAACAACAAAAGGAGGTCAAAGAG
The DNA here is from genome assembly GCA_949775005.1 of Orthosia gothica. Lineage (NCBI taxonomy): Eukaryota > Metazoa > Arthropoda > Insecta > Lepidoptera > Noctuidae > Orthosia > Orthosia gothica. The sequence goes on along the minus strand of OX459040.1, from coordinate 7,020,661 downwards.
GCTACTGCCGTTGGGTTGAAACACAAGAGTCTCTATCATCATTAACTGATTCAGTATTCGTGTATTCTATTATTATTATTCGTAGATGATTGCTTAACGCGTAGCATGTTTGTGGCAGGACTTGGACCGGCTCCTGCCAGACCGGTTGCCGGAGTAGCCACGGACCTCATGATACATGTCACGAACTTTGGGCTTCGCTAGAAACTGGCGTGAAAACTTCGCTTGCGAGATGCAGGATCCCAACTTTCAGAATTTAGTACAGCAACCCCATGTAACTTTATTGGTATATTTTGATTCAGTAGGTAATCCAATCGGTTAAAGATTCCTCTAGTAATTTTTGTTTCGGTTTAAAATAAAGATGTTCTTGTTTATTTTCATAAACGGTTTCTGAAAATTCAGAAATGGTTTTTCCTACAAGGGTGAGTGAGATGGATACATGTTTGAGCCTGTGTTGCCACCCTACCATTTCCACCCCAGCTACCCTCGCCAGTAGTAACTCCGCCCAGTTATTGATTTTAGGGTGAATTACTTTCGCTTTCAGTTGTAATACTCCGCGAAAGTACTAAAGTATTAGTAACTTTTAGTTTGTATTGTTTTCATTGCAAGTAAAACAATGAATTCAACGTTGAGGAAAATTTCTTGGACAATTTTAAGACGATGGTGAAAATAATATGAAGAGATGTAAAAATATCTTAAAACTTCAGTAGTAGCACTATGCGCCAATCGAAACTACATCATATGCTACGACGTAGCAAGGTGCGAGTTAAATCGTAGCACAGTGAGAGCTACGCCGTAGCGGTGCTACGATAAGAAAGTCGCAGTAGAAAGCTTTCAGAATGAACTTGAACTTTCTATTGTGAATATGTAATAATAATAATAAAATATTCATATTGACACAAAGAAAAAAGTTATACATTTCCATTTGAAACCTTGACTACTGTGCTAGATGAGACCTGTGTTACAGGAGTCAGTGTCCTCACCCGTTATGGTACTTGTGTTCACAACATTTTATAGCATAGGTATGTTTTGTAATACATTTTGTATATATCGATTTATTTGTAGTGTTTCTATTTGCTTTTGAAAGTTATTCTGCTGGTTTGCCTTCTACTTAATTTTTCACGAAGTGCAATTGAAATGTTCGATATAAATTTTATTTCCATGGTATTGGCTTTGTTTAAAAGATATTCTTATATGCCTTTAGTGCTGAAACATGATTTCGGACATACCACGGCTGGATCGAATGAAGCGTAATCGGGCAAAAAACACCAGAATTTTAACGTCAATAGAGAGCGCTATGGAGCTATGATTGCCGACTTCTTTGTGCCTCATCATAATCATCATATCAGCAGAAAGACGTCCACTGCTGGACATATGCCTCCCCCAAGAGTCGCCGCTTTGACCGGTCCCGTGCGTTTCGCATGCAGCGAGACCTGTTGTTGGATGGTATTGATGTGGCAGACCTTTGGTTTCGACAAGATGATGCAACATGCCACACAACGCGCGACACCATCAATTTATTGCGGGAAACATTTGTTGAGCGCATATTTTTGCATAATGGACCTGTGGATTATTTTCTTTGGGGATATGTGAAGTCACTAGTCTACGCAGATAAACCACAGGCCACTTGGAAGTCAACATTCGTCGCGTTATTGCCGATATACGGCCCCAGTTGCTCAATAGATAGTCGAGTGGTCGAAAATTGGACTGCCCGATTACGCTTCATTTGAGCCAGGAGTGGCATCCATTTACCCGAAATCATGTTTAAACATTAATGGCATAAGAATATATTTTAAACAAAGCCTATACCATGGCAATAAAATTTACTTTTACGTGTTTTATTTCTTTTTAAAAACGAACTCTAAAAAAAGTCTTTAAAAGTGCGGTACTTTTTTCAGCGAATAATTTTTTACCTTCGGCCAATCATGCGGGCAGGAAAGCTGAAAGATAATATATTATATGTGGGTGGCCTTTGCCCAGCAGTGGGACAGCTTCGGATAAATTTAAAAAATGTTACCTTGTGCATGATGACGATCTGGTCGCTAAGCAATTCTGCCTCGTCAAGGTGATGCGTGGTCAGCAGGATGGTGCGGTCTTCCTTCAGCTTCACTATCATTGACCAGATGTCCCTGGTAATAAAAATATGTCAGACTCCTTTTTCTTTTTCTAAGGAGTAGGTAGGTAGGCCAGTCTGTATAGTGGTACTAAAATTTAGTAATCACGTTAATAGGATGATCGCCAGTAGAATCTGACTGTCTGCTAATAAGAATACCATGTAGAAACTTCTGTATTAACGACATGATATATTAACTGAAAACTATTTTTTAGTTCACTAGGAACTTGTGAAGAATAGTTTAGGTCTTTTGTAACTATTTGACCTATAAGAAGTGATGAATTAGCACATATTCTAACAGTGAAGGACAGCATACCTCCTAGCAGCAGGGTCCACTCCGGCAGTGGGTTCGTCCAAGGACACGAGGTGCGGCTTGCCGATGAAGGCCAGCGCCACACACAGGCGCCTCCTGGTGCCACCTGAGAGTCGTGATACCGGCTCCGAGCATACTGCTCCAAGGGACAGCACTTCCAGCATTCTGGAAAAGATGTAGTGTTTAGATACTTAGACACCATTTTAAGCAGTGTATAGACTCGTCTGAGGCTATAACGTTTAGGTCCAGTTTATATGCAGTTGACGTACCTGCCTACCAGTAGCGTATTAACCTTTTACCATTGAGGCCAAGAGGGCACTGCTCTTCTCTCCTGTAGTTCTGTAACTTCTTGTCTGTCAAAATAAAATTGAACCTTACCCAGGCTGGGAGCTAACATTTTCGTTTAGCGGTCCGGTAGACTGTAGCTGACCTCAACATAGTTGGGAAGAACGGCAGATTCACCTGCCACTGTACGTACTCGCATACTCCAGCAGCACGTCGCGCTGTGCTCACCTGTCCACCTCGTGCTGCACCTCGTGCGCCTGCTTGCCGCTCTTGAGCTGCGCGTACAGCTGCACGTGCTCGCGCGCGCTCATGTACTCCAGCAGCACGTCGCGCTGTGCTCACCTGTCCACCTCGTGCTGCACCTCGTGCGCCTGCTTGCCGCTCTTGAGCTGCGCGTACAGCTGCACGTGCTCGCGCGCGCTCATGTACTCCAGCAGCACGTCGCGCTGTGCTCACCTGTCCACCTCGTGCTGCACCTCGTGCGCCTGCTTGCCGCTCTTGAGCTGCGCGTACAGCTGCACGTGCTCGCGCGCGCTCATGTACTCCAGCAGCACGTCGCGCTGTGCTCACCTGTCCACCTCGTGCTGCACCTCGTGCGCCTGCTTGCCGCTCTTGAGCTGCGCGTACAGCTGCACGTGCTCGCGCGCGCTCATGTACTCCAGCAGCACGTCGCGCTGTGCTCACCTGTCCACCTCGTGCTGCACCTCGTGCGCCTGCTTGCCGCTCTTGAGCTGCGCGTACAGCTGCACGTGCTCGCGCGCGCTCATGTACTCCAGCAGCACGTCGCGCTGTGCTCACCTGTCCACCTCGTGCTGCACCTCGTGCGCCTGCTTGCCGCTCTTGAGCTGCGCGTACAGCTGCACGTGCTCGCGCGCGCTCATGTACTCCAGCAGCACGTCGCGCTGTGCTCACCTGTCCACCTCGTGCTGCACCTCGTGCGCCTGCTTGCCGCTCTTGAGCTGCGCGTACAGCTGCACGTGCTCGCGCGCGCTCATGTACTCCAGCAGCACGTCGCGCTGCGGGCACACGCCCAGCTGCGTGCCCGTGCCGTCCGAGCGCACGATCACGTGCCCCTTGGTAGGTTTCAGCATGCCTGTCAGGATTTTACTGTGGGGAAATTGTCAGGATTAGGACGTGATTTTTTAGGGATTTGTGATTCAATATGTATTGAATCACGAATCCCTAAAAAACGTGAGACATGGCTTTAAAAATCATCAACTGTTACAGTTATCATACTGACTGCAACGTATTCCAGCTAAAGTGTAGAATTGCTACACCGTAGTTGGGCTTCAAAGTTGGGCAGAGCTCGACTACGACGTATATCGGTCACGCTGAAGTTCGGCTACTAAATTAGCATGGCGGCAAAGTTTGATTACCGCATGTTTTGTCTTCGGCTACGGCGTAGTTCAGATACGGCGAAACTAGGCTATGGCGTTGTTATAGCTTAGAGCGACGAAGGGCGAAGTATATCTACCTCAAATTTAAATCAATATTTGAATCCCACTTACATAAGCGTAGTCTTCCCTGCCCCGTTATGTCCCAGCAGCGTGGTGATCTGACCCTTATGCAGTTCAATGGACACATTGTCGAGCGCCACCTTGGGTCTTCTCGATCCTTCTCCGTAGATCTTGGTGACGTTGACTATGCTGACTCCCGCCTTCTCGTCCGTGGTCGTGCAGTGGGTTATATTGCTTGTCAGGGTTTTTATTCCTGTGGTAAGAAATTAATTGTGTTTGATTGTAAGCAAGGTACGGTAAAAAAATTATATCATGTAGGGCTTTGACAGACTTGATTCTTTTAGCATTGACGATTGGCAATTTTGCACCAGATTCTTCATCGCGTTTTGGATACTACTTCAGATATCGTGTCTACTGGGCCTAATATATTTCAAGAATTATACCCTTTTGTTCCACCTTATTTCTAGACTTAAAACAAAATTTGAGCTATATCCACAGTGTGGCCTTTACTCTGACGTGTCAAAACTATTACGGTGGTCAGAGAGAGACGGAACTATATCAGAACAAAGAACACTGTACCTTTTTCACAGCGGAATCATGGTGGCGTTGACACAGTATAGTACGGCTCCAAAATGAATGGCAAAACTGGCGAATTATTTATCAAACTAGACAAATAAATATCACTAAAGACTTTATCAACAACCATGCTCACTGTCCCAGGACTTACCAAAGTATCTGTCAATGATCTTCCCGATGATGAAGTACAGCACAGCATCCACACACATCATGATGGCCGCGAGCCCTATGCTCATGTCGTCACTGTCGTCCGGCGACGCCCACAGCGCCGCCCAGCGCGCGCCCGTGCCGTGCGCCTCGAAGCGCGTGATGAACAGGAATGCGTAGCACAGGGACGACGACATTGAGAGGCACTAAAAGACAACGGTAGCTTAATATGAAGAACTAGCCAATACCACGGCTACTCCAGTGTAAAAGTTAGAAATTATCCCAAAACCCGAATAAAAAGTGTTTTATTTGTTATTCAGCCTAAAAACTATATATGTGGGTCAAGTTTCATCCGAATCCGTTCAGTAGTTTTTGCGTGAAAAAGAATAACAAACATCCATAAATCCTCATAAAATTTCGAATTTATAATACTTTTAGTATGGTAGGATGCATTTAAAAGTGTAGCAGAGATGGTGCAATCCAAATCATATTAATAATAAGTTGGTTACGGTTCAAAAAAATACAGTACAAAAACTTACGACAAACATTTTCAAAGAGCTATACAGCACAGCCTCCAGCGACAGGATAATGATGAACGGCATGAAGCTGACCAGGTACATGATGGCAGAGAACACGGCAGCCAGGCTAGCCGAGCTGAACAGCCTTGAGAGCATGTAGCTGTGGGCGAAACGAAGAGTTAGATTTTATAGTGGAAGGTTTGCAGAGCGATTTGCTAAATGACACAGTATCTTCATCATTTCAGCCTCAAGACCGCTGGCGTCCCACAATTGTCGCCACGTTGACCTGTCCTGTGCGTCTCGCATCCAGCGGATTCCAGCAGCCTTAACCAGTTCATCGCTCCACCTAGTGGGAGGACTTCCAAGGTTCCGTCTTCTGGCCTCAGATGAACGAAGATCTAGATGTTGCTACAAACCTAATAATATCCTAAAAAGTGGGTGTTGATAGTCCCAAGAGGTTTGATGGATTTCTACTTACCAGAAACTAAGCACAGACAGTCCGAATATGAAGAGAAGCGAGAACACGAGGCTGGGGTCAGAGTTGGGCAGGATGTGGCACAGGTACAGGATCAAGGTCACGCTGATGCAAGTCAGGGTCATCTCCGCGAAACAAGAGATGAACCAGGAGAGCGTGTGCCAGCGGAGGTCTACACCCATCACCGACATGAGCTGGGGACAAGTCGCGAAGTTCATTGTGACTGTTTATAACTTTTTTATTACATGCAAGTTAAAGATACAACAATCGAATTTCAATTAGACCAATTTTGCTGCTTCTATTCCGGTATATTTATTGCGATTTGGTCACACGATCAAAGGGAATGGATTTCAAGATTATTGATATAGTTGTCATATAACTCTAGTCAAACGTAATATTTGGAGCACTCGAAATTATTTCAGCAGAGATTTTTTATACGACAATCTTCGATCACTGAGTTGCCCTGTTATTTGGTATTTTGTCTCAAAAGGGGGCAGAGAGGAAACCTCAATAAAATTCTTCCAGGTAAGTTTTAATACCTATTGACTAAAGACTTACCATAGTGTTGCCGGTCTCCTTGTCGGACACGATGAACCTCACGGCGGACGCTACAGTGAACAGCAGGGAGAAGAAGAACGCCACGATCAGCGACTGAGATTCGTACAGGGAAGTCTGGAAGCTATGAGAATATACGGGTACCTATTAATATTTATATAATTTGTACTGAAACGGAATTACACATATTCGTTAAGGTCCTTAAGCTCCATTAATTGAGTGAACATTAGCTGTATTTGATGCAGTTTACAATGTCGTTTACGGAAACAATAGCGGACCCATATGAAAATCTTGTGAAATGCCAGAAGTTGAATAATAATAAAAGGGATACTGATATTCGTTTACTACGACGTTTTCTTTTAGTCCGATAAGATTTGAAGCAGTGGCAGAAGGAAACTCGCTGAATATATTGTCATAAGATCTTGGAGTAGGATCTTGTGGTCTACTTTGTCGAAGGCGCTGCTAAAGTCTGTGTAAATGGAGTCAACTTATGTGCGAAAGTCAATAAATCTGCTGAAGTAATTGACATAAGATAGTCGTGATGAATCTATGATTAAAATGATATAAAATAATACTCACTAGTCCTTCCTATAGCACGGGTAAGGCGCCTGCTGCGTGTACACCGCCCAGTCCATCTCTTCCTCAATCTCTCTCTTGCTTCGAGTGGAGTTGTGTGAGAGTCTGATGATGGCCTTGTCCACGATGTCTTGGATCTGCACGAAGCCGCGGAAGTAACGCATGTGCTCGATGAAGCTGGATTCAGGACCTGGGATCCAGAGGCTAGGGGAGAAAGGAAAGTTTTAGGTATCTGACGTAATATTACAAAATAGTACAGTACAAACAATTTTTAAATGTCCCTTCGCAAACTTCGTGTTTCGTCAGTCGTCGGATTTCTATCAGTTACCCTTTGGGCTCTTTGCACTTGGTGCAGACCGGACGCTCTCAATCAGCTTGGAAGTATTTCGAGTTCTAATACTCTTTTAAAGTGATGTAATTTATTTAAAAAATGGGAGGAAAGCTGCTATTTTTACAGCTCTATATATTTCACAAGGAAATCTAAGTAAAACAACAATAAAGTACTTAGTTCTAAATTCAAATACACGATAAATCTAATAATTGATGGACATGGCAATTAGCATTCGTTTGTGTTCGGAAGTTCGATGATTTTCGAGGCACATTAAGAAAATATTTGTACTATGTGTGTAATTGTTTGTAGGAGGTAATCTCTGGGAATTCTAATAAAATTACGAAAATGCCTACAATATCGCTACTAGGCTGTTTTTAATCCGTAAAAAATATTAGCTCCTTTTTATAGGACACAGAATGAAAGTCACGGCAAACAGCTAGAGTTTTATATAACTTTTACTTTTGGCTGTCAATTGGTCATAAAAATTAAGATTGAAAGAAAACAAGATGTCAACATGATGTTTTTTTATCAACCGGATACGTTATTAAAAATTGAAAAAACTACTTGACTACTAACTACTACTTATAGGTTAACCGAGCATTGTCCGGCAATGGTGAAAAAGGCCATGCCATCCTGAGTACATACGAAATACAATTAGAAAATACGTACTAGTCTTTAAGTCTACTAGTAGTGGGTGCATTATCGATATCCATCCTGATCTTATACTCCACGTTAGTAAGAGAACCGCCTTGTTCTTCGCTGTTCATGAACACCACACCTACGGAAAAAAGTAATGTTGTTGAGAACAGTTATAATAGTAGATAGAGATAGAGAAGATAGAGATATGGTATTAGAGTCATTATATATATATATGCAACCGGTTAATCTGGAAGCCAACACCAAAATAGTTGGGAAAAGCCTTGCCAGAAGGGAGTTTGTTGTATCAATTATTCTTCCCAACTAAAAGGCTAGGAAGAGGTGACGGGCGGGCATTTTGGGGTCTACCAAAATCCACGCCCGTCACCATTTCCTAGAGTTGTAAAATTACTGATTCTCAGCCAGAATTATTTGACTTTGATTTCTTACCAGCGGAGAATTCGTTGACCAAGCTGAGCTGAGCCGCTTCGTGCGACATTTGCAGCTCGCTTGACGAGGGTATGAACCGGTTGAGGTTCATGCAGTGCATCAGGTCTGATAACTTTGATATGGTGCCGCCGAAACTCTGGAAAGTATGGCATAATAAAATATTGATGACAGAAAAAAAACAGTTACAAAGATGTCCGTATGGATTGAAGAGCTTCTTCGGATTTGAAAAGGAAAATTAATTTCTGGAATTTGTTAGAAAATATATGAAGAATTATATCAATGTAGAAGTAGCTGCTCAATCTAAACATCTAAACTAAAAAGGCCTCGTCAAATAAACAGCAAACCGATACCGCGGCGAAGCGTTTTATTTTGTAATGTATGGTATCGTTTGAATCAAGTCCGAAAGTTAGAAAAACGAAAGCTAACCATACAAGCCGATACCGCGGCGAACCGAAAGTCTTGAGACGCCATGACAAACCAAAGGCGTGCGCGCGAAGCGAGGCGTGAGCGAGATTATTGTATTAGCTGCCCGGCGAGCATGGCCTACTGTGACATCGCTTAAGTCACACTTTTAATCACAGTTTGGGCAATAAACTCATTTTGTCTTAAATGCTAGCACGGCGGCGTGAGATATTTTCTTGACTTGTGGCATAACTTCTTGACGTTTATTTTTTTCTTTTTCGGAAATTTTCCAATTTTATTGTAGTTTCGGTTTAACCTTGGCCATAAAAACCATTTATGTTCTGAGAAGCATAGCCCTACGACGCACTGTTGCCGAATTATGGGCCTCCGTATCTTATTTTATTTTGCATATTTCCAAAATGATATCTCGAAAACGGTATGTCCTAGGCCAAAAATAACCAAAATTTAGTCCCCCCCTTTGTCACCCCCATGTTAGCAGCATCCCGACATGAATTACAAGTTTTTTGTTTTTTTACATTGCTTGGTTTTTGACTCGGTCATGACAAGTTATGATTCAATGTGTCATTTGTCTTAAATGCTAGCACGGGACAACCATGTGACATAATTTACAGGCGCGACTTGCTTTTCTTGTTGTTGACTTCATAGTGCGACATAATTTGAATAGACGACCAAATAAAATAATACGTAAAAAAGTATGCCGTTCATACAGCTAAACAACTTTTAATTTTGTTGGGAATAAATTATTATTTGACCCACGACCATAGACTTATGCACACTTTATTTTTCTTTGTTTGTTTGATATTAAGTGTTTGTTAGAAAGATATATTTATTGTGAAAATTTTAATAATTACTAAAAAAATATAATAGCTTGGACCAATACCGGTGGGCCCCTATTTTCTATATTTTAAATGATTTTTAGGGATTTTATTTAAGAAACATTTAAAATTGTAAAAAGCAAGAAGAATATGGTATAAAAGAAAATAATTATAAAAAAAATAATCATAATTAAAATAAGAACAACAATAAAAAAAAATACAATTATGAAAAAGTAATAATATAAAATTAATTAATAATCCTGTAACATTTCAAATAATTAATAAGCATTGATCACCAATTCACCATACACACAAAATGAATTTATTGCCATTTGGTGCCGTAATTAGAAGGCAAATATATTTTTTTTAACTATAAAATTTTATCACCACCTCCGAACGAAAGTGATACATTTTTCTAAATCATCTGTCAAAATGTGACATTTGTGACAAAATGTGACATTTGTGACAAAATGGGTGCGCCCGTATTAGCAATTAAGACCCGATGAGTCCCAAACAAACGTCAGGAAATTTTCTCACGCCGCCGGTGCTATTATTTAGGACAAAATGGCGTTATCGCCCAAACTGCGATGAAATGTGTGACTCAAGCCATGTCACAGTAGGCCGTGCTCGCCGGGCAGCAACAAGAAAGGCATGTTGCGCCTTTAAAATATGTCACATGTTTGACCCGTGCAACAAATTGTAAGATATGACATAATTTATCATGTCATGTCACAAATGTCTTGGGTACGCCCATGCTCGCTAGGCTGGCTTTGTATGCATGAAATCAAACAGAGGGCGAATGGGCGACGCGAAGCAAGACCGAAGCGTTATTTACAAAAATTCAAACTATTCCGACACTTGGCCATGATCGATAGAATGTGTAAAAAATACCCAATATTGTACAGTACACGTCACAAGGACTATAAAAATGCATTAAAAACACTAGTGCTTTTATTCTGGCGATTCTCCACGTTTTCGGTTCGGTTCGCAGTAATGTTTGACAATGGCGATGGTCAGAATGCCGAAATGTAACAGATTGATCACGTGACATATCGATAGATATTATCATCCTTTGAACGTTCCCACTGCTGGGACACAAGCCTCCTCTCTGTGAGAGGGAATGGGCCGTAATCAACTACGCGGGCCCAGTGCAGTTTTGTGGATGTCACATATCTTCGATTTTTTGGTTCTAGAACAAGCCGGTTTCCTCGCGAAATTGTCCTTCGCTGTTTTGAGAGCAATGCTGATGAAATAATTTATACTATGTAAAGCGCCTGTCTGGGTTCGAACCCAAGACCTACAACTTGAAAGTCGCGGCCGTTACCGCTAGCGCTGGGCCACCATTGCTCTCTGCTGGAAATGCCGAAAGTACATTCAATGAATTTGTATTTAATGGATGGGACGACGTTGACAACACGGTTGGCGCAGTGATTCATCGATTGACTGCTGTGTTGCATGTCGCGGCTTCGATTCCCACACAAAAAAATATATGTATGGCCTACAGATAGCTGTACCAGATCTCGGTGCTTATGTATGTCAGTTCAAATGTTTGTTAACGCACCCACGAGTCCACAGGAGCAATTCCTAGTGTGGGGAAACGGTAAAAAAAAATGAAGTGTGAAAAGGTAGTATGCAAGTTAAACTCACATCCAAATCCCCGAATTCGTTAAAGAATTCATCAATATCGATGTCAGGCACGTCCACAGCCTCCCCCTTGATGAGCATCTCTCTGATAGAGCTGAAGTGAGGGTCGGACATGAGCCGGCGCAGCACCGCCATGCCCTCGCGGTGGGACGACAGCTTGCTCACCGCTGAGAACGACGCGGCAAACGAGTGGATCAGCTGGAACGTCTTTACCGTTGTTGCAAACGTTTCGTTGGCCTGGCAAAAGAAAATTTTATATATAGGTGTACCAGAATCTCATGGCATTTATTATTTTTTTTAAATTGTGATTTTCATATGGCAATGTCAATTGTCACCTGTCGAATCAAAGTACTTGATGTGTCAACCGCTGTTGAAATTTTTTGATATTATCTTTAAAGTTTGTTATTTTTGTGAAAATGTCGAAAAACCCACTTCGATCTCATGCGAGACATATTGTTTTCAATGTGTATCATAAAATAAGGGAAGAAGAAGGCGTAAATCAAACTCAATCTTTGATTTTAAAGTGCGTCGTAGAGTGGACCGGTAAGTTGGACTTGACTTGTTTTGATACTTTTAGTTTAATTTATATTTTTCTTACTTAATTTTAGTTTCTTTCCATTACTATTATATGGTAAATCGTAGGTCAGGGCACATCGAATGATGGCCGGAAGGAAATGGCAACAGTAATGTAACTGTTACTAATTCTTCGACAAGATATTGATTTTAACGGAGATTGAGAATCGTTGACGTAAGAAAAATATTAAGTAATAATCTGCGCCCTGCAGTGGGACGTGTATATAGACGGGAGTTTTTGGCAGGATTTTGTCGAGTGAAGTTCAGTGGCTGTTAATATTATTTGCAAATTGATTCCTAGTGGATATTGTGATATATTATTGGTGTAGTTTTGTATCTCAACTGTCTCCGCAACTGGACAATTTGTAAAATCATTGACAAAAGCGATCTCGGGATAGTGGAGCGGTGTATTTTATTGTAGTATTGACTGCCTCTGCAAAGCTTACTGGGAAGACTGACTCGATACAATTCGCTGCCAAATACTCCAAAAAACATTAGAATCTGTTACATCCGCATTCTAATGCATACTAAAGAATAAATATAAGATCCAAAACTCTTTCCAAAGACGTGGCTAAAAGGTCCTAGCAACCAGGCCATAAAACTTACATAAAAAAAAAATATATAGACTGATGATGATGAATGACTTTATGTAACATGATACATTTTATTATTTTTTACAGACTTTATACATAAAGAGATTGGTTTTGAATATGTTAAATGCCAATGAAAAAGAACCATTTTGATGGAGAGAGATGACATAAAACTACAAAGATACAAGTTTTTGAAATGCCAGTGGAGTTCATGGAATCGTATTCTAGTTTTCTAGTTCTGAATGAGGTTTTAAGTTATTAGTATGATTTAAATGCTAAATAATAAATTAGTACATAAATTAATATTCAATTGATTTATTTTTCCTATGTTATGAACACGATGTATAACAACATTATTCATACACATACCTATAATACTCACAGTGGATCTTTGTGTCTCTGAATTGGTTGCAAGACCCCGCGCAGTAGCTATTTTTGTGTCAATGTTGAAGGTGAAGATAGCATTGTATAACTGTCTCTTTCACTCGCTTATGTATGTCACATATGCTTACGGAGTTTCTTGTGCATTCTTCTCCATAACAAGCTACTTTCCGAATGCACGGTAGAATCACCTTTTATTTCATGTAAATTTAAATTGTGACATTCAAAAGTGCCGCTTGGTGGCCCAGTCGAAATAAATATCTTTTGTCTTTTTTGTCATCGTCCTATCTCGCTTACTCTATGCAGTATACTCGATGACAAACTGTTTCTTACGCAATGGTTGGCAGGACCAAGATCAAAGACACAAAGATCCGTTGTGACTACTATAATATAGGTGCCTCATGGTCATTAATACTAAAGACATAAATAAAAATTAAACAGTATCAAGATCGTTTGATCCAATTGCCCCAGTATTGCATACAACAAATTTTTATTTCCCTTTTTGCCATGAGATTCTGGTAGACCTATAGTTATCAAATTTTGGAATTACAAACTTACCCCCGTTTTTGAAAAAAAATATATCTTGTCAAAAATAAAATGCAAGATTTATTCAACTAATCATAGCAGTGAATGCAATATTTTTGTTACTTTTTTAGACTTTTCACGCAGAAAAAAATTTAATGCAGAATCCTAGAGTACATAGTAAGTGGCGATAGTAGAGATTTTGATTTTAGTTTAAACAAGTAAAATTATAAAAATATTTAAAACCTCCGACACATAGCAGACACGCTTCGATCGACAATCTTAGCAAAACACATGCAAGCAGGCCAGCTGGAGAAACTTCAAGAACTTGTATATAAGCCTATGTTCAGCAATGAGTATGCAATGCTTACCTTCTGACTAATCCTATGCACGGTGGGTGTGGGTGGGGTGTACACTATCTTACAGATGAGCAGTGGCTTCACAAAGGTCCACACTATCTTGTGTTAAAGGATGCCTTTTTCCAAAAATTAGAATACAATGCTTACCTTCTGCATGATCTTATGCACGGTGGGTGTGGGTGGGGTGTACAGTATCTTGCCCATGAGTAGTGGTTTCACGAAGGTCCACACTATCTTGCCACCATTCACTTTCACGATGTCTGTATATAAGGACCGGCAGTACTCGGCTGTGGAATACAAGAATAAGTTACTTCACGATTTTTGGAAGAGTATTACTAAAACCAATGGTGTTTTAAAAAACAGAATATCAGACACTGGAGGTCGGAAAGTCAGAATTTATGAACTACCGGTTTAGGCATGTCAGAATAAATGCTACCGGATTCTGAAAGTCAGAATGCTTATCACAGGTGTCAGAATATTTACCACCGCTTCCGGCAATCAGAATATTTCCGTGCCACCAGTTTTGAAAGTAATCAATTATTCAGCATTAGTTTTTTGAAGAAGCCTTTATTTATTTACACGTATGTATTTGTTTAAAAAGGTAGGAACCCAAGTTAACAAAGTAGTCACTTTCTGCCACTCTCAGAGTCACCACTCAAAAACTGACCGAATATTTGGAACTGGTTTCTGAATTTCAGAATACACTGGCTGTTATGATTGAAGACTTACTAGGCAATACATCTAGCTGCGCTTGTTCAGGTTCAGTGGAGAAGTCCTTCACATCAATTAAGGACTTGTACAACCGCTTCGTTTTCATCTCGAACGGTTTGCCGCACATCATGTTGCCGGCGCTCGCGAGGAATTCAGGAGCTGCGGACAAAAGTTGTCCTATGTATAGATTGTAAGGAAGAGTGAATAGGTTACTTCTAGACAACCGTGCTTCATCGTCGGCCTTATTATTATATATATATTATTCCCTATCCACTCGTATACTAAAAATAAAAAAGAGCACAGTCTAGTTGTGACGAGTCGACCTTCGGCAGTTGTCAAATTCTTTCCTTTATCGAGTCACTATACCTATATCTTTCACTTATATCTTTTGAAACTACGGCACTTTGCAGATTACTGCGTAGAAAACTTTATTCAATTACTAGAAAACAAAGGTTGAAATAGCATGCGCTCTATATTTTGTGCGTTTATTCGCCAGAGATCAACAGTAAAAAATGGCTTTGCCAAATGTATACCCGCGTCTAACTAAAAATCTTCTCTGCCTAAGTAGAAATAATAATAAAAAATAACATTGGGACACTACCGGTTTACACCTTCCTTAACAAACATCTTTTCAACATAGGCTCCGCAGACAGCCCACTTTGCAGAGGCTTTTTTAACGTCTTTTAACTCACGTAATCCTGGAATGCGAGACCGTGGCATCTCAAGGTGAAGAAATCCTCGGAACAGTGGGGTCGCTCCGTGACGTCCGTAGGGTGCTGCGCAACTTTGACGTGCACTAAGCTAGTGGCCCCGACGGAATACCGGTAATTGTTCTGAGAACTTGTGCGCCTGAACTGTCTCCGATCCTGACATGCCTGTTTCCTCTTTTATATGGGACTTGTGAGCCCAAGAAGGGCAGTCGGAGCCCAAGAAGGGCAGTCGGGCTGACCCGGCCAAATACAGACCCATTTCAGTTACGGCCATCCTCTGCAAGAGTATGGATCGGGTACTCTATTCTAAGATCCTGGCATACCTATGAGAGCAGTGGTGGCCCACTGGTATCGGCCGCGAATTACAAGTTGTAGGTCGTGGGTTCGAACCCAGGCAGGCGCTTTACTTTGTGTTAATTATTTCTTCACCACTGCTCTCAAAACGTTGAAGGAAAACATCGTAAGGAAACCGGCATGTCCTAGAACCAAAAATTCGAAGAAATGTGTCATCCACCAACCCGCACTGGGCCCGCGTGGTGGATTACGGCCCATTCCCTCTCACAGAGAGGAGGCCTGTGTCTCAGCAGTGGGAACATTAATAGGCTGATAATGTGATGTGGCATACCTATGAGTTAACGACAGTCTTCAAAATCGATCAACTGTGGATCTTCTAGCGTATGCCATTCACATCTGGAGTGAGGCCATCGACAGGCACGGGGAAGCGCTTGCCGTCTCCCTCGACATCTCGAAGGCTTTTGACAGGGTCTGGTACGATAGCCTTATTGGTAAGCTTCCTTCATTCGGTCTGTTTGATTAGATTGCAGTCTTCCTGAAGGACCGGTCTATACGAGTGGTTATTGATGGCCACTCGTCTCACCAACTGGATATCAACACAGGGTCCCTAAGAGGTAAGGTACTGACAGCAACATTGTTCTTCCCCTTCAACATTGTTCGGTCCCTAAGAGGTACGGTACTGTCAGCAAAAACCTAGCATGGTTCGGGTTGGGCGCTTGAATCTGTTCTTGAAGGCAGCCTCCGAATGGGGCGATGCCAATCTGGTCCGGTTCCGCTAAAAGGAGCCAATCCCACCCGGCTCCTTCTTTCCGAGGTGTGACCGTGTCAATAACGGACCATTGAGGTTCTTGGCGTTAAATTGACATCGACCCTCAATTTTGGTCCATTCATTGAGGCAAAATCTCAACTGGCTGCCAAAAAGTCCAGGGATCCTTGCAAAGGTGAGACGGTTTACTTCACGCCAAAACAGTTGCTCAACTTGTATCAAGCGCAAGTTTGGTCATGCATGGAGTACTGCTCTCATCTCTGGAAACAACGTATCTGTCAAGTACCAGCTGGATGCACTTGAGTCGATCGAAAAACGGGCCAAGAGGCTCATCGACAATGAGATACTGGTCGAGTCTAGGCTCCAGAGCCTTGAACACCGACTCCGATTTGCCAGCCTGTCGGTTTTTTTATCGTTTACATTTCGGGGAGTTTGCGATGGAATTCCCACCGCACTATTCCCAAATCACTGCAACTCCTGAAAGCCAGAATCAACAATGACGGCCAAAAGAAAAGCGCTGAGGCAATGAAGCTCGACGAAGTCCCGGAGAATTATTTTAACTGTCTTGGATCCCGAAACATAATCAATCAGAAAAGAATAACGTAGGAGTAGGCAAATATACAAATTTTTACTTCCCTCCATACCAAGCAGGAGACAGAACAAACAAGGCCAATAGACACAAAGGGTCGTTTGGTTTGTCATTTGGGCCCCTTTGTGCGATGGAATTGCATGAACTAATTCCTCCTAGCCCATTTCATAATCGGACTATCAGACGTACGGCGATGCTTCATCGGTACATGGTAGACGTCCCACCCATACGCACTAAACGTTTTGGGAATACTTTTATTATGCGTACATCTAAAGAGTGGCATTCCCTGCCGGAATCTGTATTTCCTAAGTCAAGAGTGAATAGGTTTCTTCTAGGCAAGCGTGCTTCTTCGTCGACCACATCATCGATTACCATCAGGTGTGCTGCCAGCGATGACAAACACAGTTTTGGTAGGTTTTCTATAATATTTTTTGTCATTGTTTGTTGCAGGCGGGGGCCTGCAGCACCTCATAATATTTAATGTATTAATTATACTTAGTATTTGTTATTCTATATTCACTTCATTATTTTTTATACATACATACATACGCTTGCCCTCGAGCTGTTGGGTAAAATGTTTGGGAATGTCAAACACTAACAAAATGTCACGTGATTAATCCTATACATTTTGGTATTTCGACCATTGCCATCGCTGGCACCGAATGACACTTGCCTAGAGCAGTTAGCCCTGCTTCTATCAAATTAGATATTTATAGGTGTAACGCAAGCCTAACAATAGAAAAAAAAACTAGTTGGCTTATCTTCTTAAAGCACGGCATGACATTTTCTCTTGTTAACGTAACTGAACGATTTTATTAAACGAAAAATCTTCCAATACATACATGACAGCAGATCCCCAATAGAGTTGAAGTTCCTCAAGCTGTCAAACATGGGCTCGTTGGCGAGCATCTGTCCCAGGGCGGCCATCTTCTCCTGCATCATGGGAAGCAGTGCTGCCATCTGTGGGTACTTGGACAGCACTGTGGAGCCTTCCTCTTCTGTCAGGTTTGAAGCTGAGTACATCTTGCTGAGCAGAGTGCTTGCGACCTGCAAAATTGGAAGGGAAATTATGAGGAAACCCGCACCCTAATTGCACTCAAAGAGAGGATGCCTGTATCCCATCAGTGGGACATAATAAGGCTGATGGCTGATGATGATGAATTAGGTAATGACAAAATTATTGGACTCTTTCGAAAAAAGTTACATCACCAATGAAAGCGTCCAATATTTTTTGGCAATGCCTAATTATTTAAAGAGATTTTTCATACTCTTTCATGGAGTCATACCCTTTGTCCTGTCGAATTCACCTACGCAATTAGGCTACTGGACTTAAGCTAGGGTATTACAAGTTTGTGCTCCATTGGTATAATTGCTGCAAGGCGTCCAGTGCAAGAATAAAGGAATAAATAAAAGAACCCTAAATCTACACAGGGAACCAGTGGTCCACACGGTCCCAGCTCATTTGAAAATCTTTAGCAGTGGTTAGGGATAGTCAGTAGCCAACAAATCTGTTACCAGTCTTGCCAAGGGATAAGATAGATAAGATAAGATATATTTATTTGCCCAAACATGTGTATACATACAAAAAATCATTACACTTGCATGCATGATGACAAAAAGAAACAAAGGTTCAGCCATGTTTGCCATACTATGGCGTGCAAATATTATTTAAAAAAAAAAATGTAATAATTAATTCGAATTTAAAAATAAAATAATTCCAAATGTCAACAGTAAAAAGAAAACAAAAAATTATATAGTAAAAATGACAAAAATATCAAGCAAACGTCAAATCTATTTAAAAATAATTCCAAATGTCAACAGTAAAAAGAAATAGAAAATACTAAAAATAGTTAATAAGCAAATGTCAAATCTATGTAAATATAATTTCAAATGTCAACAGTAAAAATTAAAAATGTCAAAAAATATATGTCCAATGTAATATGTCAAATCTATGGTAAAAAATCAATCAATTTTAGAAAAAATAAATTAAAAACAATGTATGTCAAAACCTGTAAAAAAATCATAGACATACTAAATAATATGGACTGGAAATACCTACGAAAAAAATGTGACTACCTAAAACTCAAAATGTCTCATAAAATGGCCGCCGATTCTAAGGTTGTGTCAATCAAGCAACACACACACACTCAAAAATCTCAATAATCTATATCTATAAAAGCGAAAGGTGACTGACTGACTGACTGACTGACTGACTGACTGACTGACTGACTGATCAATCAACGCACAGCCAAAACTGCTAAGCCTAGAAGCATGAAATTTGGCAGAAAGGTTCTTCAAGTGACGTAAGTGTGCACTAAGAAAGGATTTTTGGAAATTCTACCCCTAAGGGGGTAAAAAGGGGGTTGAAAGTTTGTATGAAAAATCTAATTCCTTCGACCAAAATTCTTGAAACTTAGCACAAATAGTACTCTAAGTAAATGATAAAGATTGACATTATTAGTTTTTCTAAACTACCCCCAAATGATGATTTAGGGGGTGTTGAAGTTTGTATGGAAAAATCAGATTTCTTTGATCAATAAACTTGAAACATGCCACAAATACTTATCTAAATGAATAATAAAGGTTGCTACTATTATTTTTTGAAACTGACAAAAGACGATTTAGGGGTGTAAATTTTTTTTTTGAAGAATCTTATTATTTCAGTTAATAAACTTGAAACTTTACATAAATACCAATCTAAATAAACAATAAAGGCTTTCATTTTTGGTTTTTCGAAACTACCCCCAAAAGTTGATTTAGGGGATGTAATTTATTTTGAAGAATCTGATTTCTTGGGTGAATAAACATAAAACTTGATATAAATACCATCCTAAATAAACAATAAAGGTTGTCATTATTAGTTTTTTGCAACTAACCCCAAAAGACGATTTAGGAGGTATTACAGTGTTTTGGAAAAATCTGATTTCTTGGGTCAATAAACTTGAAACTTGCCACAAATACTAAACTAAATGAACAATAAAGGTTGCTATTATAATTTTTGAAACTACCCCCAAAAGACGATTTAGGGATGTTAATTTTTTTTTGAAGAATCTAATTATCTAAATAGACAATAAAGGCTTTCATTGTTAGTTTTTCGAAACTACCCCCAAAAGATGATTTAGGGGATGTTCAATTTTTTGAAGAATCTGATTTCTTGGGTGAATATACATGAAACTTGACATAAATACCATCCTAAATAAACAATAAAGGTTGTCATTATTAGTTTTTGACAACTACCCCCAAAAGACGATTTAGGAGGTATTACAGTGTTTTTGAAAAATCTGATATTTAGGGTCAATAAACTTGAAACTTGCCACAAATACTAACCTTAAGGTTGCTATTATTATTTTTTGAAACTACCCCCAAAAGACGATTTAGGGGATGTTAATTTGTTTGAAGAATCTAACTTCTTGGGTCAATAAATATGAAACTTTGCTTAAATACCAACCTAAATAAACAATAAAGGTTTTCATTATTAGTTTTTCGAAACTACTCTTAAAATACGCTTTCGGGGTGGTAAAGATTTTTGATTACTTTTACTGCACATAGCTTTTTTTTAAGATGTAGGGGAGCACTTAGGAGGGATTTTTGGAAATTCAACTTTTGAAGGGGTTAAAAGGGAGACATTTATTTGTATGAAAAATCTTATTCCTTTGGCAAAATAATAAAGGTTGGCATCATTAGTTTTTCGGAATTAACGCCAGAAGACGATTTAGGGGTGTTAAAGTTTCTGTGAAGAATCAAATGGCACTAATACGGGGAACTACCGAACTGGACCGTTTGTCTCAGGTAAACATAGTTGTGAGTGACGTTTCAGTGTTGCGTAATTTACGCTGTATTTGGTTTTTGTGTTGTGTCGCGTAATTTACGCAGCATTCGTTTTCATACTAAAGAAAATTTTGGACCACCCGAAATTATGCGTCTCAAAAAACCCGACCAGTCTTCTGCTCCTTCTATACATATAAGAAAAATATCTTCTTCTATACATATAAAATGCTTTGTCCTGAATGACTGACTGACGGATCAACGCACAGCCTAAACCGCTGATCGTAGAGACCTGGAACTTGGAGAGTATTATTTATTATTATTATTTATTTATTTATTAAGGTACAAGTTTATTAAATCTTAACTTAAGAACTATGCCCCACAACACCGTTTATGTTTTTGTATGACGTAGGCATCCGATAAGAAAGGATTTATCGAAATTGTTCCCCTAAAGGGGAGAAAAAGGGGGACAAAGTTTGTATGAAAAATCTAATTCCTTCAGCTAATACTCTTGAAACTTGGCATAAATAGTAATCTAAGTAAATGATAAAAGGTTGACATTATTAGTTTTTTGAAACTACCCTCACAAGTCGATTAAGGGAGTATTGAAGTTTGTATCGAAGAATTTTATTTCATGGGTTACTAAACTTGAAACATTGCACAAATACTAACTTAAATAAATTATAAGGTTGTTATTATTAGTTTTTCGAAACTACCCCCAAAAACAGATTTACGGGGGAGTTAAAGTTTTTTGAAAATTCTTATTTATTGGGTCAATAAACTTGATACTTGACAAAAATACCAACCTAAACAAACAATAAAGGTTGATATTATTAGATTTTCGAAACTGCCTCCAAAATACGATTTAACAGGTGATAAAGTTTTGTTAAAGAATTTTATGTCTTGGGTTAATAAACTTGATAGTTGACATAAATACCAACCTAAGTAAACAATAAAAGGTTGTCATTATATTTTTTCGAAACTACCCTCCAAAATAGGATTAAGTGGGTGTTAAAGTTTGTGAAAGGTTGATTTTCCGCAAATTTCTTCTTCATGCTCCCCTAGATCCCACATCATACATCAAAAACGAAACCTTGTCCAGTATGATTATACTGGACAAGGTTCACCTTTCACCATCATTATCATTTCAGCCAAAAAACGTCCACTGCTAAACATAGGCCTTCCCCAAGCGCCGCCACACTGATCGGTCCTGTGCGTTTCGCATCCACCGGACTCCCGCAGCCTTGACCAGGTCGGACTGCCTAATTTGCGTTTTCCGGTTCGCAGTCACCACTGAACTGTCAACCTTTAAGGGGGTGAAAAGGGGGCAATTTGTTTGTATGAACAATCTGATTCCGTGGAGACAAAGTAAATAATCAAAGTTTACATAATACGTTTTTTAAAACTACCTCCCCCCTGATAGGGTTAAGTGATTTCAGTTTTTTTGAGACATCTTACTGAGCAATCTAACTAAAATAAACAAAAAAATTAAAAGAGAAAAGGTGTATATTAAGTTTTAAGGGGCGGATTTTACTTTGTAGCGGTAACCTAAAATGTATTATTCTTTAAGTCAAATAACGAATCGTCCCAAACCTATAAACCGTAGAACTTTACAAAACCACATTTTTATTTGGTTTATTATCAGCTTATTTTTGGTTGCCATCACACGAACGAAGTCGCGGGCGGACTTAATATTATAAATGTGAAAGTAACTCTGTCTGTCTCTCTGTCTACCTTTTCACGCTTAAACCGCTGCACCGATTTAAAT
The DNA here is from genome assembly GCA_949775005.1 of Orthosia gothica. Lineage (NCBI taxonomy): Eukaryota > Metazoa > Arthropoda > Insecta > Lepidoptera > Noctuidae > Orthosia > Orthosia gothica. Next base: position 6,998,322 of record OX459040.1, on the reverse strand, counting down.
GTAATTTGGTTCGGAGATATTTTGAGACCCTGGGCAGGACATAGGATAGTTTTTATCCAAACATACTTACGGAAATCATACTCAAGGGAGTGGAAAGAGGGGTAGAAGTTTGTATGGAAAACATACAATATTAAGCCGCGATATAAAAAATAAACAATTCGAATTACTAATGCTTCGCAGACGAAGTCGCGGGCAACAGCTAGTACAATATGTAAACAACCATTTGACAGCAGGACTACCACGAACACAACCACAAAATTCGTCTCATAAAATGGCGAATATGGCACGTACCTACAACCGTCACTAAGTCATAACAAAATGTTGCCATAATGAGCAACAACTGAAATATTGTTGTCTCTTTCATCAAATACGTTTACTACATTAGAAATAATGAAACAAAACGATGTTTCACATTCTGTATCGTATTTCACTCATATTTTTATAAGCTAATGTATGTATAGAACATCGCGGCGCCTCCATATATTTCCTATCTCAATGAAAAAAATAAATAATCAAAAACAATTATTGTCAAAAATGGTAATAACAATCTATGTCAAAATGAAAGATTCTGCCAGAAATTCGCTAATACTATAGTAAGCCCTGGTACTTAGAAACGACTTTAATTGTTTCTTCAGTTGCACATTATTAAGGTCTCTCCAACTTTTGGGTAGCTTATTATAAACAATTGGAGCCATGCAAAAAACACTTTTGCGCATAAGTGCCGTTCTACTGCTATGCAGACAGAGCTGACTTTGATCACGCCTGTTTCTTGGAAATTCATCTGCCATACGTAAAAATAAGCCACTATTATTTCTAACAAACATTACCGTTTCCAGAATATAAATAGATGGCAATGTTAATATCTTATAACGGACGAAATAGGGCTTACAACTGTCGGTGGTTTTTAACTTAAACATGGCTCTTAGGCATCTCTTTTGTGCGTTAAACGCAAATTCTTTATTCGTTGAGTTACCCCAAAAGATAACCCCATATCTGAGAACCGATTCAGTTAGTCCGTAGTAAGCGGTTAAGAGCGCATCTATATTAACGGTTCGAGATAGTGTGTACAAGGCGTACGCACTACTGCTTATTCTTTTAGTTAGGGCTTCTATGTGCGTCTTCCAATTTAAACTACGGTCTATTGACAGCCCTAGAAACTTGGTTGTGTTAACTGTGTCAATTGTAATATTATTATATGTTATGTCAAAATTAGGAAAGGTCAGTACTCGCTGACTAAAATGCATAATCATCGTCTTGCTTAAATTTATTTTTAAATTATTATTATCTAACCAATCTATAGTTTTATTTAATGTTGTATTTATGTCCTGTTTATAAAAATTTCTTTGATTACACGGTATTGTTATTGTACTGTCATCCGCAAACAGTATCATCGGATGCGTTATTGCCTTTGGAAAGTCATTTATGTAAATCGTAAAAAACGGTGGTCCTAGTATACTTCCCTGTGGAACTCCGTAGACAATATTACGTTCATCAGAATGAAATATTTCTTCTCTTTTTGTGTTTATGTTTATATATTTTTAGGTACGATTTAAAGAGCTCAAAAACGTTCCCTCTAACACCATAAGCATCAAGCTTTTTCAGTAAAATATTATGGTCTACGCAATCAAATGCTTGAGTCATGTCACAGAATATCGCACACACTGGAGTATTTGTATCCATATTAGTCATAACCGTATGCAAGAAGTCGAAAATTGCCATGTTAATTGTATTATTTCTTCGAAATCCTTTTTGTACGTTACATAGAATATGATTTGAGTCTAAATATAAATTGAGTTCATTATAAATATATTTTTCAATTATTTTTGGGAATATTGGTATCAAGGAAATCGGTCTGTAAAATTCCATTAATTCTTTATCTTGTTTTTTGAACAATGGCTTTATTATCGATTATTTTAGGGCTTCTGGAAAAATACCTTCACTTATACTCAAATTTATGACATGACTCAAAGGGCCACAGATTTCCTCGGCTACTGCTTTCAGTATGTTTGTACAGATGCCATCGTAACCGACACTGTTTGTGTTGTTTAGGGCTAAAGTGATTAATAATACGTCATTTGGCAAACATGGGTCCATAAACATAGAATCTTTCCTATTTAAAATATGCCTAGTGACCCTGTCCCCCGAATTAGCATTGGGCTGAATTTTGTCAATGAAATAATTATTAAATAGATTAGAAATTAATTTTGGGTCCGAGATAATGTCATTATTATTTATTCTAAGTTTATTAATGTTATTCTTTGGAATATTTAACTTGGATTCGTTTATAATTTGCCATGTTGTTTTGGATTTATTGTTTGATGTATTTATTCTATGGTTGGGATATCGCGTTACCAGTTACTGGGTTGTGGAGACCAGACGGGCAGTCGCTCTTTGTATTCAGCTGGATCTTTTTAGACTGTCAGTCGACCCCAAAATTGTTGGGAAAAGATTAGGGAGGTTGAACGACCTCGGCAAGTTGCTTAACCTCGAAGATCGACCCGTAAGGCTCTTATAATTTAGCCACAAGCTCATCACCTTGAAGTAATGATGACGTCACGATACAGTAGCTCTGCACGAAGGCTGCGCTGACGTTCATATTTGATGGTCACCAGTTTTGAGGTATGTGGAAAAGGGTGTAATGTACCAGAAACCTCCACTGAAAAGGGAGGATCCTTCGACTAGACTGGTGTTGTGGGCCCGAAGGTTATGAAGGCATGTGTTCAAATCGCGCCAAAAACTTTGCTTGCGCGATGTAGGATTTGTGTGTCGTCATGTAATTAGTTCGCAGGTGGCGGCGTTGATGCCGCTACAGTGTTATTTATTATTTTACAATGCAAGTCCTCGAAAATAACGTTTTCCAAGCAGCCAAACTGTGCGGAAAGTGTCACTTTTTTCACTAGTGCTTTTTCATTTTTAACCCCAACGTCAGCCCAACGCATAGAGTTTTTATTATTTAAGAAAAGTTTTACAAATTAGTTATGTACAGATTATCATTTATATAAAACGTAAAATAAAACTAATACTTATTTGACGTTTTCAATTACTCTAGATTTAGATTTTAATCAATAAATTAATTTTAAATATGCATTAAATATGTTTTGCAGAACGTATATTTTGCAAGTGCCTTTTTGCGCAGTAGATATGCCCGAGGAACTATTAGTTATTCTGTGGATATGCTGCGCGCGCTTGAATAAGCCCGCCATTTTATTAAATTCTTGCTTGGTTCAGATATATTTTTTTATTTCCTCTCACAATGCATAGTAAAATGTTGTATGATACACGTACGTAAAATGATTCCCGACTCGTGTCGATTTATCCACTCATTGGGAATTAACTACCTTCCGCACTTGTAGCATAAATAACTATTGTTGAGATATGAGCCTTTTTGGCTTCGCTCGGGATTCCTGCTTTTTTTAATTTGTTTTAGATTTTATTCTGTGCGGGTGACAAATAAATATTTTTTCTTATAACTCTGAATCAGACACTCACCTGATCAAAGATCACGCTAAGGTTGAAGTTCTTCAACAGCACAGGCAGTACTTGCTTGGCGACATCATTAGGCATGCCACAGAACTGCTCGATGACGGCGCCGAAGACGTCTTCTGCAGAGACCACGTCCAGGTCTGACGGTAGCAGCACCTTGGACATCGGCTCCATCTGACATACGTACTTGGCTATGTGGCTGTCGTCCGGCTTTGAGGCGAGGAGCTGAGAAAGAATAAGTCGTGAAAGAAGCTAGTTCTACCGAAAAAAATAAACACTAGCTGTTGCCTAGCCTACGTCTTCGTTCGCGTGGATCTATTTTATCCGGACAAAAAGTACCCTATGTGCTATTCCAGATTAATCTATTTCTGTGCCCAATTTCATCTAATCCGTTCAGCCGTTCTGGCGTGATTAAGTAACAAACATACATCCATCCAAACATTTGCATTTATAATATTAGTAAGTATTAAGATTAGTAAGATAATATTCGTCAGATTAGATTGTGGTTGGAAAAGCGTTAAATTTATAGTCTCGTGATTATTTTTTTTTAATGCTCGATTAGTTTAAGCACCGATTAGTACATCCTTTATTCAAAATTTCTTAGTGGTGTCTCATCCCATACAAAGAAACCGTGGCGACGTTCTATACTGATTACACTGATTATTTTTTTATATCGATCTTGTTCGGTTCCGTTCCGTTCTGTTCCACGGACATAGATCGATTTACAAAAATAATCGGTATAATCAGATGAAAAACGCTAGTTACGCGATGAGGCATCTGTATGCTAGTATTATATTACCTGTGCTATGATTACTCTTATAAACTCGAAAGTTCATGAGGATAGATGGACGTTTTTTACTCTTTCATGCAAAAAATACTAAATGGACTCTGATGAAAACCTACAGTAATTTAGCTTAAAGACCAGAATAATAGGCTATAATACAAAAAAACTATTTTGTAATACTAGTTCTATGTGGACAGAGCCGCGGATGCCAGCTAGTACACTAACCAAACTAGTTCCAACATACCGGTTTCAGCTGTATATGTCCCGCGTGTATGCGGGGCGCGGCGAGCGACCAAAAGTTTGTGTTGTTGATGCCCAGCGCGCTCAGGCCCACCTCCACTTCCTCCGCATCAGGGAACAGTGTAGATACTTTCGCTGGAGCACAAACATATTGGATGAGCGGGACAGGTATAGTCAGTATCTTAAATAATGAGACGTAATCATGTAAAAGATTAAAATTAATTGTGAAACTAAAAACAAAAAATTACATACTAAAAGAATGGCAAAACATGGAAAAAGTAAGAAAAAAAGGAAAAAGAGTTTATTAGCGCCAGGCACGACGCATACCATAAAGAAACAAGAGGAATAACTTAAATATTATTCAATGAGTTCGTATTTCTGCATTTTTTTGTTTTATGAACGGGCTTGAATAAAAGTTACAGATATTACACATCCAATATTTTTCAGTAGGAACATACCTTTAAGATCAACTTCCTCCAACATATAGTTCTTGAGCGTCTTCACAATCACGAGGCCAGACGACAGAGCGGTCAGGTCTTGCTCCAGAGGAGTGCCTCGCAGAAGTGGATGAAGCTCCGTTATTATACCCTGCAGGCTGATAGATGACGTGGGTTGAGAAATAGTAGTACTGAGGGTCGATGTGGAAGAAGAGATGGCTCTATAAAAAAACTTTTTTATAAAAAAATACTACCGACTTCCAAATAACAAAACTACAAAGTGAAAAATAACTTTATTTTTGGCAGTCGGTGTCTTTGGTGGGTACCAATTTTTTTGCGTTATGGACACCGACTTCCAAAAAAAGTTATTTTTCACTTTGTAGTTTTAGAGCGTACTGGCGTGATGTTATGTTATGAAATGGTATAAACATCATCAGGTCTTTACCAAATTAAAATGGGACCAATTTCGAAAAATACTCTTTCAAACAAAAAAAGTTTTTTTTTTTAAATTGGTCCACAATGACGGAGATATCGGAGAACATACATAAAAAAAAATACAAGAAGTCGAACATAGTACCTCCTCCTTTTTGGTAAGTCGGTTAAAAAGTGGCGTTCTAACAGCAATGACGATTTCCTAAAAGTCAAAAATGTACGGGATGACCCCATCCACTGAAGTTTTGGTAGCGCATATTATTATTTAGGTTATAGTACACTCCGTCTCATAGAGAGGAGGCCTGAGTTCCAGTGACATCATAGGCTGCTTATGATGATACGATTATTTTTATCCCATAAATCCTGCACTTCTTGACAAGGCTCTTTTCTCATAAAGCCACATAAAATATAAGCACACACAAGAAATCAATGATTATATTGGTGAAGCTCTAAAAACTTTTGCATCGACCAGCAATAGCTGCACCAGTAAATATCTTTAAGTATTTGGTCACCCTCATTTTGGCTATACCGAGTATATACCCGCGACTAACCAGAAAACTTTTCAGCCTGAGTAGAAAAACCATAGAATAATCATAGGAACAATTGCAGGCCATAACCTCCTTAACAAACATCATTTTAATATAGGCGCCACAGACAGGCTGCTTTGCAGGGGCTGCCTTGACGCTGAGGAATCAGCCGCCCACGTCATCCCGGAATATGAGGCTGTGGCCTCTCAACGTGAAGAAATCCTCGGAACAACCGAAGGAGAGTCTAAGTGCTGAAAAGGGAGTCCGCATCACCATCATCATCGCCCTCCTTTCTAGTGAAGCAGTGATGAGAAAAGCCGAAAGTTTGAAATCAATCTTAAACTAAAAGATACAATCCCTGAAAACCTTTGAACTAACTCTGATCAGGGAAAAGTCCACCGTAATAAATCTGGCAGTAATTACAAGTCCTCACCTGAACATAACATTATCCAAGGCATCTTCACTGATGAACAGTAACATAGCGTCCATCATGGCCTCTAGTCGGCCATCCATGACGCCAGGCACGTCCACTTTGCTGGCCAGGCCCAGGAGGCGGGCTCCGTGCGACATGAACTCTCCGATGTGGTTGATGATCGAGGACAAGAAGTTGAAGCGCCAGAAGTCTTCCATTTGGTATTTTGAAAGCTGGAAGAAAGATAATGACTTGGTAATATATTGACAAAGTAATTCACATTTAATTCACATGTCTTGATTCTAGACTGTTCCCCATTTTTTTGGACTTTTTTGACTTCGAAGAAAATGCCACATGTCTGTCTCAAACATTTTTTTTTGCCATTATACAAACCGAACCACACAAATAGGGTCAGAGTTATTTCCAAAAAGAAATTACAGGCTTTGAATTTACCCTAAAAACTCCTAAAATTAGAATATTTTCATAAAAATAATGACACATCAAAGACTAGCTTCCAATAGCAGAGGACAGAAAAGGACGAGAGAGGCTAATTAGAAATATACCATGATAAAAGTTAAAACCGGTACTTCCTTTGTCTCTTGAATCCAGCGGTTTCTCAACTGATCGATATGGTTATATTGGGGGAGGTCTATGTTCAGCAGTGGACGTCTTTCGGCTGAAATGATAATGAAGAAGTTAAGCGAATACGCTACTTACAGCTTTATCAATGAGTGTCTTATTTAAATTGCTCTTGATGGCCTTGGCGATGTCAGTGCAGTTGTATCTCTCACAGATGAAGGCCCATCCGCTGTTGGGGACGATGATGTCCTGGTCTGATAGCTCGGCGATACTGCGGATCTAGAAGTAAATTTATATTCGTAGTGAGAAGATTGAAAGTTTAAAGGACATTTTTGACGATCCAGAAAATTACCAGCTGTTTTGGAGCAACAAAAAGGTACAGGCTTATTAATCACCTCACCAGTACACAGTTGAGTATGATTATACAAAATTATTATTATTGAACCACCTGCGTTTTCAATTTACTGTCCAAATGTCATCGGAAAATTTAATTACAACCTACGTATTCAAGTTCCGTTTGCGCTACAACAACTTTATTATATACCACTCAATAGTTTTAGTCATTCCAAAATCACCTTAATAAATACTAAAATGAAGTTGATATTTTATAAGCAGAAAATAAGGTTCATTTGGACAACGATTTATATTATGGTAAATAATAGGTATCTATGGTAATAGCTTGACTTACCATTCGTAAATTAACTTGCGCATTCTCAATATCGCCAACCATCCCATCATCACTGACAATCCTCTTCAGCTCTTTCCGCAGCTCATTCTTCTCCACCAAGTAATCCTTGAGCGGCTTCACCACGTCCAGCTTGTGAGCCACTTCGGATGCCAACTCCTTAAGGTAGGGCAGGTCTTTGACACCTTCGACCTCGTGAATGTGGGGGAGTTGTGCTCTGATCAGCTTGGTTGTGTGGGCTAGTACGGAGGCAAACCTGGGAATGCGAAGTTTATTGAAAACAGTTCACAAAATCCGGATTCCAGTCTGGGAGTCTTTAAATCAAGGGTGAATAGGTTACTTCTAGACAAGCTTACTTAGGTGAGATAATGGTCAAAGACAAGCCTATCAATAAAGATTTCTGCGAATTTGTTCGTTGTTGATGAATCTTGAAAGCAGTACGTTTTGAATTTAAGAGTTAATATGCTATGTACATTTTGGTACTAAAGGCTCGCTTCGCTTAGTCTTTAGTCTTACTAAAAGACTTAGTGTAGCATTCCCGAACTCTTTATGGCTCACATTCCTGGCATCACAGTCGGTGAGCTGGGTGCTGTTGGCGCTGATGTCCTCTAACAGATGCAGTCTCAACTGTGCCGGGATCTCTACTCCAAATAGCTAAGTGAGATACTCACAGTGTAGCATTCCCGAACTCATTCCTGCTCACGTTCCTGGCGAGGCAGTCGGTGAGCTTGGTGCTGCTGGCGCTGATGTCTTCCAGCAGGTGCAGTCTCACCTGCGCCAGGAACTCGTTGATGGACTTGTTCATCTCGTACTTCGTATAGTTGCGCGTTGATATCAGCTGTGGAGTGGAAAGGGACGATGGTTCAGAATTGTATGATTGGATAATTGTAACCCTCGTTCCTGGTTAGAAAATTATAGAAAAAAATGTGATATGCGTGTTAGCTGCAGCTGTAATTGGTTGAATGGATATTCTACAGCAAATTGCAACACTTGTGTTGCGCTAATTTGTGACGCATCGATAATTTCATTCTAGAAATCAATCGTTAGTCTGTTTAGATGAGCGTCTAGATCGATGTTTAAGTGGAAAACGCTACCGTGTTGATTTTGACTCTTTTCTGACAAAGAACATTGAATATTCCCTTTTGAACTGTTATTTTTTTCGGGATAAAAGGTACCATGATTTTTTCGATTATACAAACTACCACTATGCTTAAAAAACTTCAATTATTTGGATTATTTCAGCCTGAAAGGAAGATAAATCATCAAACACATTTCAGTAAGATTACTCGTTTCATGAAAAATAATAAGTATCTTCGTGGGTATGTAAGTGTCGATGGTTAAATTGTAAGTTCGTATATTGGATTTACCTCTCTGATAGCCATGTCCCAGTGGAACTCATTCTTCAGCGAGTGGTACACGTCGTCCAGGCTCATGACCTGCAGGTGGCACAGTAAGTTGTCGTACTCCTGCTTCTTGAACAGCTGCAGGTTCAGCTGCTTGAACCACGTCGTGAATTGGGAACAGACTGTGCATTGGCTAGAAGAGAAAACATAATATATATGTCATACCATTATTTCCTGACATGTTAGAAAAGGTGTATCTGCACATTTTCCCAAAGTAAGTTTTATATAGAGGACGCAAAATAAATGAATTTTGATTTCTGACGAGACTTTAAAAAACCCAAACTATACCAAATTACAAACTGAAGTTACACTAAGTTTTCAATTAGAAATTCAATTTTCATTTCTAGGTCACAACTTTAATAAGGATGTTGCGTAGGTAGAAAATGTTAATTCTATTTAGTCCGTCAATGAGATTATCAAATAATATTGGACGCGTATTTATTGCTTTATCAAATAAATAAAAATTGGCAATGATAAAGCACATCAAAGTTTAGGAGTGGAGGCTTATGACGTCACTTGGTAGTATAAAGTGACGTCACACGATATGTCAACTCACTGTATTGTCACAAAGTTTTTAGGTAATCTAACTGACGAACTAAATAGATATTTTGAGTCATCATCCCTATTAAAAGTAAATCATGTACGGACACTTCTGTATTGACAAGAATTAAAGGGTAAATCAGAAACATATCACCAGCAGTCTCCGAGGTGTTTAGCAGAGGGGCAACTATAATAATCTCACATTTCGTCAGTAATAATAAGTCCCATGTGAAAACGATGAACCTATTGCCATTAAACGGGCACAAGTCCTAACTACGGACAATTAATGAGACCTTGCAGATAAAAACCCCAATAACACTTTTACCAACCTCGAATCGAACCCAACACCTACTAGACCAGGCAGCAAAAACTCACGGGGTCCATTAGGACCGATGCCTATCTGGGTCGCGGATAAATTTGAAAGAGAGTTACCGCGGCCCTGGCGCAAGCAACTGAACGAACACAGGTGGGTTTTAGTCAGAAAAAGTCTGACACGCCCTCCCGCTTCACCCAGAGCGGGAGAAGTCATTGGATGATTTCCCAAAAAAACTGAGGTAGAAACTTTCTGATACTATTATTATTACCTGTTTTTCAAGAACAGCGTGCCAGCATCAACAACATTGCTCAGCACTGCAAATGAGATCTTCGTCAAGGTTTCCTTTGAAAGCAGCTGCAGAGCTACCTTCCTCAGATGCTGTATCTTCTCGTCTGTCACCCAAGACGGGTCCTGAGGAGGTTTGGGTCCATCCCTAATGAGGTCCAGTCTGGACTCGATCTTGGATATGTCTGCATCGAACGTGGTGTAGTCAACTTCTCTGGATAGGGTTAAGGAGTCTTCGTAGCCCTGAAAATTGAGGAGAATCTCAATTATACCACTAGCTATACTAATAGATTAATATACTTTAAAATACCTGATTATATTAATCTTTTTCTTACTTCACAAAACTTAAATACATCAATTGTTGTCCGATCGAAAGTTCGGTTTTGGTTTCGGTCGAATTTCGGCATAAAAACGAGTTTCGGTTTCGGCGGCAAACCTGCCGAAACTACGACCGAAACCGAAACTGCATTCGTGAGTTCTCGCGCTGTGATCGGTCATGTTCGGCGCGTTAAATGCCATCCAAGCGAGTAAGCGACGAAGATATTTTGCTGCGTCCACGTGCCTAATCATGTCGTGACTGGCTTGTGTTTGCAGTTCGTTTTGTTTGTTGTGAGTTTTCGTGTGATATATTTTGAATTCGGTAAGATTTATTACGTGATATTAGTATAAGAGTAGGTAGTAAACAGCAAAAATGATTCATTGTAAAAAAACTAATACAAAGATTATAGTTGAATCAAGTTTAACCTAACTATCTAAATATGTTTTGGTTGATTGAACTCTCTCGTTAATGCTATACCTATACAAACATTAGTTCGGTACTTGGCACGTACTATAGTTCATTAATGGTGATAAAATTATGGATACAGAGTTTCAAATTTTATTTTAATACTTATTACCAAGATAATCAAGTGGCAAGTACCTGATTATAATAACGTTTTCTTTATTTTTCCCTCAAAACATGATCCTTGTAAGGAAGTTTCGGTTTCGGCCGAAACTGAGACTGTTGCCGAAATTCGGGTTTCAGTTTCGGATTAATAACCAGTTTCGGTCGGACACTAACATCAATCATCTATCCAGTCTTTTTCCAACTATGCTAGGCCCGGCTTCCAGCCTAATCCGATACACCCATGAAGCGACTGCATATCTGACCTCCACAGCCCACTTGGGTTACCTGGGTATATATAACTCTTGGCCAGACTAGTGCACTATGTTTAATGCTCGGGCACTATGAATCAAGTCAAGTGAAATCGGGCAATGTAATAAATACTGATTTAAACTTCTATGTTTATCACATTGTCTGGTCATTATGAATATTTCTACGTAACGGTTGGGCAATTCGATAATTATGGTCTATGAATAAGTACAAGAGCGAGCGTAGCGAGCTCGGGAGCTTAGGTTACCCCGAAACGGATAGGTAAGGTTTTGTTGCTTAAATAGTAATCCTAGTACCTATTCTATATTAAAATCAATGACAAAATTAAAATAAATTAAAAAATTACATCTTTTTACTACCCGCCTCAATAAGTGATCGCCATTATTCAGAAAGCTCGGTCAATTTAATTATTTCAATAGTTTTTAGCATATTGTCTACTCATATTGGGCATTTTTCAAACTATCTGAGGATTATGAATAATGCACGCATGCATGTCTTTTTCACTTGGTCCATAACATATACTCAAAACAACCTACAAATCCTTACCTGAGAAGCAAACAGCAGCGGCGGCAACTCTTTAAACAGTTCAGCCTTATCCGGGTTACAGATCTGTCGCTTGAGGTCCGACCACAGACCTGTCTGGTCCGGGATGTAGTCGGATAACGTGATGTTGGGCAAGCAGAACGTTTCCGTTTGATTCACGTCGATGTCGTGGAGCAGGCGGACTATCTGAGGAGGAAAAGTTACATTCCGGTAATTAGCTATTGTAAGACAGGCAATAAGCTGGAGAACTTCCTAGAATTTTCCTATTTTTAACCCAATTACGATGGTGTCAGTATTAATTTTAACCAGGTATAGCTGAATAGGTTACCATTTCTTTACATGGAGTGACTGCCCATCGGACCTCATCATCTTCCTGCCCTTATCCCATGTTACTTGGGGTCGGCGAAACACGTTTTCTTCTTTCATACCGTTCTGTCCCCCGTCACGCTATCACTGACTCCCTTTTCTTTCATATCACTCCTCACACAGTCCATTCATCTTTTCTTTGGGCTTCCTCTCCCTCTCCATCCATCCAAATTTATTTTCATAACTCTTTTAGTAACATACGTCTCATTTCTCCTCATTACATGAACATACCCCGGACAAACTGTTTCCTTTCAAATTTACAGTCACTGGTGCCACTTTGAAACTACCTCTAATGTACTCATTTCTCAATTTATCCATTCTCGTCACTCCGCACATCCATCTTAACATTCTCCTGTCTGCTACATGCAATTTCTTTTCATACATCTTCTGCCCATCTGACCTCTACAATGCATTTACTAGGTACTCATTCCTTGATATGAGTCATACGGACCTAAGGAGTCAAACTGGTCAACTGCTTAATATGCTTTCCAAGGTAAGGAAGGTTTCAGAACCTGTGTTATAAATGGTCACCAATCCAGGAATCGGTTAGTCTAGAGAATGCATAGCAAAAATATTACAGACAAACTTTTTCACTATATACAATGAATCAGTTATAGATGCTCAAACAGAAAACAATCAAGAAAATTCTAGTAATGGTTAAATTACTTACTAACAAGATATTTACGATGAAATATTTATTTATTTACTTACATGTATGTGATCGAAATTAGTAAGCAAATCTTCGGTAACATCGAAGCTGTTCTCCAGATAGCCCAAGAACTTGTCAGCATAGGGTCCGTTATAGACCTCCCTAAGGAGTGTCCACCAGTCCTGACCAGCCAGGAAGGTCAGGATGACGTCATAGCTCTTTATATTAGACTGCAGGTACTTCAGGTAGATTGGGATGCTGAGGTCGTACGAGTATTTCGTCGAAGTACGTAGGGCGTTTATTAGTTGTTTTCTGTGGGATGGAGGTCATTTTTTGTAAGAAGTTTTCTAAGGCCCACTTGCACGAAAAACTTAACTAAGAGTTCAAAATCAAAATCAAAATCAATTTTTTTATTTCATATAGGCCTACATGGGCACTTATAAAACGTCGACAATGTGCACGGTTCGGGTTGGTCGTTTCCTATGGAGAAGAACCGGCAAGAAACTCCATGGTTACTCTTTTAAAAAAATGGTTTGGTTTTACAATATTTCCTTGTTACAGCATTAGTACTTAGATATGTGGGGACAACGTAGGCCCGACAATAAGTCGTAAGAAAACAAAAAAAAAAGATTACATATTATTTAAACAAAAGAAAATAAAACGAGTTAAAAAGTTAACAAGCATCTAGAAGGCCTAAAATGTTCACACATTTACAAAATAATCGGTAAAGGAATCTATACAAAAGTAAAATAAAAAAAAGACTAAATCTAACATGTGGCACAAATATTGTTATCAGTGCTGTAACTATTCTTAGCAAAGGGCTATGAAGATGATTGAAAACCATTGTAAAAAGAATAATCAAAAGAAAGAAAAAAAACAAAGAATTAATGAGATTGAGAATAGTTAGAGACAACCACATATTTGTGCCGTTTATGAGTTACCAGGGAAGTTAGTTGCTAACTCGAGCTTAAACTGAGAGTTTGTCATACAATATTGTATAAATACACGTGGTTTACGTGTGTGTAAAACAAATATTGTCAAATTAAGTATGAGTTAAGTTTTTCGTGCAAGGGGCCTGAGAGGATTATTTATTTATTTCATAACAATTGCTATTATATTATATTGGTATGGCAAGATTTAGATATCACATTGTGACTTTACTATGATGAATAAGCGTTTCATTCGAATATAAACCTTGTTTTTAATGACATAAGATCCAAATTTAAATGACATTTTAAATCTCTATTCTCTTTGAATCTTTCCCCTAGATTGGCTTTAGTTAATAGCTGTTACCCTTGGTTTATGATGGTTTCTTAACTTTAAAGATATTCACAGTCTTTGTCAGGTAAGGATTTGTCTTAGACTCTTAAAGGGATTGCTTAAGGGCAAAATAATACAAAATTTCAAGTAGACTTACCTATTACTTAAAAACTCGAACACGTCTGTGACATCATCTCCACCGCTTTTCAACGTATCTACTAGAGTCACCAGACTCTTCCTTGCACTTACATAATCTTCAACTATAACCTTTTGTGCAGCACCATATACCAGAGCATACTGCTTCATACAAATCTGACTTCTAGCTCTCTCCTCAGTAACTAGTATAGTTCTACTTATATTAGCTTTTAAATCAAGACACATTTTATCAATGGCGTTAACAATAGTATAATTTTCATTATTAGTCCATATGACATCTGTTAGTATATCAAAATGTATGTTTACAGCATCGGCAGGTTTTCTTTTAAAAAGATATTTGATAATGTTCAAGTCACCTTGAACTGATTTCATTTGTTCTTCATCACCTTGGTATATGTTGTTAACGTCTAAAGTATTGATCTCTTTAGATATTTTATTGATAATACTAACTACTCTAGCCAGGTATATATGTGCCACAAATTGCTTCATATTAATTTCGTTAAACAATCTATATGAAGGGCTAGTCTCATTGATTTTGAAATTAAGTACTGCATCGACGATTTTCTCCAGTTTTCCTTCAATGGTGTTCATTTTAATGTCTTCTTCTGTGAGGAGAGTCTGGTTCTTCTTAGATACTACAGTCAAGTAATCAGCTAATTCTACAGCTTTGGTATATGCGGTCTCAAATCTGCTTGTCAGATCTTCTACGTGGATTGTGAAGAAGTAATATTGCTGAAATTAAAATTATCGATCAGATATAAATAAATAATCTTTCACCAGGATGTAGAAATTATGTAGGAGAATCAATAAAGTAGAGCTAAACAAAAACCAACCTTGAGTTTATTTAAATACAGTGGAACATTCACAACCTTAACTCTCTGTATTTATGTCTGCGTTGATGCTCTCTGGCACAAATATATTTATTTTCAACTTCATTTTAACCGATTCAAGGTGGAAATTTGCTTGCCAGTGAAAACCCAAGAAACATAATACGAGTATGTCTAAATATTTACCCTTATTTACATTACAATTCTATATTTCATAAAATATAGCTTGATCTCTGTGACAGCTGTCAGTATCAATAGCGCTTGACAGGCTAACAATAACGTAACAATAACGTAACAATAACGTAACAATAACGTAACTATAACGTATACGTCAGTTTGACATATATCGCAGAGACCAAGCTATCTTTTATGAAGTAGTAGTAGCGGTTTAGCAACTGATAAGCAGAGGCTCTAGACAAGTGTCATTCAATGTCAGGATTGGCGATGGTCGAAATGACAAATGTAACGGATCACGTGACAATGCGATAGCATTTGACATTCGCACACGTTTTTGACAATTTGCCAATCGCTATCGTCACACTTTCGTTGATAGATTTTCACTTGTCTATACTCCATTTGAAATAACATTAGAATTTTATACAACCATTTTTTACAGTCCGTTCAACCGATTTTGAGTTCTATCCTGTAAATATAAGGATAGCATAAAAAGCATAAACCTGTTACCAAAACTAACTGATTGCTGCAACTGCTTTTTGTCATATCACCAACGCAATAGAAGTCAAAATCGGTTGAACGGGCGGTAAAATGGGTTTATTTAAATGTCTAACGTTATCTCAAATGGAGTATAGGGCCTCAGGTTCTAAATTCAAATTCTCCATAGAAAATTCGAATTAAGAATCTGGTAATCAGTTGCAGGATCGATTTTTTATAAATAAGGCTCATTATGCTATAACAACTTACAGGTTTAGAAAACACATCAAGCAGCGTGTTGTCTCCCCTGGGCAGAGACAGCCAGTGCAGCAAAGAGGGACACACGAAGGGCTTGACCTTCTTCATGAAGGTGGCATCGATGATGCTGCCGGGTGGGATCACCATTGAGGTGAACACGGCATCACAGTCCCAGAACTGAGATAGTGCTGCTCTACGGACCTGGAGGTGGTAAAATAATAAATTAGATCCTTATAGCTATGAGGTTTAGTTTGGCCTAGGCGTTTTATCAGAAGTGGGTTTTTAAAAGAGAGTAATAGCTATTTTAATTGTTGTCTGGCTCAAGGTATAATTCACCAGGAATGAGGAGTAGGATTCTCTTTCTCTTAAGAATATTTTTTAAAGCATTCATTGCAGATGTAATGACTGCCTTACACATATTCTCTGCCGTAGCAGAAATAGGGTAGTTGACAAAAAATATCTTTTTAGTCCGTCAGTTAAATAACCTAAAAAATATTGGGCACGTATTTTTCTTTTGTGTCGTAATCAAAAAATTACGACGATAAAGCGCGTTGAAATATCGAGTGACGTCACGGTGTGCTACACTTTATACTGACAAAGTGACGTCACAAGCCACCACTCCTGAACTTGGATGCGCTTTATCTTTGTCAATTTTTATTTATTTGATAATGCAAAAAATACGGGTTCAATGTTATTTGACTATCTCACTGACGGACTTAAGGGGGGACTCTAGTGAAACTTTCTCCATACAAAAACATTCTGCTGTTTTCTTCGTGGATAATGCCTCTAGAGCAATGATTTTTCCCCATAAAATCTGGGTCTAATTAATACGTGCTCCTATCATTTCCTTTTTTCCAAAACATAATCACAAAAAGAAATATGACAACCCAAAAATCCGAAAAAAATGCCCGTTTTTACCGCCATGTTCAGAAGACTTTCAGACAAAATTTATAAGTTTTTAACAAAAAAGGAAATGAGAG
This sequence comes from Orthosia gothica, assembly GCA_949775005.1. Taxonomy (NCBI): domain Eukaryota; kingdom Metazoa; phylum Arthropoda; class Insecta; order Lepidoptera; family Noctuidae; genus Orthosia; species Orthosia gothica. The sequence goes on along the minus strand of OX459040.1, from coordinate 6,981,356 downwards.
GAGCATAGATATACTTTTCCTCTAAATTTTAATTTAAGAATTTTTTAGATCAGACCAGTTTTCATGAAGAAAACAGCAGAATACGAAACGTCTTTTAGTCAAAGTTTTTGTAGGTAAAATCAGCCTGAGCTGCAGTTGTCTCTTTCGCACTTTACGGGGTGAGGTTGGAGGTGACGCGACGGCAATAGACTATATTACTATACTATATTACCGACTAGAGTCCGCTCTTTTCTACCCAGAAACATCCCTATTAGAACACAAAACCATCAATTTCCTATTATCGTTAGAATGACTTAATTTACATTTGTCCCTTCTCATGTGCAATTTTATTAGCTGTTTCCTCGGATGTTATCATAATCATGAGAGGCCTTAGTGCGAGTTTTTTGACATAGTCATTAGCGTTAACGTAAACGTTCTCTTATGTAAATTTTGATACAGAAAAGTGGTTTTCCATTCAAGTCTCTTGTCTAGATTCAAAACAAATTGATGTTTACGTTATCGCGACCGAGCATGAGTAAAAATTTGCAATAAGCCCATTGACTGTTGATCGTAAGTAGTCTACATTACCTGGCTCATAAACCCGTAGTCCCAGAACGAGTTGAGCAGAACTCCCATGAACTCTGGCATCTTGTCGTACAGGATGTACAGTCCGGTGTTGCGAGTGAACCCGAATGCTTGTAGTATGTTCGCGTTGGGCTCTGCAAAAAGAAAGGAGGATTAGGAGATCCACAACATATAGAAAAATTGCGCCAGAAAATAAAGATGATATAGCTTAGGAAGAAGTCAATACTGGATCATCGATTGAATGAGTTAGTGGAAAAGAAAGGCATATGCAGTGTCATTGGAATTAGGGAAAGACAATAACGTTGGGTTGAATATAATAAAGCTAATAAATAAAATAAAAAACTGAAAGCCGAACAAATCAATAGTCAGAACCTATCTGAATGCCTAATATCAATTGTGACGCAATTAATAAATTGTAAAATTAAATAGTTGAAGTAATAAGTGGGTCCCGGAAAATGAACGGCGTCATCGGCAAGCCCAAGCAAAGATGGCGGGACGAACTTGACACTACAGACAGGACTAGTCCACGCCTGCCCAAAATCGGGAGGAATGGAAAGAAGAATGGGAAGCCTTTGGCTTGCAGTGGGACATCTCGGACTATACAAATAAATAAGAGACACAGTTTGGCAGAAAAACAGCAAGATACATTTTTTTCTATACCATTAACTTCCGTAAAGTATGTCAGCAAATCGGTGGCCATATTCTCCAGAATAATGGACAGGGATCCGAAGAAGGTCCTCCAAGCCTTTCGTCCGAGGAGACTGCAGTCAGCATCCATGCTCTTGATGCACTTGGAGTACCTCTCCCATAGGTTACTCATGGCCACGTCGCCGGGAATCGAAGAGTCGTTCATGGCGTTGAATACTATATCGACTTTGGTGAAGAGTTGCCTGCGAAAGATAATAGAGAAAATTAGCAAAAAACCTTGTACAAAACCTTGGACCTTGCAAAGTCATTTATTCAAATTAGGCTGTCTATTTATTCAAACGCACACCCGTCATCATAGAACTATTTATTTTCATCAGATAATGCTTGTTTGGTGCTCCCATTTGCAAAAAATTGGGCATTTATTCAAACTAGCTGTTTAAGCTGAAATCTACAAGGGTATTTCCCGAAGGGTCTGGCACATTATATAACCATTTTAACAGACGGTAAACCTATTACCAGGCTACGACTGAAAAATGCCTTATAAAAAAACAAATTTAATATGCCTTAGGATCGAAACGGGGACCCGAAGTTAGACAACGAGGTAGAAAAATATTTACGACAATTTTAAAGTAACAAACCTGAGCACAACATCTCGTTCCGTAGTATTTAGCGCGTTCACAGCATAGTTCCAGGCCTCCTTCAGCCCCAGTCGTCCATCAACTGTGTCATTTGATACGAGTTGAATGGTGTCCTTCGTGATGAGGATATCTTCCACCAAGGAGTCGAACATGGCCGAGAACTTGAGGAACAGGTGCGGCTCGTAGTCTGTGGTGTTCCATGAAGAGGGGATCTGGAAGAAAGTGGTTTGGTCAGTAAAAGTGGATTTTAGGGCATCGAAAAAGTGGCCATAAAAACTGAGAATAAAGTTAACTGAACTTTATGTGTAGCTTTAAATTTGTTTATCGGAAATCTCATATTTGGTTACCTACATGTTTGGAAACTAAACTGGGTAAAAAATATGCTATTAAGCCCTTCAGTTAGTTTATCAAATACCATCAGATGAGCCTGATGGTGAGCGATAAGGTGGTCACTGTCTGGAAGTAGCCTATTCACTTTTAACTTAAAGACCTCCCTGTTTTAGCTATCATGAATCCAAGACTCCGGTAGGAAATTACAATCGTATGTTGTTCGTCCAATGAAAGTTTTTCCAAAATTGTTTTCTGGACATAACAAATAATAAGATCATATTCATGAATTACTTACCTTTACGGAACTGTTCTTAGCTGCCAGGTACTGAACCCATTCCTCTATGAACTCCTTGTTCAAACAGAGTAAAGTCTCTATTCCTCTCACGGCGTCCTTGGAGGCAGGGTTCAATTGGAGCAGTTCTGACATGCTGGTGGCGGAACATGGCCACGGCGTGGAGTTTAGCAGGAAGATTATTGGTTGCACCTGTAAAAGTAAGAAGATAATTAGTTAAGAATTAAAACAACATAAATCATGGATGTATTCCCCGAAGGGCTAGGCAGAGGTGCACCTGGCGCAAATAATAGTTTTTTAGGGTTCCGTACCCAAAAGGTAAAAACGGGACCTTAATACTAAAGAAAAGAAAGAAAAGAAAGAAAAGAAAGAAAAGGTAGAAAAGAAAGAAAAGAAAGAAAAGAAAGAAAAGAAAGAAAAGAAAGAAAAGAAAGAAAAGAAAGAAAAGAAAGAAAAGAAAGAAAAGAAAGAAAAGAAAGAAAAGAAAGAAAAGAAAGAAAAGAAAGAAAAGAAAGAAAAGAAAGAAAAGAAAGAAAAGAAAGAAAAGAAAGAAAAGAAAGAAAAGAAAGAAAAGAAATTCAAATTTAAAATTTATTAATAAAGAACAGTATTATAAAGATTTTTACATTGGCCCCAAACTAGGCAAGCCTGTATCTTGGGAACCAATTTTGAGGGTAAACATTTAGAAGATTTTAGACACATGTTCGGTTTCAGAGAAAAGTAAAATATAAACAAAAAATAATAATATTATAAAACAATCAAATTTTAGCAAAATAAAAGTAGGTAGTAAACAATTAAAAAGTTCCCTGATATAATATTTCTTTATACTTTATAAATTTTAACGCTATTTTGTAACTATGAGTTTGAGTATGAATGTGAGTATAAAATGTGTGAATGCGAATGTGAGTGTAAATGTGAGTGTGACTGTGAATATGAATGTGGGTGTGAATGTGAGTATGATTTGTTTTAAATTTTACTTTGCCACGGAAATTAATTTTTCAGCATCGTCATAAGATAGGCTCAGCAGCCATGAAGTTATTTTAATTTTTGCCTGTTTCAGAGTGAGATTTTTTATTTTGCACTTGTTGTTAACTTCATTGTATACATGAGAATGCAGAAAAAGTGGAAGTCTTTGTGCGTATGCGGATTTAGTTGCAGGAGTAGGGATCCTGAACTTGCGTTTGGCCTGTAAATTACTTAGGTCACTCCTCCTAAGAGTTCTGCTGTGGGTCTTTGTTGTTACCTTCAGTATGTACATTTTCCTTACGCTTAGAACTAAAGAAAAGAAAGAAAAGAAAGAAAAGAAAGAAAAGAAAGAAAAGAAAGAAAAGAAAGAAAAGAAAGAAAGGAAAGAAAAGAAAGAAAAGAAAGAAAAGGAAGAAAAGAAAGAAAAGAAAGAAAAGAAAGAAAAGAAAGAAAAGAAAGAAAAGAAAGAAAAGAAAGAAAAGAAAGAAAAGAAAGAAAAGAAAGAAAAGAAAGAAAAGAAAGAAAAGAAAGAAAAGAAAGAAATGAAAGAAAAAAAAGAAAACCAGTTTATACTAAGACTCCACTGTCCGTAAAATCATATTCTCCTTTTGGCTTCGCCGTAGTCTTGAATAAATAGGAAACTATTCCTGATCTATACAGTTGACCATCTAAGGATGACCAGCGGTAATGAGTCTTAATATCTAACTGCCGAAGTATGGTGTGGTTTTTAAATGACGAACTGTTATTTTTTTATCAATAGAATGACACTTTGTACAATATAAGGAAAATACAGTGAATTCTAAGGCAGTTTTTGTTGCTGTCATCATCACCATCATTTCAGCCGAATGACGTCCACTGCTGAAAATAGGTCTCCAGCAAGTGTCACCATAGTGACCGGTTCTGTGCGACTCGCTTCCAGCGGATTCCTGCAAACCTAACTAAGTCATCGGTCCACCTAGTGGGAGGCCTTCCTACGCAGCGTCCGTCCAGAGTAACGACCGGTTCGAGTTTGCTACTTTTCTGCCCCATCGACCATCCGTTCTGCGAGCAATGTGCTTTGCCTACTGCCACTTCAGTTTGGCAATTCTTCGGGTTATATCGTTAACTACTTATTTTTAATTAACGTAATATCATGGGTCTGCTGTACTTACATCCGTATCATCTCTCACGATGATGTCCACGGTATCTACGGTCAGCTGCGGGATGTTGGGGATGATGTTGCTGACTGCCCTCACGGTGGTGGGGGGGAGGTTACTGGCCACCGTGCCGTTGGTCAGTAACGCTGAAATATGGTGGAGCAGATTCGTTAGACCGCGGCTTTTATTAAAACAAAGTTTGAACCCTACATTATTGTATCAGGTTTATGTATTCATCAAATATGATGATGGAAATGGGCTCTTCTAAAAGGCATACCTACTGGTGATCGCACAAGAGCTGGCAGACATGTTTTACCAGCCAAAGTCAGTCCGGAGGCTCGGGACACCCCGCAAGTCGGCGCACAGTAGATAATTCATGTGACAGCGGGAGTAGGCGGAGGGGAACAGTGAACTTTACAGACGTCATTCCACTATGTTAAGCTTGAATGGATCCATAGTCGAATCTGGGACTAGGACTGATCATATATCACCTAAAATAGGTGATTGAAACCACCGGACTGACAAAGCAGCAATATTATTCAATTCATTTCAATCTTTGCACGAAACAGAGTGCAAGAGCCCATTAAAATCAAATCATGAAACAGAAATAGATACCTGCAACCAGTTTGACGGTCTCATCGAAGACGCTGAAGGGTGCCGCCGTGGTGACGATGGCGTACTTCATCCTTAGCCAGAACTCTCCGCTCACGCCAAACAGCCCGTGGTCCAAGATGTCCAGGAAACGGAATGCTAGTTTTACGCTGAAATAAAGGGTGGATTTTAGTAATTTTTAGATTTAAGGACTAGCCCGCATAAGCAGAAAACTGATTAATAATTTAATATGCAAATCAGAGATGAAGTAGCAATAATTGAAATAAAATTGTACAATAAAATAACATCACGCTTGTAATCTCCAACATGTTATGCAGACGTGTACCCACATTTCACCAGTTATAGCATAAAACCAAACTACGGGTGGCGACTGGTTAATTCCAGATGGATAATAGCACGACCCGGGCATCGAACCCAGGTCATCAAATGCAGAGCCCTTGCAACCACTAGATCAACGACGCAGTTAGAAAATAATAAACCGGCCGAGTGCGAGTCGGACTCTCACACAAAGGGTTCCGTACCATTGTCGCAAAAAACAACACAAAAATCACGTTTTTTGTATGGGAGCCCCACTTAAATATTTATTTTATCCTGTTTTTAGTATTTGTTGTTATAGTGGCAACAGAAATACATCATCTGTGAAAATTTCAACTGTCTAGCTATCACGGTTCATGATATACAGCCTGGTGACAGACAGACAGACAGACAGACAGACGGACCGCGAAGTCTTAGTAATAGGGTCCCTTTTTTCCCCTTTGGGTACGGAACCCTAAAAAACCGGCCAAGTGCGAGCCGGACTCGCGCACGAAGGGTTCCGTACTATTAACCGTTGCCAACTCAGGCTTCGTTCACACGGCATTGTCCTGCACGTTTTTTTTGTAATCGTTTTTATAACGTATAGTCAACCGGGTGTTCATATGGTAAATTTTCATTCGTGTAAAAACGAATAGCCGCAGTTTATTTTATGCCACTGCGAACCGAATACGTCAAAGTTTATTCGATTTGCTTGACAAGTCCGTTGAGTATGCGTTTAAACGTATAAGCGGTACACGTTTTTTTGCAGTGCAATCGACGTGTGAATGGATCTATGTACGTTGTATGGTCACTATTTATACGTTAAGACGTATACTGCAAAAAAACGTGCAGGACAATGCCGTGTGAACGAAGCCTAGTGCACAAATGAAACGTGAAGTTCAGTCAGAAAAAAAGAGACTTTATAATAATAGTCATACAAAAGCTTCAACTACTGTTTATTAACCATAACTGCTTTATGGTTTTTAACAACCTACATATATTAAAATTATCAGCTTCGGGATTATCCTGTTATAGCTATTTCTCATTTTGCCATAATAACCCAATCATCTGGTCATTAAGATATATGTCACACATATATATATATGTATGTATATGAACACCGAGTCGATCTGACAAATGATTGCACTTTGATCTCTTGACAGTAGCCAGATCTAACGATATAATTAGCAGCTTTGGATAAACCGGTGTTAGAGCATTAGGTTTCAATAATACTGATGATACTGAACATAGGCTAAGCGTTGCCACATCCGCCGGTTCCGTGTGTCTCACACCCACCGGATTCACTCAACCTTAATTAAGTCAGCCAACCTAGTGGGAGGCCTTGCAACGCAGCGTCCAAAAAATCAAATACCTTCCTAAAACCAGAGCACTCTACAACATTCATACATACCTGAATATCTTATTATTTATTGCACACAAAACATAAAATAGAGATAAAAATACAATGGACAGCTTACGTACAAGGGCAAGCTTAACCCATAATTGGGTTCTCTAACAGCAAACCTCAGTTGTTATAGGAAATATACCACCGGTTATGTACCTTAATCTCAAACTCCTCTCCATATTCTTGAGCCCGAACCAGAATTCTTTGCCTTCGCTGAACAAGGCGTCCATCCTCGCCTTAGAGACTTCATCCATGTTGTAGCTACTGAACTGGAAGAGGTACGTGTAGTCCCTGTCCAGCTTCACGTACAGGTTCTTCAGGTTCGTGATGAGGCTGTTCCAGTTTAGGGTTATCACTGGGTGGGCAGAGTTCTTGATGGTATTTATCTGGGAGAAAAATGTTTGACGTAAGTTTTTGTATAGTGAGTTATGTTTACATATGTGTCTGTTTGCTGCTTCCTGACGCCTCAACTTGATGACTTGTTATTTAGGTATTGTCGGGGACCTTGGGCTCTAGACAAAATGCCAGACCGATACCGGTGACCGATATTAATATTAACATATAGTCAAACAAGTTTGGGATTGATCACGTGGCATTTCATGAGTCATATCATAAATACCGAACATCCCTTAGCTTTTAGAATTTTTGACGATCATTATCGCTTTTAGAATGTTACTTTCGGCCTCTTGACTGTCGAGTTATGACGTACAGTAAATGTGACGGTAGCTTTATGATATATAGTTGTGAATCAATATGCAGATCGACCACTTTATATTAAGTATTAACCCTGAGATGCTTAAAAAAAACATAATATAACGACTAGCAAAGATGTACACAAAAAATAGCTTCTCATAAGAATAATAATGCTATATTTACAGCTTTCGAAACAGCAGAGTCAGTCGTCAATCCATTCTCGATGGCAATGGTGGCGTCACACAGAGCTTCTACCAGCTTCTTCTGTATTTCTTTGTCTTGCGGTAGTTCCAAGTATTCACTCGCCGTGTCTACACCGTTGCAGAGAATGTTCTCACCGTAGGTCGATAGTGCTTTGTAAGTCTGGAATTGAAAAAACCGATTACTTTTGTGATTTTAGACGAGATAAGTGTCGGTCTATCTACATCATGATGTGCTGAGAATATTTCAAAGAAAAATTGTTGCGATTTTTTTTTAACTCTTTGTGTTACTTCAGTATCATTATTGTTATAAGTAAACTCAAACTTCGAGTACTGAACAACTATTTTTTGTCTATATTTAACATAGGATCAATTTGGGAATTAAACCTGTAATACATAGTGCAGAAGCATATCTCTCAATGCGCCAACAATGCCGCCAAGGTAAAAAAAATGGTTTAAAATTTTAATTTAATCTCCTGTTATCCGAAGATATTAAAGGCTTAATGCTATCTTCATCGACTTACCTTCTCCTCATTCAGCGCCGTCATCATCAAAGTCTCCACCACATTAACGTAAACCTCTTTGAAAGCCTTGGCCTTAGCCCTTGAAGTGAGCTCCAACTGTTCGTTGATGCCTGACACCAGGATGATGACGTCATTCAAGTACGGGGAGATCTTGAAGTCAAGGATAGGATTCTGCTGAACGATCTCTTTGGCTATGGCACCGTGGATAACTATTCTGAAAGTGAATTGAGAGCATTAGAAAATAATCTAATAAATACACTTGCTTTGTTTGATGTAATAATTATTACTGACCGTAAAGAAAATAAATGGAGATGGACGGGGCATAATGTGAGCAACAGAGAAATTGGGCGGAAAAGTTACGGAATGGTACCCCAGAAATGGAAAGAGACATAGAGGAAGACATATAAAAACTGTAGAGTAAAGTAAAGTATAGTAAAGTAAACGTTTATTTAACTGGGAGGACGACTTGTCAAAGGAGTGGAGAAGAATTGAACTGGACCGAAACAAGAGGAGGCTTATGTTACAAAATAAGCTGATAGCTAATAAAACCTTGAATATTATAATATTTATTTAATACTTCAATATTATCATAAACTAGATGTAAGATTTTAATTCAAAAAAGTAATATTTACACCAGAGTACAGGCAATCAAGCTTTATTTATTTTATACTTACAGCATCTGTTTCCCTAGATGTCCTTTTGCTCTGGCCACCTTCATGAGCTCTGACTCCTCATTCACCTGGAACAGTCTGCTCCAGTTCACCTCAGGTCTCTTCTCCGTCTCTATTCTCACGAGGGCCTGGCTGAAGTTCTTAAGGACTTTGAAATCGTGATCGATGGTGTATAACTGGGAGCTCGTGTCTTTGCCCAGGGTTTCTTGTATGAGGAGCGATGCCATGTTGTTTATCTAGGAAGTTAATTTTGTATGATATATTATTATAGTGATGCGGTTTGGTGGAAGCATACTTGTTGCAAAATAATTTAAACTTGTTTAAATAAAATGGTACAAGTTCAAGGAAAAAAAACCTTCAAAATATATGACGAACTTTGAATTGAAAATAAGTTAGAATTGAAGTTCAAAATCACAATAAGAGGAGGAATGACTTTACCAGTCATTTAGAAAAATAGAGATAAGCAAAATCACAACTTACATTATTCTTAACTTCAAATACTCCAAAAGAATCAATCAAATCAGTAACAAAGTTCTTCCACGCGTCAGTGCACAGCTGTTTCTTAAGAGACTCAGCATCCGCCTTTGATATGACGAAAAAAGTTTGTAGTTTATAGACATCACAGAACATTTGCCCGGGGAAGTTGATTTTTGATGTCAGGATCTGTAAGTAAATGACAGAGTGGATATTTAACTAAAAAGTGCATATATCATGAGCGATTGACTAGCTCTGTATAAAGAAAACATCTATTTTGATTACTAATAGAACCGTCATTTCGCTATATACCTGCGTTCTTTCAGCGTCAGCCAAAGCTTCAAAGGCCTTGCCAACAATATTCGGTGGTATTCCTTTAAGTACTTCAATGGCGCCGGGGTTCCTCAGGGTAACATTATAGGTCAACTGCTCAATATTCATGTTTATATCGATCACTTTGTACGCGCTCTCCATCAGCTTGGCCAGAAGTGTGGAGTAGAACACTACATCGTGTTTAGTCCTCTTTGGAAGGAATTTATGAATAAAGTTCATTACTTTGGAGAGGCTGAAATATAAATAGTAATATAGTTTTTGAACTAGAAGTAATAACTGAAGGGTAATTTAAGAGGTTTCTACTTACATACTGAACGCATCAAGTGACTCATCCTTCTCCACAGCTTCTTCAAAAACGTTCGCAGCATTATGAAATATATTAGATACTGCTTGTAAACCACTGTTTTCTTTTTTAGTATCTGCAGGTCCTCCAATCTGATCTTGTCTTTGTTTGGCAATTACTTTGTCCATATATTGAAGCCCAACCACAATAGCGTCAGTAAAATCTTTTATTATTCCGTAAGACCGAGTATCGCCAAATGTTGGTTTGAATAGATCCATTAGTTTTGGTATTCTGGAACAAACGGAAAGGAATTACAAAGGACATCAAATTACCAAACAGAATTATTATGTCAAATAATTTGGCCACTTACAAACTTAGCTGTATGTAACTAAAGTCCGCCTCTTGACCTTGAAAGATGGAGACCAGCTCCGGAGGCAGGAAATTCTGAAGTTTCATCATACGCATCACAGCCGTCATCATGTCACCTAGAGTGTTTAATCTATTGTCTCCAGACATTTTGAAGTACATATCGCCTAACTGAAACAAAACCGTAGTAATTTTAAGACTGGATTTACGAAGAGTTCAGCAAGCATGAGTTTTTAATATCAGCTGGGATATTAAGTCCAGTATCAAAAAAAATCTTACCATTGTCAAATATTTGCTATAATCTACTTGGAACAACACATCAATCAATATCTTTTGTAAGTCATCCATCGACATCGAACACAGTTTTTCTACTAAAATCTTCATGTGTTCAAAGTTTGCCATTACTATGGTTTCATTTAAGGAGGCTATGCTGCATCTGTTCACGTTGCCCTTCAGTAGCTGTAAGTAAAAGACATTTGGAAGAATATTATTCATTATAATCATTAACAGGTTTCGCTTTTATTTATGTAAAGTCAAAGTCAAAGTCAAAGTCAAATGTGTTTATTTCAAGTAGGCCATTATGTGGCACTTTTGAACGTTAAAATTTACATTTAATAAAAATTGATTCTACCGTGCATTCGGAAATGTAGGTTGTTATGGAGAAGAACGCACAAGAAACTCCATACTTACTCTTTTAAAAAAAAGTTTTGCACAATATTTATATAGGTACATACATTAATAAATTCGTATACGTGAGGACGATGTACCCAGCACTACTATACTACATATAGGTATGAGAGAATTACAAGCATTAACAGGTAAATTCCTTTACTTGATAAATAGGAACATGGTCCTCACGTACTTACAAATAGTGCAAACATAGGTACATTACCTAATTAAACAACAACAGAACAGTGTGCGAGTCAATTTTTTTAAACAAAAAAAGAAGAAAAAATAAAAATAAAGCGTTACTATAATTATGAATATAATACAAATTAACCATTTTGATTTTGTCCACACCAAAGATAGGCCTATGGAGCAGGACCAGCATGTTTCCAAGCATTCTTATCTTGAATATAATCATCTAATTTGTAATATGCTTGTTTACAAAGTGTGCTTTTAACTATTGTTTTAAATTTTCTTTCATTTAACTTTAATATCTCACAAGGTATTTTGTTATAGAATTTAACACAGTACCCCATGAAAGATGTGTGTACTTTAGCTAATCTATATGATGGTTGATCTAACTTATCTTTATTTCTGGTATTAAAATTGTGTCTATCACCAACTTTACTAAAGAGATTTAAATTTTTCCTTACATACATAATATTTTCATAAATGAATTGGCACGAAACTGTCATAATATTAATCTTTTTAAATAGCTCCCTAAGAGATTCTCGGTGACTTAACTTATATATGGCTCTGACAGCTCTCTTTTGCAATATAAATATTGATTCAATGTCAGCCGCCCGACCCCACAGTAAAATACCGTATGACATAATGCTGTGAAAGTAACTAAAATAGACCAAACGCGCGGTTTCTACATCCGTTAACTGTCTTATCTTTCTAACAGCATAAGCGGCTGAGCTCAGCCGTCCTGCCAGAGATGTTATGTGAGGCCCCCATTGTAATTTGTCATCTAGAGTGATTCCTAGGAAAACTGTTTGATTTACATAGTCCAGCTTTTCTCCATTCAATATGATGTCACATTAGCTACTTCTAACATTCGGCAATGTGAATCTAATACATTTGGTTTTTTTTTCATTTAGTACCAAATTGTTTGCCGTGAACCAAGTTTGGACCTGATGAATAGACATATTCACATCATCAAGATTTTGTGATCGTCGATCTATTTTAAATATCAAAGATGTGTCATCAGCAAATAACACGATCTTCGGTTGATTTTGTAATAATTGGGGCAAATCGTTAATGTAAACTAAAAAGAGGAATGGACCCAATATAGAGCCTTGAGGAACGCCCATTGTCATTTCAGACCCTAGTGAGTTTACGCCGTTTACCTGAACTTTAAGTTGTCTGGCTTTCAAATATGATCTAAGTAATTCAAGGGCCGTATGCCTAATCCCATAGTGCTCGAGTTTTAACAATAGTGTCTCATGGTTAACGCAATCGAACGCTTTCGAGAGGTCGCAAAAGATTCCAATGGCGTCTTGTGCTTCTTCCCAGGCGTTAAAGATGTTCTTTATTAGGGTGACGCCAGCGTCAGTTGTGCAACGCCCTTTGGTGAAACCGTATTGTTGATCATGAAAGATGGAATGTTTGTTAAAATGACGCAACAATTGGTTGAGCATTAACTTTTCGAAGACTTTACTGAGAACCGGCAGAATTGAAACTGGCCTATAATTATTGGCTTCCTTGCTATCCCCGGATTTAAACAATGGAACTACTTTACTGTGTTTCATGAGGTCCGGAAAAATTCCTTGATCGACACTCGTGTTAAAAATGAAAGCTAAATAGGGTGCAATAGTTTCAATGATTGATTTACATACTTTTACAGATAATCCCCAAAGATCTTCTGTACAGTACATAGTCTTTACTGTTTTTGCTGTTGTATTGTTTACATCATAGTCTTTTAACATTAGTAGCTCAAACAATTTATTATTCCCTATATCTATTTCTTTAGTTACGCCACAATTAACATTCGCTATGTATTCATCGTTAGTAGATTTAACTTTATTTTCTAGTTTTAGCATTACTTAATTATCTTTTACCCACATTTGTGTTAAGTATTATTCGTCTACTACTAATATACAACATGTAATAGAAACAACGCGACACCTGCTTTTCATTAAATTTTTTCGAGTTATGCAAACTAAAATGTATGGGGCAGATGACTTTTTTTCGAAATTTCAGTGTTGGTCCCATAGTAAAAAGTTGTTCAAGATAAGAAAAGGTCGGCATTAAAACATAACCGCGACGACCTGAAAGCTGGACCACCATCAACTACCATTTATCAAGTCGTAAATGGTGATCTGACGTGTCAACTCTGAACTCGGATATTTTTGGCCAAAGTTGGATAAGCAAGTCACATGAGGACATTTCAGAGCAGCAAATCTGAGCTCTCAACAACAAAGGGAAGTCAAAGAATGCGGTTGAATTGCTGGAGCCGAAATCGGCTAGTTGGAATCATAATCATCAAAAGTGTTTACAATTACCACTATTCAGGTTTTGCATTACATCTGTTGCACATTGTATTCGAAAATTAATAGAGTTACTTCCAGCCAAACACAAACTTACACCTTGGAAACCGAGCTCAGCATCCATGACGCTCTGTGCGACATCATCATCCAGCTCCAACTTGTCTGACACATATCGTTTTACTCTGCTTGGCTTGCTGAATAGGTCTTTTACTTTTAGACCATTTTCTGTAAAAGAGGGGCATATTATTATTATCATTGCAGACGAAAAGCGTCCACAGTTGGACATAGGCCTCCCCCAAGTGTCTCCACATTGATCGGTCCTGTGCGTCTCGCATCCAGCGGATTCCCGCAGCCATTACCATCATTACACCTAGAGGGAGCAACATTGCTCACAGAACGGATGGTCGACGGGGTTGAAAAGTTCTGGAGTGGCGACCAAGTACCTGAAGACGCAGCTTTGGATATTATTATACCAATAAATCGTCGTCATTGCCTCTGAATGTTTACAGTAGTAAAAAATAACCAGCATAAAAAATGTAGGAATCCAACCCAACATTATTTAATAACAAACATAGGCTATGTTATCAATAACCTGATAAACTAAACTGAATGAAGTCTGAAGTCGAACAAATATCACATTGTATTCGCCACTAAGCGTGTAGATGCAATTCTATCCGCACACTTAGCGATTCCAAAAAGGTGCCGTGCCACGGTGATCACGTGCTGCCGTGCACAGCGAGGCTCAGGGGAGACGCTTTTTCAATCTTCCCAGGGACGTGAATATTACACAGACACACACAGTTCCGGGGTGGTCATTTAGGAGATCACAAGAGATCCCTCCTTCTATCAACTAATGTTGATCACCGGGATGGTTTTAGTGTCGTCAAAATCCCACACTCCCTGGTCTTTTTCCCAAAAGTTTACCCCAGGCAACAAAAAAAAGTCTCTTGGCCCAGATGATGGTAACTAGGTACTTCCAAATGCTCATGGCATATACGTTACGTACGTTTTTGTTTTTTTGAGGTAGTTCTCTGGTACTTACTACTAATATTTATAAACACAGGCTCGTCCGCCACATCTGCTAGAGTCGCCAGGAGTTTGATAGCATCTGGCACTGAACCCGCTACGTCCAGCACTGAATCATTGAACAAAGGTGCTAGCGTTCGCTGCAGCTGTGTTAATCTGAAAAGATTTATAGATTATAGAATATTTTACAACTTTTTATTAGACAAATGTATTATATTTTTTAGTTAAGCTCATTCTACGGGGTATAACGGAAAGGTGTGATTATATTTTAAAAGTTGCCTCTTCCCATGTATATGAACAACTATCTCGAAGGAACAATTTGGATTTTCCATACAAAGTTCTCGTCAGCTGACCAAAATTTGTATGGGAGTATGTAACTCCCATAGAAAAGGTCAGAAGCAGTTTTAATATTTAAGAAAAATATGATAACACGTTTCGTTATACCCTAGTAGGTGACATCTTCCATCGCTGTCCACCAAGCGAGGTCGAAGTCCCCCAGACTTCGATAAGCCCAAAATGTTTTAAAGGACGTCAAATTTGAAAAGATCTTTAAAATAAAAATTCCACTTACTTTGAATTCTCATAAGTTGGTAGTTCATCAAATTTATCTAGCGGTGTGCACTCGTTGCCTACACTGCACATGAAAGATTGTAGGAACTTCATCATGCCAGCACTAGGAAGAGCCCGCGCTGGGAACCCACCTAAAAAAATACCAGAATATGATACGATCAGAAAAAGATGGCGGGATGAGCAGTAGCCTAATTGTGTAAGTGAATTGAGCAAGGCAAAACGCAAAGAGTATAAACAATCGACCAATCACATAGACGCAAATCCACAACGCGTGTTTCATCTCGCATGTGATTGGTCAATTGTTTATTGTTCGCTTTGCCCCTCGCGCTTTAGCCCCGATATTCCGATGAATAAAAATGCACAAATTAATCGAATTATGTATCAGTAAATAAAACAGTAAAAATAAATATTTCCATTTTACTATCATAAAACATAATAATCTTATTATCAAGAAGCTAGGTAAGTAAGGTTAAATATTGAAAAGAGTAATATTGGATGTAAAATATACATTTAGATATCTAAAAATTGTACAAAAAATACACTTAATTTTAATACAAAAACATAGACATTTAAACGCCTGGATATATTTATAAAACAATACAAAGTATTGAGAAAAAAAAATTCTAATGTGTTAAATCGATTAAAATTTCTTCGTTAATAAAGAAGATTGTTATAAGAAATGGAATCGATACCGCATTAGGTCATGGATCATCACTAAATGATTCGAATGACGTGAATTTTTAAAAGAGTATAAGGACAAATTTCTTGTCCGTTCTTCACTATAATAACAAGCAACTTTTCCGAATGGACGGAAGAATCAATTATTATTTACTTTAAATTTTATATTTTTGACATTCAAAAGTGTAGCTTAATGGCCTAGTTGAAATTGAAAGAGTTTTTGTCTTTTGACTTTGTCCCTGATTAGTTTTAGAGCTCTCAAGTGTAAAATTACAAGCCGGACAAGTCTACATTTACACTTAGACGAATTATCTGTTTTATTTATAGTAAAACGGGACGAAAGGAGGAAAGAGACTATATTAATAATAATACGGTCGGTACGGAGGAGACTCCTGACTCCTGATCGAATTTTAATCAGCCAATCCCAACGGAGACTAGTTACGCGTGAGGAATGATAGCGCACAAGACGTTTGTACGCAATCCTATTCTTGCCAAAAAATGTATGTGCGTTCCTTTCAGTGTTTAAAAATATCACCCACTGATATATAAAAATACTAGCTGACCCGGCAAACTTTGTTTTGCCATAAAAAGACCAAACATTTATCTACCATACCCTACCCTACACTACCCTACCCTACCCTACCCGACCCTACACTACCCTACCCTACCCTACCCGACCCGACCCGACCCTACCCTACCCTACCCTACCCTAACCTACCCGACCCTACACTACCCTACCCTACACTACCATACCCTACCCTACCCTACCCTACCTATAAACCTCACGGAGCCCGAGACCTTTCCAACGAATGCAAAACCATGGAAATCGGTTCGTGCGTTCTGGAGTTATAGCGTCAAGGAGGAAAACCTGACTTATTTTTGTATATTAGATATATATCAATGATATCACCAGATCTTTCCGTTACAAACTGTATAAAATTCATGGTACTATTCAGTAGAGAGTAACCATCGAAAGTAAAATTTCATCATCATCGGACGATCAAAGTAAAAATAAAATGCATCTCACGTACTTAGCGCATAGCGCACGTCTGATGTTTGCTGATTAATTCTGTTAGTCGCATCTGGTAGTCACACTCCTTGATTTATTATTCCAGTCAGTTTGTCAAAGTCAAAGTCGAAGAGAAAATGCGGTTGTTGTATAACTCAACATCTAGATAACCTTATCGCAACTATGCTAGAGTCGGCTACCAGTCCAAGCAGATGTTGTTAACCGAATTCAAAAAAGTAGGAAGTTCTTTGTTCGGTTTACTGGGTAACACGTATCCTTTGACTGGTTGTCAAACTTTCGGGTTTCTAACTGCACATAATGACGATCTACAAAATATAAGAAAGTCCAAAGGCTTAACGTTGCAGTAACGAAGTTAGAGGAGAGCAAGGACCAATTCTAATATCAGCTGGGTGATGAAGGTGTAAACTACATTGATCGAGAAGAACGAGAGTTATATAATATACTTACACGTGGGATAGTCTTCATTGTATATGTTTACCCTAACTACGTAGAAACTGCACATTATTGCCGACGCCCATATTAATCCAAATAGTGTGATCTGTAACAAAAGAAAGTATTTTTAGACAACCTTAGGTATTTTAAAATACAGCATTGGGGCCTCAGAATTAGTTCGTTAGTCCATACTCAGTCTCCATCGTCATCAGCCGAAACACTTTAATTGAACAACATAATCATCCCTCAAGCATCACCAAATCAACCAGTCCTATGTTTCTCGCATCCAGGGGACTTCTGCAGTCCTCACCAGGTCATAAATTAACCTTGTGAGAGACCTTTTAAAGCTGCACCTTCTGGTACGGTCTCACCTCTCCAGAACCTTTCGACTTCATCGGTCAACCATTCTTCGAGCAATGTCCACCACCACTGCCATTTTTCTAGCGTTAACTTGCATATATTATATATTAAACGTCCAACTATCTACCATACCCTACTTAACTTCCTACCTTACCGTTATTTACAAAAAAAATACAACCGATTCCAAAAAATAAAAACACTACAAAGTGAAAAATAATTTAAATTTCGGAAGACAGTGTCCAAAAACGAAGAATCTAAAACAGTTACACTGCCAAAATTGAAGTTAGTTTGACTTTTAGTGTTTTTATTTTTTTTTACTTCTTGAACACTTTAAATATTTACATCTAACTTTTGATAGAGTGAACGATTGCGATGAAACAAAAACTAAGTATTACTTCAAGTTATGCACAATTTTTTTTATGTGTAAAAGTAATCTACATTGGTTTCGTACATTTTACGTGATTCGTGCACAACTAAACAGACTAACATAAAAAAAAACAAAAATGCTGGAATGACTTCTCTTGGTTATCCTTTAACACACTGGCATTTTTTTTAAATATTTTCGATGTACTAAAACGAGTTTTCTACAGATTTATTACAATTATGTATTGATTTACGTTAACTCATTTATTTTTATTTTTTATTAATAAGTAAAACTGTTCGCTCCGTCACTTGGCCCATTGGTTTCATTGGTTCGGTGGTTCGGAGTCATCCAGTTGACACCGGCTAACGCTGAAAATCAGAGCTTTAGCTCTGTCTTGCACGCGAGTCTTAGTTATTATGCTGAGCGATGGCCGTTTTGTGTGGTTGTGACGCATACTTTCCATATCTGTATTTAAGTTTTTCCTTTTGTTTTTTTGTTCTTTTTTTGGTATGTACGCCGTGCCTGGCGCAAATAAATTCTTTCTTCTTTTCGTTTTTTTAATTGTTTAGTATAAGACCACTTACCAGCTTTCTCTTTCTGACGAGGTAGTCCTTCCACAGCAGCAAGCGTAGTTGCTGCCTACCCGCCATGGTGAACTGCTATATGTACCACGCGACATTCCTGAAACAAACAAACAATCGTTGTAGTTTAGGTTGAAATGATCATTGTTGATGGATGGAATCTTGTCGTTTGTTGATCGATCAATCTTCTTAACCTTTTCCCTATGTTGGGGTCGGCTTCTGATCTAACCGCATGCAGTGGAGGACCAGTTTTTTACATGGAGTGACTTCCTATCTGACCTCAACAACCCGGGGAGTTCTGCCGATGCTGTTCGATTTTATGGTTTCTGAATATCCGTTAAAGCTGTCACAAATTTAGAATTGATAGCCGAAAACAACAGCTTCTCGTGCTTTCCAAATTGATTATTATATATTATTTGTTACATTGTCTAGGGTAGAATGTAAAAAGAAGCTTACAAAGTGGCTTTTAGAATTTGATTACGACGAAACGGAAAAACAGCTTACTATTTTATCCTAGTTTAGCGTCTTTTACAAACACACCGCCACCTTTTTACGCACACATTCATACACATTCTCTCTCTCTGTCACACACACACAACACCACGCACATGACTCCTTCCACTTCACACTCACACTTCGCATACTAACAAACATACACACACGTTTTTCATTTTATTTTTATTATTTTATATTGTAAAAAAAAAGGTTTAATTTAATTCTACATTTGTGTAAATCCCAATCTCGGCGAAGGGGGGCAGGAGTTCATAGCACAGGGTATCCTAGTTTGAATTCCTGACTCCCTGACCTTTGTACTCTCCAATATTTGTAACATTTCAGTTTTTCAGTTTCAGTTTTTTTTTTTTATTCATTAACAATTTACATTGTGTTGAACATTACATATTAAAAAGAGAAGTAACACATGCAGAAACAACTACCTTAAGCAAATTAATACAATGTCAGCAAAATAATAATACAAAGACACAAAATACATACAATATCTGGTTCATAGCAGGTACAGTGTCAGATAAAAAGTCTAATTTATTATTATCAGGCAAAATCTCAATTACAACGTGAAATATAATGCAAGTATGATGTCAAATTCAATGTCCAATTTTTAGCAAGAATGTCAAAATAAAAAAAAAAAAAAAAAATAGAAATCATTTCGCTAAGGTCTTAGTAATGAGCATAGTATAATTATATAATTTAGAATCATTAAATCTGTTCAACTGCTATTATTTTAAGTGACTACTTTTATCACTAATAAATTCCGATACGGAGTAAAAACATTTTTCCAACAAGAAGGCCTTTAATTTAGTTTTAAAAGAGTGCGAGCTATAAATTAATAATTTTAAATCAGTTGGTAACCTATTAAATAACTCTACTGCTTGGTATCTGGAACAGTGCTTAGCTATGTTAAATTTCGGTGCCATCTTGTGTTTAAATTCTTTCCTTCTTGTGCTTTCTCTTATCTTACGCTCCTCTTGAGATTCATACTCATGAATATTCCTAGCCAAGTAATTCAAGATCACCAATATATACAAACTAGGCACTGTTAAAAAGTCCAATTCTTTAAAGTGCTCTCTACATGAGTCTCTTTGTGAGATCCTGACTATAGTTCGTATGGCTCGTTTCTGTAAAATAAACGCTTTCTCACAGTTATAACTGTAGCTGTTTCCCCAAAGCATTATGCTGTATCTTAGTCTTGATTCTACCAGCGCGTAATATATAGCATTATATAGAAACAAAATTGTATTTTGTGAGAGATAAATAAATATAAATTGTTAAATTTATATATTGTTATTATTTCCAAATTCGATTTAGACAATATGATTGACCTCAAAGTACCACTCAAAAATAATCAACAATTGGATAAAGAAGTGTCAAAATTTGTGACAGACATTCAAAGCTGCGCTTGGGGAAATACACCTCTCTTGAAAAGAAAAGTTGCAAGTCATAGTTATCCGTTAGAAATAAGAAACCTCATAGCCATAAAGAGGGCTCAGAGGCAAAAATGGCAACAATCAAGATATCCACCTGACAAAACAATGCTAAATAGACTAACAAAAAGATTAAGTACAATAAAGCAATACAGGAATATCATGATGATGCTACACATAATTACTTTAGCCAATTAACAAGTAGTGGAAAAACAGAACACTCACTGTGGAAAGCCACTAAACGTCTGAATAAGCCTATTGTTCATGCATCACCTATTAAACAAATAGATGGCAAATGGGCCATAAGCAACGAACAGAAAGCAAATATATTTGCAGAGCATTTACAACAAACTTTTCAAACAAGTGCTGAGGAAAGCTCTGAAAAAATAACACTAGATGTCACTCACCATGACGAGTTGAATATACGATTAGCTACGCCGAAAGAAGTGCAAAATATGATCAAAAACTTAGCCAAAAAGAAATCGCCTGGATACGACCTTATCACTGGAGAACTGCTTCAAAATCTGCCACGAAAAGCCATAGTAAAACTTACAACCCTTATAAATGCAACATTCCGATTGAAACACGTGCCTGATATCTGGAAAGTTGCTGAAGTAATAATGATCCCCAAACCCGGAAAATCGCCTCAGGAAGTAACATCATACAGACCTATATCTCTTTTACCAATAATTTCAAAATTATTTGAAAAACTACTTATAAGACGCATAAAACCAATAATAGAAGACAGAAAACTGATTCCCAATTACCAATTCGGTTTCAGAGAAAAACACTCCACGATAGACCAAGTACATAGAATTACCAACATTATAGAAAGGACCCTAGAAGAAAAAAAAGTCTGTTCTACAGTTTTTCTAGATGTAGCACAGGCATTTGATAAGGTTTGGCATAAAGGTCTCATTTATAAGTTAAGGAAAATGCTTCCTAAACAATTTGCAGACATTTTAGAATCTTACCTAACAGAGAGGACGTTTAGAGTCCGACATGAAGATGCTTACTCAGATCTCAAGCAAATAAAAGCTGGTGTACCACAAGGAAGTGTTCTTGGACCTATCTTGTACCTATTGTACACCTGTGATATCCCAGAAATGAAAAACAACTTTATTGCAACCTTCGCAGATGACACAGCCATCATGGCTATAGGTGTCACTCACAAAGAAGCCGTAGATAAAGTACAAATTGCTGTGAACTCCATCACCAACTGGACAAAAAAATGGCGAATTAAGTTAAATGAGTCCAAATCGACCCATATAGACTTCACAAACCGAAGCCCTAATTATACACCGATTTATATCAACGGTTGCATAATACCTTACGAAAATACTGCAAAATACCTGGGTATGACGCTTGACGCCAAGCTTCGCTGGAAGGCTCATGTCAAAAAGAAACGCCTGGAGTTAGATATCCGCTACAGGAATATGTACTGGCTACTTGGCAGACATTCATCATTGTCAGTGTACAACAAAGTACTTCTGTACAAACAAGTACTTATGCCTGTATGGGCATACGGTATACAGCTTTGGGGCTGTACAAAACGTACCAATGTTGAAATTATACAAAGATTTCAAAACAAGGTACTGCGGAGCATAGTAAACGCTCCCTGGTATATTAGAAACGAGGACATCCACCGGGACTTAGGAGTGGACCTCGTCGCCAAAGTTATAAAAAAATACGCCGAAGCTCATGAAGAGAGACTTCATAAACATGTGAATGTCGAGGCTATCCAGCTCCTTGACACCACGGACATAATAAGGAGACTGAAAAGGACTAAGCCTTTTGAGTTAGTTTAGAGTGAAATTAGTGTTACGGAGTGCAGTGAGTGCTACCTTTTAAGAACACATGAACTAAGTGTCTTCCCATCATAATAGAGACAATAAGAAAAGTGCCAATGGACACATTCTTTACCGTATAAATTATTAGCAAATTAGGTTAAATTTAAGTTACTTATTAGCCTCAAGGCTAGATTGTGACTGTTATGAAGTAACTATTCAGTTACATCGTAATAAAAAAAAAAAAAAAAAAAAAACCAAAGCACGGAGGAATCTCGGTACCTATGTTAAGATGGTCAACCATCCATGGATTGATCTCGGCAAACGTTGCTTAACCTTGAAGATCGACCCGTGCAGCGGTTTTTTCTAAGCTACGCACGACCTATATATACAGAATGTAACTTATTTGAGGAGAATAGCCTCCAAGTTACACAGGAAAAAGGTAGGAATATAAAATAAATGGTAATTAATAACAATGTATAAAAAACTTTGAACGGTAAGTACCCTGTTTAGATGAGTCTGAGAAAGTGACTGGAAGTTTTCAGAAATATAATTTTATTGATGATTGCTGATGACCTGCCCGTCCCGGCTTCGCCCTGATTAATATAGATTGCCGGCTATACTTCTTTTCGTCATGTTTCTGTTCTCCTGGCAGTTCGAGAGTCACTCATAATACCAGCCCCTGTTATGGAATAAATAACTGAGCTCCAAGACGGACGGTCTTAGAGTAAATAAAAATAACCATACAAACTTTTATCCCCTATTTCACCCCTTTAAGAGATGAATTTCGAAAAATCCTTTTTAATTTGACACCTACAGTATGAAATCAATATCCTTCAAAATTTAAGCTTCTAACTTTATTGATTTAGACTGAGCAATGATATGTCAGTCGGGACAATGCCTTTTATATATGTCGGGTTTAGTCAATAGTACGGACGTTAAAACGAATCGCAAGCACGCCATCTGGCGGCAAAGCAAGAACTACGCATTGGCGCGCTATTTCTAATCACTTGCGTGGTGGGGAACATAGAATATGGCAGTTGAGTACTGAACGCCGTAGAGCTAACACGTCGTAGAATCAGTGTCGATCCGTAATATTAGTAAGCAAGAATGTAACTGAGTTGTGACTATTTAAATAAACCCAGTGTATCGAATAACTTCTGTGATTTCATTTGCACGATTGTACCCACCGACCTGCCCACACACGATGTCTTAACCTAAGGGAATACATCCTGACTTCCCGATGGTTTACATCTATCGGCCAGCCTTGATGCGACATCAGAATTGGGATTCAGTCGTGCTAAATGAGATCACACGTGAATTTGATCACAAACAATGCTAGTGAAAATTGTGGTTACATTCTTGCAAAAAAAAAAATTGCGGTGTCAGTTGAGACTACCCTCAGTCTTGAATAATAAAAAAACAGTCTGGAACGGAGCAGCAAGGAGGCTAGTAACAACCAAGGAGTTGGACAGGACAAGGAGGAGCGTGTGCACTTGTGGAAAGATCCATACGCTCTGATCTTTATGCCAATCTGGTGAGTCGTTTTCATTTTGTTATGACTATGGAAAAGTGTGTTCATTATTCAAAATTCTGGTTTTGTGTACGGTATGGTGGTCAGTGGTTCGTCGGGGTAGCCCGTGTTAGGTTATAATTTCATGTTAGTTATCGATGGTCAAGTTTTGGTGTTGTTGAAGAGTTATTATTCTACTGGCAATAACCTTTGACTGGCCCTGGCTGACTATTATTGTTTAGAAGTCGCACTGATCGATCATCAAGGTTAAGCAACGCTTGACGAAGTCGGTCGGTAGATAATTGACCATTTAAACATACCGGGTTTTCTCCGTGCCACGGAAAGCACGTTAATTCGTTTATCCCGGCTGTCATTTGATGATCTTTGACAGTCCTTGCGGGTAGTTACCCATTTACTGGGTTATGGAGGTCAGATAGGCAGTTGCTTCATGTAAAGCACTGGTACTCAGCTGAATCCATTAGGATTGAAAGCCTACCCTAATGTAGTTGGGAAAAGGCTAGGTAGATTGATTGGTTTAGGTTACTACACCAGTGCACCGGTTAATTTCCATCGAAGCTGTGTATGGTTAAGATAACCGTGTGAACATATACTCTCGTAATATTTTTCATGTTTCAGATACCATATTGTGTCGCAGCCTGAAGCCTCTGCTAGAGGCTAGCGATTCAGTTGCTGAGCGCGAAGGTTGACGTGTCAACATCTGAGAGGTTAAGAGGATCGGCAGGCAAGCAGTTTGCAGGTCGTAGCCAAACTTTACGAGCGCGCGCAAGATTGGAATGGAATACTCAGTGAGTCGCTTCCATTTTATTTCGATAGTGAAGTCGAATGTTCTCTAGTGATGAGATGCTATTTCGAGTTTTAGGAGTGTTCATGTTGGAACACTGAATTGGTTGGTAGTGGTTATACCTAGCACCATCACTAGGTAATTAAGACACACCTAGTAAAAGGCAAGTAGCTAATAAGTTACCTATGGGCTTGTTAGTACTTTCCTAGTTTCAACATTTGGTTCAGTACGAACTTTAGGATGAGATATCCCATATGAAGGAGATGAGTTATCCAAAATGACTGAATAACTAGTCGTTTTCAGTGGCAAAGCGAGTTAGTGATGTCGTTGGGCTATCGTAATTGTATCGAGTTAGTAACGGTACTGGTCATTTGCGTGTATTCAGGACGGATCTTGTTGCGTAACGATGTACAACCACCGTCTTCAGATCTGAATTCACTTGCTTACTTTCAAAGTAATATTATGGTAGCAGTAGATCTCGCGATTTTTTTCCTAACATGAAAACTGAGTTAGTGAGCGACAGTAAAGGGTTACTGTTGATAATCTGATATTTATGATATTGATCAGAGTTAATTCGTGAAGCTTCTTAATATTATCAGGGTTAGTTGTTTCCCTTTTATAAGCCGTCAGTATGTTCCAAAATCTTTAAGTAGAAAACGCAATTCATGTTGGAAGGATACCCGATCACCAAGTTCTTTGAGAATTAGACGTCATAGTTGATGACTGTGGTAGTGAAACCAAATCTGATTAACATGTCTACTCATAAGACCAATTCTGGACCGCACCTCATGTGTACCATGTGGCGATGGGTTTTTGAAGAGGGTTTATGAGTTGAGTATGCATTGCCTTTGAATTATGGTAAAGAGTAACAGAATTGTTACAATTACTTTGTTTATTTAGTTGAACTTGTTGATCGTCGGACCTTTTTCTAATGAATAGTGTTGTGTGGGAAACTTTAGTACGAAAACTGAAGAGGCCCTGTATTAAGTCCGTGATAGGTGATTATGACAGGATAGTGATCGTTATACACCGAAAGCTTTAAATAGGTACGCTTGAACCTTCAAGTATGGACACGTTAGGTTGAGGAAGATGCCAGCGGGTCATGTACCAGTCGATGTTGATGTTTAAAGGATTTTAATGTTGATGAGCAAGCTTAAGATGTCGAGTAATTGAGTCTATCAGCCGTATTATGTTTGACCGTACCAGCTGATTATGGCGGAGGTCGGGGTCTAGAGAGACCGTTGTGTGAGAGCAATATAATTGCTGGTCGGCTATAGAGCCGTGGCGTTAGAGGTTTTACTCGAGGGTTTCTATAAGCTTGGCAGTTTTTGCTGCAGCAGTTTTGAAGTTTGTCTGGAATGACT
Source organism: Orthosia gothica (assembly GCA_949775005.1). Classification (NCBI taxonomy): domain Eukaryota; kingdom Metazoa; phylum Arthropoda; class Insecta; order Lepidoptera; family Noctuidae; genus Orthosia; species Orthosia gothica. The sequence continues at coordinate 6,955,325 of OX459040.1, read as the reverse complement.
GTGGTACATGGCCCAGGGTAATGATTTAATTAAAGATCAGAGTTCTAAAATTTCCCTATTATCACGAACCCAATGATCTAGTTTGGTCAGGAGTAGCCGAGCGTTGTGTGTTGGCCTGTGTGGCAACTGTTGGCCTGTGTGGCAACTAAAGCCCAGTGTGCCAACTGGAGGCCTTTATGGCAATTGTAGGCCAGTGTGGCTCCTGGAGGTCTTTGTAGCAACTGTGGTCCTGTAGGGCACCTGTAAGTCGGTTTAAAAAAACACGTTTGGGTAAGGAACCTTACAGAGGATTCCTGTTGAGTTATGAGGTTAAAATAAAGTAAACTCGCATAGTCACGCGAGCGGTGAGGTCACCATGTTAATGTTGATGACGTTCGAATCGTCAAGCCTTCATTACGAATATTGAAATAATTTTGGTTTTCCAATTTTTATTACTATGCGTAGATTGTGTTAGTAAGATACACAAAGCTCAAGTACCAATTGAGATAGTAGATGACGAATTGACGTAACATACGACAGGCTAAATGTCTGTGGGGAACTGGTTCTAAGTTCAGAGAGTTGAGTTGACTCGACATCGTGAGGATGTGCGAGTAGAGCAATTGTGATTGCTAAGAGAGCTATGAGATAGCTAAGAGAGCTATGTGATAGCTATGATAGCTATGTGATGGCTAAATATCGTGAATAAGATACCTGGTGTCTTGTTTCTTTTGTTTCATTAAATGTGACATTAATGACTGTCAGTGGTACTTGGACTTTGTAATCACGAAGATTGGGTGCTTTTAGGTACCAGATCGATGATTTAGTTGCTATTTTCTTTAAATTGAAAATAGAATTACTTGTTCCCTGCTATGGTGAACAGAGAGATTTAAATGATCATGTTTGATTGTTTCGAAATGTTTCCTCACTCTAGAGTTTGAGTCAGGATTGGATACTGTGAATACTGTTTGGAAATTTTGTGTTTCAGAAAAACATCCCTTGTATGATGGGAGACTGGCGGGTCGGAGTAGACTGAGAGAACGTGTGGCGCAACACGATATGAGATGGCAGTGAGCAAAGACAAGAAGATGATGCCTGCGGGTGATAGATTTGGGGATCTGTCACCTGAGAGAGGCCTGAGAAGGCGATGCGCTGTGTTCCACGCTCGCCTCTCAAGAGAAATTACGGCCTAAAGAACACCATGTGGTTTTTGTCAGTAGGAGTCTGACAGACTCCTCAGCTTCCCCCAAGGGCTGAGGACATTCATGAGAATTTCCACATGATTCGATACACTGTTAACCCTGACAATGAGGAACAGACGAGGACGCCTGTCTCGCAGGATGGCCGTGTCGGGTTTAGTCAATAGTACGGACGTTAAAACGAATCGCAAGCACGCCATCTGGCGGCAAAGCAAGAACTACGCATTGGCGCGCTATTTCTTACCACTTGCGTGGTGGGGAACATAGAATATGGCAGTTGAGTACTGAACGCCGTAGAGCTAACACGTCGTAGAATCAGTGTCGATCCGTAATATTAGTAAGCAAGAATGTAACTGAGTTGTGACTATTTAAATAAACCCAGTGTATCGAATAACTTCTGTGATTTCATTTGCACGATTGTACCCACCGACCTGCCCACACACGATGTCTTAACCTAAGGGAATACATCCTGACTTCCCAATGGTTTACATCTATCGGCCAGCCTTGATGCGACATATATATATAGATAGATGAGAGTATGTTACTAACATACATCGTTTTAATACAGACATCAACAAGAGACATATTATCAGACGACAAAAAAGCATAACTCATTCAATTTACGGATTACGAATCCAGATTCAATTTCAACACAAAAAGTATTTACACCCAATTGTGTAACAACAAAACTGTATGTTAATGGAAAGCTTCCGGCTCATACAATGATGAATGTACCAAATGACAAACACGTTCATACAATGATCATAACATACAATCACAATACATAGCGTTTTGGGGAAATCCGTATCAATTAAGATTCGCTTAAAACCATTGATAAAGATCTTACGGAATTGTTTAGTTGTGAAGTTTTAATTGTCAGGTACAAATGCCGGGTATTTAGATGCCATCTACGATTATGGGAATACCCCAACTCATCATAAGCTCGAAAACGTTAGCAGTTGAACCTTGGATCAATATTTATCTTGCCATGATTACCGTAAGGATTTTCAAATATCACCAATTAGTTGTTTCAAACCACTGATTGACGATATTTGAAGCATGATAACATTGTCAGCGATATACAATACATTTGCAACTATACATGTCAAAAGTCACAGGATTATTTCAAACACCGTTAGTTCGTTATAAATCTTGTATGGGAGATTATAAATTCTTTATTTATCGTGAATTTATCATTTCAAATCACTTTTGAAATACAATCAATCCCATCCAAAGCTCTTTAATTCGTTCGTTCTATCTTCTTCTTCTATATATATATCGATATGTATATTAGCCGCATTACAGTAGTTACTCTTTTTCTAACCATATTCACAACATCCATCTATTGAATTTACCAAGCCCTCATTGTTAAGTCTGTTTGTGCATACAGAATATTTTGTATTGCATTTCCGAGCACCTCTTCCGGCACGTGGATCGTATGTTATGTCTTAGAGCAGAGACAGTTTGCTTTCCAAACAACAGTCCCGAATCGGTGCCTCTATTGTCAACTTAGTGTTACTTCGTGTTATATAAATAAAGCCGACAATTGTTGCTACAATTATCACCTGCAAGGCTGTTGTTACTCCAATGGGCTTGGAATGATTTTGATTGTCATTCAGAGCCGTCATGACCTAGTGTTCATTGAGAATGGTGATTGAGTTTGCCGGTGAGCGTTAACAATACTGTATTATGTGCTCGAACATATTATTTTCAATGTTAAATCTGTGAAAGATCCCCGGAACTGGGTAATAATACCCCTATGGCAAGACTCTGGTGTCAGATCAGATATCTTGACCTCTAAATATCTGTAACAACAGTCTAAGTTCTTCAAAGGACAGCCAGGACCAACAGCTTAACTTACTTGCCGAGGCGCGGAGGAATCTCGGTATGTTAAAATTGTCACCCATCCACATACCGATCTCGACAAGTGTTGCTTAAACTTGAAGATCGTCCCGTGCGGCTGTTATTATTTAGCCACGAGCTTCTCCAACAAAAACGAATACATAGTATAAATAACGTCTACCTCCAAATCTCGTATAAACATCTAGTAACAATGAATTGTTTCTGTGTCGGCCTTCGAGACGTCTTGTATAATAAGTGTTCGTGTTCTGTCGCATCCTGTCGTGGTGTACTGATGTGAAGCGACGCCGCATGATGGGTATGTCACTCTGATTATATGCTTAGCCTGAGATAATTCATACGGTAAAGCAAATGTAAGGTATATGGAAGGCCTTGTTAAGTATTTAATCCTACTTTATTTTACTACTAACCTGCCAGCAGATGCGCCCGCGTGAAAGTCGAAAATTATCCCGAGAGAACATATTCCGGGGATTAAAAGTATCCTATGTGCTACTCCTGGCTATAATCTATATCTCTGCTAAATTTCATCCAGATCCATTCAGCCGTTTAAGCGTGAAGAAGTAACAAACAAAAACACTCGCAAACTTTCGCCTTTATTATTAGTGTGTTAAAAAAACTTTGTGAGTATGGATGTTTCTTTGCTCTTTCACGCAAAAACTATGTAACGGAACGTGATGAAACTAGGTATAGGGATTGACCAGATCTCGGCTATAGGATAAAGTACAAAGCCACCGTTTATCCTGGCATAATATTCCCTTGGGATATTAAAACATTTTTCATGCGGGCGAACATGCTGACGGAAGGTGGTAATGCATATTTTAAACGCGAAAGTTTGTGAGTATGGATGGATATGTGTACCGCAAAAACTACTGAACGGATTTTGATGAAATTTTACACTAAATACTAACATACAGTACATAAGAACATTTATAAATAAAATCTGCGCTCAACTTTTGGTTTTATTTTTAAAATATTTTAAACCTTGCACCCAAAGCTTTGGAGCAAACTCCGATTAACAAAAAACTGCAAATGTACAAAAAGCTGATGGAATACGTATTAAGGTGAACGCGCACCTAGACGCACCGCACTCACCGCACGCGCCGCAGTCATCGCATTTTCTCTTGGCCCCGCGCTATCCTCGCCGAACGCGCCGCACGTATTGTATCCACTTCTGTACATCATGAACTATATTTTCATACGGATACGGATCATGTTGCCGCGCCGCCCGCATCGCCCGCCGAGCCTGATGACGTCATCCGCACGCGCTGGTGGAATCCGTATACATAAAGCATTTTGCTGAAATGCGGGTAGTGCGGCGCAGATAGGTGCGCGAGGCTGCATACGATTTTATATAAAGATTTATAAAATGCGATGACTGCGGCGCGTGCGGCGAGTGCGGTGCGTCTAGGTGCGCGTTCACCTTTAAGTAGGTAATGCTCAAATATTTATCACGTGCGTGAATACTAACTTCGTGATCACGTGTTCCGTGTTATTAATAAGAATTAACATGACTCGATGATTTATTGTTTTTATCAGCCATTTCCTTCGATGTTTCATTCACCTATTCTCGAAGAAGCCATCCAAGACGTCCCGCTGGCTTTGCCTTGGTCAGCCTCAACCCCACTACACAACTAGCTGAGTCATGGCTCCAGTCTTGCGATATAAGGACTTACAGCTTAGACGACATCTGGCTGACATGGTCTGCCCAGTTCCACTTCTGTCTTGAGGTTTTTTTAGTTACGTCGGATGGTTATAAAATTGATCCAATCATACTTTTACTGCTCATGCAATCTGTCAACGTTCAAAGCAAGAGTGAACCAATAAAATTTTGTAGATCTTATTGATTACTTTCGAATTCATACTAAGGCCTCGTATCCACCAGGCAACATTTGTCGCGTGATATGTTGCACAACTTATTGCTCACCATGTTGAATAGGATGTTAACTGAACATTGGTTTTTTCTCCGTCAGGTAGATTAATAAAAAATATTGGACACGTATTTTTCTTTTGACACGTAAACATTAAGTGCCTAATGCGTTGAAATATCGTGTGACGTCACGCCGTTAGTACACTTTATACTGACGTCCGAAGCCCCCACTCCTGAACTTTGATGCGCTATATCTTTGACAAGGTAAAGTAATTTGGTAAAGCAAAAAATACGTGTCCAATATTATTTTATAATCTCACTGACGGATTAAATAGAATTAACCAGGAAACATTCCCATTTAATATTTCATAATTAGCTTGTATTTAATAATTTACGTAAACTCCATAGTATTTTAGTGTACCTAGTTAAAAATTGAATACCTTTGATGGCCGAGTTATTGAATATTTGCTCACGTTTCAGTTGCTCTGCGATAACGAGTCCGGGTATCATCACGTAGGTTAGTGTTTGACATTATTTTGATCTTATATAGCTTTTTTATTGAAAACGCTTCGAGGAATCTAATGATAGGCATTGTAAATTTAGTGATACAACAGATAAAAAAGGAATCAGCTGTTCAATGGTGGAAAATGAGGTAAGTATAGACTAGAGCATTTACCTGTAACAAATCATCGAGCATTCGCTGTTTTTAAATTAACTCGAACTACACTTCAAACATGATGCTCGATGTTTTGTTACAGCCTTATTTTTAAAAGCAACGAGCGTTTTGGTGTAACATTTTATCGAACAAAGGTACGAGCGTGGGTTATGTTGAGTGAGGTCAATAAAACCATCTTAATTCTTTATTGTACACCAAAACAATACATTTACACAAAGTGAGATCAATGTTCATGTACAAAGGCGAGCTTAACTCCAAAATGGAGTTTTCTTCCAGCAAACCTTTGAGTGACCAAATATTTTTACGCAGATCTCTACTTACTACTTAGCCGTTTGCTGTTCGGAAACGCGTTTTTGCTTTTAATGCAAACCAATGATTTGCTTTTATTAGGTACAAGTTATTTTACGAGCATGTTTTACCGTGAGAGAGATTCTAGTAACCAGACAAAAAATCTTTCCAAAGAGCTCATCTAAAAACATGGAATCTTCCACTGACAAACATAACGCCAGCTTAATACAGGTAGGTAGATACAATTATTTTATTTGTAAGAACAATAAAAACATCTAAAGTACCCACATTAGTCTTCACAGATGGGTGCCTCCGCTGGGAATCTTATATCGTTGGCTACATTTGTATGATTGACGACTCAACACTGGTTTATTTTAGCGGCAATTAATTTGCACGTTTTAGGAAGTGATTTTTTTTATAATCACGGCTTCTGACACTTACAGGGTCTTATAAACTTAACTGGTAAAACTTTACTAGTATCACTCATCATCTGCCTAGCCTTTTCCCAATTGTTGTTGGGGTCGGATTTCAGTCTTACCGGATTCAGCTGAGTACCAGTGTTTTACATGGAGCGACTGCCTATCTGACCTCCACAACCCAGTAACTGGGTAACACGATACGCCTAGGCAAGACTGGTGTCAGATCTCAAGCTTCTGACTACCCGTAACGACTGTTAAAGGTCTTCAAATGACAGCCGGGACCAACGACTTAACGTGCTTTCCGAAGCACGGAGGAAACTCGCTATGTTGTAATGGTCACCCATCCACGGACCGACCTCGGCAAGCGTTGCTTACCTTTGAAGATCGACCCGAGCGGCTGTTTATTATTTAGCCACGAGCTCCTCTTAAAAAAACTTTACTAATATGACTGGTATTGATAATAAAAAGCCATAAAATATTCCTCATCATTTCAGCCGAAAGACGTCCACTGCTAAACATAGTGCACCTCAAGTGTCGCCACAGCGACCGGTGCTGTGCGTCTCACAGCTAGCGGATCTAGGCAACCTAAGGCCGGTTGTTCACGAGGCACCGTACGACACGATTTACGGTCGCGATTTTTCATACATGACACACTACAGATGATTTGTCGCGAGTTCGTTTGTTAACTAGACACGATTCTGCAACAAAACTGTCAGCTACAACTGCACTGTCGTGTGTTGCGAAAACTAGATAAGCGCCGTCTGGTGACTGTAATGGAAAACCAACTTTTTTGTATGCAAATTGACATAAGAGAATGTTAACGTTAACACGAGCGAGCACGACTAAAAACTCGGAATAGGCCAACTAGTTCGGTCTAGACTTTCTCTAGTGACTAGAGAAAATGTAATTCTATCAGCATAGGTGATGTTCGAAATGCCAAATGTAAGGGACTGATCTCGGTGCCACTTAAATAGCGCTTGATTGATCCCATAAAAACTGTATTTACTTTCTATACTCACTACCACGACGATGCTTTTGTTGATAGAATGCTATGCTTGTCTATTGCTAGTTTTCCACTAAAAAAGGTAATGAGCGCAAACGGAGGTAACGAACTAACCGGACCGGAGTAAAATAGCTGTGCACTTCCACTAAGAAAGAGTTTCAGCATTTGCCTTCCACTGCCAGCGGACTTTGCGGAGCGTGTGAGTCATGGAGTCCGTTCAAAACTAGCGTGCGACCGATTAACACAGCGGATCAATTTTAACTCGCTCAAGCCGCTCCGCTAACTCGCTCGCGGTGGAAGTGCTCGTATCAATATCCGTGTTGCGTTACTAGTCCAGCGGAGTCCGCACGAAATCCTCTCAACTCTGCGAACACTTTCGTGACTCTTTGAACTCGTTCAGTCCGCTCCGCTCACTGTTATTCAGTGGAAGCACTTCTATGCAGTTCGTCATTGCGAGCTAAACGGTCTCCGTACGGGGCTCGTTCCATTCGCAGTGGCAGGCCAGGCGGGCATAAAGCATCTTCTCAAGAGGTATATTTGCCTGTGTGACAGTTTAATTTAAGCTTTAACGTTAAAAGAGTCCCAAACTAATAGAAATTGTTATTAAGAATGATAAAGCAATTTACAAGGTCGACAAAACTCATATTTCGACTTTAATAAGACCCAATTCATCATACATCACTTCATTAAATTAAGCTACAAAAGTACCTACAAAATAGCATTCTTTTCAACAGCGGTCACAACCTTTCATTACGAATAATAATTTTACAAATGGATAAGCAGAATGATTTCTGTGTGAACGATGATTTTTATTTTTCGCAGGAAGCTGATGTTTTTCTATATCTCACGTAATTAGAGTTATGAGAACATTTCTACTGGAAAATAAATTAATGATAGCTTGAGTAGTGATCATCATCATCATCAGCCAGCAGTCCACTGCTGGACATAGGCCTCTCCAATCGCACGCCATTTGTTTCGATTTTTGGTAGCTCTCATCCAGCCATCCTGAGTAGATCGCCGGGCGGAGGAGTCTACGATCCTTCCGCAACCGCAAACGTTTGACGCCCCCCGCGACATCTAATAGGGATGGCGTGGAACACTACACCGCCACCTCGGCTCCTGATATGTTGGGGGCGACGCGACGGAAGTCTCCGAGTCGACGTCGCCTCTGGACCCATTTCGTGTTCTGGAATAGGGCGTTGTCCGCACTTCGCCAATACCCGTTGCGTCTCCTATGGGCTGGGTTTTTCGACTCAAATCTCCCTATCCCTTGCCGCAGACAACCACCTAGGAATTAAAGAAGGATACCACCGCGTTCCAGGACTCCTCACTGCCGACCATAGACTCGAATACGGCCGGCAGCGACAAGTCAATGCCTACTTCTAAATTTTTGACACCGGGCGTCCGACTCCCTGTTTATGCGATACAGTACTTTCCGAAGCAACCATGCCCAGAGAGCACCTGCGTTACATCATCGCATCGATAGTGACGAGGCCGGCGGTAGGGTTGTGAGAGCCTGTCCCGCCATTCCGCCACCAAGACCTCGTTGAGCTGAGACTTACGCAACTACATATATCGCTGAATAGGCTGCTTGCTGGACGGTACAGGTTGGTTCGTCCCGGTGGACCCGAACAAATTCAAATGCGTAAAAGTAAAAAAAAATACCATAAGGACCAAATCTCTCTTTAACATTAGTACCTAGGTGACCGAGCTCTGCTTGGGTGAAAATAGAAAAACACGTTTTCTAAAAATTAAACCTGGCTAGGCCGATTTATCACCCCCGAAAGGCCCTGCATACTAAACTTTATGAAAATCGTTGGAGCCTTTTCCGAGATTCAGATTCAGATATACCTTATACAAGAATTGCTCGTTTTAAAAATGACTTTCGTGTAAATCAAACCAGCTTCTGTTTGTGGTATCTCTTATTTCAATAACTGCTATTGTCCAAGTCAACAAAAACTAAAGAGGTTGATCGAAACACGCGATGGCTTGAGGCCATGGCTGGTTATTGCTCATACATTAATATTCATTTCTAAGTAGATCGGGCTCACCATTGATTTAAGGGTCTTCCACAATCATCACGAACGGTAAACGTGGAACGCTGAACGCAGTTGGTGGTCTAGAGCAGATAGGGAGACAAACACATTTCCAAATAATGAGATCATTAATTCATTCCTCTTGACTTAGCTCTCAATTTTAAGCACCGGGGAACATTTAAGAAAATCTTTTGTCAGTGAGAACGTTCATATTATAAGGTCTACATAACTCCACAGTCTCCACACAATACATTTTGATTTTGAGCAAAAGTATATTTATCCAAGAACGTGTATTTTTTCGATAAAGTAGCAACTAACGGGTAACCCATAGCACGGACCGATATTGTAGCTTTTAATCCGTGAAAAGTTACTGGAATCGCCCAGAGTTCCAGAGATATTCTATTAAGAGGAAACGGGGGTGGTCTTTTGTCCATACAAACGCTCTCGTCTGTTTTCTCTCTGGTTTATGAACTTAAAGCAATGATTTTTTACAGTAAAATAAATATTAACTTCTTCTATGTCCCTATGTTTTCCTTTTTGGTGATATATTATCCGTATAAGAACTAGAACCCTCTCAAAACGTTCAAAATTGTCTGTATTGAGTCACTGTCTTCAGAGCCTTGGTGTACAAATTTGACAACTATTAATGAAAAAAGGAAAACATAGGGACATAGTAAATATCCTTCTTATTCAGTTTATGAAATATCTTCTAAATCGGTCCAATATTGGAGGAGAAAACAGACGAGAGCCAAACCTCGAATTATGACTTTTTACTTAAGAAAATTTGTCGAATCTGCAGTTGTCCTTATCGCACGAATTTGTGGGCGTGGTGAGACGCAAGGGGTCTGCATAATACGTACACAGACGGAAAGGTGATGCGTAGTAGTTGAAAATAATATCGATATACTAGTGTTGTAAACAGTTATCGATAAACACATTTATATTGTTTACATGTGCTGTTCGTGAGAAATACAAATAGAAGTATTAAAAAGTATTGGATACAAAATAAAATAAAGTGCATGTCTATAAATGTTTATTACAAAAAGTTTTCAATACAAAACAGTAAATTATATATCGGATAGGTATCCGCAATCTCTAGATCGCCTACTATCAGCGAAATTAAATTTAATTCAACGTCAGCCGCACGGGTCAATCGATCAGGTTAAGCTTTGCTTGCCGTGGTTTGTCCGTGAATTGGTGACCATCTTTACATACAAAGACCCGTCCGTGTCTCGCCAAGCACGTTAAGCCGTTGGTCCCGGCTGTTATTTTCGGCTTTGACAGCCCGAAAGTCTGACCCGTTTTACCAAGGGGTTGCATATTACCCAGTAACTGGTTGTGGAGGTCAGATAGGCAGTTGATCCATCAAAATACTGGTATTCAGCTGCATCCGACTCTAACGTAGATGGGAAAAGGCTAGGCAGATTATGACGACGTGCTTTCTCTCACTGGTTTATTCTTTCGTATCCAACCGTCAATTATTTCTGGTAAAAGGCTAATGCCTTAGGCTTGCCACTAATGTGGTAGAACTTTTCAAATCAAATCAAATCTATCGAACTTTTCTAATAATGGTTCCATTTTTATGCCATAATGCATCGTCCCTCTTAATATTTTGAAAAATAAAAGCTTTTGGGACTCCATAAAATAAAATAACAGAAATCTCGAGTTATCTGTAGTTGGCCTTGTACTTGGTAGAAGTAATTGTGATTCTGTTTTAATTGTAACATTTTGCCTTTAAACATACATAAATCTATTTCATCACGTGCCCTGCCCACTGCCACTTAAGTTTGGCAATTCTCGGGCTTGCCAAATTCTATTGCTCGGGCTATGTCGGTAACCCTGGTTCTCTTGCGGATTTCTACATTTCTGATTCGACCACGCAAGGAAACTTCATGCATAGCCCTCTCCATTGCCCTTTGGGTGACTGTAAGCTTTCTGGTGAGGCCCATAGTAAGCGACCATGTCTCAGAGCCATATGTCTGGCAACACACACTGGTCATAGACTTTCATCTTGAGACACTGCGGTAAGTTGGACGAGAAGATACCGCAACTTCCCGAACACTGCCCAGCCAAGTCGGATTCGACGGTTGACCTCTTTCTCGAAGTTGGCCGTACCCAACTGGATCGTTTGTCCTAGGATGACATAGTCACCCACAAATTCGAGTGTAGAGTATCCGACCTTGATTGAAGTGAGTGTAACATGGACATTCAACATCACCTTGGTTTTGTGCATGTTCATCCTAAGACCCACTCTTTAGGAAGCTCTACTGAGATCATCGAGCATTGTACTGAGGTCCTCCATAGTCTCAGCCATGACCACTATATCGTCGGCAAACCGAAGGTGAATGATGTATTCGCCATTGACATTTATGCCTAGCCCTTTCCAGTCCAGAACCCTGATCCTTGATTGATTCTGATTCTTTTTCCTTGCCATAATTGGTAGCCACGGTTCCTTTACATTTGGTATAATAACGTTTCTCATATTTTGCGAACCGACGTTTTCGGTCGCATCTTACATATTAGCCCAAAATTCGATGCCGTAAGCCTCTTTAGTCTTTCAATTTCCCATAAGCTATTATCGCTTTGGCCCCCACTATTTTTCTTTGAACATCCTTAGTTGAGAGCAATCTTTCAAGAAATTTATTTTTCTTTTAATTTATATAAATCCAAAGGCATATCTTCTTCCAACTCTAAGCGACCGTAGTTTAAACAGGATAAGTAGTTCTTTTTATTTTGCTCGTTCCGTCTTTGGGATACGTCAGTTTCCTTTTTCGGTAAATCTCTGTGATTTTTTTCAAACGCTGCATTTGTTCTATATTTTTTTTTGTATATTGGCCAGGACTGCAGCTCTGTATTTTTTTTTGAATGCGTGCATGAATAGCCCTTCGCTATTCCATGAAGTTACTACTCCATAACATCTTGTCTGATGTGATATGAGCCACTTCCTGCAAAGTTAATTATTTTTCCGCCAATAAATTTAGCAATTACATTATTAAATTGCTCTACAGTATTATTAGTCACGTCCAAAAAAAGATTTTCTGCGTTTGCTGTTAAGAATAACAGATATTGTTAGATATCTGTCCACAATCCACAACAACAATAGTAACGAGTGACTGGGATTACAAGAAATGCGCGAGCCGCGGCCGGGAGCGGAGGCACGCACACACTGTCAACTTACACACACATGGATAGGGCGGCCGGCCGCCACGCGCTCGCAGTTCGCAGAGCGACAGCGATAGTTTTTTCAAATACCTATTTTTCAAAAGTCTCTCCGCCCGTATTTCCTCAAGCTTAGTTACAAAACAAAACTTTAACCTTTGTCAACTATTTTCAAAACAAAAACCTTTAAGCATTTTCTTCACTGCGTCATTTAGATACCTACAAAGGAAGGTAGGTAACATAGGCGCCTGCCTTTTATGGCTATATCCATCCATAGAGTAACTTAAAGTGACTAATTAATTATAACTTATGGTTACTTAACTATTTGTTTATCAAGTGTGTTAAAATGTTGTAATGTTTCGTTTGTATGTTTGTTTATGAAATGTTACGAACTTTTGTTGCAATCAAAGTGTCAACGAATTTACCTACATCATTTCTACATTTTTCGTGGGGGACGAGGTGCCTTGTGATTGTGAAAAGCTTTCATGTCGTAAGGGATAGAGCGCAAAAAAGAATGCAGCTTGAAACAATAAGGCTGCCGCAAATGTTTAGGTGCAATGCGATAATAGGTCAGGTAGATTAATAAAAAATATAGGATACGTATTTTTTTTATGACACGTAAACTTAAAGAGTTTCCAGCTTGTCGGTTTTTTATCGGTTACATTTCGGGGAGTGTGCGATGGACTTGCACGGTCACCTAGCCCGTTTCATCATCGGACTACCAGACGTACGGCGATGCGCAATCGTTACAGGGTGGACATCCCACCCATAAGCATAAAACGTTTTGGGAACACTTTTATTATGCGTACAGCTAAGGAGTGGAATTCCCTGCCGGAGTCTGTGTTTCCCGACAGCTACAATCTAGGTGTCTTTAAGTCAAGAGTGAATAGGTTATTTCTAGGCAAGCGTGTTTCACCGTCGACCACATCATCGCTTACCATCAGGTGAGATAGTGGTCAAGCGCGAGCATACAGGATATAAAAAAAATAGCGAAACTTAGTATTCTAGTCAGAAAAAAGTTCGCATGTCCCAATTATTTTTGTCAGTGCACCTGGAGTGAAGGGAATGTTTTCACTAAAGCAGGAAGGCTTTAGTGAAAACATTCCCTTCTCCCACTCAATAGGATTTGAAGTGATTATAATATGTTCGTAAAAAAATATATTTGAATGAATAAAAAAATGTAAATAAACAACAGACAGGCAATTGCCATCATTAGGGACATCCGCTGACGGTAAGTTGTCACTAAACTTATGGGCAAACAAAAAAACATGTCGCAAAGACAGCTTAGTTGCCGTAAGCAAAAAATAATTTACTTGGAAGAATTCATAAATAAAAACATGCTGAATATTTGATTCAACAATAACTTTATGCTGTATAAGATACGACTACCCAGAAATCGAAGCGACATAAAAGTATAAATCAGCAGCAATAATTTTATTTTTTATTGTTGAACATTCGTTTTGTTTGAATGTTTATCTAAGATAATCTATATGAATGCAATAAAACCAAAGAGAACCGGTGATTTACGATGACCAAATCAATTCGAAGGTATTATTAAAACTCATAGTGATTTTTTCATATTTGATTTTTAGGGTTCCGTACCCAAAGGGTAAAAACGGAATTAAGATTCCGCGGTCCGTCTGTATGTCTGTTTGTCTCTCTGCTGTCACCAGGCTGTACCTCATGAACCGTTATAGGTAGGCAGTTTAAATTCTTAAAGATGGTGTATGTCTGTTGCCGCTATAACAACAAATACTAAAAACAGAATAAATCAAATATTAAAGTGGGGCTCCCATACAATAAACGATTTGGTCCATTCATTGAGGCAAAGGCTCAATTGGCTGCAAAAAAGTTGGGGATCCTTGCGAAGGTGAGACGGTACTTCACGCCTGAACAGCTTCTCAACTTGTATAAAGCGCAAGTTCGGTCATGCATGGAGTACTGCTCTCATCTCTGGGACGGATCTGCCAGGTACCAACTTGATGCACTTGAGTCGATTGACAGACGGGCCAAGAGACTTATCGGCAACGATGCGCTGGTTGACTCAAAGCTCCAGAGCCTTGAACACCGACGACGAGTTGCCAGCCTGTCGGTTTTCTTTCGGTTACATTTCGGGGAGTGTGCGATGGAACTGCACAATTTGATTCCACCTAGCCCTTTCCATCATCGGACTACAAGACGTACGGCAATGCGCCATCGGTACATGGTGGATATTCCACCCATACGCACAAAGCGTTTTGAAAATACTTTCATTGTGCGTACAGCTAAGGAGTGAAATTCCCTGCCGGCGTCTTTGTTTCCTGATAGCTACAACCTAGGGGTCTTCAAGTCAAGAGTGAATAGGTTACTTCTAGGCAAGCGTGCTTCACCTTCGACCACATCATCACTTAACATCAGGCGAGATAGTGGTCAAACGCGAACCTATAAAAAAAAAAAAGTTTAATGCTATAGTGCGCGAGTCCGACTCGCACTTGGCCGGTTTTTTAAATAAAATATGTTTCCCAAACTGCTGCTGGAATCCGCTGGATGCGAGTCCCACATGACCGATCCATGTGGCGACACTTGAGGGAGGCCTATGTCCAGCAGTGGACATCTTTGGGCTGAAATGATGATGATGTATCCTTACTGTCACACTCATACATAAAATATTATGATACCTTTAATTAGTTCGATTAAATGCGTTATTCGAGTCGATACATAATATTTTTAACCGACTACGCCAAAAGGAGGAGGTTATACATTCGACTGTATTTTTTTTTCTTTTGTATGTGTGTTACCTCAGAACTTTTTATTTGGTGAACCGATTTTGATGATTCTTTTTTATTTGTACGCTGGTACTTGTCATGTGGTCCCATTTAATTTTCATCGAGATCTGATGAATAACTTCGGAGATATACATCAGCGCTCTTCAATAAATGACGGCAAATCACTCGAGAAAGCTGCAATCGCATTTCTGTATATTGTTTTACACCATTTCATAACATAACATCACGCTGGTACGCTCTAAAGGTGTACGCAGATGTGAACAGTTCACTCTGGTATACTCACATCATTATTGTTGACTGTCTCCTTGCTCTTATTGGTCGCAATCCGCAACTTCGTAAGCGAACGATATTGCCGAGCATGGCGTCCTGGCTAAGATGCCAGAGTGATGAAGAATGCGTCAGTGTGGTGTGACTCTAGACTTGTGCCGGGTTACAATCGGATAGGTTAGCAATATGCTCGCTCTGATTACATGGGAATTCAATAATATTGGCAAACCGCGTGTGTACAATAGATACACCTCCGTGCATAACATTGTCATTATTTCACGGAATGTATTGACGCAATATTTACGCGAATCGAGTAAAATGCAGCGTCAGAACAAGTTCTAAGTACACACATCTGGTTGCTAAACAATAACAAGTCGAATAAGGGAAATTTTGTTATTATTGTTGTTGTCGTAATAATGTAATTATTATGGAGTAATTGCTAGTATCATAGCATGTTATTAAATTAAATACTAGAGTATATTTTTTGTGAAATATGTGTAAATACGTTTAATAAGATAATTATTACAAACGTTTAAACTATTAAAAAATAATCACTTTTTTCTGGCTTATAACCACTTACCACTTACGTTTTACAATGTAAGTAGATGGACTGCGAAACAGATTATTATTAAAATAAAAGTAAGCACATTATCTGTGAAAGTCACTCCCATTTAATGCAGCATAAGCGATATTCCCGCCGGGCGAGCACGGCCTCTGTGACATGCTTGAGTCACGCATTTTATCACGGTTTTTGCTCCCAAACTGTGATAAAAATGTGTAACTCAAGCCTGTCACAGTAGCCCGTGCTCGCCCGGCTGGTGGCTCGACGCGAATCGATATATACCACACCGATATGCGATTTAAGCGAAGTTGTATGAACGTTCACATGGACGCAATGCGATGCAATTCGACCGACTTTCTGTTGAAATTTTCAAAGAAAATACGTACGCGATATCGCCTGTCGTCGCAATTTAAATTGCACGGTGCTTTAGAACAGTCCCTTATAATGCTATAATATTATGTAATTATTTCCATTAGAAATATGGTAAAATGCTAGGAAGTAAGGAAGATTCCATTAGTACCTAGTCTCACGTGGCTTGTGACGTCATAAGTTTTTTTTTTATAAGCAACTGAACAACATTATCATTATACGTAATCGTCCGTAATTCTAGATAATATACATTTTAAGCGCGTACTAGCGACGACACAAGTGTTTTAAAAGTAAAAAAGCGTGTTGTTTTAAGATGATTAGTAGGGTAGATACCTACTACTACTGACACCGGCAAATTAATGAGTTTCGAAATAAAAAAGGTTTCCACGAACGATTTCATCGCGACATCCACGAAGATGATTTGTGTGAATTAGGTAAGGAAAAATTTTACAGACGTCACTGCCACGTAAAAAATATATTTAAAGGGGACCAATTTTAGATACTTGCGTCATTGTAACTAATCCAACCGATAAATAGTAAAATGAAAATTAATAAAAGATACAATTAATCTTTTAAATTTTTTACATTTTTTCCTGTCTTAGCAAGATAAGGTTACCATTTTTATTTACTTTTTGTTTACAAATTTTATACCGAAATTATTAGAGTTAAATGTCAAATAATTTAGCGTTAGTATTTTTTTGCATAAATTGTAGGAAATACTTAAGTAGGAAAAAGATGCACCCATATTGGTAAGTTCTGCCAGCGAGTCCTCATAAATTACGTTTTACAATAGTCGTAAATTACCCCAAACAAACGTACACCCAGGATATAAACTATCCAAAGTTCTCTAAGGTCAAATCTATTCTATATCTTTTACAAAAATTCGTCAAAATCGTACCTGTGGTTTAGGCGTAACAAACAGACGGAGTTACTTTAGTATTTATAATAATAAATTAAATATTGATGATAAAGCCAAGAATTAGCACACGTTTTTAGCCGCAGAGTACCAGCGACCTACTTCACAAATGCAATGAAAAATAATTTAATATAAAATGTCGATTTTTATCGTTGCCATTATAGTTTAGTTTATAAACAATTTATAATACAGCTTACTAATGCATGATTGCAAAATTAAAACTAAATATACTTTTATTAACATCACATTACGCCTGAACTTCTCGAAGGGTAGGGTTCCAAACGTTTCGAATCAAATCTCTTTCTACAATCGTTAACGCTTCTATTTGTATGGTCTAATCACGTGACTTAACGTTCAGATGTGTCATTCCCATACGTTGATACGTTTTCTACTAGCGTTATCGATTGTAGATTGTCAACTTGGCTAGAGGTGCTGAGGTGACACCGGGTGCCTTAGCGGTGACCGATGGCTGCTATGATGTTTTCCTTACCAAATTATTTTTCTATAGTTCAATCGAGGGCCACCAACTGACCACAAAACCAAACTCTAGACTGCTACTGGGAAATCATAGATGGAATAACCCGATAACACTTAGCCCAAAATGGGAATCGATCTCATAACCTCATGATCAGTACTAGCACTTGTAACTACTAGACCCCGTTGGTCAGCAGTCAGCATTTTAAACAGACTCCAAATAAAGGAGAATGTTCTCATTCAACTGATTTGATGTTTTTCTTTTAAGGGCCTACAACCGCTTTAGTGCCGTAAAACGGTAACTTTCTAAAGCATACTCCTTAGTAACGGGTAGATTAAGAGGTTAGAAAAAAATAATTGTTTCATGTTCTATTTGTGAAACATCGATAACAAAACACACCAAACAAAACAAAACAACATCGTATAACAAATAATTTTGTTTAAAAAAAAATTAATAACTACTTAAAAACTACTTTAAATTAACTACTACTTATAGTACTTATAGATACTCCAAAACTACTTAAATGTTTAAAAATATTTGTACACAGAAAATTTGATGGCTAGAATTTCTTCAAAACTGAAATAGCATATGTAAATATAAGCATGTTTTGCAAACAAAATTGTTCAAAAGGAGGTTCAATATTGATATTCTGGTTCCGACCGGGCGCACGGCCAGTACTTCGTTAACATTGGGAAATATATACGCCTTAAAGTCGCGAATTTAAAATCAACTGGAATTCTGCCTAGCTATTTGAATCGTTGTCTTAGAATGTAAAATCGGTTCAAGAATGTCTTAGCGAGTTCTTCGAAACTGATCTGCGATCAATTAATGTTGGTTTCGTGGCAAGATTTATCTTTTGCTTTGAAAAACTTTTACTGCATGCTGAGATTTTAAATGTTTCGGTACTGCAGTAACAGATAAGTAAATTTAAGGAATACAAATTTAAATAACTATAATTAAATTTTTCAGTAGCAGATCGGAGTCAGCATAATTATGTGCCCGATTGATAGCAATAAGCTCATCCTTATCATATGGAGCTATGATTAACTAGTGTGCTTTATTGCAGAGTCCTAATCACACACCTACTGCGGTAAACGTGAATCTTCTATAATATAAAAATGAATCGCAAAATGTGTTGGTAAGCGCATAACTCAACAACGCCTGTACCAATTTGGCCAATTCTTTTTTTTAAATGTTTGTTGAAGTTCAAAGATGGTTTTTACGGGGAGAAAAATTATAATAATTGCCGGAAAAAAAATAAAAACAGCCCTTTTCTTTTTCCCATACAAAAGTTTTCTAACTAAAACGTAGAGTCAATTTGAGCTTTATTGCTATTGTATAAGCTATTTTTGCTTTGTGTAGGGTAGGGTAGTGTCGGGTAAGGTAGGGTAGTGATGGGTAGGGTAGGGTAGGGTAGTTTAGGGTAGAGTAGTGTAGGGTAGGGTAGGGTAGGGTAGGGCAGTGTAGGGTAGGGAAGAGCAGGGTAGTGTAGGGTAGGGTAGGGTAGGGTAGTGTAGCGTAGGGTAGGGTAGTGTGGGGTAGGGTAGGGTGGTGTAGGGTAGGGTAGTGAAGCGTAGGGTAGGGAAGTTAGTATACGGTAGGGTAGTGTAGGGTAGTGTAGGGTAGTGTAGGGTAGTGTAGGGTAGTGTAGGGTAGTGTAGGGTAGTGTAGGGTAGTGTAGGGTAGTGTAGGGTAGTGTAGGGTAGTGTAGGGTAGTGTAGGGTAGTGTAGGGTAGTGTAGGGTAGTGTAGGGTAGTGTAGGGTAGTGTAGGGTAGTGTAGGGTAGTGTAGGGTAGTGTAGGGTAGTGTAGGGTAGTGTAGGGTAGTGTAGGGTAGTGTAGGGTAGTGTAGGGTAGTGTAGGGTAGTGTAGGGTAGTGTAGGGTAGTGTAGGGTAGTGTAGGGTAGTGTAGGGTAGTGTAGGGTAGTGTAGGGTAGTGTAGGGTAGTGTAGGGTAGTGTAGGGTAGTGTATGGTAGTGTAGGGTAGTGTAGGGTAGTGTAGGGTAGTGTAGGGTAGTGTAGGGTAGTATAGGGTAGTGTAGGGTAGTGTAGGGTAGTGTAGGGTAGTGTAGGGTAGTGTAGGGTAGTGTAGGGTAGTGTAGGGTAGTGTAGGGTAGTGTAGGGTAGTGTAGGGTAGTGTGGGGTAGGGTATGGTAGTGTAGGGTAGGGTAGGGCAGTGTAGGGTAGGGTAGGGCAGTGTAGGGTAGGGTAGTGTAGGGAAGGGTCGGGTAGGGTAGGGTAGTGTAGGTAGTGTAAGGTAGGGTAGGTAGGGTAGATAAATCTTTGGTGTTTTTATGGCAAAACAAAGTTTGCCTGGTCAGCTAGTTTAAAATAAAAAAGTGGCGATATAAGTTGTAGCTTCAGGTATAAGTTGGATGCGCATCTCAGAGCTGTTGACGTCATCCCTCAGCTGCCTTTTTACCTTATTTATGATTACAGACCGGATTATAATATATGCAACATGAAAAGCTCAAAAATGCGTGCGAATATGTATAAATAAACACTTAAAACGCAAGAGCAGTGGTGGCCCAGTGGTTACGGTCCCGACTTACGAGTTGCAGGTTGTGTGTTCGAATCCGAGCAGGCGCTTTACTTTGTGTAAACATACAACATACTTTGTCATCACCACTGTTCTCAAAACGGTGATGGAAAATATCGTGAGGAAACCGGCATGTCCTAGAACCAAAAATTCAAAGACATGTGACATCTACCAACCCGCAATGGGCCCGCGTGGTGGATTATAGCCCACTACCTCTATGAGAGGAGGCCTGTGTCCCAGCAGTGGGAACATTACATACAAAAATATGTATGAAAAGTGTAAAAAATTACGTTAGTTATTTTATTTTAAAAACACAAATGGTCTGTATATATTTTTTTTCCATTAATGCTTATTTATTGGTAAACGTACGTATCTAAAGATTTAGTTTTGTAAACATAAACGACCAGGGACTGTTACAAATGTTCAGCAGTAAGATTCACTTTTCGATCACTCAAAACAGTTTAACAAAATATGCAATAAACAATAATAAGATATTGCAGATGCGTATAGAAACATGCAAATGCATATATTCCGATCTCTATTGGTGATCATCGCAGATATCAAGCAGTTTTACATTTTCACAACGGAATAATATTGTATATGTAAAAAAAAGAACATCGAAATGCTTTTGTTAGACGGAACCCAGTCTTTTTAGGGTTCCGTACCCAAAGGGTAAAAACGGGACCCTATTACTAAGAC
Organism: Orthosia gothica; assembly: GCA_949775005.1. Taxonomy (NCBI): domain Eukaryota; kingdom Metazoa; phylum Arthropoda; class Insecta; order Lepidoptera; family Noctuidae; genus Orthosia; species Orthosia gothica. Next base: position 6,934,251 of record OX459040.1, on the reverse strand, counting down.
TCCGCGGTTCGTCTGTCTGTCTGTCTGTCTGTCACCAGGCTGTATCTAATGAACGGTGATAGCTAGGCAGTTGAATTTTTCACAGATGATGTATTTCTGTTACCGCTATAACAACAAATACTAAAAACCGAATAAAATAAATATTTAACTGGAGCTCCCATACCAAAAACGTGATTTATTTGGCGTTTATTGCGATAATGGTACGAAACCCTTCGTGCGCGAGTCCGACTCGCACTTGGCCGGTTTTTATTTAATTGATTGTGCAAGGTGGTGGTGGTGGTGATTGATCCGCCTTTGTTGACTAAATGTTAATGGTTTTGTAAAACTTGTTAAATTAACATTTTAAAAGTTAATTAAGTACATTTCTGAATCCTTCTTCCTGATTAAGACTTCTTACGGAAGTAAATATCTACTTGCAAATACATGATAAGTTTTTCTACCACTTATAACATTTCGGTTGAAGAAAGTAGAACCACTTTAAAATAACATGTAAATCATTCAAAAACTGCCTCAGTGGACGCAAGCGCTACTACTGAGCAAGTGGTGGTGAATTCGATTCCTGGGTCCGGTAAAGTGTTGTTAGGTTTTTCCAACTGGCAATGGTCAGTAGCAGCCCGGAGCCTAGATTTGTGCTTCCTGTTACATGGGACTTAAACATAACTGGTGAAATTAGATTGTACTTAATTGTACCTCTGCCCAACCCTTTCATAGAATACAGGCTTGATGTTATATTAAAACATTCATAAAAACAGCCCATCAAAACGTCATTAAATTTAAAATACGTTTTTTTGAAAAAAATATGACATAGTTCCTTAAAACTTTTCTACGCGAGTGTACAGTCAAGACTGTTCCTAAAACTGTCAGCTGTCACACGCTTGTCAAACTTATGTGCATTCAGCCTAACTGTCCGACAATAGGAAGTGACTGTCTGTCTATTTGATTGTTCATACGCACTTGCATTAGTAATGAATGGACACATTTCGATGTTGCTTATTTGTTTAAATAGCTCTTTTGTGCGACGAAGGTTGCTAAACCTTGGGAATATGAGGTATTTAGACGAAAATGTATGATGATGTGGGAAAATAGTCGAAAAATGTATGTATTGTTTTGTTTCTGTTAGAGATTTCGAATTAGGCAGTTTTTAAGAAGGAATCTGTGCTAAAATTGTTACATGCTTAAGTTTTTCTTAAGAGAAGATTTTCAACCGACTTCAAAAAGGAGGAAGTTCTAAATTCGTCTAAGTATTTATGTTTTTGTATGTTTGTTACGCGATTATGAGCCGATTTTTCTGTTAAAAAGCTTTTTATTTAAAATTAAGTACCTACTAGCTTTTGCTTACGGCTTCGCCTGTGTGAATAGTTTTTTGATCCAGAGGGATCAAAACAGTTATTAACTTACCAAGATGTCAAAGTCTATGACTAATTATATTGTTGTGGCTAACCAATCTGCTTATTGTATTTTCTAGTAAACATCGTCTTATCAATAACGTCACAGTGAAAAAAAAAGAATAATGGCATTCTGTCATAGGGTGAATCCTATGACCTAATTAGTTATTATTTCTCTAACAAAGTCGATTATTAGTTTTTTCTTAACAATTATATTGTTTTATTAGGGTTCCGTACCCAAAGGGTAAAAACGGGACCCTATTACTAAGACTCCGCGGTCCGTCTGTCTGTCTGTCACCAGGCTGTATCTAATGAACTGTGATAGCTAGACAGTTGAAATTTTCACAGATGATGTATTTCTGTTGCCGCTATAACAACAAATACTAAAAACAGAATAAAATAAATATTTAAGTGGGGTCTCCCATACAACAAACGTGATTTTCGTGCCGTTTTTTTGCGGTAATGGTACGGAACCCTTCGTGCGCGAATCGGACTCGCACTTGGCCGGTATTTTTTCTTTTTCGTCGGAATCATCACTTATTCGTCATTACCAAGGAGTTTCGAAAATACTCTCTCAAACTTGTACTAGAGTAGTGTTTCAAATCTTGTCTCAAACGAAAAGATCTGATCATATTTTAAAACTGCTTCTGCCCTTGTATACGAACAACCTTTTTCAAGGAAGTAATATTCACAGATTTAAATCTAACTATATGACGCGATTGTATGTACTTCGCGTGTCAAAAAACGGACTAAAATTACGATCAATGATTGTAATTTGAGTTTATCATTTTGTATTATCGGCACCGAAAAGCCACCGAAATATAGAAAAATGCCCTCTTATGCCATATTGAGCTGTAAAGACTGTATAGAAAAAATTGGCCGAGGCATTGTAAATGCTTTCTTTCATTGGTAAGTAAAGTTTTTAAATTTTTCGTAAAAAAGTATATATCAATATATTTATAAATCAGTTTTTTTTATTGTTCATTTTTATTTTGGACTCCTACCACTGTTGTGTTCTTTTTAACCCAAAGGTTGACTGGTAGAGAATGCCTTGCTGCATTAAGTCCGCCTATGTATCACCATTGTACATGAAGTTTAAATAAATAAATAAAAAGTGGCACGCTTGGTTTTCATACAGATGACTTGCGTTATCTAGTTAGATTTATGTCTGTGGTGAAATCTCAAAAAAAAATATACTCTCATACAAATTTTGGCCAGCTAACGACTACTTTGTATGGAAAATCCAATATTTTTTCCAAGAATTGCCTGTGACTTCCTTGGAGAAAATTGTTCATTTACATGGGCAGAAGCAATTTTAAAATATGATACTCGTAACACATTCCCGTTACTCCTGCATACTTTTCCTAAAAAGCAAACATTTTTTAGCCTTTTTTTGCTGAACACAAACTGACAGAATGTACAATTCTTATGATGTAAATGAAAGTTCATAATGAACTCTACCGAAATGGCCAGAATCTGTCGAATAGTTTCGTACAAAGCAATTAGACAGACAGACGTACGCATTAAATATCTATTAGTGATTCAAAGTGAACAGACGTTGTTTCTTTGCATTTTTCTTCAAGTAAATATATTTGCATAGTATTACAATAAACTTTAATTACTTCCTTCTCAGTAATAAAACAAGTGTTCGTAATCAATTATTTCTGTGGTAATAAATTCATACTTATGCAAATAAATCCTGACAATTCCTCATTCGAGGAGATCTAGAAATTATACCTACGTGCTCTGATTTTAAAGGAGTAACCTGTATAAGGTTGAGTTTTTTTGCTATCCCTCCCGTGTCCGTCGTTTTCCAGGTTATTTTGTTCCGAAGAATTTTTTAACTTCCCAATTACCTATGAACTTGAAATTATAATGTTTATTATCACGTATATTTTTACTAACAAATACCAATACATTGATAAATCAGTTTTTCTTTCACACGGAACGATATAAAGTAGGTACCAAGTCTATAGCTATGTTTTCTTATGGAACGAGCCGCGAATATAACGAGCACCAACAGTCGTGTTCTGAGTAGTGAAGGATCGCCCGGACAATGAACTTGGGACACCACGCCGAGAAACACAATGCATTTATATACTTCACTTGGATGCTTGGCTGGTCTAGAGCTTTTGTTTTAAAAAAATATAGATATAATTACATAAGGTTTTGCATGAAGATAGGGGCGCAACTGGATGACTGATTTGACATGACAAATGGCTCCTAGTTAATGTCATACGCGCTTTTTCCACGGCTTTTCCACAGGAACCGTACGTTTTTTCGGAATAAGTTTTGAAACTAGCTAGTAGCAGGTATAATAAGATAATATCTAGCAGGTATAGTATGGTGATAACTAGAAGGTATAGTATGGTGATAACTAGCAGGTAAACACCAAGATTGTAGCTATCAGTGAAAGGATTTCGAATACGGGTAGTACTTACTTCCAAGGATTACCTTTTCCAATCATACAAACAACTCACCTGTTGAAAATATTTAATATTGGCTTCTGCCAGCGGCTTCGCCTGCGTTAATGTCGCAAATTATCTCAAGGGAACATATTCCCGGGATAAATCCTATGTGCTATTCCAGACAATAATCTATCTCTGTGCCAAATTTTATACAGATCCGTCCAGCCGTTTAAACGTGAAGAATTAACAAACATACACAAACACGAAAAAAAATAATTGGGCTTTGATCACCAAAACAAGAACAAAGCCACACAAAGCTTACATATCTGATAAATATTATTAATAGTGTTCATGCAGTTTAATCCTCGTCATTATCGTGTTTCAAATATCTCGCATACTGTGGCCTCAAAACGCTGTTAGCGACTTGCCTAATGGCTCGAAGCGATGCTATTTAAATCACACTGATAAGCGATTTTTACTAAGCGAAATTGCAAGTATGTTCACATGGACGTAATGCGATGCAATTAGCACGATTTGCACATGAATTAAAAAATTAAAATGCTCAAAATTGCGCTGTCAACAGAGACCCAGTGCACAAATTTGACAACTATAAATGAAAAATATAGAAGCACAACATATATCTTTTTTATTCAATTTATGGAATATATTTTAAAATTGTCCAATACTGGAGGAGGAAATAGGCGAGAGCCAAACCTCGAATTATGACTTTTTACTTGGGATATTCAGTCGGATGTCTGCGACCGCATTTCCTCTTAAATTGCGTTGCGCCATCAGGAAGATCCCTTAAATATCTGCTAGGTAAATAAAATATTTAACACATAACTTATCTAACTTATAGAATAACACGATGATATCAAGTTTCACGCAAACCAGGCAAAGTTAATGACCTACTTATTAAACTTATTATACATACAAGAAGACAACAACACAATAACGCCATATTCAGTCATAGAAGGTTCTGATTTTGCATCAAACATACGAGTATTACCACACAGAACAGGAGAAACACTATATATCACCAAAAGTCGCAAGGACAATTTTAACGTAACGTTAAAACCACAGACATAAATCTAACTAGATGACGCAGTTGTATGTAATTCGCGTGCCAAAAAACGGAGTAAAGTTACGACCAATGGTCGTAATCTGAGCTTTAAATTTAGCATTATCAGCAACTGAAATCCACCGGAATCTAGAAAAATGCCTTTTTTCGCCATATTGTGTATGTAATGTATAGAAAAGTTGGCCGAGGCATTGGAAATGTTTTCTTTCTTTGGTAAGTAAATTTGTTTTTAAATTGTTTGTGGAAAAGTGGCACGCTTGGTTTTCATACAAATGGAGGGACTTGCGTTATCTATTTAGAATTATGTCTGTGGTTAAAATCTTAAAATCCATTCTAATATTATAAATGCGAAAGTGACTTTATCTATCTGTCTGTTTCACGTCTTAATGGCTGAATGAATTTGGAAGAAACTTGGTTCGAATCCACCAGTACATAAGATCTAACCGTGTGGATAGGTCATGTTTTGGATTAGCACATAGGCTATAGGGAGAACAATAATCATTTTTGACCGGTCTGAAGTTGGCCACAATGGCTGCGAAATAGTATATTTTATACTAAAACAGCAGCGCCACGCCATGCGCATCGTATAGCCCACATCCAGCACGAGAAAAAATTTAGGATTTCTGAAACCCTTGGGATAATTTCCGACTTTTACGCGGGCAAATCCGCTGGCAAAGCTAGTCAATCCATATGTCACCAACAGTCACAAGGACAGTTTTTAACGTAGCCTTAAAGTTAACTATAAGTTTAATGGACCCTTAATTAAGCAGTTAACTATGGGGGTCAAGGTACAAGTTAAACTGATCAAAACGTCTTATATGTAAGCTTGTATGTAAGTGCTTTGCTAAACCTGTTCTTTAACGAAGCGACTCATTCGTTTGTGAGGCGGTCCCAGATATAAATCTAACTAGATATCGCAATTCTTCCATTTGAATGAAAACCAGGCGGGCCACATTTTCATAAACAATTTAAGAACGAAACTTACCAGGCGAAACTTACCACTTACCTTGGCCATCCTTTTTGGGAAAAAAATTACAGCTCATTACGGCACCATTGAGGCGTTGCCACACTGATGCGTTCTGCGTCCTGCGGTCTGGTCACTGGAACATTGCGCGGGCAATGTATAAGTGACCGGCTTCGGTCCGGTCCGAAGGACGTAGAACCAAAAATCAAGACACTGCGTAGTGGATTACGGCCCATTCCCTCTAACAGAGAGGAGGCCTGTGTCCCAGCAGTGGAAACATTAAAAGGCTGACGATGATGATGACCGGCAACTTTTTGCGTAGTGTTCAATACGATTCTGATATTCACTATATGCGGTACTTATTTTACATTTGACAACAGAACGAAAGTAAGAAAAATTTATATAGTGGCTGTCCGACCTAGTCTTTTTATAAGATTTATGCCAAAAAGCCTTCTGCTTAATATTACTAATTATGTCAGCAGTGAACCATTCTGGGTAGTGATAACGAGAGCAATCACCTTTGGAGCTCTTTCTTGGAGTGCTACCATCTAAAATCCTGTAAAATATGTCGTAAGACATAGACATGTTATTATGTCTAAGTATTATTATTTAAGATATACACTATATTGTACACTGACAACCCTAAATTCCTCTCCTCTCGTACAGTCCATCCAAAGGTTGTCTGTAAGAGATTGCCCTGTGCGATAAGACCGCCCATTGTACACTTGCTTTTATGTTTTTTGTCCTGTATATATATTTTTTTGCTGTACAATAAAGAATATAATAATAATAATAATTCTCAATCTATCAAAATACACATACCTAACACTACAAAAAGCTGCAATATTAAACACTTGCCGAATAGTAAGAAAAATTTTACAGTTAGATTTAGATTACAATTTGAGTGCAGTACAAAATAATTTACCAGGTCAAATAGAACATTAGGATTTCACCTTGGTTTACACCCGTGAGATTCTATAAAAATACCAGGTTCTTACCTGAGAAACTGAAGTTTAAAAACCATAATAATAATAATAGACGCAAATCCACATCGCGTCTTTCATCTCGCATGTGATTGGTCGATTTTTAATAAGCCTGCGGATCGCAGGACGCAGAACGCATCCAGTGTGACAAACGCCTTGGTTTTTTATGTCCGGTGCCGATCACGGCAATGAAACGGCGTTCAAGGAAGAGCATTGCTCTGCCTTTTACTTCCTTTTATGACACGTGAAGACCTACATACATTCGCGTCATCTAGTTAGATTTAGGTCTATGGTGGCAGTCGATGGGACATGCGTTCGTGTTGAACGATTGGATGATACTGACTTAGGGCTCTCAAGTGACCTCCATTAAGTTGCAGGGAAACAATGGAATACGCTGGATGCGAGATGCATAGCACCGGTCGATGTGGCGATTGACTTGGGTGAGGGCTATGTTTCGCTGTAGACATCTTTTGCAACAGTTCAATCCGTACACAGAGAATATTTTTGAAATTGTGCTGTACCAAACTACATCTGATTGTAAATAGGAAATGCAAGGTATCGAACAGGATAGTTATCTTACTTGTGGTCTCAATTGGCTGTGTTATCAGACCTTTGAACCAAATGGTTGGTGGTAAAGATATGAAGGTAATATGAAGATGGTAAAGAAGAAGTACCATCATGAACCCTTGAACTAAATATCTTGATTAAAAAGCTGTTCTGTCGCAGGACTACAGGTGCTCATCTGAGTATATTATTACGTAGGTTTTTGGATATACATCAATAAATAATGACTTAAGAGACCTTCAAAATCCTAACCTATAAAGAATGTTGCGAAAAGCAATTAAAATCTAAACTCAAACTACCCACATAATTCAAACTAGCAGTCAAAACCAGCATTTAATATACCTATGTTTAACACCCATTATGGATACATATATTATGCAAATACCCTCAAATTTACTGGTTTAGAATTAGCAACATTACTGGCAAGGCTTCCGAAGGTTAGTACTCTTGGTCATGGCCAACACATTGGCCCGATTCGGGCCTGCTATGGCATCATACTTGTAAGTTGTATGCCCAATTGCCAAGTTAATAAGTAAAGCATTTTTTATTTCACCTTTCACATGCTTATATTATTTCCTTGTTAATCCAATGTCGTTGATTATAGCTAATTTATTAAAACAGGTCCGGAAAGGTCGATTATAGGTTGTACTTTAGTTCCGATGAAAAAACCAAGAAGAATTAAGTTTTTTAAACAAGCTTTTTGTACTGAAACGTAATGAATGCAATATCACTTGTCAATACACATTCAATTAATCCAAATACAACGTTGCTGTCTTCTGTATTATTTAAATGTTTTCAAAGTTACATAGGTACACCAAGTTCAGCTTAAGTACCTGGGTGACCGAGCTCTGCTCGGGTGAAAATAGAGAAAACGACGTTTTCTAAAAATGAAAACTAACTTGATCGATTTATCACCCCCGAAACCCGCATACAAAATTTCATGAAAATCGTTGGAGCCTTTTCCGAGATTCAGATTATATATATAATCTGAATCTCGAATCATACAGGAATTGCTCGTTTATTGGTAGATAGATAGATTAGATCCGAAGAAGTGCTTTAAAAATGGATTACTAGTTGCCAGACATATATACGAAAGCAAGGAAATAAAAACATGACTAATAGAGATGAAAACGGTCCATACAAGGTGTAAATGAAAAGAAAGGATTCCGGAAAAAGAAGTCATTGTGCTCATAATTATTATTTAATTGTTGCAACTTTCACTATAGGACCAACCCTGAGATCGCGAAAAATATCAGCTGTTATAAAAACACTTACTCGAGATGTGCACACGTAAATTTATGGAACAGTTGTATTTTTTGTAAAAAAATTGTTTATCTTTATGAGTATACTGACCCCATTTCAGGATTTGTGTTGTTTCTGTTACACCCTGCATGTGGTTCAAATCAAATAAAATCCATTTATGCGCAATAAGTTTTGGTACAATTTCGGTCTTAACCATGTCTTGACATAAATAATTACAGATCCTCTCAGACACTTAGTCATAATAATGAGACATGGAACTACCTCCAAGCTGGTAAAAGTTATGGTCGATACCAAAATGTAAGGGATAAAACATGACATTTCGATAACACTTGGAATTCTAATACATTTTGGTATTTTTAGGATTCCGTACCAAAACGGGACCTTATTACTAAGATTCCGCGGTCCGTCGGTCTGTCTGTCCGTCTGTCACCACGCTGTATCTCATGAACCGTGATAGCTATGCAGTTGAAATTTATTTTCACAGATGATGTACCTATTTCTGTTGCCGCTCTATAACAACAAATAATAGAAACAGAATAAAATTTATATTTAAGCGGGGCTCCCATACAAAAAACGTGATTTTTGCAGTTTTTTTGCTATAATGGTAAGGAACTCTTCGTGAGCGAGTCCGGCTCGCACTTGACCGGTTTTTTATTTTCAATCGCTATGGCGACGCTTTCGTTTAAAAGAATGCCCCTTTTCTAGAGCCAAAGTGGCATTCAGCGATACCTAACTATTGTCGAAAAGACAAAATGAAAAGGATTGACAACGTGACATTTCGGAAGCGCATGTAGTGCATGCAGCGCATTTTTGAATCAGACAATCACCATTGCCATCTTTATGCAGTTATGCATTCACTTAACGAGCAAAACCTCAAAGTCAGCCGAGCAGTTGTATAAATAAAATAAAATAGTATCTTATATAACTTGATATCTCATTTCACGGCGCTTGCAAATATCGCATAGACTAGACACATAGACAGCTTTATGTAACATCTATCTATACATACTAATGTTATTAATGCGACAGTCACTCTGTCTGTCTGTTTGTTACGATTTCAGGCCTAAACCCCTGAACCAACATCGACGAATTATGGTATAGAGATTGATTGGCCTTTGAAATAGGACATGTGATACTATTGATAACGGGAGTACGTTCCCTTGGGGTAATATATGACTTTGACACAGGTGAGTCCGCTGGCAGGAACTAGGACTAATATAATAAAGCTGAAAAGTTTGCTTATTTGTAACGCCCTAAACTCTGGAACTGCCAAGTCAGTTAGGAACATATTTTATTGGATTTGATAATCCAATTTTTGAGGTAGGTTATAAGCTATTTAATATCACATTAAGATACTTGGAAGCCGAGCAAAAAGACAAAATGTCAGAAAGACCGCTAAAGTCGTCACAATCTAAGAAGTCCGTCGACGTAAGAAATTGAAAAAAAGAGTTAATTTAAAAATCAAAAACCCGACTGATTAAGAATCGAACTAAAATGCTGTGCAGTCGGAGGAAACATATTCGCGAACTGGCTGACCACCTGATCCTCCGACTGCACAGCATGATTTTTTCTTGTTAACAGCTTTTTAGTTCGATTCTTAATCAGTCGGGTTTTTGATTTTTAAATTAACTTTTTTTATTTAAAACTTTTTAGTTATATTTTTCTTTTTCGAATTACTTTTAAACATATAAGTGGTATATATATTTTTGTAATCACCTCTTAAAACCCTTCATTTTAATACCCCACTCGATGGGCTGAGAAGAAAAAAAAAATTGGGACCCACACAATATGGCGCCCAAAATCCGCCATGTGTGTTTTTTTAGAACTTCACCTATCTATGAACACTTGGGTGGTCAAAACTTATCTATCGAAGTCTTAATTATATAATTCGGTCAAGTGGTTTAAAAGATATGAGGTAATAAAGAATATTACATACATACAAGATACGCGCGAAACACATAACCCAGTCGGGTAAAAATCAAATTCATAATCCCAATTAATTACTATGTTACCCATACACTATAACAACGAGTATCATTCGCAATCATCAAGTTTAATTATTATTAAGTATTTTTATAGCTGCCAAAAAGGAGCCTTTTATTTTTTGGCAACTTTAAGTGGAAAGGAAGTAGGTACCTAATAGCACGGACGGGTGATGCTGCGGGGCACAGCTGGTGTAACTCGGTTTAAGATGTTTATCCTTGTTTTATTATTATTTCTGACCTTTCTCACTCAGAATGAGTTAACAGACTCATAATAAACATGCAGATCAGCTATTTATTTGATTTTGAGTCGAGTCAATGACCTATCTTTTTGTTTTTTTTTATTTAAGATCACTGACAAAGGTTTGGATTTTAATCATGATGCAGGGTTTTGTATATATATCGTTTTACCTTCAAAACTTCCATTTAATTCTACTACCTTTAGACCTTTTTTATCACCATCATTAATTCAGCCGAAAGACGTCCACAGCTGGACATAGGCCTCGCCCAAGCGTCGCCACACTGATCGCTCCGTGCGGCTCGAATCTTGGGTGTGTAACGTATGTTTGGAAGGTATTCTAACGTTATATGTATAAGCAGACATAGACCTTATTGGTTATCTTCTTTAGAAAGGCCAGGTTCGCAGTACTCATAACCAGCGTGTGAGTATGACTAGAAGTATGAACTTGAGTGAAGCAAAATAAGTCAAGGATCGTAGAGCAGGCGGCGTTCTGTAGTTTCTGCCTACCCCCATGGAAAAAAAACTTTTTACAAAAATACAACCGACTTCCAAATAAAAACACTAGAAAGTGAAAAATAACTTTAATTTCGGAAGTCGGTGTTCTTGTTTTCGTTTCTTCGTTTATTGACACCGACTTTCGAAATTAAAGTTATTTTTCACTTTCTAGTGTTTTTATTTGAAACACGGTTGTATTTTTGTAAAAGTTTTTTTTTCACTTTTAGTTGTGGTACATAATGGACCAGTTGTATAGGCTTGGTACCAATAATGCCCAAAGTGAAACCAGAAATGATTAACCCAATAACATGAAACTTAAACAAAACCGGTGGCATAAGAGTATACCAAGGTGAACTGTTTACACCTGCGTACCCCTTTAGAGCGTACTAGTGTGATGTTATGTTATGAAATGGTGTAAACAATAAACAGAAATGCGATTGCAGCTATCCCGAGTGATTTGCCGTCATTTATTGAAGAATTCTGATGTATATCTCCGAAGTTCTTCATCAGATCTTGACGAAAATGAGACCACATGACAAGCACTAGCTTTCAAATAAAAAAAGAATAATCAAAATCGGTATACCCAGAAACCAGTTCTGAGGTAACACACATAAAAATAAAAATACAGTCGAATTGATAACCTTCTTCTTTTTGGGAAGTCGGTTAAAAAGGCGTGAGTTTATGTATGTATGTATAGGCAGATACATTGCATATTCTAAAATTTGAAAGAAACTAAAAATACCGCTAAAACCTTTCTTTACCAATTTGAAGTTGCTTCTACGGTTCAATGTTTTGAATTATCTTCAATACTTATTATATTTTTTATTTATTAGTCAATACATTATGATACACAGGCAGGACCCGAACTGGACTTAATAACTTTACGATGACCTAACACAGTTCTTCATAAAAAAACTAGGCAGGTCAAGACCCCAAACTTGTTCTATCATTAGGCATAATGATATGTTTAATATTTATGACTATACAATAAATATATGAACATAATATAACGGACTATCCTTCTCATAATAATGTCTATTTAATTGTTAGTTATGTCATAAGCCAATGAATTGGTCAGGTTTTCATTAGGAACTGTTTTTCTGTTAAAGTCTTGACAGGTTATGAAAGATATATCATAGGTTGTCACATTATTGTTTTCTAAGCTGCTGTAGCTTATACAAATATCCAACTGTACGAGTAGTTGAGCTTATTGCCTGAATCTGGTTGACAACTAACTATTTAGATTTTAAGTTCCTAATGGTGTAATTACCAATGTTGAATAATCAAAATTGTCATCATCATCAGCCTTTTCAAGATCCCACTGCTGGGACACAGGCCTCCTCTCTGTGAAGAAAGGGTGCGGCGGGTGCTGTGGGTGTAGGTAGATGTGTGTTTGTCCAAAGTGTGCTAAGGGTCAAATGTCGTGTCTCATAATTGTAGGATCTTGGATCACAATAGGAATCCGTTTATCATCCATAATATTGAAGTTGAGTCAAATAAATCTTTAATTGTGTCAGACGGCAAATATTTTAACAAGATTTAAGAGAAAATATAGGGAGAGTTGATTGAAGAAACCAAAACAATAATGACATATTATAAAACAAAGTCCCCGGGCGGCCACGCGTCTGTTCGCGATAAACTCAAAAACTTTTTCACCAACAGACAGAATTATTAATAAGAGTAAGGTTTAGGTAAATAATTTATTAAGCTTTTGTGTCTTCGTCTAGTAATAGTCAATCATAGTTTAGAAAGATAAAAACAAATACTAATTTATTCACGTAGCAATCATTCAACTTTTTTTTCACATTGTTGTACCAACATCAAACTGAGAGCCATCATAATTTTCATTACAAAAAGCGGTGTTTACAAGTACGAGTAGCTATCGCGTTGTTGTAAGAAACATTCTGCCGTCCTATCGCTAGAATTACACTATCTGAATTACAATTGGCCGATTTTAGTTTTTTAATACCATTGTAATCAGCAAAAAATTCTGTATCGATTTGTCTAAGGAGTATTTTTCAACTATTAATAGATTCTGGATGATAAATAAAAACGCCCCAAACTGCTATGTTTATCAACCTATTTTGATAATTTTAAGTCATGATATAAATTGCCAATGTTATTCGAAAGTGCACAATTACATATACACCGAAAACTCTTCTAAATAATTTACTAGCCTGCGGCTCCGTCCGCGTGTTATTAGTACTTTTCCCAATATCTTTATAAATTATAGCCTTTGTGTTATTCTGATGTTTAAGTTATATTTCTGTAATGTTTTATCAAAATCTGTTAAGTAGTTTTTGCGTAAAAGAGTAACAAACATCCATCCTCACAATCTTTCACGTTCTTAGTACTAGAATAGTTGATAAACAGCATCGATATTTATTATATCGCGGTTTTTTCGTCTGTAATTAAAAATATGATTTTGTCGGATAGCGGCACTCTGGCTATAGGATCGACACCATTGCAAAACCCGCTTACGTAAGGTTTGCCGGCGACAATCTCGACTGTGCTGCAATTATCAGTGGGAACGATTGCCGCTTAGTTTGTATGACGCTTTTTATCATGTAAATTGGTTAAGCCTTCGATTTTTAGTCCTTTGCAAGTTATAATGTCTTAGTGATTTGATACTTTGGTTGTTGTTTTTATTTTAATCTCTTTTATGTCATTTTTAACGGTAATGTTTGTAAAGGTTCCAGACGAATGATATTCTAACGATTAGGTATCGATTGGAAAAACGACAAAAATGTCTAGGATGGTCAAGCGCTATCAAAACGTTACTTGATCAATCCATTATATGGATATATTTTGGCCATCCCCATCCCTGACTTACTTTTTTCAAGAGCCTTTGTTAAGATATTTGCAAAATACTTTAGGATTTCCATCGGAACCTCTGTCTATAAATTTCTTTTTCCACAAATTATCCGTTATTTAGCCAACACTGTATTATTCGTTTGTTTTATATCTATCTTTGTCAGTATTTACAATAAGTGCTTGAACTTCAAATCTGGAGTATTTTGAAATTTAAAAAAGGTGGAATTGCAGGTAACATTTGCCAGAACCCAGATCATATAGAACCGGTTTATTTAATTTTTACTTAGGTACCTACTAGTCTTTCATCTGCGCACTTGATACAATCTGGTTCTCAGAACCAGGTATATAATTAGAGTGGATTATTTTTCTCTAGGTACACTACGTGAGTTTGTGCTCTGCCAAAGTCACATACGCAGTACATCGCAAAATGTAGATATCACGTGTGAAAGATGCTACTGATATTTATCATGCTAATACTGGTTTAAGCTTTGTATCCAATAGGCAACATTTGGAGCAGTGGTGGCCCAGTGGTAACGGGCGCGATTTAAAAGTTTTAGATCGTGGATTCGAACCCAGGCTTACGCTTTACTTTTTGTAAATTATTTCATCATCAATGTTCTCCAAACGGTGAAGGAAAACAACGTGAGGAAACCGGCATTTCCTAGAACCAAATATTCAAATTTCCGCGTGGTGGATTACGGCCCATTCCCTCTCACAGAGAGGGGAGGCATGTGTCCCAGCAGTGAAAACATTAAAAGACTGATGATGATGATGAGGCAACATTTGATGCACGAAGTGATGCACAACATGTTGAACGGCAACGATAAACATTGGTTTAGTACAAATACTACTATATTATATTTAGTAACATTGTCTATCCATACATACATTTATAACCAGTCGCCAACATGGTGCTAGAGAAACTTGTGAAGATATCAGCGGCACGGTGGCGGTGTTTATAATGTTACAAAAAACATGAAAAAGAAAAAGCCACGTTGATGGGTTCAAGTGGCACCATTCAAGACCTTTGCGACCAGGCTATGGATGAGCCTGAATATTGACCGAAAAAAAAAAACTAAAATATCATTGACATGAAGAATAAGGTTTTTGTGTAAAGAATAACAATGATTATTATGAAACTGTAACATTCGAGAAATGTTTAATAATTTCAGGAAATGAAAAACGATCAAATAATGGCTGTTATATATTGCTTGTTACCGATAATGATGTTTATTTCGATTGTAGTGCGTAAGTATTGAAGACTAATGACGTCTGCATTTGGAGCTGTTCATGAGAAATACGAAAATGAGGCCATTATAGCTTTATTGAGGTGGTCCAAAAATGCCCTGCTAGGTTGTGTGCTCCATGCCTGCTAAGAGCATATAATGCCAAAAATTATTATGTCATCATAAAATTTAATCTCCGTAACAGGCCCTACATTTAATGACGCTTGACCGAACGGAAGACTCGCCATTATAACTTCGTCAAAGGTTGACTGTACTTCAAATACGACCGAACCAAAATGTTTGGTATAGTTTTCTCATGCTTTGATCTCCTAATACTGGTTGTCGTAACTACATCATTTAAAAGAAAAACAAAAATTGTACTTTTCCACTTGCTCCTACTTCCAGAAATATGCATAGTTTCTGAGGCTTTGATGTACAACGAGGTTCGGATTTGGTCTCAAAAATATCGACACTGTTTAGCGATAGCTTAGCGCATTCTATATTCAAAATTTATTTAAAACCGGCCAAGTGCGAGTCGGACTTGCGCACGAAGGTTTCCGTACCATTATCGCAAAAAAACGGCGCAATAATCACGTTTGTTGTATGGGAGCCCCACTTAAATATTTATTTTATTCTGTTTTTAGTATTTGTTGTTATAGCGGCAACAGAAATACATCATCTGTGAAAATTGCAACTGTCTAGCTACCACGTTTCTTAAGATACAGCCTGGTGACAGACAGACAAACAGACAGACGGACCGCGGAGTCTCAGTAATAGGGTCCCGTTTTTATCCTTTGGGTACGGAACCCTAAAAAAAGAAGTAACCAGTTGACAAGCAGCTCATTTTTTTTGTAAATAAGGGCCTACAATCGTCATTTCAAATGACTTTATTATTTTACCTATACACCTTATTACTTGGACGACGCCTACTTACCGTGATTATCGTAACGACCATCATCTGGACTATGGTCTCTCTAATTGTGGCGCCATTGTTCGCTTGAGAACTTCCAATGCAGTCTGACAGATCATTACATGAGGCTGTGTCCATTGCAAGACACGATACGGTAACGGTGATATTAACCAAACTGATTGCCGCTTACGGATCCTCCGGCGTAAATTTATAAGTATTCCCATCAGTTCAACCTCATTTTGGACATTTTGCACAATATCTTGATAAATGCCTAGGTATGTGTTATTCTCATGTAAAAGCTATATTACTCTAGTTTCATCAAAATCCGTTCAATACATTTAGCGTGAAAGGGAAATATCCATCCAGGTTAGGTCGAGATATAATTATGTAATATTAGGAAATAGTTTCGAAAATATTCGTGCCAAAAATTCGTGGGATAAATGCAGATAAGCAGATAAAATCTTGAAGATAATTCACGACTGGAAAAAGACAAGACAAGGAACTAGACTAAATAAATGAAGTTGCCAATGTTGCTACTATAAGTAGCAACAATAGGTCAACATTGCTAAGTAAATAATGTCGATACTAAGACAATTGAATTAACAATGTTGTTCAAATCAGTAACAAAAACAAACAGGCTATGTGTTATGGTAACATAGTAATCGGTTACATTAACATTACATATCATCACGGCTGTATTCTCTGAAGAGCTGGGCAGAGGCATCTAAAGCACACACACATTTAGCTAGTTACATTTGAGTTCCATGTTATAGGGGAAGAGCCTAACGCCATCAACCGGTCACAAGTTCAGATGCCGATGCCTCCAACTGGAACTGAATTGATGTTAAAAGACTTGTAAATGTTTGCATATTAAATTAACTAGTTCTGAGGTTGCATCGACTGCTGGAGAACCTGGCTAGACGCCAACCTAAGGACCCAAGAGGATTCGACCTTCTCGTTTGCCGATAATAACATCCAGATGCTTTATTTATACCGAACTGCTTTATTTAACTTCGCCGATATACAGTTTATATATCGGCGAAGTTAATATCAAATAATAAAAATGTCCACTGATATGATGTAATGTTAATACAAGCAGATGATATGATTTCGTTGCGGACTTGCGAGATCCAATACAGTTAAATTCATTCTCCGGCACTTCGTCGAGTTTTATTGCCTCGGCGCTATTCTGGTGGTCGCTACTATTGATTCTGATTTATTTATTTTTTTACCCACACAATATTACCCAGATCATAATTTACAAATTTGCCGGTTCCCACGTGCGTTATTGGACACGAGACTGATGACGTAACAGATTAGTCAAGCGACCGGCGCAAGTTGTGCTTACAACACTCTATGGGAACTGTCGCACAATACTATAATACTAAACTTTTTGTATTCCTTAACGATACTGATTTTATGATCTGAGATTCGGTGAGAGAAAGATATACAACACTCTTTCACCATCTTATGTTGTATATATAATATGTCTTTGCTTATAAAATTTATAAATGATTAAGTAAGTTTTATTAGTACTTCTTCTTAGTGACAGTCGTTCAAATTTGCTTGGCCCAAAACTTAGCCATTTCCACGGCGTCGTAGTTGGCACCGCATAGACACCGTGGCTGCATGTTTTGGGGCACAGAGGACAGGATAGGAGGTGGAGCATGGTTTGCAACTCGGCACCACATGCACACCCTGGTGCTGTTTTGCGAGTTTGGACTTATACCTTCTTACTTGGGTACTTAACCATTAAAGGATTCCAACAGGGGAGATCCAAAAGCTTGCGGTTTATTTTCCTTCAAATTTATATCACATGGCGAGATCGCGGTTTGTATTTCTGTGTATGTGATTGTTCGATTGTTCATATGCTTTGCCCTTTGCCTTGCCGAATTCATTACGCAATAAGGCTGTAGTTCTAGTTTATCGTATGTATGTCAATCTTGGATGTTGCAACTTGTACGAGCCGTCGTCGCCGGGATTATATCACAGATCAGCAGCGTCTGTCGATATTAGTAACATCATACAATATTAAGTAATACTAAGCCATCACTGAGATGGCGAGAAAGTGTCATCCTCATCATCATTTCTGCCAAAAGACGCATATTCTTGGCTTCCAACGCAACGTCTGCCGGTTTGCACTCCATTACTTTTCGGCTTCATCGGCCATCCGTTCTGCAAGCAATGTGCCCTGCCCACTGCCACTTAAGTTTGACAATTCTTCAGGCTATGTCGGTATCCTTGGTTCTCTTGCAATTATGTAGAAAGTCAATAACAGGCAATAGTGAAGTACAAATATTGTCATTATGGAAATGCCTAAAAACATGTTTTGCAACTTATTAAATCAACGCATCAGTACTTACTTTCAGCCTAACCGGTTATAGCTCACCTCCGAAACCCAGTGATACCCCTTGACAAGACTGGTGTCAGGTTTCCTGGCTTCTAATTATCCTTAACGACTGACAAAGATCTTTTAACAACAGCCGGTAGCAACAGCTTAACGTGCTTTCCGAGGCACGCAGAATCGACCTTGCCAAGGGCTGGGTCCCGACGCTAACAACGACAATTTCGTTCAAATAAATATCACTAGATGGCGCGACATGCATCGATTTACATACATACATAAACACCTTTTTCCCATGGGGTTATGCAGAAACTACAGAACGCCACCTGCTACGATCCTTACATACTTCTTTTGCTTCACACACATTCATACATCTAGTCATACAAAAAAAAAAATAGGTAACATGTAGGTAATAGGTAATTTTCTAGAATTGATCATAAAAATGTTATGTTCTTGTTTAATCAACTCTCCTAAGCATAAAATTGTGAGATATTGGGCTCTAAATTCACATTTCAAAGAATATTTGAACGGATCATTTAAAACTGATTCCAATAGATGGCTGGTTTGGCTGGATTGGTTATAAATATCTGAGGCATGTCACTCGATTTTTTAATTTGTCTTATAACACATTTCAGTACAAGGAAACTATAAAAAAGTGCAAAAAAATACTATATATTTTTTGTAAAAAGTTTTTTTTTCAATTTTTAGTTGTGGTACATAATGGACCAGTTCTAAAGGCTAGGTGAACTGTTCAGACCTGTGTATCCCTTTAGAGCGTACCAGTGTGATGGTATGTTATGAAATGGTGTAAACAATAAACAGACATGCGATTGCAGCTATCCCGAGTGATTTGCCGTCATTTATTGAAGAGTTCTTATATATATCTCCAAAGTTCTTCATCAGATCAGAGAGATTGATTAAAATTTAATGGGACCACATGAAAAGCACCAGCGTTCAAAGAAACAAATAATCATCAAACAAGTAACAAGTTATGAGGGCATACAAATAAAATAAAAATACAGTTGATAACCTCCTCCTTTTTCCGAAGTCGGTTTAAAACGAATCTTTACTGTATTTAAAGAAAAATATTCACGAACAGAGTAAACCCTTTTACTTGCAAGTCGCTGCTAACACCATCTATGGCCGAGAAGTGAAACTGAACGCGATCCATATACGTTTAGTAAACAGTCCGTAGCGTCCGTCGAAAAGCCTTGCTGCATTAAGTCCGCTACGAACCTAAATCGGGCAGGTCCATACCAAAAAATTGACATTCTGTTTTTTTTTTTTAATAAGCTTGCAGTTGTAATAAAATATTTTAGAAATAGTTTAAATATAAGCTCTATATATACAATTGTTTTAGAAATTAAACTACTGCACCTAATGTACACTTTTGTGAACGTAATTACTTTTTTTAATAAATTATTCTTATTCTTATTCTTATTCTTATTCTTATTCTTATTCTTATTCTTATTCTTATTCTTATTCTTATTCTTATTCTTATTCTTATTCTTATTCTTATTCTTATTGTATATGAAGTTTAAATAAATAAATACAAACGCTAGTTATGTCAGCATGGTTTCTTTGTATGAGATGAGGCATCTGTAGTATTATATTATCTGTGGCAAGGGTTGTTTAACCTTGAAGATCGACCCGTTCAGCTGTTATTACATTAGTTAGCCACCAGCTCCTCAGTGTGTTTATAAAAGCACGCACGATAAAAAAAAGTTAAATCAGAAAATCAAAAAAACCCGACTGCTTCAAAAGCGAACTAAAAAGTCGTAAACAAGGAAAAAATCATGCTGTGCAGTCGGAGGATACATATTTGCGGGCTGGCTGACCAAAATCTGGTGTTAAAAAATTTGGGCCTCCACAATATGGCACCCAAAAGTCGCCATTTTTTTTATTGTCCAATTTTAATGTAGCCTATGACACTCGCAGGGTTAAGACGAATCGATTGACGTATGAATCATCAAAATCGGCCAACGCGTTTGGTCTCTGGAACGCCATATAGGCACAAACATACATACATACATAGACTGATAAACACATTACCCTCCTTCGGCAGTCGGGTAATAAAGGTGAACATTGTATAAACTTCCTGCCCATCATTACTGAAGACTACTGAAGAGAGATGACAATAGCCTTAGGACCAGTAACAAAAGACGTTTATGTATAGCCATTTTTATTATAATCGTCACTGTTCCAGAACATCAATGCCAATGGAATAGAAGGTCTGTTGATAATACATATATATATATATATATTATTTTTAATTCAACCTTTTATAATAATTATAACATCTTTAATTAATTAATTTCAACAGAGGTTTTTTATTTGATTTCTATACTCAATTATGTTTTGTTTTTTAATAATAATAATATAGTCTGAAGTTACTTGATCTAAACGAAAATCTCTATATCACCCTTCAAAAAGCTGCCATCTTAAACACATGTCGAATTGTCAGTAAGTTCATGCAAATTGATGAAAACGAAATAGGTCAATTTACTTGGTCTCGGCCCGTAAATGTAGCTTAAACCAGCCTAAGAGCTGGGAATTTGGACACTTGAAAATAATAATAATAAATTTATTTGTTAGAATATTGTTGTTACATAGGTGTTACACAAAATACAATGTCCATAATATTCTGCTGTTTCCAGCGTACAAATATTTCAAAGGATTTTTGTTGACGAATTAAAAATATAAGCGTGGACCGGTTATATCGAAGCTGTTTTAATGTTACCCATGTTGTTATGAATACGGACCTAGTATAATAATATATGCAACCGGTACATTTATATTACTTAATGTTCGTAACACATAAAATAGGATAGTAACTGTGTTTGCAATACAAATAGGTATTTTGATTTTATATTTATTACTACGAGTATACCTATAGAAGAACGTAATTTTTGAATAATGCGGTCGATCATTGGATTAAAAAATAACTCATTCTTTTCGTTAAAAAAATATTTTCTATTATAATATATAATTTTGAGTTTGAGTGTAATTAATTTGTAAAATTATGCCCAACACGGACAAAAAAAACGTCAATCGTACCAAAACCACTGAACGTATTTTATGTAATTTTTGTAGAAGAAGTGATAGTATGAAATATCAAAATAACAACCTTTTATTGAATTCTTGTATTTTTTTTAGATTTTGTCCGTCTGTCGGTCTATCTGTCTGTTTGTGCCGGGTAATCTCCGAAGGGCTGGACCGATTTTGAAGGGAAGTTTAAGTTTTTAAAGAACTTTCAATGGTAGATAGCTGATGGTATAAGGAGTAACATAGGCTACTAACTTTTTATCCCGGCAAAAATCACGACCCGTGGGAAAATTAAATAAAAAATTACGAGGTTGACGCGGACGAAGTCGCGGGTAACAGCTAGTATTTTTTATAAAGTTCACCAAGAGAATTGATAATTGTTCAGAGACTTGTAAACCCACTAGTTGTAATTAAATAAAGTACCATTTAATGAAGTTTCTGTCGTATTCATTGACAGGAACATGGAAGTTAAATACTCATATGACAGTAATGAGTGTCAAAATGTCAATTGTCACGATAACCGATAATTTACTGTTCTCAATATTAAGTATTTACCGAGTGTGTCATTGGCCTGGTAAAAAAAACACATTATTATATAGGGCGAATTTTTCATGTTGGCACGGATGGCCAAAGCCAAAACTATGAAGAAAGGCGAAAAGGTAAGAGGTCTCGGGACCAATTTTGATAAAAAGGAAAAATGCATCATTGGATTTTTTTTTAAATATCGTAAAAATGCAATATTCCTAGCAAGGAACCAACCACGAAGAAAAAAAAACATTTTATTACACCATCCGATAGTGTCGCTAATAAGGTTACAATTCTGGAAAATAATGATATACGAAAAACTTCTCATTCAGAGCTCATTTTTACAAAATAAAAAGATTAAAAAATAAATCAACATACACAAGTTTAGTGCAATTGATGATATGAAACTTTTTGCTCTAATATTCATCCAAAAGTCAATATTAATATCGACTTAGCTTTTAACTCCAACTGAACAAAAATCCATTATCTTCTACAGGAAAACTAACAACATCGTGCTTGTCCTTGTCCACATAATTTCCTTTGTCAGCCTCATTAATCTAGTCGTTCATATTCCTCAGTCACGGCTGCCACGCAGGCGCCAGTCAAATCCAGATCGTAAGGATATTAGATTACACTTCCTGGTTTTTTTTTTACTTTTGTCGTGGGATGAATCTGTCATGTCGTCTAGATATGCAATTTGTATGATTTTGTGAAAGGCATAGCAAAATTCACACTAATATTATAAATGCGACAGTAACACTGCCTGTTCTTGTATTTTTTGTGCGTCCGTTGGCTTGCAGTCTCTCTGTCTGTCTGTCGTTTATATTCCTCACTTAGTGCTGCCACTTCGCAGGCGCCAGTCAAATCCAAATCATTAGGATATTAGACTATACTCATGTGTCTGTGTATCTACTTCTTGATTTTTAACTTTGTCGTTAGATTATCGTTTCATGTCGTCTAGATAGTACATTTTCCTGAATTTGTGAAAGGACACAATAATATCTATTCTAAGTAATATTATAAATGCGAAAGTTACACTGTCTTTTTGTCAATTTGACTGACTCACAAAGGACACAGTAAATACATCTTATCTTATCTAGTGGAGGGGCCTAAAAGTATCTCGGACACTTCGACCCATTGGGATCTATTGTGGTCCCCTAGATAACCTACTCCTCCCCAATCTCGTTGAAAACTCTTTTCATGAGTTTTAGTAAATCCATACTAATATTGTAAATGCGACATTAACAATGTCTGTCCTTCTGGCTGTTTGTCCGTCCGTTTCCTTGCCGTCTCTCTTTCGTTCATATTCCTCAGTCACGTTCCTGTTTTTTTTTAAAATTGCCGTGTTGAGATTAGCCTGCCATATCATCTAGATATACAATTTGCATTATTTTGTGAAAGGACCAAAGTAAAATCGAAATTTATTATAAAAGCGACAATAACACTGTCTGTCTGTTGATCAGTCTGTTTGTTTGTTTGTCTGTTATCTTTTCACGTCGTAATGGCTGAACGAATTTAGATGGAACTTGGAACAGATTTGGACATAGGTTACTTGTTATCCCGTACAGACAAAGTGACACTCTATGAACGATGGCGATTGTCGAAATGCCAAAATGTAATAAATTGATCACGTGATATTTCGACAGCGTTGGAAACTTTTGAAACATTTTTGTCATTTCACCAATCCCTATCGCGATGCTTTCGTTCATGGAGATTTTAGATAAGTGATAACTTATGTAAAATCTCTTGGTATTAATAATTGCTAAATAAGAACACTTTTCCACTAAACCGGGTAAAGAAATAAAGAAAAATATTTATTTGTGACCCGCACAGGAGACACTAGTTAAGCAAAACACAAACAATAATATAACTTCGTTATGTTAATTTAACGAATTGGTTTCCTCATATTTTAAAAAGGTTTTTACTGCCTTATCTTAAACATGCCATTTTCTAATCAACAACCGATACTTGTGTCAATGAACTCAAACTTACCCTTATGAAAAACAATAACACAATTGGTTGACGTACCTACGCACAGTGGGCAATCAGCTGGCTCGTAACTGATAAATGAAAACAGTAGCTGTGAGCGTAACAGCACAGCTGTACAACCGAATGTCTATGATAACAATTTTACTTCGACAGCCGTTTATTTTGTAGCAGTAAGATTTATTTTCGTCGTTCCATCGTCTATCCTCGTCTTTTTCGGAAAGGCCTGAAATGCTTGATCTATGAATGTGGAAGATTATTGTCTATTTTCTTATTGTTTTATTTTGATTATATCATCAATAGTATAGTTAATAGGTTTCGTAAGTTATGAGTGACGTTTATGACTTTACTATTGTTTATATTTTGGGTATGCATGACTGTCTTAGGCTCAAGATTGTATAGTTTAGTACCATAACGTGTCTTGAATTCTTGATAGCTCTGGCCCTGAAGTTAGTGGGAAGTCCCGGTTCTCAAAGCCCTACGAGATTACAGATTGGTGATTCTTTACAGAGGATCTATGATAGAGTGGCGAAATGTCAAAAATTTATGATCTCCATCGATATTTCACATGATTAAACGCTTGCATTTTGGAATTTCAACCACCGCCATCGCTGACACTTGCTAATACTTGTCTAGAGCCTCTTAGACCATCCTGTCGTCTGTCTGTATATCTGTCCTGTATCCTGTCTGTAATAAATTCATTCATTGTCACAATCAAAACAGCTGTCTGACGCTCGAAATTTTGCACAAGGGTTCCTTATGACGACTTTTTTTTTAATGTATCTTCCTATGGGGTCAAATATGGACTAAAAGTTTTTAAGGAAGTTCTTTATTTTTGTTTTTAGAAATTCCTGTCGGTCTCACGAATTGCCATTGATATCTGATCATTATTCAAATTCATTCACACCTGTGTCTAGTTGACTCAGTCTGTACTTACCAAACGACATTGCTATTGTAATAAGTAGGCAGTTTACAAGCATACAAAGTGTATATTTGAATATTACTTCCGTTACCAAGAACATTAGCGTGGTAATGTCGTGTTATACAGGAAACAATTGCAAGTTTTCGTATTTCAACCAAAGAAAATAGTTGTATAACAATAATGTTTTAGTGACCTGGCTTGTTGGTCTAGTGGTCGCAATCGCGACTGGTGAGCATGAGGCCCTAGGTTCAATTCCTGGGTCGGGCAAAGAGTTATTAGGTAATCTGTCATTTTCACGGTTGATGTCAACATCCGCCCCTTAATTCTTGGGACCTAAACATAACTGACGAAATGTGGTGACTATATAACAGCTCACAATGTTAGGACCCATTTATATTAATAATATTTTTTAGCCGTGGTGCTAGGCAACTGGGTTTACCCCAGTTGTAAACGACCCTTCGTGTCTATTGGTCTTGTTTGTTCTGTCTCCTGCTTGATATGGAGGGAAGTGGAAATTGTTTTGTGTATTGCTGTATTTGTTCCTCCATTATTCTTTTTTGATTAACTTCGTTGCGGGATCCAAGACAGTTAAATTCATTCACCGGCATTTTGACAAGCTCCATTGCTTCGGAGCTTTTCTGGTGATCGCCACCGTTGATTCTGGCTTTCAGGAGTTGCAGTGGTATGAGAATAGTGCGGTGAGATTGTTGACGAAATGTGGGTGTACTTGCACCTCTGCCCAACTCTTCGGGAAAATAGGCGTGATGTTATGTATGTTATGATATGATTTGTTATTCATAGTGTTGCGTTTGACTACTATCTAACCTGATGGTAGGCGATGATGTGGTTGACGATGGAGTACGCGTGTTTAAAAGAACTTAGAACCTTGAACCTAGGGGGTCTTTATGTACCTATCAGGAAACTTTAAAAAAAAAATGAAAAACAGGAAACGTTTGTTGCTCTTCGGGCTCGTTTTGCTTTCCCTTCATTTGTATAATGAATAAAAATCATTCTTTGACTTTAATGTCGTCTTTTATTAAGCAATATGCATTTAATATTAGATATGCACGCACACCTTTGCTCTGGGTTGACAACATATGAATGTCAATACACGCGGTCATGAAAAAATATTTGTTTAACACACACATGCATTTTTCAACCTTTCAAACTATTACATATGGTATGAGAACATTTAGTCATCCGTTAAGTAATTATGAGACTGTGGCTCCTCAGACATTCCCTTCCAACTGAGAAGGGGATGCCGACTTTAACACTAAATGTAGGGGATTTAAGGAAAAACGAAAATTTTATCAGCCTAGGGTTATTCAGGAACAGTCACATGTGGTTGAGCCTGCAGAAAAGCTGCCTGCAGGCCACCAACTTCCATGATCCTCCTGGAAATCTCTAAACCGACTACGAAGTCAGGTGGGTCGCTGCAGGTACAACTTAGTTAGATGGGGATTCTTCAAGGACCCGCAGTCCGATTGCGGATCTACGTCCCAAACAATGCTTCATCTCCTATCGTGCTCTCTGTGCAACAACACGTGCACCCTGAAAGATCTTTGTGAGGGTAATGAAAACGGTGTTGACGTGGCTGAACTCAGGTTAATACGAATACAGAAACAAAGCTACTCTGTCAAATGCACTTCCTAATAACATTGCCTGTAGTCAAATAATCACATTCACGATGGCCGTTTCCAGGGAAGTTAAAACAATAGATTTGCGAATATATATCCTGTACTTAACGTGAATGTCATCGCAAAAAGAGTCGTATCATTAAATTTAATAATTGAAATGAATAAACGACCTTTGTATTCGAGGTTTTGTGATAAGTATCTTTATAAGATCTCAGATCAAATAAAAAGTCAAGATGGAACGTTGCAAACAACAAGGTGAAGCCGGTTAAAACTAAGCCTTGCCGTATACATACACTATTACACGCACACACGTACAATAAAACTAAGCCTTAGCTTGTCAGTCGAGCTATCGCGCCGTTCGCGGCTCGTCGTCATCAAAAATATCAAAATTTACTATTAAAAATGCCGAATTATGTTTTGAAAGGGTGTAAAAACCGAAGTTCAAGAGATAAAAAGCAGGATGAAATCACATTTCACACGTAAGTATACTTGGAAACCAATATTTTCAATAAATCAAAATAAAATTGAGGTTATTGCTTGACACACAACTAGTGTTGCCAATAAAAAGCGTTTTATTTTACCCTATTAATGGGTAATGTGACACGCAACGTTATGTTACTCGTTTTTTAACCCCCGGACCGATTTTGATGCGGGTTTTTTTTTTTGTTTGAAAAGTGACGTGATCAATTCGAACGATTGATCTATTTATGAAGATACGATGTCAGCAATTACTTTATTTTGTTTGTTATTACTTCAATTAATTTATTTGTTAGGATATTTGCAATACAGGTACATAAATTTGTTCACTTGTTGTTATAGTTGCCCCGAGGATGCCCTGTGAAGGGTCAACACACGTGTAGAGAGAAGTAACGGTGTAATTGGTGTTTTATTGCATTGCGTTATTGAGAAAGAAAGAAAGAAAAATATTTAAAAAAGAAATACGTAAGCATTAGGTTCCATCATTTTGCTAAATTAGAAACAATTACTAAATCGATAGAGAGTAAAAGGCAAACTTACAAGATATTAATTCAGCACAAAGGTTTTTAAATAAATAAAACTGCACATGAAAATAAAATACCAAGTAATTTTATTTTTGAAACACTTCCTATTTCCTTTTCACTACTTTTTACCTACCTATGCCTACTTGGCGTCGGAATGACTGATAGAACACTTGTTCTATCTAGTGATAAATAATAACGTTACTATTTAACTAATAACGTAACTATTTATTAACGTTATTGGATAACGTTATTTTTGTAATATTGGGGTAATTTGAATTATGTGACAACACCGGCCCACGAACCACATGCTTATAAAACCGGCGTCACCTTGTTGTTTGCAACGTTCCATCTTGACTTTTTATTTGATCTGAGTATAAGATGTTTAATAAGCAGTTAGGAACGTTTTGTGTCTGAAGTTGATTTGAATGGCGCATTACTACTAGAAAAGACTAATGGTGCTAAAAGGCCTTAGCATCTTATCTCAAAATCATAATAAGAATGAACATTAGAATTAATTTTTATACATGGCATTTTGTTTGAATGAAAGTCTTAACTTATACTAGACCAATTTTACTTCCGGACAGCCCTTAAATAAATCCAGAATCCAGATTGATTTGAATCCTATCCGGATAAGCCGACCCACTGTTATTATTATCGAGAGCACTAAGCTCTGCAGAACAGCACCTGTAGCCAAGTTGACAATCTACAATCGATAACGCAAGTAGAAAACGAATCAATGTATGGGAATGACACATCTGAACGTTAAGTCACATGGTCAGACCATACAAATAGAAGGCGTTAACAATTGTAGAAAGAGATTCGATACGAAACGTTTGTAACTTGGCTAGGGGGGGCTGACATTTCAAGTTATCGACATCCGACATCCCCGTGGTTACTTTAAACAATAGATTTTGGAATTTGGCCGTGTATATTGTTGCAAATCATACGGTGTCGCAGAAACGTTTACTTCCGCGTATGGTTGCAATAAGTGGCATCTAATAAGAAAATCAAACGATCGTATTATACGTATTTTTCAATGACGCTTGTTAAATGTGTAATGTAATATTTATTCAAACACATACGTAATAAGATTTATTTCTGTTTATTGTTTATAGGGTAGTACTGTTTTTTATTAAACGGGCTAAATAAATGGTTGACAATCCGATCTATTGAAAAAAAACCACAAGACCGAGAACACAGCAACAATTGTGGATCAGGGTGTTTCATTTTGTAGGCATTAAACATTGCACGGTTGTTAAGAAACACCTCTATAGTCATCGGCACGTAACTTGGCAAGAGTCATTAGATGCGCACATGTCATTTTTCAGGTCTCTTTGGTTAACAAGCGGGACGCGGGATACGTTTAGCTCGTTCCGAGCGCGCGATTGGTTGGTCAGTTGACACAAGGATCGACTGATCAATCGCGTCGCGTCAACGTCCCGTTCGCTCTATTTTGTGGTTGGTACTTACCCCCTCTACGCCAAAACCTTGCCAAGTTACGTGCCGATAACTTTATCTGCCTGAAATAAACGTGGTTTTGGCTTTATTAGATGAACATATTCCTCATGAAGTTAAGGAAAATATGATTAAAAATTTAACAACCAAACCAGAAAATGGAGGAGGTAAACATCTAATATTCCAAGGACGTTCTGCATAATTTTGATACTTTTATAACAAAGGCGTTCAATGGGATATTTGGTATTCATGATGTAACTCAATACTGCAGTGATTCTAAGAATCCACTTTGATATTATTATGGTGGTCAATGATACTGCAGAAAGAGGAATTGCTTTGACGGAGGATGTAACAAATTGATAAGGCACGAAGAACTAAAACAATTATTTCTGAAGGTGGTCGAGTATCTTAGAAAACTTGTCAATAAGTGTTTATTTTTATTTAACCATTTATGCACACACACATATACAGAAAAGAAGGAGGAACAGAAAAATAGGTACATAGGTGATGCTTATTTCTAATGAAATCTCTTCCGGATACGTGCGAATGAAAAGATGAAAAAAGAGATGTAGACATCGTGTGTAGAAGGGAAAAATAAACACAAAACAATTCAGAGCTAAATAATATAAAATAATTATTAGCGTTCTAAATAAAGAAGGGGCCTTCGTACAAAGTTCATTAATATTTTGCATATTTAGTTTAAATATCTTTGAATCCCAGTGTTTATTTTCGTTTTGATTTTATGTTGAAGATTTCTAGTTTTATCAATAAGTATAATTTAACAAGGAAAATTCGTATTTTGCCTATACTTATACTAAAGTGATCAAAGTACTATTTGATCTTCATGAAATTTTTAATAAATATCTCTTATAACACTTAAGACTCAGCAGGGCAGCAGCAACATCTGGATGCTTATTATATTTTTTTCCTTACCAAATGAAACATCCTTATCATCACCTGCCTGCTTTTTTGGAACCATTTTTGTGTCGCTTCCAGTCTAACTGGATCCATGCTAGAAGCCAAAGGAGCTGATGACTTTGGTATGGGAAACGCCACTTTTCCTGTTTCTTCTCCATCTTATCGTGTCGATGGCAAATACATTTTTAAATCATTGTGTTTGGCCCAGTATTCAGCAACAGCAAAACAACTCGTTGACGCAGGCATTAGGTCCTCATAATTATATACATAAAGATGCGCGAGCGCAAGTTCTATCATGCATGGATTTCTTGATGCAATTTACTCGATCGAAAAACGGGCCAAGAAGCTCATCGGCAATGAGGCACTGCTCAAGTCAAAGCTCAACCTTGAAAATCGACGCCGAGTTCCTAGCTTGTCGGTTTTTTATCGGTTGCATTTCGGGGAGTGAGCAATAGAATTAGGATATAGGATCTAATTCCGCCTAGCCCGTTCCATCATAGGAGTACAAGAGGTACGGCGATGTGCCTTCGGTGCATGGTGGACTAAACATTTTGGGTATACTTTCATTGTTCGTACAGCTAAGGAGTGGACATCCCTGCCGGTGTGTATTCCCCGATGGCTACAATCTAGGGGTCTTTAAGTCAAGAGTGTATAGGTTACTTCTAGGCCAGTGTGCTTCACCGTCGACCATATCATCGCTTACCACCAGGTGAAATAGTTCTGTTAATGATTATTTAAGTGAAAAAATAATGTAATGATTAACTTAAGAAATTGTCCAATAATAGATTATGTAATATATAGACGATGCAATTTTTTTATTAATAATGAAATATTTTATTCATTTTATTGTAATATTTTGCACACCTGCCATGGTAAGATATGGTCTAAAGAACTTATATAAAAATACCATCCTGAAAACTTGCCATATTTAGAAAATAAATTATTTGATTTGATAGTGGTCAAGCGCGAGCCTATAGATAGTTAAAAAAAGTTACAGGGCATGCGGTACAGGACGAAAGATGGGCCTGGTCATGCATGCTCTGTGGCGAGACGTCGCACAAGCACTGGACATCGGAACCATCGAGGTTGTCTTTGTTGCTGCCGACCTGAATACCAGGAATAATTGAGTTTCACAGGCCAGCCTTCCAAAAGGAGCCTTTTATATTTACTTGCTACAACCTTTTCAGTGTCATTATCCAAATTCGTCTGTAAATATACCAAAGATTGGCTCACTTTCCCACAACCGACGGTCATTGGATCTGTTGTGAAAACAGTCAGGTGTTGACACATCGTTCTTTATATGTCCACGTGTGAGCGAGTCTTCATGCAGTCTTTTATAAACATAAGCTCAGCGTCAGTGACGGTTCTTGGGTACCACTTTTTCTTTTAGCTTTCTGGGGGAAATTTTCAAAAGGATTTTTATCATCCTGAAACTACCCCGATGATTGCCATCAGCACATGGAATCGTGACCCCCGAGATGTCTTAAAAGTCTATCCCTTAACCCCCCCCTTGGCAACGCCTTTTAGGGCACATTCATGGGGAGACTGAAAAAGCGTCTCCCCTGAGCCTCGCTGTGCATGGCAACGCGTGATCATTATGCCACCTTTTTGTCTGGAGTCACTTGGTGTGCGGACAGAGTTCTTGTGTACCTACAGTACCTGCGTTATCTCTGACCCGGAGAAAAGGCCTCTATCCCCCGGCTGTAGAAGCTGGGTTCGAAGCGATAAATTTGTTTCCGAAATCTGGCTTGCTTTGGCCAGAATGATAACTTATTACTCAGTGTTGGAGTCCTTTCTTTATATATCAGATTGTTTATATATTATACATTAAATTAATTAATACATTAAATTACAGTTTCCATTTCAACTGAACTGAGTTTCTCAGCCAGTGCTTCATATGTTTAAAAATCCATCTACTCGACAGCGTAAAATACGCAATGAATAGGTATTGTGGAATTGTTAAAATGAAAGAGTGCGCGATCGATTCCATGATTTTATATATTACGAAATTAGATTACTAGACTTCTGGGATGTTTGATATCCATTAGTTAGGTACGAGTGTGTTGTATTAAGATGCCAAAATTTTGCAGCTCTATTAGAATTCGACAAAAAAAAAAGAAACAAAAATTATAATCATGATGATTTGCAAAATACTACTCTTAGCATTGATTCAATTAAAATTACGTCCAAAGTCGATTTTGTCAGAAGATTAGCACAAAAAATGTTCGCAAACAATAATTAAATATCGCCAGTTCATGCTGCATAGATTAATCTTAGGTTTTACTTTTATTTTCAAAGTTCGTTTTGTTAGTACCTAAATGTAAAGTTTATTAATAACCCTGCGCATATTTTCATAATGATCTCTGGGTATTACTTTTATTTTCAAAGCGAACATGTTTTTTCATCTTGGACATTGTCGAGACTAGCCAAGTTACAAACGTTTCGCGTCGAATCCCTTTCAAATCTTTAACGCCTTCTATTTGTATGGTCTGACCATAGACTACATTGATTTATTTTCTACTAGCGTTATCGATTGTAGATTGTCAACTTGGCTACATAGTTAATATAAGTCTGAAATCACCAACTCGCATTGAGTGTTGATCAATGCTGGTGCCTTTGCTGTACGAAAAGCGGCCTTTGCCCAGCAGTGGGACAATTACAGGCTGGTATGATGTACATATTTTGGTATAATGACGTGTTTGTGCCCAAATGTTAGATTTAGATAGAATATTGATAATAAAAAATTGTGACATATTTTAACCCAGTCATAGTTTCGAACTCAGGTAGGTGCTTTACTATGTGTACATTATTTTAACACCACTAAACGGAAACGGTGAAGGTAAACATCGTGAGGAACCAGCATGCCCTACAGTTCGAAAACATGCCATTGAACTTTTAGTTATCACATTGTGACATCTACCAACCTGCACTTGGCTCGGTTGGATTAAAGTACAGCCCTCTCACTCTATCTCACCTGTGTCTCCTAGCTGTGGGAACATTACAGGCCGATTATGTTATGCTTTTGCTAATGTCAGGCCACAGTCAACCACTCACATGATATTCGCATATGGTTACCTTGCCTTTTTCAAATCGCGATTAAGATATTTTTGTTCTTGATAAAAATGTCCTGGCCAGGTGCGGCCAGGCTCCCTGATGTAATCTATTCTACTATCAAGAATCATTCAGTTACTAATACTAAAAATTAAATTACCTACAGATTTTTGCAGTGGGTTCACATGCTACTAGTAGTAGCCCTTCAAATGTGCACTATTCAAGTGTCTTGGGTACTTGAACTTATGTAAAGCAATGCCAAGTTAACGAGTCATGGGTTTCACGTGAATGGTCGGGGCTGGACTATTATGGTAATTACTTAATTACACAAGTTTACGATATTAAGAACATAGGGCATAGGCATTGCACATAATGTGTACTCTGTGAGACATGCGAAAACAAAAATAAAACAATATTATAAAAACCCCTTGCTAAACCAAAAAGGCTCCTATCTCAGCATGTGAAGCGCTATCCAAACAGAAAATAACGCTGATATTCTGATAAGGTCCAATGTTGGACCAATATTTGACACAGAAAATATAGATGGAGTGTGTGAGGAATGATGTGTGAAGAAAAGGGAATTAATAATCGGTTGACAGATGAGTACGGAAGAAGAACATTGTAAAGACCAAAGAACAGTCACAATGCATCTTTAAAAAAAAGGATTTGATCTCAATAGCGTACCTTTACAATTCTTTTCACCACTGGGTACCACAGTTAGGCACTAAATGTTAGTGATCACACGATTAAATACACAGCAATTAAAATTGGCTTACCAGTGGTTGTAACAATACTAATTCATTTGGAGTAGTCACTGATTGTTTCGTTACAGGTACTTTTATTTAAGAGCTCGTGGGTAAAAACAGTAGGACGGGTCCATCTTCGAAAGTTAGCAACGCTGCCGAAGTAGGAGAATGGATCATCCACGACGTATTTATAAATGTTTACCAAGACTCAACCGTGCCTCTTGGTCCCGGTTGTCATTATTATAATATCATTGACAGTTGTAGCGAGTAGTCAGAAGTCAGACAATCTGACACCAGATTTGCATAAAGTGTGGTACCATGTTACCCAGTTACTGGGTTGTAGAGGTCCGATAGTCGGTCACTTCAAGTAAAACTCTTGTGATCAGCTGCAGCCGGTAGGACTGAAAGCTGATCCCAACATGATTACCGATTGGCAAAACAAAGGAATAGATATAGCTTTTAGACATGATGTTCTAAGATCGTAAGCAATAGGAAATTAACAAGAACTGCTATGCGTTAGGTACATAACAAAAGCAAGTAGGCATCCGGCATTCAGATCAGGCACATGAGAAGTAATTAAGGGGAGAGCGAGTGAATACACAGCTGTTTATTATTTAAATACGATGTTTACGTTAGTCATTGTCTAGGTAACACTTGGATTGGAATTCCACCAACAAAGCTCTTAGAAAACTTTTAGATGGTCGCGTTCGGTACTAAAACCAAACAAAGACAATTTTTGTCCAGGGTTTGCTATTTACAGTGTCCATGCTACAGAAGAATATATATGGCCCATGCAGGCAATTTCTATCCACACTTCGGGCCTTTATTATTTATTTATTTATTTAGACTTCATGCACAAAGGTACAAAGGCGGACTTAATGCCTTAGGCATTCTCTACCAGTCACCCAAGGGTGGTGAAGAGATAACATGGCAGGTGCATTGTTTAATAATAAAAACAAAACCAGTTATTATATAACGTAATAAAATAGGTGAAATATACATACATATATATTGAAAATAATATATACTAATATAAATATGTATATATATTTATAAAGTAAAAGAAAAGAAGAAAGTGAGATGACTCTACTTAGTTGTTTTGAAAGTAAATCCGCAATTCCCGCTTGAATGCATACCGATTGGTGGCCGTCCTGATCTCGGGAGCAAGCGCATTTCAAAGAAGAATGGACTGTATATGAAAGGAAGAGTGAACAAAATAAGTCGAATGAGGAGAACAGAGTAAGAGGAGATTATTTTTAATGATGATTATTAAGCTTCCGAGCATGTGAAGAACATAGATATTGAAAGTTAGACATAAGATAGGAAGGAGGGGTGGGAGAATTGAGTAGGGAGAAAAGTGTGGTCAAAGCTCGTAAACGTCTCCTCTGGCGCATAGGCAGCCATTTTCAGCCACACAACATTTTAACTCAGACCTGTAGTTCGACACATGGTCATATTTTCCTTTGATTAATTTACAAAATAAATGCAGAAGAACAGAATTTGTATCACCTAAATGTAAGTGCAGAGATGATGAAACAGGACACAAGATTTTTCAATTCACTTTTTCTCATTACATAAAACTAGTCTGTTAATCAATTAGTGATCATCACATAATTATGTCAGAAAACACTTATTATAAACTTAAAACACGGGATCGGTTAGTTTGGCGACGCTTGGGGGAGGCTTATGTCCAGCAGTGGACGTCTTTCGGCTGATATGATGATGATGATAACCTAAAAGTCATGAGCGCAGTCTATACAATAAAAAAATGGTTTACTTCAAATTTAAAAGGCATTAATATTAACCAGAGCCACTGATCTGAGGTCAAAGGTATAGTTTAAAACAAAGGCAAGACTGTAAAGGATAACGCTAAAAACGCTCAAACCCTAACTGCGGTTGCCAATACTCCAAACGAACGCCTAAGCGAAGCAGACACAAACATAACCAACGTAACTGATACTGTATTCAATAACCATTGTCTTCACACACTTCATTACCCTAATGATGGGAAACCACACGATTTTCATTAGCTCGGCAACCCGAGAGGCATATCGTTAGGAAATCTAACCGCAATCACCGCAAGGATAAATAAGCCTAAGCGAGGAATAATTTGTTGTCATCAAATATGAGAGATGAGAGGATGAACGAAAGGCGACTAACAAAGGCAAGCATTTTCAAAGCAAACGTGATTTGAAACACCGGGAGGGGACGCCCTTGAACGACGTATACGGATATTATTGCTGGTGGTCTTCAGAAAGGCCAGGTCCGCAGTACCTACTCATAATAACGTGATTGTATGAACGTAAATGACTCAAAAGGAGTATGTGGCGGTGGAGCAGGTGGCGTTCTGAAGTTTCTGCCATAGGAAAAAAGCGTGAGTTTATGTATGTATGTAAATATGAGAGATATCTCAGTGGCCCAGTGACTAAGTCCTCGCCTGTGTGCTTGAGGACGTGGGTTCAAAGCCGTGCTAGTACTAATGTAACTATTTCAATTTATAAGTACTTTCTAAATTCATCTTGGACGTCGCTGACAACGGTGAAGGAAAATATCGTGAGGAAACCTGGACTTATAGTTAAGTTTAAATCGCTAACCTGCCATGAGCAAGAAATAAATTCTCGTGTCTTCTCTGGATGTCCATTTGCCATTTGCCCTGCAGTGAAGCTGCAGTGGGACAGTAAATATTAGAGTGATGGTATTTATTGGCAATTCGTCATGTTGAGGGGTCTGAATAAACGTGGGGATTTATCAATTTGTGAGGTTAAGCTGCCGTGGTTAGTACCAATGCTTAAAACTGCGTTCGTTGAGTCAGTCCTTGGGTTTATTGAATTCTGGTCGTTTTTAGTCAAGCTTTGGAAGTGCGTTAAGACTTGTGCTCTTGGTTGTCATTCACTTAATTAGTTATTACGATAGTAGGTAGGATGGATTAAATGGCGTTTATAAACGGGGGTTCTGTGCGATCCAAAAATGCCAGTAAGAAGAAAAGGCAAGGTCCACAAAACAGCAGTAAGACCACTTTTACTCTACGGTAGCGAAACCTGGGCGCCGAGAAAGAGCCTGGGAAAGAGTGACGAGCAGAAACTGCGCACCGCGGATATGAGCATGCTGCTCTGGGCAGGTGGAATCACTCTCAAGGATAAAATTCGCAACCACTATGTACGGGGTAGTTTTAAAGTTGTACCCATTGCCGAAAAACTTACCGAATCCAGATTTAGATGGTAAGGCCATGTAGTGCGGAGACCCGATGACCACAGCGTGAAAAAGTGCCTTACCATGACGACATGGAAAGGAGAGGGAGAGGTAAACCGCTGACATCTTGGATGACGAGTGACCAGAAGGACAGCAGTCTATCTACTGACGATGCTTAACAGCGGAACAAGTGGCGCTTCATGACCAGGAAAGCCGACCCCGAGTAACGCGAAGTGGCGAGATGGAAGAAGAAGAAGCAATAAGTTAAAGGTAGTTAAAAATGATGTACTGGAGGGCCAACTCCTATATATAAACTGTCTATCTGATCTCCACAAAAGGGTAACACGGTACCTATTAGCAGGATGGGTGTCCGATGTATGTCCCTCTGTCTTCCGTAACGACTGTCAAAGATTTTCAAATAACAGCCAAGGCCATCGGCTTAAGGTGCTTTCCGAGGCACGGAAGAAACTCGCTATATAAAGATGGTCACCCATCCACGAACTAACCTCGACTAGCGTTGCTTAACCTTAAAGATCGACCCGTGCGGCTGATATTACTCAACCACAAGCTCCTCCACCAATGCATATACATAATATGTGTAAACAATGTTGTATCTCAGTATCTTACCGATGAATTAAAAAGAGACATGATCATCATTATGTACATGATATATCATATGTGATTTATCTTGGACATCACAGGCAACGGTGAAGGAAAACATCGTGAGGAAACCTGGACTTATATAGTCAATGTAAGTCTGAATTAGCCAAGTCAGAGGCCTGTGGCGTTCCCAAAGGTGGCTTAATTGACTCTGAAAGGTGTCCACATCTTCACACAAAAAGAAGACGGAGTTCGATAAATATTTTAGTACTTATAGTATTAACGCTAATTATATGGTATCATCTCCTAATTTATATGCAAATAATTTCGTCTGTAACGGTAATTTTATGCTATAATTAACATCAAACAAATTAGAGATGGCGAAACCTTTCACAATTATAATTAAGCGATGTGACCTTGATATCTAGACGCTTCTTAGGATGCAAAGATAGAAAACAGACGAGTCAGTAGCCTTGACCCCGTCTTAGGTAACTGAGGTGAGAAATTTGGACATAGGCAATGGATTTGTACGGATTTGGTGATAATTTGTTACTTAGCCTTTAAAGGATTGGAATGACAACGATTTTGGAAACTTACAAGCCGTCTTTTCTTCTTGGATTGTTTTAATTATTCATAGGTACTAATATTATAAAAGCGAAAGTACCTAAGTCTGTTTTTCTGTTTGTTACCTTTTTTCGCCCAAACCAATTAACCAATTTGGATGAATTTTGGCATAGGGGTAGGTTGGACCCTAGAAAAGGACACAGGATACTTTTTACCTTTAGGATAATTTCCAATTTTTACAAGTCGCTGGCAGAAGCTAATTAGATATAAAGGACCAAATTTTGAATTTCGCAATATATATCCTCTTCAGCTTTTACATATATTTCGAAGTCCGGTAATTGGTCAATTATACATATTATCTCAAGACAGTTAATTCTATAGTAAAAAAAGATTGAAAAAAAAAAAAAAACAAACGCTTGTGGGTTGCGACATGCAACATTCACTCCTCTTGTTACATCCGTTGACGGAATCTTCGCTCCACAAATATCTACATTCGTAAAACATCTTGGAGCAGCAATCACTGACGGCTGGATTAGGTCCTTTAGTG
This sequence comes from Orthosia gothica, assembly GCA_949775005.1. Lineage (NCBI taxonomy): Eukaryota > Metazoa > Arthropoda > Insecta > Lepidoptera > Noctuidae > Orthosia > Orthosia gothica. Next base: position 6,895,405 of record OX459040.1, on the reverse strand, counting down.
TAGTTATGGGTTGGCTAAGATCAAAAATGATCATCTCAATAAACCGTGCCACTAGCATGTGCATTCGCGGCCCAATACATAAATTTAAGCCAATGGCCAAATTATTCGGCTTCGACAATGGAGCTGCCGATGTGGCTGATGAATCAAGACGTCGATTGCAATATATCGCGATGGATAAATAAGTTTGTTTTATAATTTGACAGTACTGTAGTTACATATTATTTTGTATTGTAGTTTCTTTGTAAAATAACTATGTCTATTCTATAGTAAGCAGTGATCAGATAGCTGACTATCTGATTACAAAGCCGGCAATTATGATAGTGAAATAATTCGCTTTATTTAAACTTTTAATTTAACTGTTAAAGTTATGATTGATTTCCAATTGAGTGATTGATATCAAACAACTACCCCGGTGGTCTAGTGGTCGTAAGCGCTACTACTGAGCAAGGGGTCCTAAATTCGAGTCCTGGGTCGGGAAAAGTCTTATCGTGTTCTTCAATGTTGAATTTCTCAATCCGAAGTCTGAATTGGTGCCAGGTTGAAGGCAATAAATAATCTTGCAATATGTGAGTGTACTTTGATCAACCATTTATGGCATGATTTTAAGTTATGTTTACATTATATGATTTCAAACAAAAGACAGACTTGTTCAAGCAACGATTGTGTACAGGTAGAAAACAAAAGAAGTGTGTTCAAAATTAATGCAAATGTGAATCATCGTTCAAACAAATTCGCAAGTTATGCAAATACGTGTGTGCAATCATTTTATTTAAATATTTGGTAAGGTGTTTGTTGATTGAATAAAATAGAAAAATGGTGCATTCTTATAATTTTGTGTTTGGTACATTATTTTCAGCCTATAATATCCCCAAGCGAGTCCACACAGTTTTCACATAAATATATGTATTTTTTCCAACAAGAATGATATAACCAAATACTTGTAATTAAAACTGATGGAAAAGAGTGTCCGTCGAGTTTCATGTACTTTCTTCTCCATAGAGACCTACTGAAGCTTGCGAATGTGCAACTGTACAACAACATTTTTTTTTTGTTGTTTGACAGTTTAAAAGTCCCTTTTAATGGTTTAGTTGAAATACAAGTATTTTGATTTTCATTTTGTTTATTTATTGACCTCGAATTTTTGGTTCTAGCAGTAAGAACTTGCCGGTTTTTTGACGATGTTTTTCTTCAACATTTTTAGACCAGTGGTAATAATAAAATAATGTATGCAAAGTAAAGTGGAAATAATACATCAAAAATATCTTTAAGAGGTGACGATAATGAAACAGTCAACAATTCAAAACAATATTTGGACACAGCGCGGCAGCATCACCACTATTGGCTAAAATAGATGTTAATCAAGCCTTAACATTGCCTACTTAATACGCAACGCATGTTTGTTTACACATTTGATGACAAGATTTGAGGACTTGCCAGCTTTACAAATGTTTTTATTTTTATTAAGAGGAGAATTTCTTATTGTTTTTATTAGGAAAGTGAATTTATATTTACGGATCTTAAAAAGCCAGTTCCTCTATTTAGTTTTCTCTATATTCCTCGATATTGTTTCTCTATTTTTAAGCTACACTATCTTATGATAGTTTTTTTTTTTTTTGTGGCTCTGTTCTCTTACATTCAGAGATCTTAAACAAAAATTTTATCTCAGTATAATAGATAGGTAGAATTATATGTTTTTAAAAGGTAGGTTATCTCTATAAGAACTGCTTATGATCATCATCTACCTAGCCTTTTCCAACTATGTTGGGGTCGGCTGCCAGTCTAACCGGATTAAGCTAAGTACCAGTGTTTTACATGGAGCGACTCCTATCTGACCTCCACAACCCAAGTAACTGGGTAACATGGTACCCCTTGGCTAGACTGGTGTCAGATCTCAAGCGTCTGACTATTCGTAACGACTGTCAAAGATCTTCAAAAGACAGCCGGGACCAATGGCTTAAAGTGCTTTCCGGGGCACGGAGGAAACTCGGTATGTTGAAATGGTCATCCATCCACGGACCGACCTCATCAAGCGTTGCTTAACCTTAAAGATCGTCACCTGCGGCTGTTATTATTTAGCCACGAGCTCCTCATAGCTAGACTATATCAAATATATGTTTATCTCTTTTGTCTTCCTTTATTGACATTCTTTGACATTATTCTTCTTCATTATCGGCTTTAACATGCTAGCAATGCTGCCGGAGATATCATCATCTTCCTGCCCTTATCCCATGTTACTCGGGGTCGGCTCAACACGACTTTCTTCTTCCATACCATCTTGTCCCCGTCACGCTATCACTCCCTTTCATTCATGTCACTCTTCACACAGTCCATCCATCATTTCTTTAGCTTTCCTCTCCCTCTCCATCTATCCACATTTAATGCTTCCGGAGATAGATAGTCACAAAAACCTTAGGAAGCGACCTTTCATTACCTTTTATGGGATACCTTACAAGATTTACATACTGACAAACACCTTTTACACAGATTTGAAACAAACAGTAAGCCACGAGGTCAAGTCTCGATGTATAGGCAAGGTCAGTTTTATGCTCGGATATAATAGCATTATGTTATATCGTGTTGTTACTTAAGAAATAAAGATGATTTGATTTAATTGATTCACGAAGTACTAGTACAAGGTAACGATATGGGACCATAGATAATCCATTTGACATTTGTTTGAAAATAAAGTTTTTATTAAGTATGTAAGTTGTTTTATAAAACTGGATGCTGCATAATGATACTAGTTTTTAAGTTATATGCCAGAAGATGGAATAATTTGTGATTGATAAATGTTATCCATACATACATAGTGAAATGGTCCGCTGCTGTACTTAGGTCTCATCAATCACTGATGATCATGAAAATCTAAGTATAGACGATTACTTTAGTGACCTGTGTATGTATAGATGAAATTGAGATGTCTTAAAATGATAGATTTGAAAAACAGGGCAACTAGATTCTAATGATTGTGGCAGGCATTAACAAAAAAATTAACCACTTGAAAATAATCAAATCAAATTTATTAAATAATTAACAGTTTTAGATGGACGGTGTGTTCCGTGTGTCAAGTGAACTTGTATCTACCTCGCTTGCCAAGCAAAATTATCTCATTCTAATTCGCACTTCATGTCTGATTTGTTTAATTAAATATATTTTTTAAACATTACTTCTATATCAAAGCCGTAATATTTGTTGATAAGTAAGTAAGTACGTTAGGTTAAAATTATTAAAAAGTAGTTTGCAATTATATTAGCTAGGAAGTAATTGACTGATTTTATTTAATTCGACCCAAAGAAGTTCGCCTCCAAATTATAAATTTTTTTAAATTTATTTTTAGACAAATAACATTAATAATATTATATCACAAGACTGTGGGTTAACAAAAATAAAAAATATTAATACATTATTTCAACCGGTATGTCAACCTTTAAAAATCCGCCGCCGTCATCGTTGCTACAGATACAGAGGTCACTTTTGCTGCATTTTTGTATGACACAAAGGGCAAATCAGCAAATCAGCAAATTCTTAATTTAAAATTTCTATAGATATTTAAATTAAGAATCTGCTAATTATTTAGTTGTTGTTGAATTAGGTAATTTACCCATGTTAGCAATATTTGTAAATATGTGAGAACCATGTTCCTATTTACCAAATAAATGAATTTACCTGTTAGTGTTTGTAATACTTTATATCTATACGTAGTATAGTAGTGTTAGTCTGGGTGCATCGTCTTCACGTATATGTTTTATTGTATGTATGTAAGCATTGTAAAACACTTTTTTTTAAACAGTAAGTGTGGTGTTTCTTCTTCGTCCTTCTCCGAATACGGTAGAATTAATTATTATTACATTTAAATTGTTAACGTTCAAAAGGTCGCTTTTTGCCTTGAATTAAAGAAATTTTACTTTGACTTTGAATATACAGCTGAGAGATTCTAACAAATAAAGGAATAAAGGCTTTGCTACTGTTATAGCTGAATTCCTATTAATTACATTAGTTACATGAACAGTTGTTAAGGTGTTTTAAATCCTAGAATCACTTGACCACCGGATGGGATTTTATGATTTTTACAGGGGAATTTTTCAGAAATGTACTGCTTTCCTTTAACTTATTTAATTAAATATAAGTAAGAACCTACAAGAGTTCCTCTAGCATAACTTTTTCTAATGTATAATGGCTGTATAGGTAATGCTGTAGTAAACAAGCCAGCCAGTAAAAAATATAACTTGTTTGGTAACAGATTGTTGTAAATATACCACTTACTTCGAGTTATTTAGAGTGTCTTTTTATACATTTTGTTTTTATAAGTCTTCATGTTTTTGCATCTTGTAGATATAGGTAGTAGGTACTTACAAGTTTTTTATTTATAAATCTGAGCAGTGCTTTTTATAGTAGTCAGGTGTTTTTTAAAATATTTTATTTTTTATCATTGTAATGTAATTTGAGATCACTTGTTAAAAACAATAAGACATTAAAGTTCTGAACGAAAATTCAGTAATTAAAATGTTCCCAGGGTAATAAAATAACAACAAAAGAAACGCTCCTATTAAACACGTAGGTAAATGCACTATTAAAAACATGAAAAGTAGAAGTAATTAAGACAAGTTTAGCAGAAATCTGTAAAATAAATCAAATTTAAATTATTCATGAATAACCTGCTGACGCAATCATGTTACAAGTTCAAACAAAAATAAATAAAAAATACGTTAGGTTTTACCCGCGGCTTCAGATGAGAGTTCTAAAGTTATTTTTATACCTGTGACATCAAACTAAATATTAAAGGGTGCCCATACTTATATTATTAAATGCAAAAATAACTCTGTTATGTTTGTTACCTTTTCATGACTAAAAACGGCTGAACCAATTTATATGAAATTTGATATGGACGTAGTTTGAGACCTTGGGAAGGATATAGGATATTTTTTATCCCGGTAGTATTTTCCCTTGGGATGATAAACCACTTTTAACGCGGGAGGGACAGAAGGCAGCAATTAGTTTGGGACACTTTTAGGTTCATTTACATAATTAACATTCAGATATGCGAAAATGATTACAATGAACACTATGATTTTTAAAGCCCCTTTCTACGAGAATATCACTCTTGTACCTATTTCACAAAAACTGGTAACGATCTGTTTTTAAATTTAGTTAAAAGAACCACATAAATAGAATATTGGTAGATTTTCAAAAATACCTTTAGGCAATTCTCTATGGACATGTGGACCAAAAGTCTGAGACTAATCTTGCGAGAATGATTGGTTTGTGAGTTTGGTCTTTGGATCTTAAGAACCAAAAATATATAATGAAAGGTTCACAAATTCAAGTAGACAATTTTATTTTATTATGCTGAGCTGCTTGTGAATTTCGAAACAAGAGAAAACATGTTTTTTTAAATTATTATTTGCCCGATAAATGTAAATAAATATTTCATAATTAGTTGCCGCAATTAGGTCGAAAGGATGCTAAGTAATTAATATATATTATTCTGTTTCTTCTCTATTTTTATTTGTTCAGTTTTATCGTAAATGATAAAATATGATGGCATCTTTAAAAGTACCAAAGTATTTCAATGTTAGCTATTTTTTATTACTACATAACAAAAATTATTTAATTACTAATAAAATGTTCAGTTTTAATCACTTATTTTAACATTTTGGTTTCTCCGATGTTCTTCAAGAACCAACAAGAACAATGGTAAGCAAACAATTCAATGGCATGAATTATATAACGAGAAAAACAAACCTATTTATATTATATATTATAAACAGTTCCCACGCTCATCTAGCCAATTATTTTAAGAAAAAATTAAGTACAATGATTACAAGTAAAATCTTGAATTATAATTTTTAATATTACGCTTAAAAGCTGTGATGCCGAACGTTGCACGGTGGAAGAACTTCAGAATATTTAAAAGAATTTAATACTACTTAGAAACATGACGTGTGTTGGCAGAAAATAAACATAATAATTCTTCATTAATAAATATATGTTTAGGATACCACATTTTTTAATGTAATAAAAAATCAGTCTTCCTTAGAGTAATCTCGAGATGATTGAGCTCAAAATCGCAGAAGAACTAGAAAAAAATAAAAGTGGCCTTTGTCCTTCAGTGGGACAGTGCAGGCTTAAAATAATATAGAGGAATCTTATTGGACGCTTGCAGGGAATATCATGATTGAAAAGTGAATCTGATATATTCCAAAAACTTTAAAAGTTATATAAATAACTAACTAGCAGATACTGGCAAGCACATTTTTGGAAGCATCTAGAGCAAGCAACTAGCTCTCAAATTACAATCCCCCCGCAAAAGGATCTCAGTTTAGTCTTACATAATTTACTTGATCCACATCTAGATTTACTTGTCCTAAACCAGCTTATGTTCAAGTCTAACGAATCTAGGTGAAGTCAATTAGATCAAGCGTAAGAGTACCCAAATAAGTCGATACAAAAATTTTACGAAGGTTCTTATCTAATATCCATATTCATGTATTAAAAATCTTGACATTTGGACCTTGCGAAACCTGTTGTAACTATTTTAGCGAATGCATAATGAATAAAAAACTAGTTTGTTAATAATAGTTTTGTTGCAGTATCAAGTGTTTTTGTGTCGTTAAATTAATGTAATTTGAATTAGTATAGTTTTTGTTTTGTTAATATTCTTTTGCTATTTTTCTAGAATAATATTTATTGACTGATGATAATAATGACTGCTTCTTTTTATAATACTACCTACTGTTGGTTCGATTTGATCAAGAACCGGTATTTTGTCTTGTTGGATATTTTATTTGTATACCTTATCAACTGCTGTTGATTCATTTTTTTATCACTCTAATACAGTTTTATTTTATACATTTTCGTTTAGTTTCGTTCATCTAACATTAATGCTTTGAAGTTTGATTAATGATTAGTTTTAAATTCATCATCTTCATTGTTGACTGAATTTAGGATACATTGTTTGTATTGTTATATTTATAGTCTTTAATTGACCCAAAGTAGAACGTCCTTTGACATATTTCATGTTTTCTAATTCAATATATTCTATAATTATAATAGCCAATATTATGTGTCCTAATCGGTTGCTTTATGTGAACTACCTTGACTACCCGCTAAGTGTTGTTGCAGCAATAAATTGCATCCGATCCCACGATGTTATGCATGAGTTCAAATGACATTAAACTCAGTATTAACTCCAGTGCATCCGTCCAAGGAAGCGTGCTTGACTGTGCATATAAACATGCACTTAACTGCGAGTTCAAATTGCAAGTTAAATTGTAAGTTAGACGTCAACAAGGTATCTTTCGAGATGTGGTAATCACAGATCATGAAATCACGATCTTAATTCAAGGCAAAACTCAGACAGAAGTAATAATTTTCCGATTGTTATCTCAACAAATAATTGCACTGTCTTCAGCCATTCCAGAAACAAGAAAAAAGTTCATAACTCAAAATAAAAGTTGACTTAGAAACATAATAAAAAGAAAAAGTTACTCACACACACTATACTCCTAGTGAAAAACCTCCTTTTTATCACTTCACAAAACGGCACTGTTGTTTAATTGTGAAATAAATAAATGTGTAATAGTTAAAGTTAAAACACTCGCGACTAATTTGTTCGTTGGCACGATAGACGCGCGCCGTCCGCGAGGTGTAAGCGTGAACTGAGTGGGTGTTGGGCAATATTGCAGGTTCTTGCGAGGTGCGCTTGCGCAGCGAAGGCTCTATAGGCTGTAATTGATAAAGGTTAATTTATACGTCATGTGCGTATGATCAGGTTTTAGGGAGACGTCACGCGTCAAGCTTGTACATCTAAAAGGGGTGAACAGAGAAGTAGGAAGCTACTGTGATTTTCTTTTTCATATAGTAAACTGATGTTATTTAGTCCCTATCTATATATTGATTTAATAATGTTGTTCAGATAGAATCACCTAATGGCGGTTTAGAACAGTATGCGAGAGACGCAGTAGTAAATTAATGTGACAGCGTGGGTAACGGGTGGGATACTGCGCAGTGAAAAGAACTTCACAGGAAACTTTGAAGCGACCTATATTAAGGATGTTATATAAGATTCTATTGGCATGCTTTAAAAATACTGAGCAGGAAATGAAAACTAAAATTTGAGGAGCTCGTGGTTAAATAATAACAGCAGCACGGGTCGATCTTCGAGATTATCGATGCTTTTCGAAGTTAGTCTGTGGATGGGTGACCATTCTTAACATACCGAAACTCCTCCGTGCCTTATATTTGATTATCATAGACCGGTAAAACGAGTTTAAATTGATTAATTTTGAAATCACATCACATCACATCATCAGCCTATTAATGTTCCCACTGCTGGGACACAGGCCTCCTCTCTGTGAGAGGGAATGGGCTGTAATCCCCTACGCGGGCCCAGTGCGTAACAATTCCACACATTCCAGGTTATTAAGGAAAATGATGACCCGCAGCGCTACAATGAAGGAGCTGGAAGCAAAATTGAGAGCATCACTGAATGAGCTGCAAGTTTCCAAATCACTGAATAAGAAACTGCTCCAAGAAATGCAGTTGAAAAGGTGGTTCATAAAAATACCTTCCTCAAGAATGAGCTAGCTGAGCTACACATTCAGTACCTCGACTTACCCGAACAACACCGGGAACTTAAGCACCAAGCGGCAACATACCAGAAGTGCAATGACACGTATGAACTAACTTTAAACCGTGTTTCTGAACTTGAACAAGCATTGTGTGATGCCCAAAAGGCACTGTCTTACGCTGAGTATGTTAGAGTCAGTGAGCAGTTTAATAACACTAATAGTTTATTTAGCGAGTTGGTTGGCAGCATTCAGTCGGAAACAGTGTGTGAGCCGGATTTTATAATAGATTTGACTGGTGAAGACACTAGACCATTATGTCCTATTGTAATGAGTCACAATAAATTAAAAAAAAATATTTAAATAAAAAATAAAAATGAAACGATCACGGAGAGCGATCAAAAAACAAAATCTCTAAAAAATTAATATTTCTCTTAGAAAGGAACGTGTTAACTTAACTAGTACATTAAATACCTGTATGGTGAGCTAATTGTAGATTAAAGTATGATAAAGATACACAGTGCCTCCAAAACGATTTATTACACAAGGAGTGTTTACTGAAGGATATCTTTGAGAAATATGAAAGTTCACAACAGCAATTGAGTGAGCGCTTGTTTGTGGCTGGGGAATTATTGGACTTGGTGAAATACAATGCAGAGAGGTATGAGTCTCTGACTAATTCCTCTTGCAGCTGTGCCAGCTACCCACCACCTCCCCAGCTACAAGGTGACTTGTCTACACCAATGTTGGCTCTTCCTTAAAAGTCATGTTAGTATAAATTATAAATAAATTAACATCTGATCACAGTGGACAACAATAACGTTTAGCACCTTCATACCTTTGCAAAAAAACGCAAATAAAATTTAGACCATGTAAAAATTTAGAAAAATTTAATAAAACCTTGACTAGTAGATTATGTGTTCAAAACTTGATTATTATAGATGACCCAAATGAGTTCTATGCCGAGTTTTTTAAAGTATTCAACACGCAATTCAATGACACTTTTCCACTGAAAGCAAAAAGTATTTACACCAAGTTCTTATTTAGCGATTGGGTGACTCCAGGCCAAAGACCTTATACGTATTTCTTACTACAAGTATAAGGTCTTTGCTCCAGGCATTCGTAAAAGCAGGGAAAAACTTTATGAACACTATGGCCTAAAGCAACATATGAATGATACAAGTTTTGATAAATATGTTGCAAAATATTCAAAAACCTTTAAGATTGCATGCATATTAGCAATAAAATAAAATCAGCAGACGATAAAATAAAAACTACCTGGAAAATAATAAATAATGAAACAGGTAGGAAAAAACAGCGTAATACTGAATTTAATTTAGCGACTGCACATGGCCCCGCACACTCAGATATAGAGGTAGCTCAGGAATTTGAAAACTTTTTTGTTAATAGTCCACTTTAAACTACAGCAGCCTTAAACTTCTCACCAGCACTGTCTGCTGCCTTACTTAGAAATAACGTAAAGGCGTGCCCTTCGGAGTTCAAGTTTCAACATACAAACCCCCAGGCTATTTTAAAAGCTTTTAAAGAACTTAAAATTAAATCAACACAAGATCTTTGGGACTATCTGTAAAAGTGTGTAAACCAATCGTTAAAACTGTTGGACCCTATTTAGCTTTCATGTTGAACACTAGTGTCGAGCAAGGAGTTTTGCCGGACCTCACGAAACACAGTAAGGTAGTCCCATTGTTTAAATCCGGAGATAGCAAAAAAGCCAATAATTATAGGCCAGTTTCAATTTTGCCGGTTCTCAGTAAGTTAATGCTCAACCAATTGTTGCGTCTTTTTAACAAACATTCCATCTTTTATGATCAACAGTACGGTTTTACCAAAGGGCGTTGCACAACTGACGCGGGTGTCACCCTAATAAAGAACATATTTAACGCCTGGGAGGAAGCGCAGGACGCCATTGGAATCTTTTGCGACCTCTCGAAGGCATCGATTGCGTTAACCATGAGACACTATTGTTGAAGCTCGAGCACTATGGAACTAGACCTACAGCCCTTGAGTTACTTAGATCATATTTAAAAGCCAGACAAGTTAAAGTTCAGGTAAACGGCGTAAACTCACTAGGGTCTGAAATGACAATGGGTGTTCCTCAAGGCTCGATATTGGGTCCTTTCCTCTTTTCAGTTTATATAAACGATTTACCCCAATTACTACAAAATCAACCGAAGATGGTGTTGTTTGCTGATGACACATCTTTGATATTTAAAATAGATCGGCGGTCACGAAATCTTGATGACGTGAATAACTCCATTCATCAGGTCCAAAATTGGTTCATGGCAAACAATTTGGTACTAAATGAAAAAAAACCCAAATGTATTAGATTCACATTGTCGAATGTTAGAAGTGCCGAATGCGATATCATATTGAATGGCGAAAAGCTGGACTTTGTAAATCTAACAGTATTCCTGGGAATCACTCTAGACGAAAAATTGCAATGGGGTCCTCACATAACATCTCTTGCGGGTCGGCTAAGCTCAGCCGCTTATGCTGTTAGAAAGATAAGACAGTTAACGGATGTAGAAACCGCGCGTTTGGTCTATTTTAGTTACTTTCACAGCATAATGTCATACGGTATTTTACTGTGGGGTCGAGCGGCTGACATTGAATCCATATTTATATTGCAAAAGATAGCTGTCAGAGCCATATATAAGTTAAGTCACCGTGAATCTCTTAAAAGCACTCTTTGTAAACAAGCATATTACAAATTAAATGATTATATTCAAGATAAGAATGCTTGGCAACATGCTGGTCCTGCTCCATAGGGCAATCTTTAGTGTAGACTAAATCAAATTTGTTAATTTATATTCCTATTCATAGTTATTGTATTCATTGTTTTTTTTTTAAATTTACTCACACACTGTTCCGTTGTTGTAGAATTAGTTATTTTGCCTATGTTTGCAATATTTGTAAGTATGTGAGAACCATGTTCCTACTTATCAAATTAATTCATTTTCCTGTTAATGCTTTTTAATACTTTATACTTGTACGTAGTATAGTGTGTAGAGCTATTCTGGGTGAATTTTCCTCACATATATTAATTTATTAATGTATGTACATATGTAAATAATGTAAAACACCTATTTTTTTAAAAAGAGTTAGTTTGGAGTTTCTTGTGCGTTCTTCTCCATAACAATCTACTTTCCGAATGCAAGGTAGAATCAATTTATGTTATTTGTAAATTTTAATTTATTTGACGTTCAAAGTGCCGTTTAGGCCTAGTTGAATAAATATATTTGACTTTGACATAACTACTTCAATTATATTTTGAAAAATCTGAAAAAAAAGCAGTGATGGCGACTTTATAAAAAAATATATATGTATACAAAAAAAAAACAGTCTGGGGGAAAAAAAAACGAGCCCATGAACGTTAAAATAAAAATGGGGTTACATTGATACCCCATTGTTTTCCATTGCAACATAATAAAATCTTTAAATCTCTGAGAGTAGTTGGTAATCAATATGCTAGTATTATATTATCTGTGTCAAATCAAAAATTTGACCGATCTTCTTCTTTTCGTGTGAGGATGTGGCCACCTCTGGTGTCAGAGGTAATTAAGCCGCCTCTGGGAACCCCACAGGCCTCTGACTTGGCTATATCAGACTTACATTAACTATATAGTTCAGGTTTCCTCACGATGTTTTTCTTCTCCGTTGCCTGTGATGTCCAAGATAAACTTAGAAAGTACATTATGAATTTGTAAAAGTCACATTGGTACTTGCCCGGATTTGAACCCGAACCTTGACCGAACCACAGATAATAATTATTATACTAGCCGAACTAAAACTTTTCATATTTAATTAATTAACCTGATATATCTAGTAAGTTAAATAATATTGGATTGTTATTTTTGAACGATTTGTATACCTTCAACTGTCCATTTCCAGACACAATAGAAATTACCATTGTTCTAATCCGATTCGGTCTGGTGGACAGATGACCGGCGGAACACTGGCATCATATAAATTAATTCAGTTCGAAGTTTAATATAATTAATTGATCATGAAGATGTTTCACATTGGATTATAAAAATAGACATTTTATTACTTTTATAGTGCACAAAAAAGTTTATTATAGATATTATTCCCTCGTTGGTCTAGTGATCGCCAGTGCAACTGTGCACGACGTCCTGTCCTGGGTTCGATTCCCGTGTCGGTAAAAGTGTTATTTGGTTTTCCATTTAGATTTGGCAGTAGCAGCCCGGAGTCTGGTCTTATGCCTGGTTGATAGCAATAGGCTCGGCCCCTATTTTTTTTTATTTTTTTATTTGTGATGGGTTTGCTCTTGACTCTAGTCTAGGTCAGAGGTGACAGAGACAGAGTCTACGATCAAGTGAGCTTACCCAGAAGAACCCCTATTACACGGGAATTAAACATGACTGATGAAATATGTCATAACATTGCTTAAATTATTATTCATGACCAGTAGATACAAGTCTTTCAGTCGGAAACTTATATGGGTTTTAACATTCTTTAAAATGCATTAAAATGCGGATGTAACAGATTCTAATGTTTTTTGGAGTATTTGGCAGCAAATTGTATCGAGGCAGCCTTCCCTCCCAGTAAGCTTTGCGGAGAGGCCGCTGAACTTCACTCCAAAAAATCCAGCCAAAAACTGTCGTTCAGAGCGAATATGATTGCCCGCAGGTTTTCACGTGCTTCAGCCGGGGTTAAAAAGACTGTTTAGGGCCTTCTGTACCTCGTTTTACACCTGTAGCCTGTGAGTGCATTTTACGCAAAAATCGTACAGCGCCCTTCGCGTTCAGTATAAGAACGCCTTCAGGGTGCTGATGGGGTTGCCTCGCTTCTGTAGCGCTTCAGGAATGATTGCGGCAATGCGTGCCGATTGCTTTTATGCATTGATGCGTAAAAGATGTGCAGCTTGGTGCGCAGGGTGCGGGCCAGCTCCAACGGCATCCTGGCTATGATTGCTGACAGGCTGGACTGTGTTCATATGAATCGTTGCTCCAGTATTTCATCTGGAATGCTGAAGCAATGATGAAGAAGATGATTGAATATATGTGAATTTTAAATGTTGTTCAAATTTAATCTTTTGTTATTGTGCAACTAACATGTATAAGTTTGTATTGTTACTAACACCATGATAATGTACGTTTAGGTATAAGTTATTTTTATAAAGGGCCCTATCGCCCTAAATAAATGGATTAATAATAATATGTCGTTATTGTGGCAAGAAGGCGCTTTTTTATTATAAAATATTTTTTGTTAATCACACTATTCTTAATTTATGTACTTTCGGTCAGTGGGTCGTTCTTTTTTAATTAATAATAGGCTTGCGCTTGACCACTATCTCACCTGATGGTAAGCGATGATGTGGTCGACGATAAAGCATGCTTGCCTAGAAGACACCTATTCACTCTTGACTTAAAGACTCCCAGGTTGTAGCTATCAGGAAATACAAACTCCGGCAAAGAATGTCACTCTTTTGTTGTGCGCATAATATAAGTCGTCTTAGGACCTGGACATCGCTGACAACGGTAAAGGAATACATCGTGAGGGAAATTACACCCTAATAGTGTTAAGTTCAAAGAATAGCGCATTGTACGCTTACGTTGCATTCAATGCTTCATATTTCCAAAAATCAGTCTACTCGACAGAATAAAACACGCAATGAATATGTGCTGGGCCCTTTGAGTGCAATTGGAGACTTTGGTTCCCAGAAATAATTGTTTTTCTATTGTGTCTGCTAAAATATAATGATATATATAATAAAATAAGTTTCAAATGGCCAACTCACCCCTTGAGCAAGCGTGGTGAACGATGTCTTCTCTGTATGAGAAAAGGCCTTTGTCCTGCACTAGAACTGATAGGCTGGTATTGTTACAAGTCTCCAATGAATCTGGTATGACTGGTTACTCAACCTAAACCGGTTGGTAGCTTATAATCCTTATTATAAACCAAACAATGCTAGTTTTATCTACAGCTGGTGTTGCAATGCAAGCAAGTCTTTAATATATGCAAATTAGTTCATCAGCTCTGTGATGTGAGTATATGTCTTGAGATAGACCGCTTTCTATTACAATTTGCAATGCACCAACCGGAGAATAAACGATTGAATAACGTAGCGATCGTATCACTGCACTGGCTTGTATGCCATATTATGCAAAACCAGGTCGAGCCGGAATTTATTTGCATCTCGGGCCCCCGTACATTGGTAGCGGTAGGCACTGTCGGGTTTTTTGTCGGCCACAGTGCAACATAACCCTCCCTTCCTCAAACGGAAGGTATCCTCCTTTGATTTAACCAAAAAAAAACGGTCAAGTGCGAGTCAGGCCCACGCACGAAGGGTACCGTAGGATTATCTTCTTTTATTTACATTCTATCGGAGCCCCACTTAAATATTAATTGTATTCTGTTTTTAGTATGTTCTGTAATAACGGGCACAGAAATACATCATCTGTGTAAATTTTAACTGTCTAGCTATCACGGTTCATGGGTTACAGCCTGGTGAAAGACAGACAGACGGACTAGTTCCGTCTCCTTTGGGTACGGAACCCTACGAGTTTGAGCCGATTTGTGCCCATCCGGCTCTTTTTCTAGAGGTCTGGAATTCTGGACTGAACTAAACTTTGGTGATTGTTTTTTTTTAATTTTAATGTTGTAAGTTTACTTAATGGTATTATGAAATAATGGGTAGGCGATCTGTTGAATTATTTAAATAGCCAAAGAGCATGTATAAAGATGATTGATATTAAACATATTTTTATCGTTTAATACCATTTAATAAACGACCTTACCTTTACGTTTTTGGCGCAGCCGCGGGGTACACTATGTATGTAAGTGTTTTAAAATTAAGTTCCCTTTTATTTGTACCTACATTGTGTGTATCTGTATGTGCCAAATAAACTAGTTTTTAACCGACTTACCGAAAAGGAGGAGGTTCTATGTTCGACTTCTTGTATGTTTACCACCGATATCTCCGCCAATTGTGGACCGATTATGAAAATTCTTTTTTGTTTGAAAGTTCCGAAATTGGTCTCATTTTAATTTGTTAAAGATCTGATGAAGAACTTCGGAGATATACAACAGAACTCTTCAATAAATAACGGTAAATCATTCGGGATTGCTTCAATCGCATGTCTGTTTATTGTTTATACCATTTCATAACATAACATCACGCCAGTATACTCAAAGGGGTACGCAGAAGTCTTATTTCACCGGTTATGTTCAAGTTTCATGTTTTTCGGGTAATCTGTTCTGGCGTAATAGGTACTTACTAAACAACTTGCCTATTAGGTAGGTAAAACTAAAAAGGGAAAAACAAAAAACTTTTTTGCAAAAACATACTACCGACTTCCAAATAAAAAACTACAAAGTGAAAAATAACTTTATTTTTGGCAGTCGGTGTCCATATCGCAAATAATTGGTATCTACGAAAGACACCGACTTCCAAAAATAAAGTTATTTTTCACTTTGTAGTTTTTTATTTGGAAGTCGGTAGATTTTTTTTGCAAAAAAGTTTTTCTTTATTTTCTTTCTTAAATAGATTAGTAGCAACTGTAATGTAACACAATTCGATAGATCTAATCAATTTTTTCAGATATTTTTTTTATATTATTATGTATTTACTTACAGGATGACACATAATTAAATCCTAGTTATTACATAAGTAATTTAATTTCAATGAAAAAGACATTACAATAAGGAAAAATATAAAAAATAAGGTAATAGACGTAAACCATTGTTTAATTTGTGGTAATGCGTCAATTTGCATCAGTAACAGAGAAAAAGAAAAATAAAGTGAGCAATGTGACAGATAATATAATACTAGCATACAGATGCCTCATCCCGTACAAAGAAACTGTGCCGACGTAACTAGCGTTTTTCCTCTGATTAAACTGATTTTTTTCTAAGAACATCGATCGCGTTCAGTTCCGTTCCACGGATACAGATGGTGTTAGCAGCGACTTGCAAGTAAAAAGGTTTACTCAACAAGTAAAGGTGATAACAATGTTTTGTTTGATTCTGATTAGCATGCAGTTTCCTGTAATGTCTGAAAAGGCAAACTTATCGGACAATCATCTTAAGTATTGACATTTGTCAGTCAGTAATATACAGTTCAGTTTTAATATAAAATTGCTCTGACATTTATCTTAATAAATTAATGCCTTTTCTTAATATCACTTCTGGTACAATTTATTTTAAATGTCAGTCGATTTTTACAATACTACTAATATTATAAAAAAGTTTTCAATTTTGTATGTTTGTGTTCCAATCACGCAAAAATGGCTGACCAGATTTGAATATTTTTTTTGCACACAGATAGTTCATAACCTGGATTAACCTAAAGGATACTTTTCATCCCGGTCCTATGTTCCCGTGGGATAAAAAAACACATTCAACGCGGGCGAACCCGCGAGCAGAAGCTAGTTGGGGATTACTGTACCTACTAATAATGCAGCTTTCTATTGGTGAAAGAATTTTTTAAATCGATCCAGTAGCTTCGGCGCCTATTCGGTACAAAGAAACAAACAAACAAAAAATTCTTTCCTCTTTATAATATTGGTATAGATACATCATAATAACTTATACATCCATACTATAATATTATAAATGCGAAAGTAACTCTGTCTGTCTGTCTGTTACCTTTTCACGTTTAAACCGCTGAACCGATTTAGATAAAATTTGGTATGGAGATAGTTTGAGACCCTGGGAACACCCACATAGAATAGTTTTTATCCCGAAAAATCTAAGGGGTAGACAGGAGGGTAGAAGTTTGTATGGTGAAATAATAATTTTTCAAGTAAGGCGGCTTACACAAAGCCCACATTACATTATGGCGGCCCACATAAAATTATATAATTATGGCGCAATATAAAAATTGGCTATTCAAAGTAGGTACTAATGCGACAGCTAGGCTTTAATTCATAAAGATATTGGGAGAAGTACTAATACCACGCAGGCGGCAGATGCTTCTACTAGATGCTTCGTATGTTCAAAAAATTCGTAAAACACGCAATGAATACTGTTGAGTTATGAATATGAAAAAAAAGAAGGAATGTGCTGTAAAAACAGATACGCAATTAGAGTGGCGTATTCCTAAGCGCAAAATTTACGAATTTCCATACATTCTTTCACTTAGCTCGATAGATGGCGTTGGCATCGAATTAGATCGCGATATGGTTTAGTTACCGAAGAGGTTATAGAAACAGACATGTAAATGTGATCCTCAAATTACATTACTGATTACTTAAATTCGCTTATTTTTGGACAAGTCGAACTAGGTTTGATTCCATGTCGACTTTAGATACTAAAACAACAGTGAAATAATTTCACTTAGATGGCAATCACTAATCTTAAATTAAATATTTTATTGAAATCCTGTTTACTTGTCCCTGTAATCAAATATATATTATACAGAATCGTAGGCAGAATCTACAGAACGCCACATGAGGAAATGCGGTCGCAGACATCCGACTGAACTTCCTAAGTAAAAAGTTATAGTTCGAGGTTTGGCTCTCGCCAATTTCCTCCTCCAATATTTTACCAATTAAAAAGATATTCCATTAACTAAATAAGAAAGATACATACTGTGCACCTATGTTTTATTTTTTGATGATACATTATCTTTAGATGCACTAGAACCCTCAAAAGATGCTCAAAAATACCGCTGTCAACAGAGGCCAAGTGTACAAATTTGACTGCTATAAATGAAAACTATAAATATATTATTATCAATTTGTGTATTTTACCTATTTTAGTATGTTAATAATGTTGGAGTTTATCAAAAATAAATCAATACTATCCAACACCACCGCCTTCTCTGTCCAAACATAACTAATAAAATTTATTAATTGAGCCACAAGGGCTCAACACTTGAAACTGAAATGCTAGCTGGTCACTATTTGCTGGTTATTCAAACCCTTAACCCGTTATTTTCTTTTGTGTCCACCTTATTAACCCCGACAGATTATGGCCCAAGAGCGCTAAGCCAAAGTGAAAATAATTATTGGAATTTAAATAATAAAAACGAGTTGTGCATCTAGTGAAAAAATATAAAGGAATAAGACGGTTTAGAATCAAAATGAGTAAAATAAAAGTTCAATTTTTTTTTATTTTGCTCTATTTGGATGGAAATAAGTAGTGTGTAGACATTTCGAATGTCGAAAATTATAAAGTGAACTTGAAGTAAATACTGAACTTTGTTGACAGTGTAGTACCAACGAAAATATGTGCTGAAGTGTAACTGTAAGCTGCAGGTGTAAAGTCAAAGGAATTCGAAAAAGTTATGAACCTTTTCATGAGTTTAGTGAACCGAAAAAGCAATATTGTCACCGTAATCGACTGATTGACAATTGACTGAAGGGAATAAATACTAGCGATTGTGAAAACAACTTTGTTTGATCATGAAATCAAACTTAAAAGTGAAGGTCATGATCTCAGTCTAAAAGTATTTCAGGCCGCAATTTCGAGGCCAAAAATCACACTGAAACAATTCAATAGATCTTCAACAAAAGTAAAAATGAATAGAACCGTTCAAGAACCCACGAAATGGTAAAGCTATTGAAAACAAAAGAAGGAAAGATATAACGGTGCATATGGTTTGGTCTGGGTTTACCTTCGTGACGGGCAGTCATGAGGGTGCGTTTATACAAGCGACAAAGGATGGAGATCTGCCGGTTACCTGAAAGATGGGCGTTGCAGGTGTGCTCCAGAATGTATTTTTCTGCGAGATCTCATAATATCGGTAAGCAAAATGCAGCAAGCAGGAATGTCGTTTTTGATAAAACGGCGCAGTCATTGTGTTCAAAGATGTGAAACCAATATTAAAAAATAATATAAAATGTAGACAATGAACGTCAATTAATCATTAATTATTAATCTAATTGACGTTAATTGTCTACATTTTATAAATTCTTTAATTAGCAAATTTTTGTAAATAAATTAATAAATAATAACAGTAATTATGATTTATTTCGTTTAAATTTGTGTGAAATGAACAAGTGCCCATTGTAAAAATTTCGTTGTGTGCTTGAAGCATATCATGCTGTGCACTTGACCTGACCTAAGTTTATCTATAAATATTCTGAGTCAGTATGCAAGCAAAAACAATAGTTCATTATAGTCACACTTCAAAGGGTCTTGAGAAATTTAAAAGGAATCATAAATCTCAAGTTGATAAACAAATTAACTTATTGGAAGTAGCTTTGTTCATTGTGACAAAAGGCTGTGACGTGATTGAAAGAAAATGTATTATACTACGGGTTTATTGTAGTATTTGATCAGTGCACAATGTGATTTGTATGATGTAAACAGTGGCAGCCGAGCAGGTACTTACATAGCTCAATATTAAGTTGTAAAGGAAACTCTGTGGTTAAATTAATTGGTAACAAGTTTTGGCATTGTGATAGGTACTAGATTATAATTAAATTGATGGGGCTAATAATGGATGCAAAAGCACCAAAAATCTAACCAATCCCCTGCCGATCTGTTTAGATCATTATTCATTCGATCATTGAAACTATAAAAATCAAGTTGAGAAAAAGTGGGTGGATGTGTTTTATGTCTCTATTAACTAGCTGTCTGATATTCTGACAAATTCCCCGCGGTGTGTCTGCATGAGTGTGAAGTTCGGGGTGGTGTTGCAAATATGTATATGCAACGTGGTAATAAGGATATGTTAATTAAAAGACTTGGTTGTAATAAAAAGGATAAGTTCATTATAAAAGGCTTGGTTATAACTACAAGGATGATTACATAATGTGTTAATAATAAAAGCTTGGTTATAATTATACGGATATTTAATTATATATATACCTTTGGTAATAAGTAGATGAATAAATTTAATATTTCATTAATTACAAGAGATGAAATGATTGATTGGTTAGGTTTTTCTAGGTTTCCCTAATCCTGCGCAATGGACAATTGGACCATGATGATATTGTTTTCCCAGAAAGAAAGGTGTGTGTTTTATCTATACCAATATTATAAAGAGGAAAGATTTTTTTGTTTGTTTGTTTGTACCGTATAGGCTCCGAAACTACTGGACCGATTTCAAAATTCTTTCACCAATAGAAAGCTACATTATTCCTGAGTGACATAGGCTATTTTTCAATCCCAAAAACGGGTCCTGTGGGGTGGTCCACGGGAGCGAAGCCGCGGGGAACAGCTAGTTTTTGTTTAAATATGGTTATTACGAGATATGTATTATTACGATGATGTTATTAAAGAGAAAGGGATTTAGTTTTGAGGAGGTGTGTTGGAGTTTATCAAAAATAAATCAATACTATTCAACACTATAGTCTTCTCTGTCTAACCATAACTCATAAAGTTCATTATTTGAGCCCTTGTCAACACTTGAAACTGAAATGCTAGTTGGTTACGTCACTGTATTCCGTCAACCTTAGTAGGGACCACATGTGCTACACACACCAAAAACCCATAAAACAAAGGGTAACTAAACTGATATTATTCAAACCCTTAAACCGTTATTTTATTTGGTGTCCACCTTAATAACCCCAACAAATAACTGGTTTTATTTTTATTATACAATGCACCTGCCATGTTATCTCTGCACCACCCTTGATTGACAGATAGAGAATGTGCCCAAAACCTTTTGTGCATGAAGTCTAAATAAATAAATATATCCAAGCAAGCTGTATTAATAACACCTTCACCTTAATTAAAGGCCTACGTCATAACCTCGCCGCGTCGTACTATTGGTCACTCTTGGAGAGTCAAAGCTCAAATAAACATTAGGACATCTTCAATGAGACGCGACGGCAAGCTATGTGAGGCGTGACCTCTGACCGGTGAAGTACCAATGACTGGATTGTTTCGTATGTGTAAGAAGATTATGTTATGCTTTACCGTATTGCTTAAACACCTACCTACACCAACCTATAACTTGTAGCAGCGGAGATATAAATTTTTCCTTGTACACGGAGTGAATTCACAAGGATAACATTCTCTTATTTGTTTTAAATTGGTGCGAAAATCTTGCAATTGTTGGGACATTCCTATTCCCGAAATCTTAATATAAAATAATACAGCATGATCTAATTAGAATATTATGAGATTTGGTTGAATATTAAAAAAAATGTTAGCTGTGCTAAACTTACATTGCAGTAGGTGTGTATTGTACTGACAATGTATATATACTCCTCAGCATTGGACTCGAACTGACTCAAATTCAAATTAAATTTATTGCATCCATAATGAACATACAGGTAGTACATATAAGTTACAGAAACAATTATGGACCCTGTCAGGCACAGCAACACTCCAGACTCCGCCGCTGCTCCACATCGGACCCGAACAATATATCTTAATAAATCTGTAAATAATGAATATCTCACAGTGATAGGACATACATATGAATGTTTGCATAGAAATAAATGTAACTATAATTGTGCAAAATTGGATTACGTAGATAAATTTAAATATATAGTTCCAACAATAGATAAGAACTTTAATTGGAGATTACATGTAAATGACATTTGCAATAGGCTAAGATCGGTGTTATGTAAGTTTTACCACTTATAAATGTATTGAACAAACAATGTATTTTGCACTTGTCGATTCGCTAATAAGCTACGGACTCCTTGTGTTCGGGAGAACCTTTATTACATATAAGACATACACATAAGACTGATAAAGTTTCTAGTTACTAAAAGTGTTAAAGATAAGTGCAACAAAGAGTATGATAAGTTAAATAACTTATATATGGGTATAATATTTCAGATGGGATTTCCCATCTGAAATATTATACCCATAGATAAAAAAGTAGAATATTTGGTAGGTCTGGAATCTCTCTGTCTGGAATATTATTATAGTGATGATTATAAAGTTAATGTTAAAAACAAGTACAACACACGTAGGGCTAGAGAAAACAAACTGGTTCAACCACAGATAACAAATTATTATGGCAAGAGAACATCTAAGTATTTGGTACCTAAAGTGTTTAACAAAATAGAGGTTCTTCTAGTCAACGGCACGAACTATTTTGTGCGCGAGGTTAAAATGCATGCTATCTCATCCGACAACACGTGCGAAAGAGATAGATGTTGTGATGAGCTACTGCTCATCACAACATCTATCTCTTTCGCACGTGCTAATTCGTACGCGAACTAGCTTCTTACTAGAAGCTAGTTCGCGTACGAATTAGCACTTTTGCAAATTTGTATCGAAATGGATGATGATTTAGGACGAAAACGAGCGCGCGAAATTTTATAAACAGACCTTTGGGAGTCTAGATATCATGAAAAACGACTAAAGGTATATTATCAAAATAAAATTATTTGCGTTGTTAAATACTAATCTGTATGGAGGCCGTTTTGCAATTTTCCTTCTTCTTATGGTATTTATTTCCGCACAAAGATGCGCAAGAAAATGTTAAAATTATTAAAGGAACGATTAAGACAAAATTAAAGAAAACTAAACTAAACAAACAGAACTAAATATGTACATAAGATTAAACCACAACAGTATAATAATATATAAGTAGTAGGTATTTGCGTCAGGTTTGTATTTGCATTGTAATGTAAAAGAGCGCCTCTCGCCATCAAACGTAAAAGTTTGCCCGGCTCCCTGCATATCTTCTCATCATATGATTTCAACATTCTCCCAGCACCCGGCAGCAACGTTCCTTTTCTTGTTTTTTTTTAACTAGATGACGCGACTGTATGTACTTTGCGTGCCAAAAAAGAAGTAAAATTACGATCTATGATCGTATCTTGACTTATCTAGCTTATTTAGCATTATCGGCACCGGAAATCCTTCGAAATCTAGAAAAATGCCATATTGAGCTGTAAATAATGTATAGAAAAAGTTGGCCGAGGCATTGGAAATATTTTCTGTCATTGGTAACCTTTATTTGTGTTTAAATTGTTTGTGAAAATGTGGTACGCTTGGTTTTCATACAGATGGAGGAGCTTGCGTTATCTAGTTAGATATATGTCTGTGGTTAATGATTTCACATCTTCAAACTAATTATTGGATTTTGTTTCTTCTATAACATTTTCAAAATCTTCTTTGCTTTCTGTCTTAGAATTTTTCCGTCTAAATAAATTTCTATCAGTAAAAATCTACATGATTTTTTCAACAACAAACACTTTCGCGTTTCACATTAGAGTGATGTAATCAAAATGAAAAAGAAGTGTTCAATTCAACGATTCGTGTAATAATGCCCATAATTGGTGTGTGCATTTACAAATTTATGGTTGGGCGAGCTGCATACTACAGTATGTAATAACTTTTTTGAAAATAAGTTGTTATTATTAAATTTGGTACACTATTGCATTGGGTAGTATCTGTAATAATATAATTATGGACACATTATAGGACGAGATCCCACCGCAAAAATCAGCTGTCATTATGTTTTTGATAAAACTTAATTTTCGTAAATGATTCCAGATAGTAGAATAGATTACTGCAGGGTTTCCTGGAAATATTTATCTGTAACCCCAGATATATAAGTTTTCAAGGGAATATGTTATTTCGAGATGCATTCGAATGCAAAACTTGTACTTGCTGAACCGCTAAACCAATCACGACGCTTATTCAAGGAAATGAACAACTCCACTTTTATCAAAACCGGTCTTCAACAAACATCTGTACAAAAATAATAGTCATATCAAATCGGAAAATATCATCACACTATTACGCAAGGGAATCGGCAGAACAATACGCTCCACTCTTCAGTTAGGTAATATAGCACGGAATCGAACCGGTCGACCGTGGGCGCATACTTTCACGGCTAAGCCATGGGTCTAAGGGCCGCGGCTCGCAAAAAGCCGCTTATATCAATGAAATTGTGTAACGACTGGTTAATATGCAAAAAGCGGTATTTTGAACGTTATAAAATGTTGATAGTTTTATCTTTTTTGCTTCATTAAGACGGCGACAGTCGCCAACGACCTTAAGAGAACAAAACTTTTACTCGTTTCACACTCGTGCGACCCAAAATTCAGTAGTTTTTTGTACTTTCCTTATTATTCTTTGACCTTAAAAAAGCCTTAGATCAAAATGGTGACAATAAAATGGTTTTTGAGATGGTGAAAATTTCATTAAAATACGCCCGGCGGTTTTGGCGCATTTGTCGATTCTCCGTCCGTGTTAGACATAATTTTACAAATTAATTACACTATGTGATATGAATAAACCTCAAAACTTTCGTTGATCAAATTGTTAAGAAAATGTTCTAAATAAATTAACATATTATATTTTTCCAAATAATTACGACTATTTTTAATTAGACGTAATACTCATGTTAAAATTAGCTACTCATGGATACCTTAAGTCAATAGTGAATGTTTTTGTAAGACTTAGCTATGGTTTACAGAAACTGGGTATTTTAATCTGTATTTACCTCAGTAGCCCGGTCGCATACCTTACTGCCTCGGTCGTCTAGTGGTCGCACTCGCAAGCGCTACTGCTGAGTATGAGGTCCAGGGTTCGATTCCCGGATCGGACAAAGTTCTCATCTCTGGGACGGATCTGCCAAATATAAGCTTGATGTACTAGAGTCGATCAAAAAACGGGCCAAGAGGCTCATCGGCAATGACGCACTGGTTGAGTCAAAGCTCCAGAGCCTTGAACATCGTCGCCGAGTTGTCAGCTTCTCGGTTTTTTATCGGTTGTATTTCGCGGAGTGTGCGATGGAATTGCATGATCTATTTCCTAGCCCGTTTCATCATCGGACTACTATACAAGACGTACGGCGATACGCCATCGGTACATAGTGGACATCCCACCTTTACGCACTAATGATTCGGCAATACTTTCATTATGCGTACAGCTAAGGAGTGGAGTTCCCTGCCGGTGTCTGTGTTTCTCGACAGCTACAATCTCGGGGTCTTTAAGTCATGAGTGAATAGGTTACTTCTAGGCAAGTGTGCTACACCTACGACCAGATCATCACTTACCATCAGGTGACATAGTGGTCAAGCGCAAGCCTATGTACAATAAAAAAAGTGTTATTAGGTTTTTCCATCTGGAATTTCTCTCTAATAGCCCGGAGTCTGGATTTGAGCCCGGTTGATGGCAATAGACTCGCCCCTATTACATACAATAACAAGTGCGAGTCGGACTCGCGCACGAAGGGTTCCGTACTTGGTAAATTGCGGTTTACGATTTATGACGTATTAAAAAAAAACTAGTTATTAGATCTCGTTCAAACCAATTTTCGCTGGTAGTTTACATAGTAATGTACATCATATATTTTTTTTAGTTTTATCATTCTCTTATTTTATAAGTTACAGGGGGGGGGACACACACATTTTACCACTTTGGCAGAGTCTCTCGCGCAAACTATTCAGTTTAGAAAAAAATAATAATAAGTAACCTCAATATCATTTTTGAAGACCTATCTATAGATACCCCACACGTATGGGTCTGATGAAAAAAAATATTTTTAGTTTTAGTTTCAAGTATGGGAACCCCCAAAATTTATTGTTTTTTTTTAAATTTTTGTGTGAATATCTTAATGCGGTTCACATAATACATCTACTTACAAAGTTTCAACAGCATAGTTCTTATAGTTTCGGCATAAAGTGGCTGTGACATACGGACGGACAGACAGACAGACAGACAGACAGACAGACAGACAGACATGACGAATCTATAAGGGTTCCGTTTTTTGCCATTTGGCTACGGAACCCTAAAAATGCCCTGTATTCCACTAGTTACTTACAATTATTAAACTTAACTAAGTATACAAACACAGTTATACATATACAATTATTTTAAAATAAATATTTAGCTCTTCTTCTCAATCCGTTGCTTCTTTGTTTTACAAGTGCCATCGCAATTCATAGCGGTTGCTCTACGGCATAGGACTCTCCTAAATCGCTTCACACGCTTCTATCGCGCGCTTTTTGCATCCAGTCCTGTCCACCATGTTGGGTAAAAATGTCTCACCATCTCTTTCTTCGTCTAATGGGACCCATTCTGTTACCCTCTTTGTCCATCTAGTACTTTCCACTCTACACAAGTGCCCTGCCCAGGTCCATTTTAATAACCTAATTCTTTGTATACCTATACGTAATATAGTATGTAGTGCTTTTCGGGTGCATAGTCCTCACCTATATGAATTTATTAATGTATGTAATTAAGTAAATGTTGTAAAACACTTTTTTTTAAGAGTAAATATAGAGTTTCTTGTCCGTTCTTCTTCATAACAAGCTACTTTTCCGAATGGACGGTAGAATCAATTGTTAATACTTGTAAATTATGATTGTTGACGTTAAAAAGCTTAATGGCCTAGTTAAAATAAATATATTTGACTTTGAATCTGCGTTACTTCTGTTAATTTTGTTTTTCTCCTTATTAATTCTTTCCACTCCTTTCCATTTTCTTCTGGCATATGGCAATCTTCTCTTCGTCTTCTTTCCTGAACGCATCCTATAACATGGGACTTAAACATAACTATCGAAATGTAGGTATGCTTATAGGTGCATCACTACCTATCCTCTCAAGGCATAGAGTCGTGATGCTATGCTATGAAAAATGTTGATCGTTTTATCTGTTTCGCGCTTCATTGAGTCAATATCCGCTGTTTTTGTTGTTTGAAAAACTGGTTATTTTAATCTGGGTTAACTTATTTATAGCCTTGCTATGTAGATACTTAACGGACTTTTATAACTCTAGTAAACACACAATAAATTGAAAACATGATACTTTGTTTGAAAAATTTAGACAAGTAACGCCATCTAGTATCGGCAATAGGACTTAAATTAGTAGAATATTTTGTAAGACGTTTCATAATTCAATTTAAGCTTGTGAACCAATACGTCATAGGGCCGGTTTCTTAATTGAGTAGGTATTTGAAGTTTAGAACGTGACAAAACACAACTTTAATGTCATAGGGTTACAGTTTAGCAGCCTTACTAGAATAAAATAGAATTTGACAAATACTCAACTTCAAATTCATAATTCAGAAATCGCTGCTTTATATCTTATACTACCCTCTGCCAGCGGCTTCGCCCGCGTGGTAGTCGAAAATTATCCTAAAGTAAAAAGTAACCTATTCCTGACTATAATCAATCTCTTTGCCAAATTTCCCCAGAGATGCACTATGTAGATCACATCTCAAATCTCTCCTTAAATCCCATCCACATAAAACCAGTTACTATTACTATTCCTTCTCTGTCCATGCTGTAAGATTGTGGAACTCACTTCCGCCTAGCATCAGAGATTTAAACACTATCTCACTATTCAAAAAACGTTTAAAGAGCATTATCTATCCTCTCAAGTCTGATCTTTATTTATATGTATGTATATATTTAAACCTTCAACAGTCCATTTCCAGACACAATAGAAATTACCATTGTTCTAATCCGATTCGGTCTGGTGGACAGATGACCGTATACATAAGTATCTATATATTTTGCAATTATGTATTTATATTTGTATATGTCCACCATCACACTATTTGTGTCGGTGCGCTAATTTTTATATCTTAGTTTAAGACGTTCACTTTTCTTATTTTCCTGTTCTCACACACTATTGTCTACATTTCTTTTTCATTTTTCCTTTTCGCGGGTCTGCTGGCAGAAATTTCTTAAGAAATAAGCAGTGCCCTTGTACTCTTTTGTCTTGATGTGTTGTCTTTATGTATTATACTGTGTGTACATGAATTATTAAATAAATAAATAAACAAACATACAAATACGCTCACACACTTTCGCCTTTATAATATTAGTTAGGACAATAGAACTGTTACTCAGATTGGACTGTTAACACTTATAGTCTAATCCATTGTTTTTTGGAACTGATCATCTTACGTGAAAGATGATATTATAACTAGAAACTTGACTTACTTGACTTAATGTACTATAACCCTTAGATGGGGCAGAGGGCGTCCACAGATGTCCTGTTCACGCTTCACCTCGCTCCATGTCAATCCGATGCTCGTCGCTTCTGCCAACATGGTGCGACGCCAGGATTGACGGGGACGGCCACGCTTTCTTTCCCCTTGGGGATTCCAGTCCAAAGCTTGCTTGGGTATGTGATCGGGACCCCTTCGGAACGTGTGGCCAATCTATCTTCACTTTCGTCGCTTGATGTAGCGGTCGATCGGGCTCTCATGGCATTTCTCCAACAGCTCTAGATTGGAGATGGTCTCGGGCCAGTAAATTCCGAGAATGCGACGAAGACAGCGGTTGACGAAGACTTGTAATTGGTGTGAGATGTCCTTTGTGACCAACCACGTTTCGCACCCGTAAAGCAGCACGGATTTGATATTGGACACGAAGATTTTGAGTTTAATCCTTCGGATCAGTTTCCGTGATTGCCAAACAGGTCTCAGCTGCGCGAAGATTGCTCGGGCTTTGGCGATCCGTGATAAATGATAAATGATTTTATATCTGTAAGTTGGTTTGTACAAACGCTTTTACATGTCTAACATATTTTTTTTAAAACTAGATGAGGTCGGCGTTTCCTATCTGACTACTCTGAGAAGAAAGGCCGAAACAAACTCAGAGGTCACAGTCTCTTTTAAAGTCCTGACAAAATCTTGGTTCGATCATGTGAAGACCATGTAGACTGATGTCTGAAATGGTCTTTTGAGGAAAGAACCAGCCAGATAGAGTGGACCTGTCCAGTCAGTGCACGCATTTGTCAATAACCGAGCAGCTCAACTCAGAATTTAAGGAGCTCAACGATTCGACGAACAATACCAAAGAAAGGACATTCGGGTAGGCCGCATAAACTACTCAAACTGCCAGACCATGATTAAAAACTAAGATAAATTAAAAACAAAATAATGATCCACGTAGTCTTCATATTCACAATAATTAAAATATAATAATGTGAAGCGATCCTCTTCACTTCCCCCAGTCTCTGACACTACACTCCCGAGGTATGTAAATTTGTGGACGCGTTCCACTGCCTCTGTGCCAATCAGCAACTGTGAGTGGTTCTTCACACCAGTTCTCATTTCCTGGTTCTTCGGGATGTTTATTTTGAGCCCCGTTTTTCCGCTTACTGACGTAGATAAAGAAAAGAAGGACGAAGGAAAAAATATTTATTTGTGACCCGCACAGAAGACACGAGAAATAAGCAGAAACAAAAAACTAAACAATAATTAGTAGATTATTAACCAAGGGGATAAAGCAGTGTCTTCTGTCGCGGGTGACGATTTAAATCGCGAGCGTAACGAAGGACTCGACGTTTACTCCCGAGCGTAGCGAGGGTGTTAAAAACTTAAATCACGAGCGAAGCAAGGGATTTAAGACGAGTTCTGAGTGTAGCGAGGGATTTAAGTTCACCCAAGACTAAGACAGCTTTATCACCGAGGAAAATACTCTACTTTTCGTACCATTTGCGAAAAAATTAACACAATAATAATATGAGATAAGCATTTATAAAAAATCCTATTGTATTGAAACCTACATTTACGAATACATATGATTTGATTTGATTTGAAAGTAAAATAAACTTAACGTTTACGTATTTGAAGAAAACAAAAGCGCGGCAAATTCCTAGACTAATATTTTTTTGTCGGAAAAGCAAATGCATCAAGCTTATACGGCCTCGTCGGTTTTCGTAATTTTATTTAATAATCATAACTCCATAATAAATGCGTATTCCTTTTTCAAAAAGATGTATAATGCTTTATATACAAACTCAATGGTGTAAACACAGATGTAGTTCAGTATAAATTTCGGTAAGTATTCCAAATTTAAATCACATTCTCCCCCTAGAGGATGAATGAAATTCAGTACAATTTTCTTTCCCTGTTTTTAACAGATTAAAAAGGACTATTGTTATGTTCGCTTTTTGTGGCATAGAATGTCACTTTTTTGAGCAAGTGGTACGAAAAAAAAAAATAAACCCACGTGCGAGACCATAAAAGCACTATCTCAGCATGTGCAGCGATATCCAAAAAGGCAATAACGCTGAAACGCTGTTGTATGAATAAAGAAGCTATGCTAATTACCTACGCTGACTCCAAATAAGTTGGGGTAAGGGCAGCAGGATACTGGGCAGGATTTGTGGAGACCTTTGCCCTGCAGTGGGACAGTGTAGGTTAATATAAAAAAAGAAGGTTAAGTAAGGTTGTCTGTAAGAGATTGCCCTATGCGATAAGACCGCCCGTTGTACACTTGTTTTTAAGTTTTTGCCCTGTATATATATTTTTTGGTGTACAATAAAGAATATAATAACAATAAAAGGCAGGAGGATGATGTTGATCGTCAAATCCGGGGATATCCCCCTCAATACCTTTACATCACTAACCTAACACAATATTATTATATGCAATATTTGCCTTGTTTTCTAACACTAAGTTCAATGTTAGCACATTTTCAAATTAGGTATATAGAACATGAAATCTCCATTAAATATTTTACTTGTAAGAAGATGGCATAATCACGTCACGACGTAAAATTTGGTCCTTGGCTACGCATACAATATTTTTTGGCAATACCTAATTGTTTAAAGAGATTTTGTCATATTCTTTCATGAGGTCAAACCCTTTGCCTTGCCCTGGTGTGATGTTATGTTGGGTTATGTGTCTATTGCCGTCGACCGAAAAAAACACAGTCTCCCGGCTCCAGACTGCTACTGGAAAATCCCAGATGCGATGTATTAATTAGGTAATAACAATTTGCCTGACCGGGAATCCAATTCTAGACCTTCGACAAAATTATTATCTTAAATTAGAATTAGTAAGCGTTGTAAACTATTGTGGTAACCAGAATAAATGTATATTATCACAAAAAACCAAGACAGTAGATAATTATTATAATATTATATTTTTTAATATTCAGGGACAGCGGGAAGTGAATCCTGCAATTTCAAAAGACTGTAAAAACTAAACTTTTATCTATGCAAATACATTAATTAACTTAGGCACAAATGACAATTAAAATGTACCCACCAACTACAATGCTTAATTTTAAACATTAAAATTATGTACTAAACGTGACATTGTGTCAAATACCGGTTATAAAATAAATGACGCACATTTAGATTTTATTAAGTTACGTAAGCAGGTAAATAATTAAAAACATGTTTATTTATTTTTATATTATAATTTTTTTATTGTTTAAATAATAAAAAATAATGTTTTTCGCACAGCAATTGACAAAGGTTGTCAAAATAATATTTTGTGGTCCTTGTGTTCATAGATTCGATAACGAGGTCGAACGAAAATGCCCAATGTGATTAAAACCTACCTAATACGGATAATTTAAGTGTAGTAAGTACTTAGGAACTGGAAAGTAGGCAATTTAAATAGATTGCGAAAATAAGCTATCGCAAAAACTTACCCTTGAGACTCTAAATACTATTTTCTCAATATCTCAAAACATTTTCCCAATACATATCGACACGGATCGATCCACCTTGACCTACAATAGACATATTTGATCACATAGTATTTGCGGGCGCTTATCAGCGTCAAACAACGCCCCGTATCAGGTATCACTGATAAGAATAAAGATACCATGATTCATTTCAGTGACAAAGAATCCAGCACCAATATAATACTTGGAAACTGTTTTTATGAAAACCTTTTTGCTAATAAAGTGCCAAAAAAATACATAAACGTCAAAAATCACTTAAAAAATGTGTTGGTCGAAATTCGAATCAGTTTTCGCGCGGGTTTTTGATTTGTTTTAGACGAAGTTTCGTTAAAATAGTGATTGATTATTAAATTGCACGCCATGCACGGACATTGTTTTATCAATTGACAAGCTTTAATCTTTCAGTTTGGTTAATTTTTCGTAAAAGTGTTAGTGTGAACAGAAAGTGGTGCTGTCCGACGATAAATTTAAGTGGTGATTTAGTGTCAATTGAGGACTGGACTCGAATAATTATAAAAAGGTAAGAACTTATGTTGAAAATAAATATTAGGCAACCTTAGACTCTTTAGGAAGGGTTCTGAATGGATGCAGTTTTGTTTCAGCCCTTAGCTGCATTGATGGCCAAATGATTGGGTAGATTTGGTATGTCCCCCCCGGTGGGTTCTCGCATTGTCGAGGCGGGGTGGCTCAGTAGCCATGGCTTGGTCACCCACGGTGAAGCGAAGAGGAACCCGAGGAGGGAACGCTCGTCGAGGCTTTTGCCGATAAGCCGACGACGTAGCGGCAGACGACGTTGCGATGTCGTGTGGGAGTCGCGGCTGAGGGTAGGAACTTAGGAAGCCGCGGTGGGAGAGGAGTGCCGGTATTGCGGTGCACCACTCCCACCGTCTAATGGCGGACGCGGTGCGGTCGCAGGGGAGGAGGAGTGTCGTTATAGCGTTCGCCATTCTCCCTGTCCCTAGCGGCCGAAAATGGTAGGTAGGCCACTGACCTGACCCATCACAGTGAGATCACGGGTGCCATACACGGGGTCATCTGGCACCCTTGTGCTGGTTTGGTCCCTGGGGTGGTCATAGCGTGCAATGTGTTCTGGTGCGCCGGTGATGGGGCAATCCATTTAACTCCATACATTAATGCGTTTTGAGTCATCGTGGTGAGACAGCAAGACCCTGCGTTAGCCGGTGCTGGCTATCCAGGGTGCGTTTGGAATCACAACATAGTACCTACGACATATTTTACGCCGCTCGGGTCCAGGGCTCCAGTCTTGTCTGCCATTCATATTAGACCACATGCACCTTTCAGGATTTGAACGTGACTCAGGATTCTTTTTATCTCGGGATCGACTTACACGCAGGCAGCTGGCAGGTGCAGATAATGCAGTTAATAAATTCTGTCTTGATATAATCATCCCAGATTTATGGCATCGGATCTGTACTGTTATACCTAATTTAGGAGTTAGTTAGGTGTGAGTCAGTGATTTTGTTTTGAATCACTTTAACAGAGTTACAATAAGGAAGCAGTGGGTAAACGATGGACTTCAGTGTGTTAGGTCCTTAAGGACAAGGGTTCGATACCTAGTTTTGGAAAATATTACAGTAATTAATTACCTATCTTCATTTTGATTAGTGACATCCACCAACACGCACTACAGCCGAGATTACATCTCACAGAGAGGAACCCTGTGTCCCAGCAGTGGGAACATTACATGCTTAAATTGCTAAGCGAATATTTTTCCCTAAAATGTGCATTGTGAATACTGACATAAAAATAGTAGCTTATTTTATTACTAGCTTCCGCCAGCGGTTTTTGCCTGCGTGATAAGTGTTTTTTTATCCCAAGGGATTAAAAGTAGCCTATGTGTGCTACTCCAGACTATAATTTATATCTGTGCCAAAGCAGATTGCCCATACACAGGCCCCTAAGAGGTATTGTGTCTGCGATTTCAATTGTATCCAAAAATAGGCTTTATATTTTGTGTGTTTTTCCATCCGTGTCCTTTACTTTATATGTACAAACAACAACAGAACAGGTTCCTTTACTTGGACATTTGTATGCACCTTATTACATTGTAATAAGGGTTCATTTCATGAACAGAAACATCTTTATATGTCGTAACCCTGAAAAATAAATAAAAAACGAGCTTATGGCTAAGTAATAAAACCGCACGGGTCGATCTTAGCAAGGCTTAAGTCAGTTCCTGACTAAGTGACCAACTATTTCATACCGAGACTCTTCCGTGTTTCAGAAAAATCGTTTAACCGTTGGTTCCGGCTGTCCTTTTGTATATTTTTAACTGTCGTTATATAATAGTAAGACGCCAGATAATCTTGAAACAGTTTTGCCAATGGATATCGTTAAACTCGGTTACTGAATTGCAGAGGTCAGACAGGCACTCCTCGGAACTGGAGGTCGATCTGCGAATCCTGTGAAGCCCCCAGAAAGCTTCTGTGCTTTTAGGCGAAGCAGGGCTAGCTATGTTAGCTAGACCTCCATCCACGACGGACTAAATGAGAGTCTAATTGCGAATAAAAAAACTTAAGGTTGAACTAGTCGACGGCACGAACAATTTCGTGCGCGGGGTTAAAATGCATGCTATCTTATCCGACACCACGTGCGAAAGAAATAGATGCTGTGATGAGCAGTAAGAAGCTAGTTCGCGTACGAATTAGCACTTTTGCAAATATGTATCGAAATGGATGATGATTTAGGACGAAGACGACCGCGCGAAATTTTATAAACAGACCTTTGGGAGTCTAGATATCCTGAAAAAAAAACTAAATATATATTTATAAAATAATGAATTACTAATCTATCCCTGTATGGAGGCCGTTTTGCAATTTTCCTACTTCTTAGCTATTTATTTCCGCTAAAAGATGCGTTAAAATTAGTGTTGAAATATGGAACTTTCGACGCTCATAACTTTCAAATATATTATTTTTTACATTTTTGTTTCCATACAGGACTAGATAATGATGAGACAAATTGATATCATTTTTAATTTTGAACGTACATCGTCAAACAGTGGAGTAATCTCTAGACTACGTTTGTATGCAAGAATTTTCGACTAGTGTACCTTAATTCATAAAATCAAACAACCCGACTGCTTAAGAATAAGAAGCGAACTATAAAGACGTAAACAAGACGAAAATCATGCTGTGCAGTCGGAGGACACATATTCGCGAGCTGGCTGACCAAAATGTATCCTCCGACTGCACAGCACGATATTTTTCTTGTTTACGTCTTTTTTTTCGCTTGTTAAGCTTAGTTAACATTTTGTTTCCGAATTAGATACATTTAAACATATAAGTGTTATATGTTTTTGAAATCATCTCTTAAAACCCTTTATTTTGTTACCCCACATGGGATTGGAAGAAGAAAAAAATTAGGCCCTAACAATATGGCGCCCAAAATCCGCCATTTTCTATTTTCCAATATTAATGTAGCCAGTGACACTCGCAAGGTCACGACGAATCAATTGACGTAAGAATCATCAAAACCGGCG
This sequence comes from Orthosia gothica, assembly GCA_949775005.1. Taxonomy (NCBI): domain Eukaryota; kingdom Metazoa; phylum Arthropoda; class Insecta; order Lepidoptera; family Noctuidae; genus Orthosia; species Orthosia gothica. The sequence goes on along the minus strand of OX459040.1, from coordinate 6,860,042 downwards.
GTCAACGCGTTTGTTCTCTAGAACGCCAGGAACAAACATACATATATACATAGACTGATAAACACATTACCCTACTTCGGTAGTCGGGTAAAAAGGAGTCCCGCTGCTACTACTAGGCAGTCGCTCCACGTAGAATACTGGTACTCGGCTGCATCAGGCTAGACTGGTAGCTGCAGCCAAGACCCACATAGTTGGGCAGTGGCTCGGAAGATTGATTGAGCATCTAGTTATTTATTCAGGACTAGCTTCCGCCAGCGGTCTCGCCCGCGTGAGAAGTGTTTTTTTGTATCCCAATGGATCATTATACCGGGATGAAAAGTGCCTATGCTAACTATAATCTATCTCTTTGCCAAATTTCATCCAGATCCGTCCAGCCGTTTGAGTGTGAAGAAGTAACAAACATACAAACACACACGCACAAACTCTCGGTTTTATAATATTAGTGTGAGTGTGATTTCCATTCAGCGAAAGATACCGATGATATGCTAGTATTATATTATCTGTGCCGATGATAGAGTACACATGCTCGGCAAATGTTATCATGTAGGTAGGTATTTGTAATTGGGTGCTTATTAAGGCAGCTTCTTTAAAATGTCATTCTCGTCTGCAAATATATTTAGTTGTCTAATTAATTAATAGGTCAGCGACAAACTTTTAGCGTCTAATAAATGGTTTATAAGCGACCATATATTGTAAAACAAGCTACTGTTAATATGACGCAACATGGTGATAATTCTTAAGCAACTAAATTTGCGATATGTCTACTCATTGCTAGCTTCTAATAAGTGTATCAACTTCATCTATAAAATAATATCAACGTACTCTAATTTCATAGAGTCACCTTTATTTTTATACTTTAGCATAAGTAATTGATGAGTGAATCTACTATATTTGAACATAAAATTTCCTTATTATTGTCATCAAATAATGGTCAATAAAAGCTATAATTTCATGTATTCGCCTATCTATTTATAATGTTACCATAAGTAATTGACTATTATACCTACCCAAATGAACATACAAAAAATAGGGTGGAATTTAATACTTTAACTGTAATTCCCCTTTTTTCAATCAAAATATTCGAAATTACTACCAAAAATACTGAATTGCACACTAAATTTGCTCATCAAATAAATGAATTATACTATACTGCTAGATCTTTAAAGCTTAACTGTTTTACTGAATAACTATCTGTTAACTAAAAGTAAATCTAATAATTCTTCGCGTGCAACAAAATATTTAAGTTTTAAGGGAGGGGGGGAAACGAAACAAAGTCGACGGAGCCCCGCTGCGCAGGGCTCCTATTTCTGTCTGCAGGGTCTAAAGTAACCTAACATGAAGGAGATGACGGGAGCTGAGTTCGCTCGCTTTGCTCGCTCACTTCAGCTCCCGTCATCTCCTTCGAACCTAATCTATCCGTGTCGGGGTGCCCTAAGCTCCCGAGCTCGCTTCGCTCGCTCTTGGACTAATTCACATTTATTTTATATTTAATTGAATAATTTGTGTGTTGCAAACTTTCACGAAAAAAGAATATGATTTATTAATTTAGTTGTTGAATGAAAAACTTTGATTGCTAATTTTGAGGCTGGAATTTGATTTTATTAGCAGACAGATGTTGAATCTCTAAAATATATAAAGTAGCTCACTTACAACATTAGTCGCTGAGTTATCAAATCAGAAGTAAATATATTTATCGGTAGCTCGGAGTCATATTAATTTACGCTCGTAAATTGACGCTGGTTTTTTGATATTCTGTTGGAGTAGTAAAGATGATGAATTAATATAATTGAAGCTGTTCTATTAACTCGTCGCCCACATATAAAAAAAGACGCTAGGTTGCAGGTGCTAAAGAAAACTTTTGTTGCCGCACATATAATTTCCCTTTGTAATTGTGCTGAAATACAGTCATTGAAAGTAAATTATTATCAATCTGCGTATTCCATGTTTGACAAAAAAAAAATAAAAAAAAAATTATACGTTTTACAAGACGGTACTAGTCTTGTTAGTTCTATGCAAAGCCTATCAATTTTTGTGTTATTTTTCAGGTTTTTTCCAATTCACCTGAAGTTCAAGGACTATTTATTTCTATAACTTTTCAAATGACAGTATGTCTCCGGAATGAGGGTATTGCGAAGACTGTTGTCGCCAATTCTGGGATCCCAACGGACTCAATGAGATAGACGTTCACATTGATTTGTATTGTAATCTTTGTACAAATGAATTGTTATGTCATGATTATTCAGTTAATTATTATTGTTTCAAAAATTGATCTTGATATTTTTTTAAATACTTATGAACAAGGCTTTACTATACTATTAAACTGGGCAGCGGAACATTTCTCAATTCTCCATAGACCAGTTGATAATTGGACGATGGAAACATGTAATTTTCCCCATAGACCAATTGGTCAAATTTCAATTGGTCTATGGAGCACTGACGGAAAAAGTTTAGATTTATTTTCAAAATACGTACGCACGTTTCTTTTCTAAATATAGCAAGACTATATTTAGAAAAGAAATTGTTACTATTTTAAGTGATCAGAACCCTAACAATTAATTAATGATCATTTTTACTCTGTTTATTCTTTTAACGTTCTCTTTAACAACTAGTAGTTCTGTTTATCAATATATGGATAACGTTGTGAGTATTAAGTTCTAACCTATGTTTAGTCATTATTACACTGCTGTTTGTTGTCCCTAAATAAATAAGTACAGAACAGTCAGGCGTCGAAATACTGCTCCACATCGCTGTCATCCGGAAACGTTCCCAGAGGACTGCATACAACGTTTAATCTTTACTATAATTTGTTTCAGAGGAAGAAACATGTAGCAACCATGACACATTTCAATATTTACTACTAAAGCAGCACACAGACAGACATCAAGATGAGTTTGAACCGGTACAGTCAGAACGTGGACGGTATGATGAACAAGGCCAAGGACAGTCCCTGTTACTTCTGCAATGACATGTTTGAGATGGGACAGCTACAGGTAAATCTAAACTAATGTTACAGGTTAAATTCTTTGTTTTTGTGTAGGCTGTGGAAGTTAAGGTTGCACTAGTCTTTGGCACCAACTATTTTGTAGCGGGGGTTCAAATCCGACAACACGTATGAAAGGGATAGACGTTGTATCATTACACACAGCAGTAAGAAGCCAGTGCACGTACGAATACACACTCATGGTATAAACATAATAATGGATGATGATTTCGAACGAAAAGGAGCGCGCGAAATTTTATAAACTGGCCTTTGGGAGTATGAGTATCATGAACTGAATAAAATTATTTGAATTTTTTAACTGCTAATCTATTCCATTATGGTGACTGTTTTGCAATTTTTCTTCTTTTTATTGTATTTATTTTCGCCCAAAGATGCGTTGAAATCAGTGTTGAAAAATGGAACCTTCGACGCTCATATCTATATATTACACGTTTTTTTACTATTTTGTTTCCATACAGGGCTAGTTAATGATGAAATAAACTGATAACATTTTTTATTTAGAGCATACACCGTCAAACAGTGGAGTAACTCGATGAATGACTGACTAGGGCAACCTTAAGTTAAAAAACTACTCTAAGTGTCGTAATTACTTTAACTTAGTAACATATATCCCCTAAAACGCACGGTTCCTATGGGTTAGGCTGCCTAGGCGAAGCCACGAGCCAAAAGCTAGTCATCAACAGCCTATTAATGCTGCCACTGCTGGGACACAGGCCTCCTCTCTGAGAGAGGAAATGGGCTTTAATCCACCACGCGGGCCCAGTGCGGGTTGGTGCATGTTACTTGCCTTCAAATATTTGGCTCTAGGGCATGCCGGTTTCCTCACGATGTTTTCCTTCACCGAAAAAACTTTTACATACAAAATATAAGTACCTAATACACCTACGCGTATAAACGTAGAAAATTTCTCTAAACAACCCAACCGAACCGACAAAATTAATTATTACCTGAAAGAGGTAGTATCTATTTTTTTATTTAATGTTAACTCTGTAAATGAAATTACAAATATAATAAATAAATAATAAATCTTTATTCAGATATTACAAAAGGTAAAAAAGCGTTTAGGTCTTCAATGTTTCGGGTGAAGGCCCGCTGGTCTGGTGGTCCAATAAAAAGAGACCTAACGCCAAATAAGTACACCAAGGAAGAAAACTTACTCTCCAATCCTAAGAGCTAATAACAAAGGGGTTTTGTTTTGTACGTAATTTAATCTAAAAGTGTTATGAAACCGGCAATTTTTCCCTTTTCCATTTAATTTGGGGATCTATCTTCAGCTTGATGATGGAAAATCTCGATCACTCTGTAGATATCGGTACAAACACTGAAAGGTTGTATATTTTGGTAGTTCTGATTGCATTCTAGAGATAAGATCTCAGCAAGGTATTTGCTATCGCATATCTACCTATTCAAAGATGATTAAACTGTCAATGATGAAAAAACAGGCGCGGCCGTGTTATGATGTCTTGATTTTATGTAGACAAGGATTTTATGAGCTGCCAGCGGTGACAAATGAAGTATTGGTAGGTTTTTCTATAGAACATTTATCCTCTCTATCCAACATTTATCAGAAACTCGAAAGTCAAGCAGCCTATGGTGCATTTATTCAATGCTTAGATTTACAATAAGCATCAAACACAATATTCAAATCAATACATACAGCAGCTTTTTACTGTCTCGCAGAAGGTGTGAAAAGTAGAGTATGCTTCTCTGGCATAAAGCCTGTTTTCGTTTTGAACAGTCCCTCGTTACGCTCAGGGTTCAATATGCCGCCCGTGAATAAGGACACTGCTTTATCCCCTTGGTGATAAACTACTATTAATTGACCTTGAACGTAGTTAATGTGAGTATGATGCAGCATGGTCTACGTTTCTATGTAAATAGTACCTACAAACCACACAGAGGTGAGCACACCGATTGTTAATTGTCAATTGTTCCGGGTGTACAATCTATAGCAGAATAAACTATGTTTATGCTTAAAGATAATAGGTTGTTCATAACAGGAACAGATGAATAAAACAAGTATTCATAGGTTATGTTATGACTATGACATAGATACTAAAGAACAGTGGTGGCCCAGTGGTATTTGCCGCGACTTACAAATTGCAGGTCGTGGGTTCGATCCCAGGCAGGCGCTTTACTTTATGTAAATTATTTTATCACCACTGCTCTCATGTCCAAGAACCAAAAATTCGAAGACATGTGACATCCACTAACACACACTGGGTCCCAGCAGTAGGAACATTAAAGGGCTGATGATGACGATGACATAGAATAGGCAGAGCCGACTTCAAGACATGCAGGGGCATCGATGACATGGGTTGGTTCTTTCATCGAGCGAACAGAGTGGCCGCCCCGGGTGCCAAAACAGAGGGGTACCTAACCAGAAGCGGATGTGCTCCTCCGTGTTTTAAAAATATAACTTAATTTTTACCATTTATTTTAGTATAATAATATTTATACTTTACGTCTCGGGGGCGTCGCATTGTTTTTTTTTATTTTACTTTTCAATAAAAAAATAAAAAAACTGGCCACACTAGGAATTACTTCCTGTTTCGTGAGTGCGTTTACAAACATATAAACTCACATACACAACACCCAGAGCCGGGACAACTATCTGTGGGTCATACAAATATTTGTTCCGTGCGGGCATCGAACCCGCGACACGCAGCGCAGCAGTCAATCGCTCAACCACTGCGCCAACCGTGTGCCCCTCCGCCAATTGTGGCTCAAAAGCGCCCGGCGAAACAAGATTTCCTTTACTTTTTGACCACAGGAGCGCCTCCATCCGCCACCAATTAGTTAGGCCTTTAGCTCCAAAAAACGAATTAGGCACATACACAATGTTGCAACAAACCGAGTAAATTATTTGGTTAGAATAGGATAAGGCCTAGTTTATGGAGATGCGGGGCGACGCGTTGGGCGATGCGGACCGCACATTCAAACATGTGACGTTGTATGACAGCGTTTACGGACAAAGGCTTTTACACCCGCTCGCATGAAATGCAGGCAGAGCCCGCGAATGGCATCGCCGCGCGTCGCATGCAATGTTTATCGCAGCGTCAGACGCAGCGTTGCGGCAAGCTATTCCTGCAATTCTCCGTTCACGGTAATAAGTAGCGATAACCGCGGTGGGGCCTGCGGCGGCGCACGCGCTTATACGAACATACGGCGATACACGCTACTGCACCCGAAGCAGCGCACGCAGTGAACCTTCTACCAGTCTTATTTGAAAACCGCACAACGTAGACGTGAGCCACCGTCAGGAATGGAGTACGACATGATTGACATTTTGTTAGTAGACAATTCTATCGCGCCGTCGCAGGCTACATTACACGCTAGAGATTCTGCCGCACCCGCGGCAGAATGTGAAAACAGCACTGCTACTTTTCACGCCCCACGCCACGCATATTCATAAACAACATTGTACATTGCCATATGTTGGTGTTTGCGCGTGCGATGACGCGCGCCCCTGCGTCTGTAAACTGAAAAACGTCCGACGCGCTGTGAGACGCCTCGCTGCACGCTACGTGCGCCCAACCAGCGTCTTCTTTAACGAGTTCTAAGCAAGCAACATGTTTGTTAATCCGGCTCGAAGGACCACAAAAAGTAGATTATGTATCTAATAAATATATCACCAGGGTCACCTGAAGATATGCGGTAGCATTCTGGAGCAGTGTCCGCTTCGCTGCGGTGCCTGGATTCAGAGGAAGCACAAGGAGACGCATGTCAAAGAGTGCCCTAAGATGGAGAAGGTAGGATTCTATTCACTCTTACTTCTGTACTCGAATAAATACGAAATTAACTCTCTGTCCGACTCTTTGTCTGTTTGTCTTTCTTTTGGTAACTGTGTTTGTTGAACTGACCGGCTAGAATTTAGAGTCTCCAATTTAAAAATAAACCATTCCAATAATATTTTTTTGTTTTGTAACCAGGCACATTAGACTTAAAGGACAAGCATATTTTGTCCACAACACATTCCATACAAATCAAATGTGTCACTATTTACTCGCACTATACGACACAATTAAAACCTATAAAATCTGACTACCTACTTTGAATGGGGAAGATAGAAGTTGCCCGCTCAACGAATTCGACAAATTCTTCTCTCTAAACACTTCTTCTGGGGCTTCCGTGCTATGTAGCACAATGCGAACATCCTCCTCATCCTTGCTTCCAGCCCCCGTACCAAGCCGTGCCAAAATTAGCGGAACAAAACCAAAACGTTTTTTAAATACGATTTGATTTTAAAAGCCTTACATTTGTCTAAATATAAGTTTTTTTTATATTTAATCTAATCAGCTTTCAAGTAAGGCTTTCTTTAATATATTAAGTTGAGTACAATGACGTCCTTAATTACTATGAAAAAGACTTAAACGTTAAATATAAAACAAATACTCGGTATGTTAACGAATTTCTTTCAAAATGATATAATTTCGAATAAAATGAAAACAATCACATGAAAGGTGACGTTCAATTGTTTTATCAATTAGGGATAATTGGATTTATTAATAAAACAAAATAAAACCACACTATACCTACCAGTAGAAAAAGTTATACGATATTTTTTCTTGTTCAGCTAATTTTGCCAGTGTGTGTACAACGGCTCGACTTGAAAAAAGGACAGATGTATAATTATACAAGTCATATAAATCTGTCCCTTAAGCATACAAAAAATAATCTTGCTCTAAGAGGTTATGGTCACCCCGCAGACCCGCACATCTTCAAGCCACGTGAGCGTGCCCGTGCCGTCGCCACCACCGCCACCCGTACCAGTCTCCAATCACACCTGGTCTCCCAAGCGAGTTCCTCTAGACGACTGCGTGTCCTATCTGGAGAAGGAGGTCGCTTCTATCAAGTAAGGAATATTAATATCAGTACTTATCTTACCCTTGGACTAACTTAGACCGCATGTCAGCAGTTCAACACCCTGTTTCAATGATCTCCATTGAAAGGCTTTCAATGATCTAGTGCAGTTCTACTAAGGCTGTTGGCATCAGGCATTTTTTAAATGCCTGCACTAAAGCCAAAATACGGTGGTATAGCTTTCGTAAGTTAGGTAGAACATTGATTTTATACCTGCTTTGAAAAGTTCAGAATTATTTAAACTTCTAAAATGTGTTGTTAATATTATGAATAAAGAAAAGGTTAATTGTTTGTTTTACATTTTCTGGATTTACTGATCCGATTACGTAAATCCGCTGATAAAATCTAGATTATCACTGTCATATGTTACTTTGAATCCCAACATAGGGATAGGGATAATAAAGCAAAGTGGGATACGCTAAGGGAGCGAAACCGCAGGAAAACGCTAAAGATTTTATGATAAACTTGCCAACAGTTTCATATTCTTCGTACCAACCTTAACATTTCCACCATCCAGATTAAGCCTCACAGAAGAAACCGGTCGCCGCGACGTGCAGACCACGGAGATAGAGACCATCCGCTCCAAGCTGGTGCTGGTAGAAGAGCGCAGCCAGCACTTCCTGTCGACCCTGGTGTCTCTCAGGGCGGCCGTGGACGACGAGGCGGAGCGATCTGCTAACTGGGCCGCGCAGTTCAAGCACGACCTTGCCAATGTGCAGCTGGCTTTACAGGTAGGTTTTAGATCAACTTTGAAACTTCCGTTACTCTAGACTAGATCTCACCGAAGGCACCAGACCGCTGCCTCATCATTATCATCATCCACTCCTGAGCACAGGTTATCTTGATAAAAACACTGTTAAAATTTCTTATTTTTCAGACCTAAAAACAGATCATAGTTCAGACTTAACCAACCCTTAAAACTATTGTTTTATTGATTAAAAAAGTCTCTAACATCTATAGAGCATCATACATTTTTTTCATCGTCCCCAGGAACTTCAAAGCCAGCAGTTAACGACAGTGATGCGCCTGGAGAGCGCGGTCAGCAGCTTGGTGCACGAACAGCATGAGAGGGAACTGCTGGAACAGGCTCTGACGCAGCATGACAACAGGATCCGGGCGGTCGATAAGTTAGGTAAGAAAGGAATATCATCATCAACCTTTTAATATTCCCACTGCTGGGAACCGTATGGTGACGGACGTAAAGAATTTCACCATCCCATATCTTCCCGTCGGTGTCGTAAGAGGCGACTAAGGGAAAAACCAGAGAATGGGCAGCAGCGTTCTCTGTGCACTTTAATAACAAACTGCGATCGCCAACCCGCCTGCCCAGCGTGGCGATTACGGCAAACCCGGAAGGGTTTGCCGTACTTACAAACCATGAATAGCACAGTTAAAAAACGGCCCCGAGTGCCCGGCAGCCCGTCTACCCTCGACTACGGTAGCGGTCGAGGCGATGACGTGGCAAGGGGTGCGAAGAATCTCCGGAGTGGACCCGGCTACCCCAATAAACACCGACGACTGGACCTGGCAACGTAAAACACGCGAACACTCCGGACCGACGAGAAGATAGCCTAACTCGAGGAAGAATTGAGCAGGTTACGATGGAGTATTATAGGGTTATCTGAAGTCCGAAGGGAGGGGGAGGACACGATAATCCTCAAATCTGGTAACCTGCTCTATTTCCGAGAGGGTGACCGGCAGTCCCAGGGTGGTGTCGGGTTTATCGTCCACAAGTCCCTTGTGAACAACGTGGTGAAGATCGAGAGTGTGTCAACCAGGGTGGCGTACCTTATACTCAGAATATCCTCAAGATATTCGCTGAAGGTCATACAGGTTTACGCCCCAACCTCGGCACACCCCGACGACGAGGTAGAGACCATGTATGAGGATATCTCTAAAGCCATGCATGGTTTTAAAACTCACTTCGCCGTTGTCATGGGGGACTTCAACGCAAAACTGGGCAAACGAGACGAGGATGAGCTGCAAGTGGGGCAATTTGGAGTTGGACGTCGGAACCACCGGGGTCACCTACTGGCCAGTTTTATGGAGAAGGAAGGCCTCTATATGATGAACTCCTTCTTCAGAAAGCGTGAGCACAGGAAGTGGACATGGCAAAGCCCCGATGGTGGAACTAAAAACGAGATCGACTTCATCATGTCAACCAAGAAGCAAATGTTCAATGATGTCTCTGTGATCAATTCGGTGAAAACCGGGAGCGATCACCGTATGGTAAGAGGCACATTGAACATTCATATCAAGCTTGAAAGGTCTCGACTGATGAAGTCCACGCTCCGTCCAGCACAGATCCAGATCCAAAACCCCGAAACCTTTCAGCTCGAACTCCAGAATCGTTTCGAGTGCCTAGGGAGCTCCGTGGACGAATACAGCGATGGGTTCGTGGAAGCTGTCCATACGGTCGGGTCTAAGTTTTCCAAGACCCGCCGTACATATAGAAATAAATGATCCTGATCCTAATCTCAAGCTAATGAAGGAGAGGCGTGAGATGATCCTGCAGTCTTCAGACGATGCGGTGAAATACCGGCAGCTAAATAGACGGATCTCAAAGTCCTTGAAAACCGACCTCCGCCGCTTTAATACCGAAAGCATTAAAGATGCTATCGAGCGGAATAAAGGCTCCAAGGTCTTGGCAAGAGATCTATCTATTGGGCAGAGCCAGCTCTCAAAACTGAAGACCGATGATGGCAGGATTTTATCCGCCAAACCGGAGCTTCTGAGGGAGATCGATAGTTTCTATGGGCAGTTGTACACGTCAACCAGTAAACCCATTGCGAATCTAGCAAACGACCCAAGAGCTAGATTGACCCGACACTATACCGAAGAAGACCCGGACGTCAGCCTGTACGAGATTAGGATGGCTCTGAAACAGCTCAAAAACAACAAGGCGCCGGGTGACGACGGAATCACGGCTGAACTCCTGAAGGCGGGTGGAAAAACGGTCCTTAAGGCCCTTCAGAAGCTGTTTGATTCCGTCATACTCGAGGGCAAAACGCCACAGGCATGGTGCAGGGGTGTGGTGGTCCTCTTCTTCAAAAAGGGTGACAATGCCCGGCTGAAGAACTATAGGCCCATTTCACTTCTTAGCCATGTCTACAAGTTGTTTTCAAGAGTCATCACGAATCGTCTCGCGCGCAGGTTTGACGATTTCCAGCCTCCCGAACAAGCCGGATTCCGAAAAGGCTTTAGCACCGTAGACCACATACATACGCTGCGGCAGGTTATACAGAAGACCGAAGAGTATAACCTGCCTCTCTGCTTAGCGTTTGTGGACTACGAGAAAGCCTTCGATTCGATCGAGACTTGGCTGTACTGCAGTCTCTCCAACGGTGCCAGATCGACTACCGGTACATTGAGGTGTTGAAGTGTTTGTACAGAAACGCCACCATGTCAGTCCGTCTTCAGGATCAGACCTCGAAACCAATATTTCTCCAGCGTGGCGTGAGACAGGGAGATGTCATTTCTCCGAAACTGTTCACTGCTGCGCTGGAGGATATATTCAAGGTTCTGGACTGGAGGGGCCTAGGCATCAATGTTAATGGCGAGTACATCACTCATCTTCGGTTTGCCGACGACATAGTGGTCATGGCTGAGACCATGGAGAGCCTCAATACAATGCTCGATGACCTCAGTAGAGCTTCCGAAAGAGTGGGTCTTAAGATGAACATGGACAAAACCAAGGTGATGTTGAATGCCCATGTTACACCCACTCCTATCAAGGTTGGAGACTCTACACTCGAAGTTGTGGACGGCTATGTCTACCTGGGACAAACGATCCAGTTGGGTAGGGCCAACTTCGAGAGAGAGATAAACCGTCGAATCCGACTCGGCTGGGCAGCGTTCGGGAAGTTACGCGGTGTCTTCTCGTCCAACTTACCACAGTGTCTCAAGACGAAAGTCTATGACCAGTGTGTGTTGCCAGTGATGACATATGGCTCTGAGACGTGGTCGCTTACAATGGGCCTCATCAGAAAACTTACAGTCACTCAAAGGGCAATGGAGAGGGCTATGCTCGGCATTTCCTTGCGTGATCGATTCAGAAATGTAGAGATCCGTAAGAGAACCAATGTTACCGACATAGCTCGAAGAATTGCCAAACTTAAGTGGCAGTGGGCAGGGCACATTGCTCGCAGAACGGATGGCCGATGGGGCAGAAAGGTTCTGGAGTGGCGACCGCGTACCGGAAGACGTTGCGTTGGAAGGCCTCCCACCAGGTGGACCGATGACGTCGTGAAGGTTGCGGGGATCCGCTGGTTGCGAGACGCACGGGACCGGTCAATGTGGCGACGCTTGGGGGAGGCCTATGTTCAGCAGTGGACGTCTTTCGGCTGATATGATGACTGCTGGGACATGGGCCTTCTCTGTGAGAGGGAATGGGGCACCACGCGGCCCAGTGCAGGTTGGTGAATGTCACAATATGTATTCGAACTTTTGGTTCTAGGACATGCCGTTCCGGGAATATTATAATTGAGCCTGTCTTTGTTGCCTTATATGTGGACTGTTGCAAGTTTAGCAATCGTGAAGAAATTTTACAATCACTTGGAAAACGAAATTAACTTACGATCGCAGTTGGTACCTTTTTCGCGATGCTGTCAGTAGCGCAGGCCGCTTAGGGGTCTCGTCGATGCTCGTGCTTGTGTGAGTGTGCCGTTTCGAGCGTTTGTAGGAAGTTTCCGTACTGTTTGTCAATATTTATACTGTGTTAATAGATTAATAGACAAACAAAACTGCGCTCACCGTTTAATAACAGAAAAAGGGGTACAAATTATTACAACGAGCAATACCTAACAATCTTTTCCCGAAATGGGTCGTGATAAAGTAAATAAAGAGGTAAACGCTTTCCAGAGGACGTGATAAGCTACATAAAACAGACAGTGGAAGAAGAACGTGAGAGAAACGCAGAGAACCGCGCGACTCTGGAGGCCGAGCTCATGGAGGCGCGCAGGTCCTCGGAGCAGCTCGCCAACCTGTCGGCCTTGAGGGTGCAGCTGCAGGCCACCTCTAGTGAGAGACCGGTGAGTAGATAACGATTTGCTTCATTCTTCGTACAGGAGTTCTTTCAGTAGTAGACCAGATGAATGCTAACATAGACTTGCTTTTAGAACTCCTTTCTTATAATAAGTAGTAAGTAGGTTATTCTTATCTATTTCAGACGATAGACCGCGTAGCAGTTCTAGAAGTAGCTACAGCAGACTCCAGAGCAGAACTATCAGAACACTCTACTAAAGTGGATGCGGTATTACGAGACTTGAGGGCACTCACCAAGTCCTACCACAAGCTGCGAAACGAGCTGGCTGACTTCCAGGCCAGGGCCACCTTCGACAGAAGCGAGATGGGCACGGATGATGGTGAGTGAACATGTCCTATTAAAATTACCCTAGAAAAAGAATTGGTAGGTTGGGTGGGGTAGGTGGCAAGGTAAGTCGGGTAGGTAGGTAATTAGGATAGGGCAGGCACGTGACGGGAGCGAAGCCGCGGGCTAATTAGATAATAAAATTGTTGCAGACAATTATGACAATACTTTATATCGGTTTAGTCTGTTGTTTGTATACATTTGTTCGTTGAACTTGGTATTTTTGTAACACGTTAATTTAATTTATGGTTCCAAAGAATTGGCACTTAGAACAGGAGGTAGTAGGTGCCAAATGTATCACATGTTGTAGGTTTATGCTTTGCTCTGCAAATACTCATTAGAATTAATTTATTCCAGTAAAGTTGTCATTCATCTTACCTATTTATTTATTATATACTTTATTGTATACCAAGATAAAAACATTACCTATGGAAACCTTAAAATAACAACAACATACAACAGGCGGCCTAATCGCGATCTGCGATCTCTTCCAGGCAACCCTGAATAGAGAGAGATAGCCCGGACACGACATGGGGTTGCACTTGGTGCAATATTAAAATTAAATAATAAGTTATAACAGAAGCACTAAATATAAAATACTAAAATAGATACATAAATACATACATACATTTATAAATATACAGGCAAGAAAACAATACAGCTCCAACAAGAACATGATTACAGTGACAGGTAGTGCTCTTTTACCAGTCTTTTAAAGACAGTTTAAAGATCGGTAGTGATTGTGATTGATTACCTCCTCAATTAAATTGAAAGCTTGTTATTGATTGACGTCCTGCAGACTTATTGTGTAAGTGAATTCGACAACGCAAAGAGTTTTAACCCCATCAATCGACCAATCACATACACGGACTGCTGGACTGCTGAGTCCTGGACTCAAGAGCTTTTTATTCCGTTCGCGTTTTCACCGGAGAAAGTTGTCTTTAAAATACTTGGAATATGAGTTAACGAGGTACCTTGATCTAATATACTTACGATTCTTATTTGATAAAGATTCATGAATTATTCCAGGCCACTTCATATGGAGGATAGACCACTTCTTGGCGAGAATGAAAGAAGCCAAAGAGAAGGACACAGTGCTCAGCAGTCCGATGTTTCGGACTAGCAAGTATGGATACACTCTGAAGGTATGTTTAAGACTTGTAATATCAATCTGCCAACCCTTTTCAAATAAAGCAATATTTATAAGTATGTGAGAACCATGTTCCTATTTATCAAATTAATTAATTTACTTGTTAATGCTTTTAATACTCTGTAACAGTACGTGGTATTGTGTGTAGTGCTATTCTGGATGTATCGTCCTCACATATATCAATTTATTTTAAATATTGTGAAAACCATTTTTTTTTTTAAAGAGTTAGTATGGAGTTTCTTGTGCGTTCTTCTCCATAACAAGCTACTTTTCCGAATGTTGTCATTTTTGTTTGACGTTCAAAAGTGCCGCTTATTGGCCTAGTTGAAATAAATATACTTGACTTTGACTTTTCCAAAATATGTTGGGTCGGATTACACCTACCGCGTAAAGTGGCGAGACAGTAAAATTTCATTCGGCCGAGACAGTGCTGTGGCGGAACCACACTTACGTGGCGCGGCGTATCGTGGCGCATACTGGCGTGGTGAGGTGCACACTAAGGGCCGATTTCACCAATGAAACAAAACGCGATTAGTTCAACTGAACTCTGTTAAACTCTGTTTATACAGTAATACATCGAACCTTTGCTACGTGCAGACGTACATAATGTTTACTGGGAACAATGGATTCGGATGATGATTTCGATGAAGACCTTCAATTTATACTAGGTATTTAATCAAAAAGTCTGAAAGCAAAATTAAAAAAAAAAAAAAAAAAAAAAAAAAAAAAACTTCCAAAATTGCGAAAACGTATCTACCTAATCTCTATAAATAAAAGCAAAAGGTCACTCACTCACTCATCACGAAATATATCGAAATCCGCTTGACGTATAAAGATGAAATTTGGCAGGGAGTTTTAATTTCCTCAAGTGACGTAAGTGCGCACTAAAAAAGAATTTTAGGAAATTCCACCCTTAAAGGGGTAATAACAGTGAACGGATTTCCGTTCACTGGGTAATAAGGGTTGAAAGTTTGTATGAAATTTCTACAATTTGTAAGTTGGGACACCTGAACTTTTAGTTAAATCTATATATATAAAAGAAAGTCGTGTTAGTTACTTCACTTATAACTCAAGAACGGCTGAATCGATTTAGCTGAAAATTGGCAGGGAGGTAGCTTAGAACCAGGAGAAGGACATAGGGTAGGGTAGGGTAGGGTAGGGTAGGGTAGGGTAGGGTAGGGTAGGGTAGGGTAGTGTAGGGTAGGGTAGGGTAGGGTAGAGTAGGGTAGGGTAGTGTAGGGTAGGGTAGGGTAGGGTAGGGTAGGGTAGGGTAGTGTAGGGTCGGGTAGGGTAGTGTAGGGTAGGGTAGGGTAGGGTAGGGTAGTGTAGGGTAGGGTAGGGTAGTGTAGGGTCGGGTAGGGTAGGGTAGTGTAGGGTCGGGTAGGTAGGGTAGATAAATGTTTGGTCTTTTTATGGCAAAACAAAGTTTGCTGGGTCAGCTAGTAAATTATAAAAAAGTCAAAGTCAAAGTCAAAGCCATTTATTTGCATTAAATGTGGTACAAAAGATGGTATAAATACGTTATTAGCACAATGACACATTTCGCCATAAGTTGGCATGCAAATATTATATTGTGTTAAGGTGCTTACAATAAGCAGATCTCTAATAATCTAATAACACATTATTTTTATTAGGTATTTAACCTGTTAAGTTTAATAAACTCTTCAAAACACTTAGTTTACTTACTAGACTAATAAATTATATGGTTAACAATACATAAAATATAAATCAAACAACATAAAAGGCAGTAGGTAGGAATTACATTAACTAATAACAAGATAAATCTACAATGCATTCCTGTAATGATAAGATTGACATGGTGATCTTTTTAGAAATTCGTTTATAGAATAAAAGCTGTGTGAAATGAGCCACTTTTTTAAAACTATACAGAATTTTCTGTAAGGGAGATCGGTTATAAAGGTTGGTATAGAATTATAAATAAGAGGGGCCATGTAAACACAACTACGCCTAAATAATTCGATTCTGGGTACAGGCAATTCTAATACATACATACATACAGTGAACGGAAATAAACATGGAAGTATTACTTCAAAGGAATTAAACGCGCATCTTGACACAAAATCCTAAACAAACGCACACATCGAAACTCAGCCACCGATTCGCCATACTAGCCAAGGCACACAAACAATAATTATTACAACTCATGATGCACAATTAAAAATAGACCTTATAAACTGTTTGTTTGGGTTTAAATTACCATCTAACGTATAGGCCGCTAACGACATTTCTACGACTGCGTCATGCATCACTGCGTCCACCATTCGCGTCGCCCGGGATGTTTTATGCAATATGGTGCAACGCAATTATTAATTATGATAGTGATGGTATTGAAATAATCTGATAGAAAATATAGAAGCATAAAAAATCGTTTGTGGTCAGGGGACCTTAGTCAGGAAAGAAGTTCCTTCTCACATATGATTTAAACAAAAACATTTATTTTTATTTTATGCCGTCTTGGATTATTTTAACCTCACAATGGACTTTAGCAACCTCGAAAACTAAACCCATAATGTAAAATGAAAGTTTTCGCAACCACCATCTTGGATTTATATTTTGTCCAAAAATGAAAGAAAAAAATCGCATAGAAGTATGAACGCTTTTTCGCGTGATGATTTCTACTAGTCAACTCCTACCGCAATTCGTGTTAAAGAACCATCTTTTATAGTGTGAAAAAAAAATTTGGAACGACCAATAATATATTAGAAAAGATAAAGACACAGCAACGATATCTATTTTCTCCATGCTATTAAGGATCCTTTATGTACCTACAATAACTTAGTATTTTTTGCATAGTGCCGCCCCATAGAAAAAAACGGCGTGAATTTTCGATTACAATCTAAGATATATAATCTATTATATATATCTTAGATTGTAATCGAAATTATATTTGTCATTATTGTCAGGTAGAAAAGTAAATTGTTTGGTTGGCATAACATCATCCCCATAGATTTCGTGGTGTACTACATTTTTAATAGAAATATAATGAATAGCGATGTATTTACACGGGAAAAATATTTCCAACATTCTTGTTATGCAAATGTGATTTATTTATGCAACACTTCACTGCACAAGAAGCCAATTTTAAATATTTAACAAGCGAAAAACGGTAAATATTAGTCGACCGCCGCTGTTGCCTACTGGGGACGAACTAAAAGCGTGAGTGGCACGATCGGTAAGCCCCGCCCACCGGGGCACAATGTGCGTTGGGTCATTTTTTAAAGCAAGGAATGCTTCCATGTTTATTTCCGTTCACTGCATACATATATATACTTCTCTTGGTTGTTAAAAAGAATTCATGTATTCATTGGTTTTTCGAAATTCTATCTCTAAGTAGGTGTAAAGAAATGGAAATTTGTTAGGCTTATTTATTTGAAACTTGGCATAAATACTAACCTAAGTAAATAGTAAAGGTTTGCATTATTGGTTTTTCAAAACTACTCCTAAACGACGATTAAGGGGGTGTTAAAGATTTTTGAAGAATTTTACTGTACAGGGCTTCTTTGATGATGTAGGGGAGCACTAAGAAGGAATTTTTGGAAATTTCAAACTTTAAGGGGGTGAACTAAAAAGTCATTTGTAGGATAAAAACGGATCACGCAAGAGAAGTCGTCGGCGAAGTATTAATATAAATTTGTAATTTGGTTATATAAATATTCGTCACTACATAAAGCATCTCTTATTTATTTTCTTATAGAGTGGGATGAAAAGCAGAGTGTACCACACGGTACCAAAATTATTTAACCTCGAGCGACATACTTTGAATCCCTCTCTACGCTTAGGATTCCACTCTGCTACGCTCGGGATGCTACTCTAGAATCCTTCGCTTCGCTCTGGATTGAAACAATCGCTCTCGCCCTCAATACATAATTTTTGTCTCTCCCTTGTGACACAATCTATTATTCTGATTCAGCAACCGTTCTCCTAAGACCGATTCGTCATTGGACTGTTCGTCGACAGGACGATTCATTTATTACCGTTTCCCCAGCAGAGTCTTTCACCTACGGACATATCGCCGACAGAACTTTTCATTTACGTCACTTTCGACGACATGCCTTGCCAGCTACTGAATGTTTCACCGACATGACGATAAACCTATAACTCTTTTAACTACAGACCTTTCCATCTACGGAGAATTCACCGTCAATCTCTGCATCCTGAAAACAAGTACCTTTGTTGACTGGTTACTGCAGCTCGATAGATGGCGCTGGCGTCGAGTTAGATCTCGCTATAGTTTCGTTACCGAAGCGGATATAAGTAATGAAAGTTGGAAGTTCAATATAGTTTAGGTACGATACTGTTATTTTCGAAACATTTGCAGCTCGGCCAAAAAAGAAATTTTTGAAGGAGTTGATCTCGGTATGTGCAATTGTACATATCCTGGTCGACTTTATTTATATTACCAATGAAATTATTTATTGTTAAAATTTTTAACTTATCTAAATCAAATCTTGACATTCAAAAGATCAGTTTTAAAGGTCTAGTTCAATAAAAATATTGAACTTAGACTTGGAAATTCATTTAAGTAAATCATCTTCAGTGAAATGGTTATCAGGGACGTTATGAAGATGATGTATCATGTACCTGTACCTGTATTAAGCCAAATATTTATAAAATGAAACTTCTTTAGGTAGGTACATTGTTTTGCTGTCAGAAAATACAACCAAGCTGCAGTCAATGATAAACGCCGCAAGTCAACAGGTAGGCCTAGAAATTAACCGCAGTAAAACCAAAAATTTTGTCGAACTCTCGTGAACATCCAGTATACCTAATAAATGAAGCTAGAGTATGTCGATACCTATATATATATATATATCTAGGGAACCAAACTTCTTTTCAAAAACAGAGAAACCAACACGTAATAGACAGGAGAATCTCACATGTTTGGTAAAAATTTTTGATTCTGAAAAAAATATGAAAAGTGACATGCCGATCAATGTTAGACAAACATTGTTAGTAAATTGAGTGTTTAGTCAACTGATTGTGCTCTTAACACTCTTAGGATTAAGGATTATGTGTGATATGTTTCGACTGAGCATGATATTCATGACGTTAGATTTCGCTAATATTTTGTTTTGTTTTTCCCTTTGTCTAATTAAAATAGCCATATTTGCATGTTTAGGTAGATACTTTTAACTCTATGTGACCAATGAGTCTTCAATCTCACATGATCACTTATAGCTGCATTTTTGTGTAGCTAATTAACTTAGCCTAACCTAGCTTTATCCATGCCGTGAAACTCTGTATATACGCCCCAATGTTAACGCAGTACTGGCCGTGCGCCCGCTCGATGCCAAAATAACAATATTGAACCTCCTTTTGAACAGTTTTTTTTTGCTAAATATTATTTGATTTACATATACAGGCCTTAGTGCCGTAAAACGGTAACTTTCTAAAGCATACTCCTTAGTAACGGTAGGTTAAAAGGTTTGAAAAAAAAAAAGTTATTGATTCATGTACATAATTTTGAACACAAGGTTTTTTCGTGTAAATGAGCACACGTGAACACAAGGTACTGCTTTAAAAAAATAATTGACACCACGATATTTTTTCGCAACTTTTGGAAACTCCTCCAAAACGACTTGGATGTTTAGAAATATTTTTACACAGAAAAATTGATGGCTGGAATTTCTTCATAACTAACATAGCGTATATATGTAAATCAAATAATATATTGCAAACAAAACTGTTCAAAAGGAGGTTCAATATTTTGGCATCGAGCGGGCGCACGGCCAGTACTGCGTTAACATTGGGGCGTATATTATAGTCCCTTAAGAGATACTTGTTATCATCTCGCTGTCACTGTGCAGTGTGTGTGTGTGTGTGTGTTTTTACTAAGATGCTAATAACGTTGATACAACTGCACTGGGCTGTTCACTGACAGTGAGGTGAACATCTACTCATGTAAATATATTTATATGCTGTTGAAAATCAAAAATCAGATCATGTCAAAGTGGTATGGAGAGAAGTTTATTGAAAATAAGAATTCATAAAATTGCACATAAACTTTTAAGGAAAAGAACAAAGGTTACGGATGACCTATACTACTGTAAAAAACTCAAATGGCGCTGGGCTGGTCACCTAGCCAGATTGACAAACAACCGATGGACTTAAAGGATAACATCCTGGAACGGACTAGGTACCTTTTTTATTATTTTTCGTTTTGAAATGCTCATGCATACTGCGCTACCACGGGGAGATAGCGCAGTTATGTGGGACTCTAACCCACTGAAACTCCACGGTGTCCTCCTGTGCCGCTTATGGCGGGAACACGGGCACGCGTTAGCATACATCCGCGAACCAGCCGCGGCTGTCCGTCTACGGACCGGAACACACTGTACGCTGTGACCACCCCAGGGACCAAACCAGCACACGGGCGCCAGACGACCCCGAGTATGGCACCCTTGGTCCCCCTGTGACGGGTCAGGACAGTGGCCCCGCCACCTACCACTTTTTGGCCGCAGGGGATAGGGAGAGCGGCCAACGCTATACCAACACTCCTCCTCTCCTGCGGCCCCACCGCGTCCGCCATCAGAAAGTGGCGACCCCGTGCAGGCCGCGGAGGGTAGGGCGAGCGGCGCACCATTATACCGGCACTCCTCACCCGCCGCGGTCTCCAACCCACAGCTCGTGGGATTAGGAAAAGAGATAGAGCAGCTGCCCGGTGGGCTGACGACATTATAAAAGTGGCTGGCGTAAACTGGATGGAGACAACGTAAAATAGGGAAACATGGAAGACACTAGCGGGGTTCACATTCGAGAACGAGGGGTTTTTACTAGCGTAGCCAAATTAATATTATATTTATGTGTAATGTGATGGAGTTAAAATTAATAATTGAATTTAATTATCAATCCAAATCATATCGAATTTAATTAGTATTATTAATATTGCAATAACAACAAGAAGAAGTAGGAAGAACAACAACTAGAAGTTATACTCTAGGGGGAGGGCCTGGAGATCCGTAACACAGGGCTTCCCTAGTACGGACTCCAGTCTCTCGCAAAAGAGCTTCTAGCAAAAAATACAGTAATAATAAAATAAGTTATAATATAGTTTAGTTTCAGTTTTATTATAGTTTTAAGTAGTCGCTTAGGAGACCGAGCCTTTGCTCGGACCAAGGTGCGCACTATGGCCTCAATCCTAGCAAACGGTTTCAAGAGCCAAGACAAATGCTACCGTCTAACAGTAGACGAGGCTCTTATGAAACACTTTGGTGCCATATAACAGTCATGGCAGTAAAGTTGTCTGGAGCAAGCGAGCTTGTCCCCGTCGGAGACGTTAACCAGCTTCCATTTTTGGACAGAGTGAACCTTTTCGAGCTTAGGTATACCCGTCCAGACCTGGTTGCTGGCATCACCCAATAGTTTCTCTGCACATACCGCAATCCCATGGGCGTGGCGTTTGCACTGAGTGAGATATACCCCGGTATATACTCCTGCAAGTCGTCGCTGTCGCGGGTCCACTCCCTGAAGGTAAAAGGTTACACAGGGGCGCAAATACCGAGCACTGTCCAAAACACCCTGTTCCTGGTTCATACGGAGGGGGAGAAAGCTTCTCTTTCGAGCCAGGGATTTGGGTCCGGCGAAGGTTCGCGCCTGCTAACCATACACGAGGCTCAGGGGTCGACCTATGACAGCGTCATCATCATCAACACCAAGTCCAGGAGGCTTCAGGTCCACGACAGAATCTCCCACGCGGTAGTGGCGGTGTCCAGACATACAGTCAGTTGCGTCTATTACACCGACGACGCCGATGACGCCGCAGGCCGCCTTGCTAAGAGAGCGATGGATGCGCCGACTAAAACGGTCGTCAACTACAATCTTAAGACGGCCAGGCAGCATCGAGACGTAGTCGTCATAGAGGCCCTTGCTCACGCTAGCGAAGTCCCTGGTCAGCAGACATCACCAAAACACCACCTAACAAGTCCCATCTAAAAACTCGAAGCTAAACACATACCCAAACCATCACCCTGTCTAAACCCAGTAAAGAAAAAAAAATATATATATTTAGGTATATTGTAAAACTGCATGGTGGAGCGAGTAAGTCATACTCACCTTAACGTCCTAACGACGGGGTTTCTTTAACCGGAACCGTCGTCCGGCAGCCTAATTGTGTAAGTAAATTCGGCAACGGAAACAATCTGTTTCTTTCCCAAAAACACACACATACACAAAAAAGTTGAATAAAGATTCAGCTTCGGGACTGGTTTGCTCGCACTGCCATGCATCTTCCTCCGAAAGTGTACCAATAGATATAAGTAAACAAAATATCAAATAACATAAGCAGTGTATCAATAGAAATAAGTAAACAAAATATTTAATAACATAAATAAAGTCGTTACGAATAGTCAGACGCTTGAGATCTGACACCAGTCTGGCCAAGGGGTACCGCTGTTACCCAGTTACTGGATTGTGGAGGTCAGATAGGCAGTCGCTCCATGTAAAACAATGGTACTCAGCTAAATCCGGTTAGACTGGAAGCCGACCCCAACATGGTTGGGAAAAGGCTAGGCAGATGATGAAAGATGGGACGTGCAAGCAGGATTTAGAGAGGGAATGGGCTGTATGGATCAGATCTTCTCCTTGAGAAGCATAGCTGAAAAACATCTGGCAAAGCACAAAAAAGTCTACTGTGCTTTCGTAGTCTTGGAGAAGGCCTATGACAGTGTGTGGAGGGATGAACTGTGGTCGACGCTATCCGGGTACGGTGTGGACCGGCGCTTGGTACGGGCACTGAAATCTCTATATAGCGATTCCAGTGCTTGTGTTAGGATTAATGGAACGTATACGGACTGGTTTATCATCTCAAGGGGTGTTAGACAGGGCTGTGTTGCGTCACCGTGGCTGTTCAACTTGTACATGGATAGTTGTCTGATAGGTTTGAAAGAGCATGAGTGCGGATTGAGGATGAATGAGTTGCCTGTCAAATGCCTTCTCTATGCAGATGATCAAGTTCTACTTGCATCGTCAGCAGAACAGTTGCAAGACATGGTGACTGTGATGAATGAAGCTTTTAAGTTAAAAGGGATGAGTATAAATGTGAACAAGACTAAGGTAATGGTTTTTGAAAGAGAAGACGATGTATCGAAGTGTGAAGTGAAAATAAATGATAAGAGTGTGGAGCAAGTGAACGAGTTTGTATATCTGGGAAGTATGTTCACAAGGGATGGAAAGATTAAAGAGGATGTGGAAAGGAGAGTGAATGCAGGGAATAAAGTGAATGGTGCTATACATGCAGTTGTGACCAGCAAGTCGACGTCTCCGGAAGCTCGACTCGCCGTTCACAACAGCGTGCTGGTGCCTACACTTATGTATGGAAGTGAAGGTTGGGTATGGCTGAAAAGACATGAAAGTAGGATTAATGCAGTAGAAATGCGCTCCTTGCGGAGTATGTGTGGTGTAACTTTAAATGATAGATTGAGGAATGAGGTAATAAGACAACGTTGTGGTTTAAAAGAAGATGTAGTGACTAAAATTGAAAAGAGTATGCTAAGATGGTTTGGCCATGTTGAGAGGATGAATGAAAGGCGTTTAACGAAAGGTATTTACAAGGCAGACGTGAAAGGAAACGCCTGGAGGGGACGCCCTAGAAAGACATATTTAGACCTTATAGGTGATGTTCTTCACAAAGGCCAAGTGCGCAGTACCCATAACCGGCGTGTGTGTATGACTAGATGTATGAATGTGTGTGAAGCAAAAGAAGTATGTAGGGATCGTAGCAGGTGGCGTTCTGTAGTTTCTGCCTACCCCCATAAGAAAAAGGCGTGAGTTTATGTATGTATGTAAAGATAAGTAGTAAATAGAAATATAAAATTGTAATATATATAGTATTTAGTGAGGGATGAACTCACGTAGTCTTAAGTTAGTTAAGTAAGCCGAAAAATAATATTCGACGTAGGAGTCAAATAATTGCAATTTTAATGAAAAAAAAAAAACAAATAAAATATAACACGATAAAAAAGAGCGCGGACCACACATGCCCGCGGCAAAATATATAAAAAAAAATAGATATAGTTTTAAGTACATAGATTTTAAAGCAACTTTTGTGGAGAGAAAACAATAAATTTATTTATTTTAGATAGTTTAACTTATTAGTAGATAGTCAAGTGTTCATAAATATACTAGTTTTTGTAATAATTTTTTAGTAAGAACTAAAGGGCTTTTTATTTATTTACTCAAAAATGCATGTAATGTGGTCATTATTTTGACAACCTTGTTTGAGCAAAGTCGACCTTGCCGTTCTGTTTCAAGGAGCGGCCGGCAAAGCTTTGCTGGCCGCTATTTTGACGTTTCAACGTTTTTTTTTTTTTCTTTTTGTTCGCCCTTCTCGGGCAGGCTAAGGTCTTGGACCATACCGCCTCGTCTTCAGTTCAATTTTAACATTCTTTAGTATGCATTAGAATACTGGTGTAACGGATTCTAATGGTTTTTGGAGTATTTGGCAGCAAATTGTATCGAGTCAGCCTTCCCAGTAAGCTTTGCGGAGGTAGTCAATACTACTATAAAATTCTCCGCTTCACTATCCTGAGATCGCTTCTGTCAAAGATTTCACATATTGTCCAGTTGCGTAGACAGTTGAGACACGAAACTACACCAATTTTATATCACAATATCCACTAGGAATCAATTTGCAAATAATATTAATAGTCGCTGAACTTTACTCGAAAAAATCCCGCCAAAAACTCCCGTTTCAACGTTTTAAAAAATCTAATCCAAAAAGATATTATTTAAAACACAGCTGTTTGTATCTATAGAGATAGGTACAAAAAGATTTTATTCCATATTAGGCTGTATAGTTCCAACTACCATTGCTCAAAAAAAAAACAAAGAAGTAACAAAACGCGGTTCAGCGAAATTTTTTTTTTTATTTAGTGACTTTTTTGCTAAAAATGAGCTCTCAAAGCGAAAATTCTTCCGATTCAATGTGTTTAACACCACCTGACATTAAAGATGAAGCTAAATTAGTGGTTGAAAATTTGATACCGCGAAACTCAAAGGAAAAATATAAATTTGCATATGAAAAATTTGTGCAGTGGAAAATCAGTAGGAAATCTAAATTTTTATCCGAAAATGTTTTTCTTTTCAATAATACAGCAGTCAAACACCGCATTAGAATTATCGCAAACTATTACTTATATCAAACCGGGAAAGTCAGTGTTGAATTTTAGTAACTGTACTTTTCATAATTTTAATTTTAATTAAAATTCCAGTTAATTAATATATTTTTTATTTAAATTACTTGCTGGTTTTATTTAGATTAGGTACTTGCATTTTTGAGTAAAGCACTATACAAACCTTGGCCCACAATGACTGCTTCGCTGGTCACGCTATGATTGCTTCGAGCTAGCCTAGCTACGCTCTAGGCCTTTCAGCTTGGCCATCATTGCAGCCCTTGCTGTCCTCGCTGTAAAGGCCTCAACCTACGGTTTCGGCCATGCTCGTGCTGCACGCTGACCGCGCTGTGTCGGCCTGGAGCTGCGCTACGCTGCGCTGTCGGCCATAATCAGCGCGACCAGCAAAGTAGTCATTATAGACCGCGGCAGTAATGTACTATTATTTTATTTAAGTAGGTACTATTGTTATTTTTTAGAACAATTTCTATGGAAACGCGTCAATCCCGTCACAGCTGTTTGCGGGAGTCTAAAATGCCTTCTGCATCAAACTGCCTAGCCTTTGCCCGACCATTATAGAGTCGGCTACCCGGCCAACCGGTTGTACACCACCGGTTGACAACACAGTAATTGGGTTGTTATTGATATCCCTAGCATTCTTTAACATTAAATACAGTTTTGAAAATTGATTAAGGTGCGGATACCCCTCGTAGCTGATTTTAAAATGAGAATTACGTCTAAAAACTAGTCGTAATTTTTTGGAAAAATAAGTTTTAATAGACCATTTTCTTAATAATTTAATCTATTATAAGAATATTTTGAGTTTTATTCGTATAACGTAGTGTAATTAATTCGTAAAGTTATGTCTAACAAGGACAAAAAAACCACAATCGCATCAAAACCGCCGGGCATGTTTTAAGGAAATTGTCACCATCTCAGACAGTTTAATATCTACATTTTGAGGCTTTTTTTTAAGTCATAGAATAATAAGGCAAGTACAAAATCTACGGAATTTTGGATCGCGCGGGTGAGGAACGAGTGCGCGTTTTGTTCCCTCAAGGTGGTTGGCGACTGTTGCCATCTTAAGATTGACCAAGGTTACCGACACAGCCTCAATAATTGCCAAACTTAAGTCGTAGTGAGTACTACTGCTAATAATGTAATATTGCTCGCAGAACAGATGGTCGATGGTGCCGGACCATCCACCATCTGGAGTGGCGACCGCGTAAGCACCAAAAGACGCAGCACTGGAAAGCCTCCCACAAGATAGACCGATAACCGAGTGAAGGCTGCGACAATCCACTGTATGCGAGATGCACAGGACGTGTCAATACGCAGACAATTGGAGAAGTCTTTGTTCATCAGTGGACGTCTTTCGGCTGAAATGAAATTAATTGAGAATTTCCTTACAGGCGGAACTGAACCTGAACGGCATAGGCAAGTGGAAGGGGCGTCACATCACGTCCACGGTACGTCTGGTGGCCGGCCCTTACGATGCGCTGCTGGAGTGGCCCTGCGACCTCAACATCAACATCGTTCTGAAGGACCAGCCTAATAATAGGAGTCAGGTAAGCTGGCGTAACGACAACAGCTTAGACGTTTATCAACTAATAAAAACCGACTTCTAAAGCAAAACACTAAAAGCTTAGATATTTCGTTTCGGCAGTCGGTGTCTTTGATACTTATTATTTTTATCGTTTTTCACCACCGACTTCCGAAAACCAAGTTATTTTTGCTTTAGAAGTCGGTTTGATAAAATACCCATAATAACTTAATTTACACATTCGTGCGCTTTGTCGCAAAGGAGTTCGGTTGATGTTCCATATCTTGAAAACTGCAAAACCGATACGGATGAAACTGTACTGTTCGCTAAGTTGAGAGATACATAATCCAATAAAAAAGAATGATTACGATCCGATAAGTAGTTTCGGAGCAATATGTGGACAAACATACACTAATGCAATTTGGCAGACGTGTTTAGAAGCCCATACAGAGTAACATATGTCAATATTGTGCAATTCCAACAATATTACATACAAAGGTGATTGCCACCTTTTTTTGAAGTCGGTAAAAATAGTGAATGGTCGTTGTCAGCCGGCCTCTCGACCAATCGGCTCGCAAATTAGAAAGCTTGAGAACCGATTGGTCGTAGGGCCGGTTAACAACGATGACTCACTATTTTCTTAACGCGAATGTTCTATCTTATTGTGCATGGGGCGTCTAAACTGTCAGAGTACCTAACAACAACGATTGGTCATGATGAAATGTGTGTTGTAAGATTACAGTAGGTTCCTAAAGTATTATTTTGCAATCGCATATAAGGTTTCGATTTCGTCAAATCAATCATTTTTGATGACATTTAATTTAGAAAAATACTTTTAAATAAGATTATTTATTTAATAGTCCTTAGAGAATCACCACATTTTTTTTTGGTTGGTTGTAATCCAAGTCTTCTCCTGCTCTGGGTGAAGCCCTCCCGCTTCGCGTGTCAGACTTTTACTGACTAAAACTCACCCGTGTTCCTTCAGTAGCTTGTGCCAGATCCGCGGTAACTTTTATTCAAATTTATCCGCGACAAAGACAGGCATCGGCCCTAGCGGACCCCGTCACCTCTCAAAAGACCAGGCAATGCCTGTTAGGGCACATTCCTGGGGAGACTGAAAAGCGTCTCCTCTAGCCTCGCTGTGCACGGCAGCTCGTGATCACTGTGTCACCGTCTTTCCTGGAGTCACTTGGTGGGCGGACAGACTCTCCAATCTGACCATCCACAACCCCGGAGTTCCGCCTACTTTTGATGCATGCGTTTTAGACATCGAGGCGGTTGCCTCCCCGACGACTTTTTCTCCGAGCGGGATCGGCTCGCTCGCGATCCCACTCGGCGGCTCCTTCTGGACCATCATGGTCTCACAGAAGGAGGCCATCTCCCTCCAGTTTTCTGTCTCTGCCAGCATGGCCCTCACAACTGCTGGCAAAGACAGCAGCCTAATTGTGTAAGTGAATTCGGCAAAGGAAACAATCTGTTTCTTTCCCAAAACGACTTTGCGCAATACAAAAAGTCGATTTTGGGCAAGAAACAAATTGTTTCCTTTGCCGAATTCACTTACACAATTAGACTGCTGGTCTCGCCCGATGCTGGCGACCAAGACCTGCCGCTCAGAGACCCACGCAGGGCATTCCTCGAGCGTGTGCTGTGCAGAGTCTATACATTGCAAGTTAATAAAAATCTTATAAAATAATAAATTTGAGGAGGGTAGTCTTAAGTAGATAATTTTTGAAAAGGGGCAAGGCCGTATCTCTTTCCGCACATATAATGTAGAGGCCGCTAGGTTATACCACTAACATTATACTTCTTCCTCAGGCAATGGACATAGTAAAGTCCCTCCAACTGCGACGCAAGTCGTCCTCCAAACGTCACGACTACGATGATGGAGAGGAAGAGAAGACCAAGTCGACTGAAAACCTGGACAAGTCAGTCACGCAGATGAAGAGGCAGTACATCTTCATACCGCACACGAGTCTCGATAAGTTCGAGTACGTTAAGAATGACGTCATGTTTGTTGAGTTTATGGTCAACCAGTGAGGTGGCGAAATTATGTACTTGTACAAATAATATATAATAACAAAAAACACTTCTAGATAATGCACATTTGTGGCCGTAAGATGGTCGCAAAACTTTTACCAGATAAATTATATATTTTTATAAACATATACATGAACCCAAAAAACAGCGCACTCCTTTTTTAAAAAATATAAAAGAATTTTATTTGTAATAAGTAATTGGGTCTTTATCATAGCTGTTCCTATTTAAGCAAAAGTATATGTCTTTGTTTTGTATTTCCAATTGCGATTTCTGTTAAATCTTCCAACAATTTTTCGTCGGATTTGCTGTCCGTTTGATCACTGAACAGCTATCTATTTCGGGCACTAATCGGTACAACAATAGCATTGTTCACCAAAATCCTAATTTCTCTAATAACTACGTATATACAAGTGGTCGAGAAGTAGTTCCAACAATACCAATCCATATCTGGATTTGTTTGATTTTCCTTGCTTACACTGATAAGGCAACGATCGAATTAGAGCAACAGTTCCGCATACATACATAACATACATACTAAAAATGCACTTGATTTTATTGAACCAAAAAACAAACAAAGTCGAACATAAAACCTCCTCCTTTTTACCCGACTGCCGAAGGAGGGTAATGTGTTTATCAGTCTATGTGTATGTATGTATGTAAGTATGTATTTTTTTTTTCTTCAAAACCCATCTTGTGGGTTATCAAAATAAAGGGTTTTAAGAGGTGATTTCAAAAATATATAACACTTATATGTTTAAATGTATCTAATTCGAAAAAAAAAACAACTAAAAAGTTATAAATAAAAAAAAATAATTAAAAAAATCAAAAAACCCGACTGCTTCAAAAGCGAACTAAAAAGTCGTAAACAAGAAAAATATCATGCTGTGCAGGCGGAGGATACACCAGATTTTGGTCAGCCAGCCCGCGAATATGTATCCTCCGACTGCACAGCATGATATTTTCCTTGTTTACGACTTTTTAGTTCGCTTTTTTATAAAGTCGAATATTCTTATATAAGATGTTTCTCGCCTCTAGACTCCGAAGAGGTAGGTAGAGATCTATGGAAAGTCCCATGAAATAAAAGGAAAAATCTCCTGCCAACGGATTCAACTAAAGAAAAGCTTGTAATAACTATTCATGACACAACATTTCACAGGAAAGTCTATACTATAATATGTAAGTATATAAATGTAAAATAGTAAAGTAAAAAGATTTAAATTGTGACAATAATTTGTAGCGACTAAGATTATAACGTAAGACCTTTTTTCACATAATAATATTTAACTTTCATAGTAAAACATAATTTTTTTGTATGTATGAATGTCACTTAAGGTTCCCCTAGTCGACGGCACGAACTATTTTGTGCGCGAGGTTAAATGCATGCTATCTCATCCGACAACACGTTTTAAAGAGAATGTTTAACGTACACGTTTTTAAGAAGCTAGTTCGCGTACGAATTAGCACTTTTGCAAATTTGTCGAAATGGATGATGATTTAGGACGAAAACGAGCGCGCGATATTTTATAAACAGACCTTTGGGAGTCTAGATATCATGAAAATACGACTAAATGTATATTTTCAAAATAAAATTATTTGCATTGTTGAATTACTAATCTATCCCTGTATGGTGGCCGTTTTGCAATTTTCCTTCTTATGGTATTTTCTTACCCAAAGATGCGTTAAAATTAGTGTTGAAATATGGAACTTTCGACGGTCATAACTTTCAATATATATATTTTTTTACTTTTTGTTTCCTTACAGGGCTAGATAATGATGCGACAAATTGTTTTTTTTTTTGAACGTACATCGTCAAACAGTGAAGTAATCGCCAGACTACGTTTGTATGGAAGAATGAACGACTAGTGTAACCTTAAGGTACACGATTTGTATCTCTCAGATAACAATGTATCATACAAAGTTTATGTCTTGTTACGAAAACCCTTCCACCTTATATAAGAATTTATAACAAACTCTCTCTAAATTGTACAATGAAATTATAATAAAATAAAACTATATTTTACTGTATACATATTTTTATTTAATACAAGTATTTTATACTTATTACATAGAATTCATATATAGATCAGTAGAAAATATTTTTGATAAATTATAACAGTTTCCAGGACGTCTTTAATACTAATATTATCATCAAGTATATATATATATAATAGTTATATGTTTAAACTTAATTTTTAAAATTTTGAAATGGCACTACTTTGCAGTCATAATTATATTGACTGATTTTTATAAATTCATCAAAGTTCTTAGTTATATAGAATGAAAATCGACCTTACAAGCTATCGGATACATTTCTCTACTTTCTGTAAATTTCGTCAAAAACTGTTCAGCTGTTACGGCATTATTGAACACAGACATCCAGTTTTTTTTTTTACTTTTGCTTGTGTTTTAATGATATATATCGAGAGTATTTTCTGTTGTGATGACTAAGTCGAGTGGAGTTCCCTCACACAGACATGGAATATGAAACTTAAAACCTAATTGAAAATTCTAGCTTCTCGTTTAGACGCGTTCTTTTATGAATAAATGCTGTTTATGACATCTACCGGCACCTGGTGACAAACCGACGCAACAGTAACGCGCGGCGAGAGATGCATCGATCTGCTAGCATCAATCCTCGCTAGTTCCAGACCAACGGGCGAGATGGCGCTGCTCCGCCTGTATAAAACGAAGTCACGCAGCCAAACGCGTCTCTTCAACAGAATCTCTCGTTAGCATAAACTCTTAATTAATATAAAATATATTGAATTCATAACGGTTTTCCAATGTAATTAGAAGCATTGTTTTAAAGAATATAATATTGTACACCAGGAAGAATCGCCTTATTTTCACCCTGAAGAACCCACGAACCAAACATTGGACCTTCGTCGCCGAATAGAAGAAGAATCAGCAGAGGTTTGGCAATCCTTATCGTTCCTTTCCTTCTCCTCCTTTTATTTGTGCTAAAACTGTGACTAATTACAGGTAATTCGCCTTAGGTTCGCGTAATCACACCAAGGTGTTTGCAGGAAAACAGTGAGTACCCTTATCTTCATAAATTGCCAAAATGAGTCTAGGTTCGGAAGATATAGGTAAAGTTTCAATACGTAATAAATCTCCTATACCAGTGTTACAAAGTGCTAACGATCAGATTCAAGATTTAAATAAAAAAAGGGGTACAATAAAGGGTAGATTGACACTTTTTACGAGATTTGTAACTTCCCTTGTCAGTGTACCGTTAAACGATAAAAAAATTACGGAATTAAGGTTAAGAACTGATGGTGCTAAATCATTAATGCAAGACTTTAACTATATTCAAAGTTCTATAGAGGAATTAGTTTCAGAAAAAGAATTATCTCAGCAAATAGATATTCGTGAATCCTTTGAAAATTCCTACTATACGGTATTTACAGAAGTTGACTGTTTATTGCAAAGCGTTAGTAATCCTAGTTCTGCTGTTAGTGATAAATCTAAGTGCAACTCAAACCCGTTAGTTAAATTGCCCACTATAACTTTGCCTTCATTTGATGGGTCATACAATGCGTGGCTTGAGTTTAGAGATACCTACCTTTCATTGATCCATAAATCTACACAACTTGATGAAATTCAAAAGTTCCATTATTTAAGATCTGCTCTAACAGGGAATGCCAGTCAGGTGATAAAATCATTAGAGTTTTCATCTGGAAACTACATAATAGCATGGGATTTGCTTAACCATAGATTTAACAACAGTAACTTATTAGTGCATAATCATGTAAAAGCGTTATTTTCTTCGCAATCGATGTCAAAGGAATCACCTCATCTTATTAGAAAATTAATCGATACAGTGCTTAAGAATTTACGTGCGTTAAAGACGCTCGGGGAACCCACAGAGTGGTGGGATACCCTCATTATTTTTACAATTGTTTCTAAATTAGATTTGGCTACGGAGAGAGAATGGGAACAACATAAAAGCATATTAGGTACTGAGAAATCATCAAAGTTGTCCCATTTATTGGATTTTTTAACGGATAAAGCTAATATGTTGGAGATGGTGCAAGTTAACCATTCTCCTTTCCCTTCAGGGAATAGGCCAGTTTCTGATAACAAGTTTAAATCACAAAAAATTAATAGTTTTGCAACCACGCATAACTCCACTCAGAATAATCAGAAGAATAAGCGCACTCGTGATTGTATTGTGTGTACTGGTAATCATTCACTTTATGCGTGCACCCAGTTCTTGAAATTATCGGTGAAGGATAGGTTAGATCTTGTGAGCAAGAATAGTTTGTGTGCAAATTGTTTACGTAAGGGACACACCCCGAATGATTGTTACTTCGGCCCGTGTAAGCGGTGCAATCTCAAACATAACAATTTATTGCATGATGAGGGTAGTAAGGACAGCGCATTAAGATCTGAACCTTCTGACTCATCCGCAGTTCTACATACGCAAGCTTATTTATGTTCCGAACGTGATAACGGGTATCATAGGGTAAAGTCTGAGTTATTAGATAACGCTTTATTGTCAACTGCCATCATTGAAGTCGCGGGCAATGACGACAAGTATCATAAGGCACGCGCTTTAATTGACAGTGGCAGTCAGCATAGTATAATTTCTGAGTCACTACGTAAAAAATTAAATTTAAAGTCGATACAGTCCGCTTATCAAATCGTAGGAGTGGGACAGTCGGTCTCACATTCCGCTCAGTTATGTGAAATCAAACTTAGATCTCTAAACGACAATAACTATCATACAAATATTAAATGTTTGGTCCTACCCACTATAACAAATATGATACCTACTTTTAAAATAAATTCTAACAAATTAAAAATACCTAACGGATTAAATCTAGCAGACCCTACTTACTGCATACCGTCAAATATAGATTTATTGTTAGGAGTTGACCAGTTTTGGGATTTAATAATCGAAGGCAGAATTCGCTTAAGTAACGGACCTTATCTTCAAAATACCAAGTTAGGATGGATAGTCGCTGGCCCCATTTACTTTGAACCTAGGCGCATTATTCCTGTTCAATGTAACTTTACTCAAACTTTAGAAATTGGGGAACAGTTAAGAAAATTTTGGGAGATAGAGGAAGTGTCAT
The DNA here is from genome assembly GCA_949775005.1 of Orthosia gothica. NCBI lineage: Eukaryota > Metazoa > Arthropoda > Insecta > Lepidoptera > Noctuidae > Orthosia > Orthosia gothica. Next base: position 6,825,870 of record OX459040.1, on the reverse strand, counting down.
GCCAAAATAATAACTTTTATTCACAGGAAGAACAAGCCTGTGAGAAACTATTTATAGATACAACTAAACGTTTAGCCGATGGTCGGTTCTCTGTGCGCATACCGTTTAAAGATTCGATAAATAAGCTTGGTGACAGTTATGAAACCGCTAAAGGACGGTTTCTGTCACTAGAGCGAAAACTCGAACGTAATAGTCAGTACAAAAAAATGTATAATGATTTTATGAAGGAATACCTAAGTCTGGGACACATGACTCGCATTGAACATTACCCACCAAATAATTATTTTCTACCCCACCATGGTGTATTTCGTGAAGACAGTGTCACAACAAAGCTACGTGTGGTGTTTAATGCTAGTCAACCGACATCATCGGGAAAGTCGCTTAACGATATCCAGATGACAGGCCCTCCTTTACAAAATGATTTGTTTGCGATTCTTTTGCGTTTCCGTCAATATAACTACGTTGCGTGTGGTGACATAGAAAAGATGTTCAGGCAAGTGTTAATACAGGAGGATCAAAGACATTTACAGATGATAATCTGGCGTGAGTGCCCTTCTGAACCACTTTCTGTATATAAACTCAACACCGTGACATATGGTACTGCGTCTGCACCCTATCTTAGCATGCGATGCGTTAGACAGTTAGGGCATGAATGCACTGACGCAGATATTTCGCGTACACTCTTAAATGACATGTACGTTGATGACTGTATTTTCGGGAATGATGATAAAACTGAATTAATACGAATTTGTAAAGGTGTTATTGAAGTATGTAAGTCAGGTTGTTTACCGTTAAGAAAGTGGGTATTTAATTCAGACGAAATCGCAAAGGAAATAATTAAAAATGATTACAGTCAGTCGAAACATTTCACACTAAATGAGAATAGTTCTAATAAAACTCTGGGCCTAGGTTGGTTGAACAATGATGATAATTTCCATTTCACTTCAAAAATAAAAGAAATCTCAACTCCGACAACTAAACGCTTAATTTTATCGGTTGTGTCACAAGTATACGATCCTTTAGGATTACTTAGCCCTGTTATAATCAAAGCAAAGATACTACTACAAAAACTGTGGTTGTGCAAACTAGATTGGGACGACGAAGTACCGCTTGACATTAAAGATAAGTGGGAAAAGTTTGTTACTTCATTATCCGCATTACATGATATTCGAGTCCCTCGTCACATAATATGTACAAATTCTGACCGAACAGAGTTACACATATTCACTGATGCCAGTGAAACCGCATACGGCGCGTGTGCATACGCCCGTAGCTTTAGCGAGACCGGGGACGTCACAGTGACACTGATTTGTTCGAAGAGCCGCGTCGCTCCTGTCAAACCAGTTAGCATACCGCGTTTAGAGTTGTGTGGCGCGCTCGTCGGCGCAATAATATTAGAACGAATAACAAAAGCTCTCAAGCTAAACTTTGATAAGATATTTTGTTGGACGGACTCGACTATTGTGTTGGGCTGGTTAAGAATGTCGCCTCAACAGTTAAAGCCCTTTGTTCAAAATCGTGCAGTGCAAATTAGTGAATATAGCAGCAATGCAAAATGGCTGCATGTCGATGGGAAACATAACCCAGCCGATTTAGTTTCTCGAGGTACCAGTCTGAACGACTTAATACAAAATAAAAAGTGGTGGAATGGACCCTCCTTTTTATGGGAAAAGGTAACGGAGTTTCAAACATTCGACACACCACATACCTTTCAAGATAGTTTGCCAGAATTAAGAACAAAACAAACAACAGTCACCATGGTTTGTGATGGTTCTGGTGGAGATTTTAAAAGGTTCTCTTCATTTTGCAAACTACAACGCGCCTATGCATTTGTTTTAAGATTTATTCACAATATTAAACCAGTAAACAAGCTTGATCGTTTGACAGGTCCCTTATCAGTGGAAGAGTTAACTAACTCATTGAATCTCATAATAAAAAGAATTCAATTAGAATCATTTCCAGATGAACATCACGCTTTAGTAAATAAATTACCAATTAAATCAACTCGTAACTTATTAAGTTTAACTTTATTTTTAGATGACAAAGGCATTATCCGAGTGGGAGGTAGATTGTCTAATTCGCCTGACTTCTCATTTAACAAAAAGCATCCCATGTTATTGTGTGGTAAGCATTACGTCACTCAACTTATTTTCAAGCTAGAGCATTTGAGGTTATTACATGCTGGTCCGCAACAGCTGTTAGCCCATTTAAGAGAGACCTGGTGGCCCTTGTGTGGTAGGAACTTAGCTAGGAAAATCATACAACAATGCAAAATGTGCACGCGCATGAAAGGTGAAACAGTGCAACCAATCATGGGAAATCTACCGCAGGAAAGGATCACTATTGACTTCCCTTTCATAAACAGCGGTGTTGATTATGCAGGACCACTTTATATTTTAAACCGGAAAGGCAGAGGCTCTAAACTTGAAAAGTGCTATCTATGTTTATTTGTTTGCTTTGCTACTAAGGCCTTGCACTTGGAACTTGTCACTAATCTAACCTCAGAATATTACATTTTAGCTCTAAAGCGGTTTATTTCCCGGAGAGGAAAACCACATTGCATATTTTCTGACCACGGTAGGAATTTTGTAGGAGCTAAAAGGGAACTTACAACTTTCTTATCTAGGGAGTCTCAACCTATTATTGATTATGCTTCATCTAATGGTATAGAATTTAAATTTATACCACCTTATGCACCTCATTTTGGCGGTTTATGGGAGGCAGGGGTAAAATCCTGTAAGCATCACATTGCACGGGTGTTAGGCAATAGTCACTTAACCTACGAGGAGTTCAGTACGGTTCTAGCACAAATAGAAGCTGTCCTGAATTCCCGTCCTATGTACTGTCTGTCCCCAGATCCATCAGATTATACCCCCCTCACACCTGCACACTTCCTGATTGGCCGACCGCTAACCTCACATGCGAGCGAAGACGTTGCCAGTACTCCACTACACGCACTATCCCGCTACCAGCGCATCGAACAACTGAGGCAACACTTCTGGAGGCGATGGTCATCAGAGTACATCGGAGAACTACAGACCCGCACAAAATGGAAGCAGTCAAAAGGAGTTTTAGCACCCAACACTTTGGTGCTCATAAAAGATGATAACCTCCCACCGCTGAAATGGCGTTTGGGACGAATATTGTCTGTGTTCCCAGGGAAAGACGGCGTACCCCGAGTGGCCAGTATCCGGACAGCTAATGGGGTCATCGAGAGGGCATTCTCAAAGATCTGCCCTTTGCCCTCCACCAATGATGAGGAAGCAGCAGCCACGCAGCCTGAACCAGGACATTGAGAGCAGCTGTGGAGCTCTCAAGGCCCGCCGGCATGTTTATGACATCTACCGGCACCTGGTGACAAACCGACGCAACAGTAACGCGCGGCGAGAGATGCATCGATCTGCTAGCATCAATCCTCGCTAGTTCCAGACCAACGGGCGAGATGGCGCTGCTCCGCCTGTATAAAACGAAGTCACGCAGCCAAACGCGTCTCTTCAACAGAATCTCTCGTTAGCATAAACTCTTAATTAATATAAAATATATTGAATTCATAACGGTTTTCCAATGTAATTAGAAGCATTGTTTTAAAGAATATAATATTGTACACCAGGAAGAATCGCCTTATTTTCACCCTGAAGAACCCACGAACCAAACAATGCAAATATATATGTTACAGTTAAAACCCGTTTTTCGTTAGAACTCGTTTTGCCTAGACCTGGTTAAAACTAGTTTTTAGTAAATGCCTTTGTTAAAACTAGAAATACCAAAAACAAAACTAGAATTTAACACTGATATATTTGAATTTCAGATAAAACTAGTTGTCACTCCGAGCTTTAGCTAAAACTAGCACTAGAGAAACTAATCATGGACCAAGTGATTAATCAGGGCAATATGTATAATGCCCGGGCATTTAATCAATAAATTAGTAGAAGAGCGAGCGAAGCGAGCTCGGGAGCTTAGGGCACTCCGACACGGATAGGTTTGGTTCGAAGGAGATGATGGGAACTGTAGTGAGCGAGCGAACTCAACTCCCGTCGTCTCCTTCATGTTAGGTTACTTTAGACCCTGCAGACAGAAATAGGAGCCGTCGACTTCGTTGCTTAAATAGTAATCGTACTTACCTATTATATATTAAAACCAATGTTATATTTTAATGTTGACATTTGAACATTAAAATATAACATTATAATAGTTTTTATCACATTGTCTACTCATATTGGGCATTTAACTGATATTAAATTTTGATTCTAGTTTTAGCAAAGGCTAATAAAAACTAGTTCTAACTAGGGAAAACACGTTCTATCTAAAAACTGGTTTTAACTATATCATATATAAGGTAAAAATAAATTAGCTAGCAATATACCTATGTGATGGTACCGATATAGAATGACCAAAACAGATGTTTGAATCACACAACCATAAAAATCTCAACACTGTTTAGCGATTGCTTTGCACATGCTTTATTAAACATTTTTATAGAGAATTTGAATGAAGAAGAAGCTGTTGCTTAACAGTTTGGAGTTTTATTTTATAAATAAGGCACTTTACTGCAAGTAAGTGTACTTACAAGTAGCTACCGCTGGTACCATAAAACCGATTTATGAATTGTCTATTTGGACTGAAGAACGTGTCTAAAACTACTATAGGTAATCAATCTTGGTAAATTTTTCTGGTTTAAGTCAAATACTCAACTTTAAACGCTTAATTCAGAAATCAGGGTCTATTCAGCTGTAGTTTCTTAAAATTAAGAGTTGGGTTTTCTTTTTTTCATGTTGTATATCGCTAGCTAACCTAATTTGAATCTGTAATTTAAAATAGGCATCATCTTCATACCCTTGTCCTTCTTTTCCTTGGGGCGTAAAACGTCAGTCAAAATAGTACGACTTACAAGCTTGTAAATAGTACGACTTACGAGCTTGTAAATAGTACGACTTACGAGCTTATAAATAGTACGACTTACGAGCTTATAAATAGTACGACTTACGAGCTTATAAATAGTACGACTTACGAGCTTATAAATAGTACGAATTACGAGCTTATAAATAGTACGACTTACGAGCTTATAAAAAATACGATTTACGAGCCATAGTACGACTTACAAGCTTATAAATAGTACGAATTACGAGCTTATAAATAGTACTACTTACGAGCCATAGTACCTACGACTTACAAGCTTATAAAAATGATCCGTCACTCTTTCAGTGTGGCATTGGTCATTCATCATACCAAAATCGCTCCGCTAACTATTTAACAGAGGGTTTATACATATATATATGCATATGTTTATATATTACGCCTGTAATCCCCGAAGGGTAAGGCAGAGGTGCACAAATAGTATTACACCCAAATTTTTGCCAGTTATGTTGTTAAACATTGACGTTTCCTGGGTAGAAAAATGATAATTCGATTAAGTCCGTCAGTGAGATAATCAAATAATATTCGACTGGTATTTTTTGCTTTTTAAAAAAAAAAGACAAAGATAAACCGCATCAAAGTTCAGGAGTGGGGGCTTGTAACGTTACTTTGTCAGTAAAAGTGTAGCACGGCGTGACGTCACATATTATTTAAACGCACTGTGTAGTCGTAATTTTTTGTTTACGTGCCAAAAGAAAAATACGTGTCCTATATTTTTAGGTAATCTAACTGACGGACTTAATAGTTTTTTTTTTATCTCATTTCCACTATACTACAATTTGGTTTATACATTAACAGAAATTACTAAACTACACTCAACTATCACGAAAATCAAGCTCGATTGAAGTTTTACATATCGAAGTTTCACAATTCATACATTCATGATTTATACTTACAATTTCACTCAATTTACATCAATATTGATAATTAAAAATGTACAGTCGACAAACGGGATACATAAAAAATATTTTAAAAAGAATTCTCACAATAAGGTGCACGTATCTTCTGTCGTGCAAAATACAAGTGTTGAATATTTCTATATCTTGCACGAAATATTTTTGTTGACATGTGTGTGTACATTATAATTTACATAAATATTGGTCGATTTCATCATCCATATAAAGTTATTAAACATCTACAGTCGACAAAACAGGTAAATACTTTTGATCGTGTTTTTATTTCTGCTAAGAATGACTTTCAATGATTGTTTCGATGATTAAGTAACAAGTGCCTAATAAGACAAATTTTGCTACAAGGAATCTGGAAATGACGGTTATATGGCACCCTACAGTTGAATATAACACATTTAATATGGTCCAAAATGAATGTGTTTTATTCAATGTTATAAAATTTCGTCCGTCAGTATTTTATTATAAAAAAACATTCTCAAAAAAGTGAATGTTGCTGCTATCGTGCAAGTGTTTTATATTTATTGCTTTTGCACGAAACTGTTTTGTTGACTGTACATTATTATACATCGTATACACATTGTCGTATTTATACGAGATCGTCAAATGTCTTGAAGGTTACGAATTATAATATCTAAAGTTATTATAAGTATTTTTGACATAACTATGGTTGATTCACATATTATGTCATTACACATATTGGTCGACTGAACTACTATTTTACTTGCTTAATTTTGATTTAACTAAAATTAAATGCACTAACGAACGATTAATCTAATGTTCTTTTTGTGAGATGTTGGATATTTCAACTATGTATGAAATACCTAATGGACGACTCACCTACAGATGCTTCTGCATCGTCTCCGGCGCTGAGGGAAGTGCAACCCCTTCGCCCTTACGTAAATAAGGATAGGCACACATACTCACCTCTGCAGCTTCGGCTTGCGGCTTGCCTATGCTTTGTTACAGTGGACGGAGGTTGCTCTTCCTTCGCGCCTCCGGTTTTTATCTACACTCTAGGGGTAGCAGCCAAAAAGACTACGTGAAGTCGGGGTGCCCCGATTAGGGTTTGAAACAGATTCGACTGACAGGACACCCTTATTTTGGCAACAGTAGCAGAATCGTCCGTTACTTCAAACAACCCTAGTTTAATTAATGTTAGTTGAATAAACCGTAAGTGAATTCCCTTTTATGGGTTTCGTTTATTAGTTAAATTTGTGAAACGATATTTAGAGATTTTAAATTGACCGTAGTTATCTTTAAAATAGTAACAATACGTTTAGATATTATAATATGTAACCGTCTTGACCACTCTGATTTAAACGCATTAGCGTGCAAAAAGGAACAATTTCGCAAAAGTTAGTGCATTTATTAAGTTAATTTTGATCAAACTGTGCTTAAGATTATGTACTTACTTATCATCCTGCGCAGCAACAGCGTATTTTATGTAAATGTTCACTGTTTTATCAGAATGTGCAAAGTCTGGGTTAAATCAGAGCAGTCAAGAAGAGGGGGTGGGTTTACATTGAGTCAGATACTTTCTTGACAAGTTATATTGTATCAACGAAAGCGTCGCTATAGAGATTACTCTCTTACCACAAGTTTGTCGCAGCGACAAGAGCTATCAAAGATAATACTCGCTGAGCGATACTCGCTCGCCAACTCGTATCTAGGTTCTAGCTCTCGGTCGGCGGAGGTCAAATGCCTGAGAATGCCAAGTTCTATCGAAATGTCACGTGATCAATCCCTTGCATTTTGGCATTTCGCCATCACTATCGCTGATTTTGTCTACATTACTGTTACAAGCATTCGGGCAGGATATGCTGAAGTCTGCCTGCTTTTAACTTCAGTAGCTGATAAACACCATAACGCTGGGAGCGTTAGCCTACTAGAACACATACCTTCTCTGTGAGAGGCAACTGGCACTTGGGCAGTAATCCACCACGCGGCACATTGCCGTTTGGTAGATATCACATATCTTCGATTTTTTGGTTCCTCACGAAGTTTTCGTTCACCGTCGCTTTAATAGCTGACTCAATGTACACCCACCTTTACCGAAGTGTGTGTGATCATAGACAAAGAGCAATGGACTCACTATATTGTGTGCATAGAAAGAGACAAAGCGACTGTGGGGCTAATATCTGTCTCTATTTTGTAGTTTGCAGTGATACCGCTTTCAGATAATCAGAATTCATTAAAATACAAGTATTTGCCGCACGATTGCATTGTTCTTAAGGGAATTCGACAAGGCAAAGAGTTTGACCGCAAAAGACTCAGAGTTCTTGACTGCTAGATAGGGAATGCTTAGTCCACTGCTCTAAGTGTATGTATGGTAGTCGTGTCACTTACAGCAGTGAGTTGTACTGCGCGAGGAACTCCTCCTCCTCAGTGAGCGCAGTGTCCAGGTAGTCGTCCTCCTCGGTCCGGATGACTTCGTTCAGCCGACGTAATGCCAGTTCGCGCTCTTTTCGCCTGAAAATGTTGAGAAAAACGTATAGGCACAGATAATAATAATACTAGCATACATATGCCTCATCCCATACAAAGAACCGTGCCGACGTAACTAGCGTTTTTCGTCGGCTTATTTTTTTGTACATCGACCGCGTTCGGTTCCGTTCCACGACGATAGATAGATGGTGTTAGCAGCGAATTGCAAGTAAAAGGGTTTACTCGGTTAGTGAATATTTTTTTCTTTAAATATGCGGCGATTTGTTTTATAGTATTTTTGCACGATTTTGCAGTTTCATTGCACCAAAATGTGTTACAATACAAATTTAAACAATCGAGTGGAATGCTTCAGAAATTTAAAACCGCGCCATCTATTGGCATCAATTTTAAATGATCCGTTCGAATGGTCTATGAAATGTGAATTGAGTCACAATTTTGTGCTTAGGAGAGTTGATTAAACAAGAACATACAATTTTATATTCAATTCCAGATAATGTTAACTTTACACACAATTCAATAACAAATCAGTGCATATCGCGCCATCTAGTGTGATTTATTTGAACCAAATTTTCTTTCTTAGCGCTGGGACCCCGTGGGATAGGTAATACTTTTAAGTATGGAAGCAGTCTGTGGTGACTTTATTTTACAAATCGAATGTTGTCTCATGTTATTAAAGCTCGTTGAAAATAAATAAAAGGACCGTAAACCCAGTCATCGATACGAACGAACTGCGTACGTATAATCAGATCCCATACAATGAAAGAATATTTCTGTATGTGCACAACCCATAACTCATTGGGGGATCGGAGTCGGAGCTATAGGGTGAACAATAGTTTGTATGTAAATAAAAAAATCTAATGCGCAATCAGATTAATTTGTGCCCAAATAGAAATAATAAAGCAAAACTTTATCACGAGTTCTTCAAAAATAGAACGCTAATCATAAAAACTTGATCTTTCTCGACATCATAATTGCAGACACTGTTTAACTTAGATAGAGAAGAGTGTCTTTAGTAGGATAGACCCGTGTTACAAATCATCCGGCTTCCATAGATATTATGGTCCAAGAACAAATTATCATTCAAGAGACAAAACATAAGTGGGAGTTGCAGTGACTAAACTCACCGCCAGATAGCAAAAAAATAAAAGTCGTTAACGCCTAACAATGTATTCCAATATTTCAAAACGATACAAGTAAAATTTAAAAATATAAAAAACCTCCGACACATTTTTATTTCATGCTACATAAATTATCTAGTACATAGTAGAAGCGTACCGCTTCGATCGGCAATCTATTAACACGTCATTATGACACAATATCTTGCAAAAACACCCCGATTCAAACAGTAAAACGCCCATAACTTTTGAAAGGCTGAATCGATTTTATTCAAACATAGCTAAGAACACTCTCGATTAAGTCACCTTTAAAATCGGTTCACCCGTTTGCACGCTATGATGCCACAGACTGACACATTTTCCGGCGGGGCCGGGGGTTAAAAATATGTAAACTACTACTACTAACACAATCAAAACAAACGTATCGTGTTAAGGCGTCCTTGACGTAAACCAAGTATTTTCTATTGTGTCTGCTACCAAAGTTCCCAAAAGGCACTCAAAAGATTATACTTTTTGGTACAAGTCGGGTCAATGACTTATATTTTTTGTTTTCTGGCGGAGACTTTATAAAAAGGTTGTTATGTGCCGATTTTCAATTATGATTCGATAATTATTTCAATCAGTTGGAGATAATGTTGATGGAAACTAACAAGGAAACATACTTTTTATCTTTCTTGTGTTTCTTGGACTTCCTCTTGTTGGCCACTCCAGCGCTGGTCGACGGATCCTCTGGGTCTTCACCTGAAGCAGATTAATGAGGATATACACGACGTTGCAAACGGAACGGAAGTACAATCATGGTTACAATGCCGAAAATCATGCTCAACACAACAAAATGCAAAAACACATAACACAGCGAATATGACAAGTCAAACAGCTTTATATTTTACCGTCTCATTACAAAACAACTGTGTAGTCAAACCATCGAACCAGTTATTCTATTTTGAACTTTATTCCGACTGCTCTATGGTTCTTTATACAAAACTGACAACTATGACACCGATTTCGCAAATATTTATAGGTATTAAGAACTTACGAAAAACGGACGATAGTTTAAATCTGATCTTTAGATCAGTTTTATTTTTAGTTAAACTTTGGTTCGCTATAAGACGATTAATGCAGCTTAAAGGTTACAATAGGAATACTCCCATTTGGTCCGTTTGCGCGTAATCCACCTCGCAGGCCTAATGCAGTTTGGTGGATGTCACATGTCTTCGAATTTTTTATTCTAAGACATGCCGGTTGCCTCACGATGTTTTCCTTCACCGTTTTTGAGAGCAGTGGTGATGAACTAATTTACACAAAGTAAAGCGCCTGCCTGGGTTCGAACCCACGACCTACTACATGTAAGCCGCGGCCGTTACCACTGGGCCACCAATGGTTTCATCTTAAGGTTATAATCAAACAAAAACATATTGGTTTTCCAATAATGATGCATGCTTGGCCATTTATATATGGCACTTCGAGTCTTAAAGAGTCCGTCTTTGTAGACCAACGTCTCTTTCACTCTTATATGTTTGCTCTTTCTAAAGCTCATTAAAATCGTGCTATGCCACTAAGGTTATACTCACTACCACGACGCATTATCCTGGCGGGTCCTAACATGAAACAAACAGGTATAGGGAATGTTAGCGGGTACTTTCACACTCAGTATGAGCACAAATATTACAAAATATACTATGTTGGCAGTTACGGTCATGAAAAGTGCGAGTAGAACGGCAAATATTTAGGAAGGGAATTCGAAAGTTTATACTGAGTCTCGTGTAGCTATTTAGCTCTCGCTGTAAGCAACTCATTTCGCATTATCTCTGCATTTATTGTCTATGTCTATTATTGTGTTGTATCAGGCGTAGTTTTATATTGTTATCTGTGGTATGCGAGTTGGCAGGCTCGCAGTGTGCCGTATATTGCTGTTCATGTCGCCCTTGTGCGAGCGTGTCATACCGTCCTTGTTGCTCTGTCGCCAACGTTGCGCCGGCGCAGGGCACAGCACAGGCAAGTCGCCAGATATTCTACCTGCGAGTAGGACGCGACCGTTTGCTCTATTCTCGTGATGTGAGCCGTTTGTTTCGGCTCTAAGCCCTTTATAGTTTGTGAGTATGTTGTATTTGTTATGTGTAAAGTGGTGTATCTATCTACACTATATGCCACTTTTCGTTGTTATTTTATAACTCAAGAACGGGCTCACCTATCAAAAAAAGCAGATGGTATATGTGAAAAAAATATATGAAAATGATTGAATATTAGGGTAGGGTAGGGTAGTGTAGGGTCGGGTAGGGTAGGGTGGTGTAGGGTAGGTCGTGTAAGGTAGGGTAGGTAGGGTAGATAAATGTTTGGTGTTTGTAGGGCAAAACAAAGTTTGCCGGGTCAGCTAGTTGTTATACCAGGCCCCTCAGAAAGTATTGCGAAAAAAAGTTTTTATATATAGGAGACTGGCCATTTATAATGTTTTTCGAAAATATGATTATTTATAAGTAAAAATAAGTAAGTTCCAATTTCAAAATTTCCCTCCACATTTTTTGCGAGTTAATTCAAAGTATTGTGTCTCACTGAAATATGGATCTGCGCCAGGAACATTTTAGAGCTATGATTTTATACGATTTCAAGTGTCGCCTGAAACCGGATGAATCGTACGATAGACTTCAAATGGCATTCATGGATGAAGGCCCTTCCAAGGCAACCGTGTATCGTTGGTATAACGAATTCAAGCGCGGTCGACCAACTTTGGGGGATGACGAAAGAAGCGGTCGCCCTTTGACGGCTGTTACCGAAGAAAACGTGCTAGCAGTGAAAAATTTAATCCAAGACAATAGGCGAATTACATATCAGGAGATTCAACACATATTGAAGATTGGATCGGGAAGCGTTCACGAGATTCTACACAGCCATCTTCGCGTGAGGAGGATAGTATCACGCTGGGTGCCGCACAACCTCACCGATGCTCAGAAGCAGGCCCGGGTGGAATGGTGCCGTGATATGCTTAACAAATTTGAAGCAGGCTCGTCTCGGCGTGTTTACGACATCGTTACAGGTGATGAGTCCTGGATTTATCAATACGACCCAGAAACCAAGCGCCAGTCGACTGTTTGGGTGTTTCAAAATGAGCCAACGCCTACCAAAGTGAAGCGATCTAGAAGCGGGGGTAAGATTTTGATCGCTAGCTTTTTTAATTTGACTGGCCACTTGGTATCAATTCCCTTACGGGATCAAAGAAGCATTAATGCCGAATGGTATACTACCAAATGTTTGCCAGAAGTTTTCTCTGTTATAAGCAACAAGCGACCAAACACAGGGCTCCGCGGGCTACTGCTCCACCACGACAATGCACCTGCGCACACCGCACTCAAAACGAGGGACTTCCTGGACAGCACGCCAGTCAAACTCCTGGGTCACCCTCCTTACAGCCCTGATCTAGCACCGTGTGACTTCTTTTTATTCCCAAAAATAAAAAATCAGCTCAAAGGGATACAATTTTCGTCGCCGGAAGATGCGCTGGCTGCGTTCGAGCAGGCTGTAAACGAGGTGTCTGCGGCGGACTGGAAAAAGTGTTTTGAAAACTGGTTTAGGCGCATGAATCTTTGTATAGAGGCTGGTGGAAAGTACTTTGAAAAGATTTAATAAAAATATATGTACGTATAGAACAATTTTTTTTAGTTTCGCAAAACTTTCTGAGTGTCCCACGTATGTGTTAAATAATTGCCACGAGTTGCCAGTAATTTGGTATTGAATTTAATTGTATCTAAAATAAACCGGTCTAATCGCGTACTCGCGATTTATGACCACAAGCTGCTACGAAGTTAGGTGTATAATGTCATAAATCTGATGATCTCAACATTATCATCTGCCTGCCAGTATTCCAATCATTCGAGGTCGGCGTAACTTGTATTCTTGTCCCATACATACATACATTTTATCTTTCATATAATCCATCTATCATTTTTTTGGATTTTATCTATACTTACAAACACAAACAAAAAACTCTTTAACACATAAAACACACCTGTAAATAATAATTCACACGCAAAACTCTTCCAAGCTTCAAAGCTTGCCCATTCCTCACTTTTTTACCGTTACGGTACCTATCTAGTGGACATCATACAGTCATTCACTCCATGTAAAATACTTGTATCCAACTGCATCCAGTTACGGGTAAAAGCCGACCCCGACATAGTTGAGGAAGAGCTAGGCAGTTGAAGATTAGGGATTGCAATGCTGGATCCAGCAATCCAGCACATTTTTGGGCTTGCTGGATCCAGCGGTGCGGATCCGCAATCACGTAAAAATAAGTATAGTACAACTATTTTCTTAATGTCCATCGGCAAACTTCATTTCGTCAGTTGTCTGTTTAATATCAGTTGCCCTTTGCACTTGGTACAAACCGGAGGCTATCAATCAACTTGAAAGTATATAGAGTTGTTCATACTGTTTTAACTTAATGTAATTTATATTAAATATGGGAGGAAAGTTGCTATATATAGCTCTATATAGATCACAAGGCAATTAAAACAAAACAACAATAAAGTACTTAGTTCTCAATTCAAATACACGATACACGATAAATGTAATAATTGATGGATATAGAAATTAGCATTCGTTTATATTCGGAAATGCGATAATTGCCGAGGGACATAAAGAAAATAGTTGTACTATTATTAACTTTTTTCCGCGCGAAAACGCCTCAAAACTTTATGTTGCCGTTTTGTTGCGCATTGTGCGAGCTTGCCGGGTCGTAGCAAGCGACGTTGCCGTACCAGGGCCCTCGTGTGGCGATGAAAAGTATGCTTGTTCGCGTAAATACACGTAGGTACAATAGAACCAGTAGCAGCAGAACCAGAAGATAAAACAGATTGAATTAAAAAAAAACTATTAATGCTGGATCCAGCTGGATTTGCTTTGGTCCAGTATAAATCCAGCTGGATTGAAAATGCCGCTCGATTGCAATCCCTAATGAAGATCCTCACAGAGAAAATTAGTTGGTAGAATAAATGATAATAACACTTAACAGACTTGTTACTCTTGCTATAAAGGACTTCCTAGTACAAGAGCCAGGGCTATACTGATATTTGTGTCATGAAGTGTGTTAAATAAATAAATACTGACTGTGTTCAATCTTCCCTCCGCCGGCCACCAGCCGGTCGACGGCGCCGCTGATGTGGTTGCGGGACAGGCGCAGTGCTGTCTTCGCCTCTTCAGGGTCGTAGCCCATCGCTTCCAACTGTTAAAGGAATTGTTTCTATATGAAACACGGCTTCGCTCTCATGAACCACCTCGTCAGACCCGTCATTTTTCGGGATAAAAACATTCACACACAATGTCAATCAGGAATAATGTAACTTTCTACTGGAGAAAAAATTTTCGAAATCGGTTCAGAGTTTCAAGAGATTACTTCCTACAAACAAACTTATTAACTTTAAATCTTTATAATATTAGTGTTGATTATGAAAAATAGTCTCCTTTTCTCTCCAAATAACAACTTTATTGTAATTACTTTGAAAATTAAAAAAAAACAACACCGAAGAATGTTCGTTTGAGTAATTGATTTTTAAAACAAGTTATATCGATATTTTGTATTAAAAATGCGACGTTTTATACAAAGATACGCTTGCCCACTGCTTGTTGAAATATTTCGATAAAATTAAGATTTTTTTGCGATATTTCCCTGTCTTAGATTATTGTCAATAATCTTCAATGTAGCTGCAATAGAGTAGTCTGCATTCAGGGTATTTTACAAAATAACAGATGATGTTAACTTACCTCAGCGACCAGTTTGTTGTCCGGTATGATCACAGAGCCATCCGAGCTGATTGTAGACGATTCATCTGACGACTGATCGCTATCCGCTAGCTGGAACAGAAAATATTGTTCACATATTTATTTAATTTAAAAAACTTTTTAACAAAAAATCAAACCGACTTCCAGAACAAAAAACTACAAAGCTTAAAATAAATTTCTTTTCCGAAGTCGGTGTCTTTTGTACCCATTGTTTTCAGTTTTTCGACACCGACTTCGGAAAAGAAATTTATTTTAAGCTTTGTAGTTTTTTGTTCTGGAAGTCGGTTTGATTTTTTGTTAAAAAGTTTTTATCTATCTCTTTTTAGTTTTGGTAGGTACCTCCAATTAACATGATTATCATTTACAGCCAAAGTACATCTCATGGCGATTCAAATAAGCCCAAACACGACTAGGATACATTGTTTTATTTTAGAGTTCCAGTGCCGACCTTCCGGCTTCATCATCAGATCAGTTCGATGGTGCCATTTTCATCAGTATCATTTATTTATAAGTATTTGCTTCATAGTCGGGATATCTTATGCCCGTGACATACTTATCATTTCAGAGTTCCAGTGGCCATCTGTGGTCTTCTTTATTAGTTCCACTTCACCAAATGTTACTTTCTGAGTGTAAATGTTTGCATTGTTGATGAAAGTACCAAAATCGCTATATGTTTGCCTATAATATTTGAAGAGTTCCCTCGATTTCTCTAGGATTCCATCATCAGATCCTGACCTGATGACTATGGGACGAACTAGGAAGTATACCCTTTCAAACAAAAGAAGAATTATTGAAATCGGTCCAGGTGTCTTTGAGTAATCGGGAAAAATACATAAAAATAAAAAAAAAGATTCCGACGAATTGAGAACCTCCTCCTTTTTTTGAAGTCGGTTAAATAACTAAGTTATGACTTATAACCAGCGAAATGTGGGTGTACTATAGGTGCACCCTGCCCAATCCTTCGAGTAAAACAAGCGTGATGTTATATAAAATCTTATACCAAAAATGTCAAACCATTGACGTATTTAGAACTTATTTCAACACGGTTAGCGCAGTGGCTGAATACGTCAAACCGTCGCCGTAACTCGTACTCATCAGAACACGAGTAGCGCAGTGGCTGAGGGTTTGGCTGCTATGCTACATGTCGCATTTCCATACAGAACAACTTTTTGTATAGCCTGCAGATATTGTTTCGGCTCCCACTATCGACGCCCCACAACTAACGCAGTGCTTACAAGGGTGAGCAGGAAAAGAGGTAGTGCATGTCAGGATATCAAACACGTCTTCACAGTCGAAGGGGCTTCACGCTGGTACCGTGTTTAGGATGGGTCAAGGATACTCCATTTTATCAGAAAGTCTCTGCAGCAACCAAGCTGGACCCGCATCGGTTTAGATAGTTCAGATTGGCCACTGCAGTTCGTGTCCAGGTGGCAGATGTTCCGGTGTAAAGATCCAAACCACCTGCCAACCACATGCTCCTTCCACGACTTCAACGAGGCCAACGACAGATAGACCAGGGTCGATAATTTTTAAAACCAAAAAAAATAATAGTAGGATGAAACCCATTAGAAAAGGAGGGAAATATTATAAAAATAAAAGGAAAAATAATTTACGGGCGATCTGAGGTCGGGAAGGGGATGGGGGTGAGTTTTTAAGGGTAAAAAACGGGTTTTCTCGATTTCCGGCAAAACTAAAAGTCTTATCGAAAAAACTCAAATAGCAAAGTTGTAGGTAATAAAAAGATCTAAAACTTTTGTATTTGCACTTTTTTCACATAACCTCAAAATTTATGTGAAAAATCCAAAAAACCAAGTTTTTGGTTTTTTATTTTTATCTTTTACAAAAATTTTTTTTTTTAACGAGATTTGGTAAAAACTTACCTTTTTATGTCCCAAATACGCTGTAATTTATTTGATTAAAATATTTTTTTTTTCACCTTATTTTGAATTAATATCGAAAAACACCCTAATTTTCAATCGAAAATTCACCCGTCAAAATATCAGCTTTTTTTTAAAAAGTTGGTATGGTTTCTGTTCGTTGAAATCTCTACTTTTTGATGGTGTATAAAAAATATACATTACTATGATACATATAATTTAATTTAAAAACGAAATAACAGGTAATAAGGCCCAGACCCTCCTAGTCCCTTCCCTACTTCTCTATAAAATACCTTTTGATGGGCTAAAATTTTCCGTAGGTCACTCAGGTATATCAGTTATCTTAAAATAGCAATAAATAGTCATCTACGCATATAATTTAAAGAAGATTCTACAATTTACTCAAAATATTGTAGATGTCTTAATAAATATTACCTTTATTTTTTGCATTTTCTGAGAAAATTTACAATATTAATGAATATTTTTTTACACCATCGGAAAGTAGAGATTTCAACGAACAGAAACCATACCAACTTTTTAAAAAAAGCTGATATTTTGACGGGTGAATTTTCGATTGAAAATTAGGGTGTTTTTTCGATATTAATTCAAAATAAGGTGAAAAAATAAATATTTTTAATCAAATAAATTACAGCGTATTTCGGACATAAAAAGGTAAGTTTTCACCAAATCTCGATAAAAAAAAAAAAATTGTAAAAGATAAAAATAAAAAACCAAAAACTTGGTTTTTTGGATTTTTCACATAAATTTTGAGGTTATGTGAAAAAAGTGTAAATACAAAAGTTTTAGATCTTTTTATTACCTACAACTTTGCTATTTGAGTTTTTTCGATAAGACTTTTAGTTTTGCCGGAAATCGAGAAAACCCGTTTTTTACCCTTAAAAACCCACCCCCATCCCCTTCCCGACCTCAGATCGCCCGTAAATTATTTTTCCTTTTATTTATATAATATTTCCCTCCTTTTCCAATGGGTTTCATCCTACTATTATTTTTTTTCACTTTTTATTATTTTTAAAGGCTTCTACCCTGGTCTAAGACAGGTCCTGGTGGTAATTTTCTAGTCGGACAAAGTTGAGTCCAATCGGACCGTAAAGAAGGTGATAAGGGCTCGCGCAGTGCGGGCGCGTATCACGCCTCTAGCACACAGCGCCCTGAAGCCGACACTGCTCTCGTCCTCCGGCGGGCTCTCACCTGGCGGGGACTGACCGCCGAGGTGCCGTGAAGAAGCGACGATGTGGGAGCCGACGACTTCTTGGTCTGCATATTATGCCATGGTAATGAACACAACTCACCAGCTCCGGCTGCTCCTGTATGAGCCGCACTGCTTCTGCGACGTGGTTGTTAGAGTTGCGCAGCGCTATAGCCGCCAGGCGACGCGTGTAGCCCATGCCGACCAGAGCGTCCACGAGTTGTGTGTTCACCAAGGAGCCGTCCATGCATATGCCTATTGCTCGGCGCTGCCTGAAAAACACATGATTTTATGCTTGTAAAAAGTTCTCTTTAATTTTTTTATTACATCTATTCAAAAAGAGCTACTTTATTATTCATAAACATAGACTAACAGTGATGAATCACAAACCATGTGGTCCAAAATAGGATAACATCGCTAAAATCTATTACGACGAATGTACGAGGTGAATGGCTAATGAGCCATTGTAATTATTTTTGAGACCATTGTATTGAACAAGTGATTGGCAGGAAAACCGCGCGTGAGCCAAATCTATACATATAATAAATCTTTAGAAAAGTCGTTTTTGTACATGAAATATATTTCCAAAAAAATAGCCAGGGTGTTAAAGGAGAACCAACAGAACCTATTTATTTTGTCTGTTTGTCTGTTTATCTCTTCGTCTGTTTATTTGTGCACGCATCACGTAAAATGTACGAAACCAATGTATATAAACTTTATACATAAGAATTGTACGTAACTTGAAGTATTACATCAATTTGCGATAACATTAGACGTTTAAATTAGCCCATTTCACAAATCTATTATTTTAATTATTTTTGAAAAATCTATTTTTTTAATTATTATTTATTTAATTGACTGTGACTTCTTAGGAGACAGTTGATCATTAACATGGACAGGAGCAGCTTGCCAAAATATGATCACACCTTTTTGTTACACCCTGTCACAGATAATATAATACTAGCATACAGATGCCTCATCCCATACAAAAAAACCGTGCCGACGTAACTAGCGTTTTTCATCTGCTTAATCTTCTAATTTTTGTGAGTACATCAATCGCGTTTGATCCCGTTTCACGGCAATAGATGGTGTTAGTAGCGCCTTGCAAGTAAAAGGGTTTACGAGGTTCGTGAATATTTTTTTCTTTAAATACAGTGAAGGTTCGTTTTATAGTATTTTTTTGCACGTTTTTACAGTTTTTTTGCACCAATATGTGTTAAAATGCAAATTTTAACAATCGAGTTGAATGCCTCAGAAATTTAAAAATGCGCCATCTATGGCATCAATTTTAAATGATCCGTTCAAATAATCTTTGAAATGTGAATTAAGAGCCCAATATTCCATAATTTTGTATTTAGGAGAGTTAATTAAACAAGAACATACAATGTTTATGTTCAATGCCAGATAATGTTAATATTTAACACAATTCTATTGAATTGTGTGTACATGTCGCGTCATCTAGTGAGATTTATTTGAACCAAATATTCTATCTTAGCAATGAGACCCCGTGACCCTGTATATGATCAAATCGCGCGGAGAACCTTAATAGCGCGATAGTAGCGCGTCAAATCTTTTTGTAGTTCGTATGTGGCGGTGTAGATGGCGCTACATTCAATTCTTTATTGGATAGGCTCGCGCTTGACCACTATCTCACCTGATGGTAAGCGATGATGTGGTCGACGGTGAAGTACGCTTACCTATACTCCATTTGAGATAACATTTAAATAGTCCCATTTTACAGCCCGTTCAACCGATTTTGACTTCTATAGCGTTGGTGATACGACACATGGTAGCTGTAGTAAACAGTTGGTTTTGGTAACAGGTTTATGATTTTTATGTCATCCTTATGTTTACGGGATAAAACTCAATATCGGTTGAACGGACTGTAAAAAGATTGAGAAACATGTCTAATGTTATTTTAAATGGAGTTTAGTTTTTGTTTTATCGCAATCGGTTCAGTTTATCAAAAAAGTTAGAATGAATTGAAAGTGTTAAGTAGTAAAATATCGCAACATACGCAATTACTCGGACTGTTGAACTCCATATTCGATAGATGACGTTATGCATTTCATGTCATTTTCTGAAAGGCGGTGTTAAGATTTTCCGCGAAAGAATGACCATAGAAAAAATGGTAGGTAGTTGGAGTCCCCAAAGGGTAAAAACGGGACCCTATTACTAAGACTCCACGATCCGTCTCTCTATCTGTCTGTCCGTCTGTCACCAGGATGTATTTCATAAAACGTGATAGCTAGATAATTGCAATTTTCACATAAACCTTCAACTGTCCATTTCCAGACACAATAGAAATTACCATTGTTCTAATCCGATTCGGTCTGGTGGACAGATGACCGGATATGATGTATTTCTATTCCGGCTATAACAACAAATACTAAAAACAAATTAAAATAAATATTTAAGTAGGGCTCCCAAACAACAAACGTGATATATTTGCTATTTTTTTGCGATAATGGTACGAAACCCTTCGTGCACGAGCCCGACTCGCACTTGGCCGGTCTTTTGTATGAAGTCGATATTCTTCTCCCTAGAGTAAATAGTATTCTGTGCTGCTCGCTTTTAAAATAGTTGTTTGCTCCTTAGATAAATAATCAACTAATCAATTAATTATTATTTTGGCTTGACAAAAATAATCTTGTAATTAATTTAAATAAAACAAATGTTATGCATTTCCACCAGCGCCGTTAGAATCCACTAGTTAATGTTGCCTATAATGACTGTATAATAGAAGAAGTTACAAATGCAAAATTCTTGGGTATAACTATAGATAATAAACTAACCTGGAAACCTCACTTAGAGGAAATCTGCAAACGTGTGAGTAAATCTGCATATCTATTATTCCCATTATCCAAGAAAGTGAATACCGACACACTTTTAACAGCCTATCATGGATTGGTCGCTTCTATTTTGAGATATGGTGTTGTTTTTTGGGGACAGTCAACTAATAGAGAACTTGTATTCAGGATGCAAAAAAGGTGTATACGATCAATGTGTGGTCTAAGAACAACGGATAGTTGCGTACCATACTTTAAAAAATTAAAAATACTGACTTTTCCATCTTTGTATGTATTGGAAACTGCATTATTTGTAAAAACAAATCACCAATTATTTAAAAAATTTGCAGCAGTTAAGAGAACCCCAATTCGTGCCCAATATGAGAATCTGTTATGTCAATACAAGTGTAAAACTGCTCTATTGAAAAAGAGTTTCTTTGGTATTGCTCCAGATATCTATAATAAAATACCTGATATTATTAAATGTATGCCTCTAAGCAAATTTAAAAAGTCCCTTCAGGGGATATTACTAGAGAAGTGCTATTACAGTGTAGATGAATTTTTAAACGATGTTTCCCTTTTGTAAAATTCTGTGTTTTTTTTTTCTGCTTGTCTTAACTACTCAAACTAAAAACCACTCAAATAAATTAAAATTTTGACATAGTGATTTTTAATTGAATTAAAATTGTGACATAGTGATTTTTGATTTTTAATTGAATTAAAATTTTTACATTGTAATTTCAGTTTATATTAAATTTTGACATAGTAATTTTTTATTGAATTTAAATTTTTGACATTGTAATTTCAATCTAATTTTTTTTGATAGTGTGTATTTTTTTTTGCTCTGTTTGTAACTAATTTTGTAGCCAACTCATATTAATATAAGACCTTTATACTGTACTCATGTTTTACAAAATAAAAATATCTTATCTTATCTTAATTATTTTAGTTCAAAATCATTCGAAATTGAGGCTTTACCTATCTATGATTTAAAACCTAATATCATTGATAAAATTTACATTAGACCAAGCTGTTGGGCCGCATTTTTAGTCAACCTGTTCATGAACATCCTCCGGAGTAGAAAAATTTTGTTAAGACAGACTATTGACATGACAGAAATTGAGTCATCATGAAGATTATGCAACATTGTTTCAGAAACATGTCACAGGTTCCACCGAGAGTTGCAACATTGCATAACAACACGTCATGTAGAAGTTCATATTCAGTAAGTAATGTTAACCATGAAAACACGGCTGTAGCGACATCTACGTAATGACGCCACATGAAAATCAAAAATCAAAATCATAATTTATTTATTCAATTAGGCCATTAAGCGGCACTTTCGAACGTCAAAAAAAAAATCAAAGCTAATATTAATTGATTCTACCGTCCATTCGGAAATGTAGCTTGTTGTGGAGAAGAATGGACAAGAAACTCCACACTTACTACTCTTTTAAAAAAAATGTGTTTTACAAGTAGTTGGTTACATTATCCCGTTGAAAAAAAAATACATATATGTGAGAACGATGTAAAAAATAAAAATTAACGCACTTACAAGCTTACAAGCTTCTACAGTAAAACAAACAATTAAAAATACAATAAATAGGTAATTAAAAACAGGCGGAGGCAGCTAAGTTATGACCAATCCCAACTGATGGCGCCCGTTCACGAACATGACACATGAATCGGCACCACTCAGCTCAACCATCATGAAGGGAACCGAATGATCCAACACACGTGCCACCATCAGAGAGACATTAGAGAGAGCATGACACACTATCAACTGCCAGGGTACACTGAAGTCAACGAACGACACAAAGGAACAGCAAATGGTAGATTTACAGTTGGTACAAAGTACTCACATATGTGCTGTGCAGTTATATAATACAAAAATAAATTGAGTTTATACAACACAAATACATTCATTCAGTCTTCAGCAGGTCCAACAATACTTCAGAACTTTTCTGCTTATAACTTGTTATTGTGCCCTAGAGACTGTGGAGCTGGACTAGCGTTGAGCCAAGCATTTTTATCAGCGATGTAATCCTCCAACCCATAATATGCCTGCCTGCATAGTGTGCGTTTTATAAAAGTTTTGAATTTCGCCTCATTCAGTTCTAGAATGTGAGGCGGTATTTTATTGTAACATTTTATACAGTACCCCATAAAAGATGACGCTACTTTAGCCAGCCTGATTGAATTAATTGGTCCCTATTTCTAGTAACATAACTATGTCTATCGCTGTTTTTACTAAAAAGATGTAAATTCTTTCTCACGTACATGATGTTTTCGTAAATATATTGACAAGGTACCGTCATGATGTTAATGTCCTTAAACAGTTCCCTTAGAGAATCACGCCGGCGAAGATTGTATATCGCTCTGATAGCTCGTTTTTGCAGAATAAAAATTGATTGAATGTCTGCAGCCCTTCCCCATAGTAGTATACCGTAAGACATTATGCTATGAAAGTAACTAAAATAGACCAGCCTCGCGGTATCTACATCAGTAAATTGACGATTTTTTCTAACAGCATAAGCTGCCGAACTTAACCGCCCCGCAAGTGATGTTATATGAGGACCCCATGGTAACCTTGAGTCTAGCGTGATCCCCAGAAAAACTGTTTTGTCGACGAATTCTAGCTTCTCGTTGTTTAATATAATGTCACAATCATAACTTTTGACATTCGGCAAGGCAAATTTTATACACTTAGTTTTCTTAGCATTTAAAACTAAATTATTAGCAGTGAACCAATTCAGAACTTGCTGCAATGCATTGTTTACGTCGACAACGTTACTCGTACGTCTATTTATCTTAAAAATCAAAGAAGTGTCGTCAGCAAATAACACCATGTTTAGTTTGTTTTTCAATAGATGGGGTAAATCGTTAATGTATACTAAAAATAAGAAAGGACCTAAAATTGAGCCTTGGGGTACCCCTATTTTCACGTTCAACCCCGACGAATTGACACCGTTTATTTGGACTAATTGCTATCTATCATTCAAATAGTATTTTACTAAACTTAATGCTAAAATGCCTAGCCCGTAATGCTCAAGTTTTAAAAGCAATGTTTCATGATCAACGCAATCAAACGCCTTCGACAGGTCGCAGAAAATACCTATGGCATCTTGCCCCTCCTCCCACGCATCAAAGATGTGTTTTAATAAGGTGACACCAGCGTCGGTTGTACAACCTTTGGTGAAACCATACTGTTTCTCGTGTAGGATTTTATTCGTATTAAAATGAATGAGCATTTGATTTAGCATTATCTTTTCAAATACCTTGCTGAAAACCGGCAGCACGGACACTGGTCTATAATTATTTGTGTCTTTACTGTCCCCGGATTTAAAAAGTGGTATAATGAGGCATGGCATGCAAACTAACCTACATAGCGCAAGAAGATTTTTTAGAAATATAAAACAGTCCGACTACAACCGTCGCATCGGCCAGTTGCCAGGACCAGTCATATCATCTGTCTGATGCTCCCTTTTCAAATGAGGTTTGCGAGACTTGATACCCTGTTCCGCATACCTCTATCTACTTATACGGAAGCCAAGTTGTTGAAAACCTAGCAGAAACGCGGGCGATGTAAATAAGCGATTTCTGTAGCTTGAGGCATAAGTAACACATGCAAACTCGTAAGTTGTTAAAAAAAAAAGTTGTTTGTTTGTACCGAATAGGCTCCGAAACTACTGGACCGATTTCAAAAATTCTTTCACCCATGGAAAGCTACATTATTCCTGAGCAACATAGGCTATAATTTTGACGGGAGCAAAGCCGGGGGGTCAGCTAGTCTATACTTATTACAAAAAGGAAAGATTATTGTTTGTTTGTACCGAATAGGCTCCGAAACGACTGGAACCCAATAATTTATTTATTTATTTATTTAACAATCATGGACGACTTACAGCTAAAACAAACAGAATATAAATTAGTACGTGAGACTGACAGCCAATTAAAAGTCATCACTTCTAAAAATAGATTGGAAAGAAAGAAAGAGTGTGAACAACACAACATAGCTACCAAAAAAACAAAGCAGTATAGCATGCAAGCTCAAAGTAAATTAACATTTCATAAACCATACAATGATAAAAACCTGAACATACAAAATCCTAATTAAAAAAGCCAAGGCTCAGGCACTTTCTGGCCGAGGACACACCCGTTATGAAAGGATCAAAATCATGCCGCTTACAAATGTCATTAAAGTTTCTACTTGCACGCACTATAAATGAATTTTGCCTGTAGTTCGTAGAAGCAGATGGAACACGCAACGGTGCGTACCATCGCTTTGACCTTCCAGGAACGTTAAAATAAAATTTGGATAGAATATTGGAGTTATTGATAGAATTATTGAAAATTTTAAATAATGTAGTGCTGTCGGAGACTGCTCGCCGATTAATTAGGGGTAATATATGATACTTCTTGCAGAGATTGAGGTAATCTTCAGACCGGTAGGGCACTTTCTGATGATAACACAAATACTTGATGAACCTTTTCTGAATGCTCTCTATACGATCAATGTACTTGTGATAACATGGATTCCAGATTTCAGACGCATATTCCAAGTTGCTTCTAACAAAAGTACAGTATAGAATTTTTAAAGTTTTGGCTTGAGTGAAGCACTTGGATAGCCGCATTATGAAACCTAGTGCTTTAGATGCTTTAGCGACTATGGCATTGATATGAAATTCAAACGTAAGCTTAGAATCATGATATACCCCCAGATCTCGGATGCAATTCGTTCTAGGTAGTACTTGATCACCCAAGATATACGATGAAGGTATAATTGCGCGCTTTCGAGAGTACGTTAGAACCGAGCATTTAGCAGGGTTAAGATCAAGCTTACTCCCACGACAATAAGCCTCCAGACGACGTAAATCATCCTGAAGTGCAATCACGTCCGCATGTGATGATATTGTGGCATAGATTTTCATATCGTCAGCAAAACACAACAGCCTGGATGAAAGCAAGCAAGAGTTGATGTCGTTTATGTAGATAATGAAAAGTAATGGGCCGAGCAATGAACCCTGGGGCACCCCACTGGGGACAGGCACCCAACCAGACATATAATTGCTTAAAACTACTGCTTGGGACCTATTCTCCAGATAAGAAGAAAACCATCTGAGTAAATCGCCTCGTTTTCCCATGCCATATAACTTAGATAATAAGATCTCATGATCAATTCGATCAAAAGCTTTACTGTAATCAGTATAAACGACATCAACCTGCCCACCGTCATCCATGGCGTCAGTGATAAAGTCATTGAGTAGTATTAAGTTGGTGACGGTAGACCTACCCTTCAAAAAACCATGTTGAAAGGAGCTAAACGAATTTCTAAGAGCACTATACACCTGGTTATAGATGATCCTTTCGAAGATTTTTGCCACAATACAGAGCTTGGATATCGGCCTGTAGTTTACAATTTCGGTTTTGACTCCTTTTTTGTGAATAGGCGTTATGAAAGCCGATTTCCAAAGTTCAGGTACAATACAAGTATCTAAGGATTTCCTGAAGAGAATCGAGATAGGTTGGGCAATCGAAGTCGAACATCGTACAAGAAATTTGGATGAAATATTATCCGGGCCAGCCGCTTTAGAAGTATCCAACTTGCGAAGCAAGTTAGAAACCTCCTCAACGTTCACTACAATGCTACATATATCAGATAGGCTGGAAGATTCAGTAGAAAAAGTAGGTGAAGAAATTCCATGACCAGGGCTAGTATCTAGAAATGAAGAATGGAAGTATGTAGAAAACGCTTCGCATATTGTTTCTCCGGTACGCAACGCTTCGTTATTGTAATTTAAAGTGCTCGGCACTGCATTTGAGTTGTGTCGTTTTTTATCGAAGGTCCAAAAATATTTAGGGTTCTCTTTAATAGATTTTTCAGTTAAGCTCAAGTAGTTAACATAACATTGCGATTCTAATACCTTTACCCTTTCGCGAAGTAGCTTAAATGTTGACTCATCTGCTATATTGCCGTAAGTCTTAATTTTTTTTAAATACTTGTATTTTTCTTTAATTGTTTTAATTAATGCCGAATTGTACCAAGTTGGATATGTTTTGTAACGATGTATTTTTTGTGGAATATATTTTGTGTGTAAATTGAGAATAAATTGATTGAAAAAGTTTAATGATTCATCAACTGATCGTGTTGCAAACTCGGATGCCCAGTCAGTCATGGAAATGTCTTTGTTTATAGATTCATAGTCACCCTTGTCGAACAGATACTGCGTCCGTGGCGCGCACTCTAATAGAGGAGTTTCAACGAAATCCATATTAACTAATAGTGCTGGATGGTAGGCGTCGATGGGAACCAGTGGACTTAAACATTCTACCACATTAACTAATTGGTTTGAAAGTACCAAATCTAAAATTTTACCATGCCTATTAAGAACACCATTGTATTGACCAAAATCTAGGGAACATAATTCGTCACTTAATAAAACTTCGTCAGGACCATTTGGGTTCATTGGGACGAGTGATAGATTGTCGGATAAGACCCAGTTAATACCGCTCATGTTAAAATCACCAATGATAAGAAAGGTATCAGAAGAGTTACTCATAACTATTTGGTTTAATTTTGCGAGGTAATTGCAAAGTTGTAAAGAAAAAGAAAGCCCCAAGTTTTGCTGACATAAATAAATAACACAAATATGTAAGGTAATATATTTACGAGTATTAGTATTTTTCAGTCGTATGCTGAGCCATAAATCCTCTGCTGTAGAATGGAATGTAGGTTGGCATACAACTGAAAGTTCCCTACGTGTAGCAATAAGCACACCCCCACCACGCGATTGCCCGGTCAAAACATAATCCCGATCACGACGCCACACAATGTACCGTTCATCAAAGAATTCAGAATTTAAAACTCCATCCAATAACCACGTCTCTGCAAGAATAATAATATCATACGAATTTAGTAACATTTGACGATAGAAAGTATCACTCTTAGTTCTAAGACCGCGAACGTTTTGATAAAATATATTTAACTTAGGAGCCATTAAAACCAAGACTAATAATTGAGTATAAATCTATATAGTCCATTAAAATATAGCATTTCATTAAATAATATTGTAGAATAAGGTATAATATAATTAAATAAGTATAATGAGGGTAAAAGTCAATAAGATTTATGCGAGCGCAGGAATCATCCGATGTTAAGTAGTAAACACAAGTGCGAAAAAGCAAGCGATAGTGCGTGGTGCGTGCAAGTGCGAGAGAGTAAAACATATTGTTGTGCGGTAAAGCTTTAAAGTAAACGGCGCGATAACGATCACAAAGCATACAAGTAGCTAAACAACAATGTAACCAAAAGTAGCAAGTTTTTGCCTATATAATTCATTATTTGGCGTGCGCTGAGAAAATTATGATGATACATAAAAAATATGTACTGCATGATTAAAGTACTAATTACGAGTATTACCCACAAAAATGTGATATCTAACTATCATAGTTAAGTCACAATCACAGCTTTTGTGTTCTAAAATTTAATTTAATCGCCTTATTCTAATAAATAGTTTGACAAATTGGGAGGTAGGTTAGGGTAGGTAGGTTATTAGGTAGGAAGGGTAGGTAGTGTAGGGTAGGTAGGTAGGTAGAGTACACTAGCCGGGGGTTGCGGAAGTATCGATGTTCCCGCGACCCTCAGCGTAGGTGTGAGATGGAACACCGGGGTGGTTTTTAGTCAGTAGAAATCTGACAGACCCCTCCACCTCCCCCAGGGTGGAGGAAATCCAGTGAGGATTTTCCACCCCGGAACAAAAATAAGAAAAGGGTAGGTAGGGGAGGGTAGTTATGTAGGGTGGGGTGGGGTGGATAGGGTTGGTTAGTTAGGGTAGGGCAGGTAAGGTAGGTATGTAGAGTAGGTAGGTTGATATTTAGGGCAGGTGGTTAGGCATGTAGGTAATGCAAAGTAGATAGCGTAGGGTAGGTAAGGGAGGGTAGTTAGGGTAGGGTAGGTACGGTAGGGTGGATAGGGTGCGCGGTGTCCGTGTTGAGTCAAGTAAGTCATACCTGTCCACCCGGTGCGACTCTCTGGCGCGGTCTCTCTGCGCCTTCTTGTCAGCTAGGTAGTGGTGCGCGGTGTCCGTGTTGAGTCAAGTAAGTCATACCTGTCCACCCGGTGCGACTCTCTGGCGCGGTCTCTCTGCGCCTTCTTGTCAGCTAGGTAGTGGTGCGCGGTGTCCGTGTTGAGTCAAGTAAGTCATACCTGTCCACCCGGTGCGACTCTCTGGCGCGGTCTCTCTGCGCCTTCTTGTCAGCTAGGTAGTGGTGCGCGGTGTCCGTGTTGAGTCA
The DNA here is from genome assembly GCA_949775005.1 of Orthosia gothica. Classification (NCBI taxonomy): domain Eukaryota; kingdom Metazoa; phylum Arthropoda; class Insecta; order Lepidoptera; family Noctuidae; genus Orthosia; species Orthosia gothica. Next base: position 6,796,548 of record OX459040.1, on the reverse strand, counting down.
AGTAAGTCATACCTGTCCACCCGGTGCGACTCTCTGGCGCGGTCTCTCTGCGCCTTCTTGTCAGCTAGGTAGTGGTGCGCGGTGTCCGTGTTGAGTCAAGTAAGTCATACCTGTCCACCCGGTGCGACTCTCTGGCGCGGTCTCTCTGCGCCTTCTTGTCAGCTAGGTAGTGGTGCGCGGTGTCCGTGTTGAGTGAAGTAAGTCATACCTGTCCACCCGGTGCGACTCTCTGGCGCGGTCTCTCTGCGCCTTCTTGTCAGCTAGGTAGTGGTGCGCGGTGTCCGTGTTGCCGGCCGCAGCGCGCAGCCCCGTACGAGCGGCCGCACGTGACCAGCCCAACTCCATTAAAGTCAGAACTGAGTTCTCGTCCACCTGACAGAAAATATAATATTACGGGTGAGGCCTAACAAACTTAAATGTTTGAGTTGTGAGTCGCAGAATTTACGTTTAGCTGAAAATCGGTTAGGCTGCCAGAAGGCCGGACGTAATTTCAGTTGATATTCTACGTCTTTACGGGGCGCTCACGCTTGCCTCGATCCCCTCCCTCACCTCGAGCGTAATTCGGTTGAAATAATGTGCGTGAGCCAGCAGACAACTCATTTTGCGTCGCCATGTGGCACAAACAAGACTTTAGTATGAAACCGAATGCAGCGTAAACTCCGCGACGCATTTTACGCGACTCATAACTCTCAAAATTACGTTCGTTTGGGCTCACCCTTTACTTGCAATTTTCTAGTTTGAGTTTTCTAAGGATCATAAATGACCATGAAAAACTATGTTTAGCCATTAATGACAAATTGTTGTCATGAGTCATTCGTTCTTCTATACCCTACCTGCCGACTGCTAATTAAGTTTACCAAATCTTCGCGTTTTTTTGGTTACCTTGGCACATCAGCAGAAGTTTTAGGGTTCTTTGTGTTACGACTTTTTGAACTATTTAAGAATTTTACTTATGGGCAAGCAAACATTATTGATGGAGATGCAATAAAATACTTATGAGGTACTAGCACTCCGCGTGATTTTGTATTTTATCCTACAGATGACTTTCTTGTATGCAGTTAGTGAAGACAACCAAAAATAAGCTACTGTTATCAATAAAAAAATTGGTATAGTAGATATCTAGGGTTTATTGGTTTGGGACTATTCTATATTGACTTAAAGAATAATACATTTTAGGTTACCGCCACAAAATAAAATCCACTCCTAAAAACTTGATAACCCCTTTTTGCCCCGTTGGGGGTCGAGTTTTTAACAATCCAAATATATTATTTAATATTTTCTTCTCTGTTTTATTTGTCGTTTATGGTATTCAGATTGAGCAATAGATTCCTGAAAAAATCTTTAACAACCCTTTACACAATATGGCGTTATTTTTTTTTGGTAAAAACTTATTATGTAAATTTTGCTTATTTACTTTATTTCCAAGTGAAATTTGTTTGTATTTTCATACAAACAAATTTCCCCATTTTCACCCCCAGGTTGAAGTTCCGAAAAATTCCTTCTTAGTGCTCCCCCAGACCCCAAATTCATTTATTTGCCATAATGTAGGTTTACCAAGTATGATCTTAAATCTATGACGGTCCCTTTACATTCTACCATTAAATATGGTGTGCAAATATTTAATATTAGTTTTTACTATCGTCTGAGCTTATCTTTAATAAATTAAGAAAATAGACAGTAATAACAAAAATACCTCATGCATTAGGATTCTTATGGAACAAATTAATTAATTGATGTCAGAGTTACATTATTATACCGATGTCAGTTCAAACACTGTCAGATCAAGAATACAATAAAAAAATATTGTAAATTTAATTGATAATGTCATAACTATTATAAAAAATATTGTAAATTTAATTGATATCTAATGTCATAAACAATTATAAAAAAATATTGTAACTTGATAACATCTTATCTATTTTAATCTCAAAGTGTTCATTCCGTACATATTGAACATGAATTAATTATTATAAGATCATCATCATCATCATCATCATTTCAGCCGAAAGACGTCCACTGCTGGACATAGGCCTCCCCCAGGCGTCGCCACATTGACCGATCCCGTGCGTCTCGCATCCAGCGCCTTCCCGCAACCTTAACCAGGTCATCGGTCCACCTAGTGGGAAGCCTTCCAACGTATCGTCTTCCAGTTCGCGGTCGCCATTCCAGAACTTTTCGGCCCCATCGGCCATCCATTCTGCGAGCAATGTGCCCTGCCCACTGCCACTTAAGTTTGGCAATTCTTCGGGCTATGTCGGTAACTTTGGTTCTCCTGCGGATATCATCATTTCTGACGTGATCAACGTGACTTTAAGCTTTCTGATAAGGCCCATTGTGAGCGGCCACGTCTCGGTCCCATAGGTGATCACTTGCAACACACACTGGTCATAGCCTTTTGTCTTGAGACACTGCGGTAAATTGGACGAGAAGATACCACGCAACTTCCCGAACGCCGCCCAGCCGAGTCGGATTCGACGGTTGACCTCTTTCTCGAAGTTGGACCTACCCAACTGGACCGTTTGTCCCAAGTTAACATAATCGTCTACAACTTCGAGTGTAGAGTCTCCGATCTTGATAGGAGTGGGTGTTACATGGGCATTCACCATGACCTTTTTTTTTTTTTTTTTTTTTTCAAATCAAAAAAAAAAAAAACCCACCCACCCACCCACCTCCGAGAGAGCAGACGTCGGCGTTCCAACATTATATAAACAAAAATAAATTCAATTACAATAATAATAAATTACAATTAATTGATATTTAGAAATAAATTATTTAAAAACCACCTAACCATTACAAAATCATTTTAAAATATACAATTCAATAAATTATAAAAATAATCAAAATAAGAAAATAAAAAAACATCAATAAAAATCAATAATCATCAATTAATAAAAAGTCAATAAGAACAATGTAATAGGATATCACAATAAATTTTATATGAAATTCAATACATTAAAATACCTTTGAAAGAAATACAGTAATTACAAAATAATTAAAAATTAGGTCAAGATCTCCAGTTCTCTTAGTGCATGTGTGTGTGTGTGTTTACGTGTGTGTGTGTGTTTGGAAACATGTTTATAAAAAGCTATATAATCAGTATTACGGGGGAAGACACCCAGGCAAACCGTGTATATATAATATAGTCCATCATAATCTTTGGTCGTAGGTAAGTATCACCCATTCATCAGAATTTCTAGCTCCTCATACATTCGGCTTTGGAGCCACTTGTCGGTGACAACTTTGCACTCCCGTAAGGTAAGTGGATAAATATTTAAAATTTTATTTATTTTGTTGTATAAAACAGGGCCAAAGAAGTGATACTGACGTTTCGCCATCACAACATTGGCCCTTTCAGTCTGACAGACTATGTCAGCCCTACGTTTATTTGAGCGGTGACTGGGGTCAAATATAAGTTCTGAGTGTTTTCGTAGAATAGCACTCAGGAAAAATGCGTGCCTTACCGTAGACACTTTACAAAGAGCATAGAGGTCGATTGTAGGGAAGCGAATTGGTTTGTGTGCCATAACTTTAAGAACTGCCCTCTGTGCCCTTTCCAGTCTTAGCAGTAAACATTTTCCCGAGCCACCCCACGCCGCTATATAGTAGGTTATGATAGAGTGCGCCAACGCAGAATAAACAATCTTCAATGTATGGAAATCGGCAGAAGATCTCAAATTCTTGAACACAAATATCTATTTCCTGACCCGTGATACTAGTGACGTAATTTGTTCATTCCAGGACATAGTACTGTCAATAATGACACCAAAATATTTTATGTTGTTGGCCCGCATGATGAAATTACAGCCACAAGTAGTGCTCGTTATCGAACAGCACCTGTGTGCAGTCAGATTGAAGGGGCATGCCGGTTGAGACCTCTGTAATGGCGCAAACGTAATAAATTTAGTTTTATCTAGGTTTAATGTAAGCAGATTGCTAGTTAGCCATCCCATGACAACTCGCAGGGCCGACTCTGCATAGGAACGAGTTTCAAGCCAATTTTTGCCATGAACAAGTATTACTGTGTCATCAGCGTACATTATCATTTTAGAATTTCCTAAAGATAATTTACAGAGGTCATTTATATAAATTAAAAATAGGGTAGGTCCAAGAACACTACCCTGTGGGACTCCGTAACTAAGAACCTCACCTTTACTGGTAAAGTTACCCACCTTAACAGCCTGAGAACGGTCTGTTAAGTAACTCCTAAAAATATCCAGAGACAGACCCCTAATGCCAATCCTCTGCAGTTTGTTGAGCAAAATAGGAACAGAGACAGTGTCAAAAGCCTTAGAAAGGTCCAGAAATATTGCAATAGTTTTGAGTTTATCATTTACTTTTTCTGCAATAGTACCAGTTAATTCCAGAACAGCGTCTTCTGTACTTTTACCTACTCTAAAACCATACTGGTTTGGGGCGAGAATATCTTGAGAATCTAAATAGCTTAGAAGCCTTTTGTTAAGGATTTTCTCAAGGATCTTTGACAAGGTTGTTAAAACTGATATAGGTCTATAGTTATTAACACTGCCTCGGTCCCCACTTTTGTGTATAGGGTGTACGACAGCCCTTTTGAAAACAGAAGGAAAGACCCCTGACATAAGGGCAAGGTTAAAAACATGGCACATGATGGGAACAAGGATCTGCCTAGCAGCCCTTATCAAAAGAGCAGATATGTCATCCCAACCCACAGCGCTTTCAATTTTAAGACCCAGAACAATTTGTTCCAGCTCCTCAATGTCCGTACTGAAGATGGCCATTGAGTTGGGACAGACACTTTCATTGAGGTCAGTATCATGTTGAGGATCGCCTACCCTAGGTGTAATTTTAGATGCCAGAGTCTTCCCCACATTCGCAAAAAAGTGGTTGTCTGCATCAAGTGACAGTGAGGGGTCTGACTTTAGGGACAAGAGCTCACTAACTGTTGAATTGTCAGTTTTAAGGTTAGAAATTGTTTTAATAAGTTTCCAGGTGGCCTTTGGATTTTTGCGGAACCGCCGAAATTCTGCAGACTCGTATTCGCGTTTTAATTTTTTTAACAAGTTGGTACAGAAATTTCTATAGCGCGTATAAGTTACTTTAAGCAAATAGTTGTCAGGATCTCTTTTTGATTTTCGGTACATTGAATCCCGATTACGGATGCACCTCAAGAGCCCAGGCGTTATCCAAGGTTTAAGTATTCGGTTTTTACTAGAGATAACCCGGGAACAAGTATTATTACTAACCACAGTAGAAATTAATGTTACCAACCTGTTTGCAGCATCAGAAGCATTAATTAAGCGTTATTGTCCAAAACAGAAGAAAAATCGGTTCGCTCTAGCTCAATGACGCAAGCATCTATATCAACGCGACGTGAGGTTATAGCCGTTTTAGGAAAGCTTATTTTCTGATTGCAGAACACTATTACTGGAGCATGGTCTGTAATAAACGAGTCGACCACCAAAGTAACAGCTGGTTTGTTTGTTTTAATAATTGCATGATCTAGGCAGCTGTTTTTGCGAGTGGCGAAAAGATGCCCGGGGAGCATTCCATGCGATGCAACTGTATTCAGGTAGGTATCTGAATTTGCATCAGCATTATCGGGTGTTATATTTATGTTAATATCACCTAATATAATTACAGTTTTAAAAGTTTTCAGTGAATCCAATGTGAAATCTAGGCTATCAATAAAGTTTTGGATATTTCTGTACGATGGAGATCGATAGATGGATATTAATGCTACATCTGAACCAAATTTGAGAATCAGGCAATTTGCACCCTGGAAAACTGGTGTCTCAACAGTGAAACGTGTGTTACGTCTTGAGTATACAACAACACCTTCATTCTGGTTAGCATAGTCGGACTTGAAAGATTCAAATCCAGGAATTTCAGGGAGAAAGGGGCATTTGCTTAGCCAGCACTCCGACAGCACAATAACATCAAATTGCACCTTAATTCTATCTAGTAAGATTAGAAGGTTATTGAAGTTTGCGGTATTGCCCAGACTTCTTATATTTAAGTGGAAAAATTTTAGACCACTAGTGGTATTGTATGAGCTACATTGTTCCGGGGTACACATATATGATTTTGAAATTGAGAAATTATCTATGTGAGATATATCATCACTCATGGTATGGTTGTCGACATTCATTTGGCGATCTTAAAAATAAACATATAAACTATATTCCGAAGTCGAGCGTGCTGGACTGAAAAGGCCAGACCAGTCCGCTTCAAAAAGATTCCAACAAATACCAAATAGATGATACAAAAAGAAAGCGTAACACTGAAAAATCTCCGGGTTCCGTAATCCCTTCCGTACAAATGTCTACATGTGTGTGGGAGTATTATTGTGTGTCTGTGTGTTGGTGAGAGAACTGAAAGTAGTACAAAAAATAACATAAATGACAACAGTGTTAAAAATAACATAAAAAACACAAGAGAGCAGTACAAAATGCGCAAGTTGTTACAATTTTTTAGACAAGCCATAGTAAGTAAAACAAGAACCTGAGTATAGTGGACATAGTTAGTAGCAAAGCCGACTAGTCACTTTTGTTCGCTAGGTTTTGGTAGGTCCAATTCATTCTTGACCATAATATGTCGATCACCCTCTCTTTTGCGAAGGAAAATTTTTCCGTTGGTAACCCAGCAGAAGCGATAGTCGTTACTACTGGCAAAGTCTTTAGCCAAGAACAGGAGTCGCTTCATTTTCGGAGTAAGATTTTCGGAAACGAATACGGGTTTTGTCGGTCCGCTTATATTGAGATGTTCAGTAGTCAGTTTGCCGTATTTTCTATTATAATCTTTGAACATACGAATAAATTTTTCCTTACGAAGGTTGGTATTAAAGTCCACGATTATGGTTCTGGAGTTGGACTTGGAGTCATTAGGTCCTATGCGATATAAATCTTTTACCTCGTGATCCTGTACAGGGGCATTTAGGATAGAACCGACTTTCTTTACGCTACCCAATAAGCTGTCCTTAGTCTCTGACTTAGTTACAGGTATATTTCTGATTTCTACGCACGTTGATCTCGCAGTGCGTTCTAACCGATCAAGCTTGTCTTCTAATTTTGCAACGTATTGTAAATTGTTTTTCCTTTCCGCATCCAGCTGGGCCTCCAGCTGGTCAATATGTGACTTTAAGCTGTCGTAGTTTTCAGATAAAGAGGCGACAGAGTTTTCAATCCTAACATTTTGAACTCTAATCTCCTCAATAGACTCATAGATTTTTCCTATTTTGGAGTTCTGTTCCTCCTTGAAATTTTGGAACATAGATCTTATTTCGGACATAAAACATAAAAATTGATCCTGGTCAGTCCCAATAACATCTTCAATACCAGCTTCCGAACATTTCCGCTTGGTTTTACGTAATATTTGGGTTGATAAAACGCCTTTATTCGGGGTTTCATTTAAAAGTTCGCAGTCGACTACTTCTTCCATCGGAGTTTTACTTATCGCGGAGTCCAATCGTTGTAAAGCCATATTAGTAAAACAAATGGAAAAAAGAAATCCGAAAAGAAGAAATCGGAAGTCAGTTTCGAACCCAGACCACCGGTAACAGCAGTACGAACATTTCGGACACAGGCTATCTGCGGATGTATCAATGGAGGTGAAATTATTGTTCTGTTTATTAAACTCGGTAAATTTTGACGTAGCAGCTGGATATAGTAGTTTATTAGTTTGTGGGTACTAAACAAAATTCACCAAAATGATTGAAACTTTTTCTTTGTTCTTAAATTTGCAATTATATTCACTTTCACTGAATTGATCGATGAGATTTTGCGCACGGGCCTCTATCATTCGGTGTTCTTCAAGTAAAAGCGTTTAGTTGAAGCGCAAGATTACTAACAACACTTTTAAAAATTATTTTTGCGGAGCTTACAAAAAACACGACCGTGCGCTACCAAGTCAGCGGGGGGGGGGGACAACCTTGGTTTTGTCCATGTTCATTTTAAGACCCACTCTTTCGGAAGCTCTACTAAGGTCATCGAGCTTTTACTGAGGCTCTCCATGGTCTCAGTTATGACCACTATGTCGTCGAAGTCGAAGAAGATGAGTGATGTACTCGCCATTAACGTTGATGCCAAGCCCCTCCAGTCCAGAACCTTGAAGACGTCCTCCAGCGCAGCAGTGAACAGTTTCGGAGAAATGACGTCTCCCTGTCTTACGCCGCGCTGGAGAAGGATTGGTTTCGAGGTCTGATCCTGAAGACGGACTGACATGGTGGCGTTTTTTTACAGACACTTCAACACCTCAATGTACCGGTAGTCGATCTGGCACCGTTGGAGAGACTGCAGTACAGCCCAAGTCTCGATCGAATCGAAGGCTTTCTCGTAGTCCACAAACGCTAAACAGAGAGGCAGGTTATACTCTTCGGTCTTCTGTATAACCTGCCGCAGCGTATGTATGTGGTCTACGGTGCTAAAGCCTTTTCGGAATCCGGCTTGTTCGGGAGGCTGGAAATCGTCAAACCTGCGCGCGAGACGATTCGTGATGACTCTTGAAAACAACTTGTAAACATGGCTAAGAAGCGAGATGGGCCTATAGTTCTTCAGCCGGGCATTGATAAATGATAAATGATTTTATTTCTGTAAGTTGGTTTGTACAAACGCTTTAACATGTCTAACATATTTTTTTTTAAAAAAACTAGATGAGATCGGCGTTTCATATCTGACTACTCTGAGAAGAAAGGCCGAAACAAACTCAGAGGTCACAGTCTCTTTTAAAGTCCTGACAAAATCTTGGTTCGATCATGTGAAGACCATGTAGACTGATGTCTGAAATGGTCTTTTGAGGAAAGAACCAGCCAGATTGAGTGGACCTGTCCAGTCAGTGCACGCATTTGTCAATAACCAAGCAGCTCAACTCAGAATTTAAGGAGCTCAACGATTCGACGAACAATACTAAAGAAAGGACATTCGGGTAGGCCGCATAAACTACTCAAACTGCCAGACCATGATTAAAAACTAAGATAAATTAAAAAACAAAATAATGATCCACATAGTCTTCACATTCACAATAATTAAAATAAAATAATATAATACTTTAAAAAGTAAATATTCTTGTCATTGCAAGAAAACAAATAAAAAATTTTTTTTTTTTTTTTTTTTAAATAACAAAATTCATGGTGCAAAATATTTAAACAAAAAAAAAAAACTAAATTAATTTAATTGGAGCAGCTCACTCCCAAGCCGTTTTATCCTCAACGTAATCTTTAATGCTATAAAACGCTTTTTGGCACAACTTACGTTTAATGAATGATTTAAATTTATTAAGACTTAGATTTTGTACGTGGCTTGGAAGCATATTTTAAAGGCATTGTCGCCCTTCTTGAAGAAGAGTACCACCACACCCCTGCACCATGCCTGTGGCGTTTTGCCCTCGAGTATGACGGAATCAAAAAGCTTCTGAAGGGCCTTGAGGACCGGTTTTCCACCCGCCTTCAGGAGTTCAGCCGTGATTCCGTCATCACCCGGCGCCTTGTTGTTTTTAAGCTGTTTCAGAGCCATCCTAATCTCGTTCAGGCTGACGTCCGGGATATCTTCGGTATAGTGCCGGGTCAATCTAGCTCTTGGGTCGTTTGCTAGATTCGCAACGGGTTTACTGGTTGACGTGTACAACTGCCCATAGAAACTCTCGATCTCCCTCAGAAGCTTCGGTTTGGCGGATACAATCCTGCCATCATCGGTCTTCAGTTTCGTGAGCTGGCTGTGCCCAATAGCCAGATCCCTTGAAAAAACCTTGGAGCCTTTATTTCGCTCAATCGCGTCTTTAATACGCTCGGTATTAAAGCGGCGGAGGTCTCTTTTCAAGGATTTAGAGGTCTGTCTATTGATCCGCCGGTATTTGCACGCCTCATCTGAAGACTGCAGGATCATCTCACGCCTCTCCTTCATAAGCTTGAGGGTATGATCAGAGAGCTTTTTGTTTCTATCTGTACGACGGGTCTTGAAAAACTTAGACCCGACCGTATGGACAGCTTCCACGAACCCGTCGCTGTATTCGTCCACGGAGCTCCCCAGGCACTCGAAACGATTCTGGAGTTCGAGCTGAAAGCTCTCGGGGTTTCGGACCTGGACCTGTGCTGGACGGAGCGTGGACTTCATCAGTTGAGACCTTTCAAGCTTAATATTAATGTTCAATGTGCCTCTTACCATGCGGTGATCGCTCCCGGTTTTTACCGAATTGATCACAGAGACATCATTGAACATTTGCTTCTTGGTTGACATGATGAAGTCGATCTCATTTTTTGTTGCACCATCGGGGCTCTGCCAGGTCCACTTCCTGTGTTCACGCTTTTTGAAGAAGAATTTATTTTATTTTATTTTTTATTATTTTATATTATAAGATATATACCAATATTATATATTTCAGGTTTTTTCACCGCGATCTGACATGTATTCATTGAGATCGTAAAAGCACTTTTCTTTTAACCATTGCGTTAACTTTTTTTACAATGCATGTCCTCGAAAAGAGCGGTTTTCCATGCAGCCAAACTGTGCGGAAAGTGTCACTTTTTTTCACTAGTGCTTTTTACTTTCCTGTACTTTTTTAATTTTTATCTCCAACGTCAGCCCGACGCATAGAGTTTTTATTATTTGAGAAAAGTTTTAAAAATTAGTTATGTAAAGATTATCATTCATAGAAAAGGTAAAATAAAACTAACACTTTATTTTAGGCGTTTTTAATTATTCTAGATTTTGATTTTGATCAATAAATTAATTTTAAATATTAATTAAATACGTTTGGCAGAAAGTATATTTTGCTCGTGCCTTATTGCGTTACGATGTGACAGCTATTCGCACATGCGCAGTAGATATGCCCGAGGAACTATTAGTTAATCTGTGGATATGCTGAACGCGCTTGAATAAGCCCGCCACTTTAGTAATTTCATTTTATTAATTTATTTATTTCCTCGCACAATGCAAAGTAAAATGTTGTATGATACACGTACGTAAGATGATTTCCGACTCGTGTCGATTTATCCACTCACTCGCTTCGCTCGCTCGTGAATAAAAATGCCACTCATCGGAAATCACCTACCTTCCGCACTTGTAGCATAAATAACTATTTAAACATTCGCAAAACTTTTTTTTAAATCTTTAAAGGCGTCCGGTAATTTGTAAACGTAACCTTTACAGCATTTATGAACGAGTTCCTTTTGTGCAATTCGAGCCTGGATTGCGGTAGACAGAGCTCGTGTTTAAATTTATTTTTATTTCTAGGAGCTAAATTGCGCTTGGTTACATCTTTGTGTTTTATAAAATTTCCCCTACATCAAAAACGAAACCCTATGCTGTAAGATTCTTAGCAATCTTTAAAATCCGCTAAATCGTATTTTGGGGGTAGTTTCGTAAAACTAATAATGACAACCGTTATTGTTTACTTCGAATTATATTTGTGCCAAGTTTCAAGAATGTTAGCCGAAGGAATTAGATTTTTCATACAAACTTTCAACCTCGTTTTTACTACCTTACGGGTGGAATTTCCAAAAACCAATAAATACATGAATTCTTTTAATTACCAAGAGCTTAAATCTAAAATTTCATGTGACCAATTTTCAAACTGTAAAAATTTCACTAACATTAACATTCGAAACGGGATATTTACCATGTTTACTGTTTGTTGCCAGTCCCGAAATATCCCGTTTGAAATGTTAATGTCAGTGACCATGACAGTTTAAAAACTAATGTTGTAATTTCATACCAACTTTGAACCCTTTTTTTATCCCTTTATTGGTGGAATTTGCAAAATCCAATAAATACATCAATTCTTTTTATCAATCAAGAGCGTAAATATATAATTTCACGTGTCCAATTTACAAACTGTAGAAATTTCATACTAACTTTCAACCCCAATTTTACGGATGGAATTTCCAAAAACCAATAAATTTCCAAAAACCAATCCTTTTTATCAATCAAGAGCGTAAATGTAAAATTGCACGTGTCCAATTTACAAACTGTAGAAATTTCATACTTACTTTCAACCCCTCTTTTACCCCCTTTGGGTTGGAATTTCCAAAAATCCTGTCTTAGTGCGCACTTACGTCACTTGAGGAACCTCCAAATTTCTTCTTTATACGTCAGGCGGTTTTCGATATGTTGTGATGAGTGAATGAGTGACCTTTCGCGACCCGTAAGGGGGTTACGGGTGGAATTTCCAAAAACCAATAAATGCATGAATCCTTTTTATCAATCAAAAGCGTAAATGTAAAATTTCACGTGTCCAATTTACAAACTGTAAAAATTTCATACTAACTTTCAACCCCCCTTTTACCCCCTTAAGGTTGGAATTTGCAAAAATCCTTTCTTAGTGCGCACTTACGTCATTTGAGGAACCTACAAATTTCTTCTTTATACGTCAGGCGGTTTTCGATATTTCGTGATGAGCGATTGAGTGACCTTTCGCTTTTATATATATAGAGGAATGAACGAAATCTTACCCTCAATGCATTGAGTTCTGTCTCTGCTTTTATGAGCAATGCCTTGGCTTCATTCCGCCTGTTCTGATGGTACGCCACGATGCCTTGCAGCAGGTACAGACGCATCAGCAGAACTCGCTCGTTTGCTGGAAAAAGAAATCAGTCAAAGATCTTCTGCCTGAATGTCAGCCTGGACTCTGGAACTACGGCTCAACATGCTTTCCGTGACACGGAGGCATCTCGGTATGTTAAGATCGTCACCCATCCAAAGACCGACAAAGGCAAAAATTGTTTTGAAAATGAAAATCATTCTCACTATTCCGATGAATTGTGCGCATTGGGAACACACGTCACACCAGGATGCGTCATCCTACTTGCTGTTGTCCAGCTAAAGGAGCCTTTGCAGAGTGGGCTGTCTGTGGGGCCTATGTTAAAGAGGTGTTTATTTAAAGGGCCCTTTTGTCGAGATCTTAAATGCGTCTTAACTATATCCCTAAAAACTTCGATGGACGTCGAAAAAATAGTTACGGAACTTAAATGGAGTTTGGCAGAGCACTTGGCATGGAAATAATCGAGTGGCGTCCAAGATCTGAAAGGAGCTAGATGGGCAGAAGGTCTTGTTGCCATCGAGATCATAACCTGGATGAGGCTGACACATTTACCTAGGGATTGGCACAATAAACGAGAGGCCTAAGCTCAGTAGTGGGCGAAGTCAGGCTGTGGTTGATGATGGCCTGTTATTACTCCTATTAACTGCAGTCACGATGTTTTCGTTCACCGTTTTGAGGGCAATGGTGATAAAATAATTTACACAAACTTTTCTTTATTTTTTCATGAGAAAACCGGCATGACCTTGAACCAAAACTTCGAAGACATGTGACAAGAACAAACCCGCTATGGGTCCGCGTGGAATATTAAAAGGTAAAAGGCTGCTGATAATGACTCACCCGCACTCCCCTTCAACGCGATGAGTCTCTGGTGGTCCTCTCCATACGTCACCTTAAAGGCAGCCTCCGCGGCTGCCAGGCGCGTGGCCGCATCGTGTGCGTGCGTCAGGCTGCGCAGGCACAGGTAGCACCACGACACGTCCAGTTGGAGGACTGCCCAGTTGTCTACTGTCTTCAGGATTGAGGAACGGCATTCGCTGAGGATAGCAGATCATGGTTAGATTTTATGCAAGGAGCTCCAGACAAATTAAACTTTATCAACGAAACGACGCGAAAGCGATTGGCAAAAGTTAAAAATGTATGAGAATGTCAAATGCTATAGAAATGACACGATATCTATCCCTTATATTTTAGTATTTCGGGCATCTACATGGTTACTAGAATACCACTTTGTCTAGAGCTTCAGAACAGATTATTTAAAGACAGATTAATAATAATCCCTATATATTGTAAGTACCTTTTAATTTCGATAATGAGACAGCACACTCCAGGAAGCTCAAGCTAATGTATACGATCTAATAAAAGGCGCAGCAGGACATTAACAGGCAGGAATAGCTTGACAATGTTTGGAGGGTTACACAAACTAAAAGAAACAACAGTTGAAATCCACTCCTATTGCAGTTGAAAAAATGCAGTTCTATTATAGTTGGCCCAACTGAATTAGGACTGCATCATAATCAGTGGAAGCTAAAACTTTACCGGTTTGAAATTATCTCATTATAGGGAAGCTTGATATTGGTAGAATAGGGATGATTCTTGGGTAACAGAAAAAGTCGGTTAATAATAGTTATATTCAGTCCGTCACAGTACGGTCCAGTTTTTTGATCGTTACACAACCAATGGTTTTAATGTTCGGTCAAACGCGCTTATTCACAAAGTTTTTGTCTAACCATTTGACAAAAACTTTATGAATAAGCGCGTTTCGAATAATTAATTCTTCAATTTCATTTCAACATTTGTGATGCCAACATTTGATGAATAAATGCGTTTTACCGAAATTTAAAGACATTCGTTAGCATATTTAACCATTGTTTGAGTTAACTACCGATCATAAAACTGAGCCTAAGATTATCAAACTATATTGAACATGTATTTTTTGCTTAATCAATAAATATTGATAAAGATAAAGCGCATCAAAGTTAAGGAGTAGTGGTTTGTACGTCACTTTTGAGTAAGGATAAACCAAAGCATGACGTCACACGAAATTTTAACACACTGCATCGTCGTCATTTTCATTTTACGTGTCAAAAGAAAAAGGAAAGTCTTTTGTTAAGTTGGAAAGTAAAAGTGGAAAGTGTGTGTATCAAGACTTTTTATTATTCTTCCTGAAGGCCAAAAAAAAATATTCGTCATCATCCTATCATCCATATCAAGAGCCCTATCATCTTACCTGAGCTGCCTATCAGCCTCCAGCAGCAGCACCAGCGCTAGCGGGTAGTCGTGTTGTTTAGCTGCAGCCCTGCCTCGCTCATGCAGCGCCAGCCCCACCATGAGCGCGCGACGCTCGGCGGCTGGCAGCTCTATGGCCTTGCCGGACTGGTCTTCTAGCTGTTAGAAATTAAAGATACGGTGATTCAGAATAGAAGAAGGCATTATAATATTAGTAAGGCAACCTTTAGCATAGATGGATGTATGTTTGTTTCTCGATCACTCCAGTACGGCTGAACGGATATGGATGAAATTTGGCACAGCGTTAGATCATAGTCTGGGTTCCAGACTGCAATCTATCGCTGTGCTATTCCAGACTCTGGAATACTACTACTTTTTATCCCGGTATAGTGTTCCCTTAAGATGATGAAACACTATTCACGCGGGCGAAGCCGCTAGCACAAGCTAGTAATAATAATATTAGTCCGGTCAAATTAGATTAAAATAGGGGTAGGTTTACAGTAATTCGCATAGAGCTCAAAATTGGTACGAATGTTCGGCACACCATTATAAATGAAATGTAAAAAGTCCTCATCGATCCCACATTTGCCAAAAAAATAATTCAAGGGCAAAGTTAGCAAATAGGTTTTTTTGCGTTTTTTGCCGAACGGTAAGTTTTATGATAAAAATATATCAGACAAAAATAATAGATTATGCAATTATCTATAAAAATGGTCTCTACATTTTCTCCTAAACATCACCGTTTCTGAGATATAACAGTTGAAGAAGTTGTATTCTTCATAATATGCACACGTTTCCACGCAGGTAGGTAGGTGGTAGTGTAACTGGCGCGTTTTTTTAACGTGGTTTCCCCGATTGGCGTATTCTACGATCTATTGTGACCCTGTTTAATTCAATAGTATTAAAAATTATGTATAAACTGGTACTATTGGAAATGATGCAAACTATTGACCGACGTCTTTTTTGCTATATGCATTATTTGACATACGTGGGACACTCAGAAAGTTTTGCGAAACTAAAAAAAATTGTTCTATACGTACATATATTTTTATTAAATCTTTTCAAAGTACTTTCCACCTATACAAAGATTCATGCGCCTAAACCAGTTTTCAAAACACTTTTTCCAGTCCGCCGCAGACACCTCGTTTACAGCCTGCTCGAACGCAGCCAGCGCATCTTCCGGCGACGAAAATTGTATCCCTTTGAGCTGATTTTTTATTTTTGGGAATAAAAAGAAGTCACACGGTGCTAGATCAGGGCTGTAAGGAGGGTGACCCAGGAGTTTGACTGGCGTGCTGTCCAGGAAGTCCCTCGTTTTGAGTGCGGTGTGCGCAGGTGCATTGTCGTGGTGGAGCAGTAGCCCGCGGAGCCCTGTGTTTGGTCGCTTGTTGCTTATAACAGAGATAACTTCTGGCAAACATTTGGTAGTATACCATTCGGCATTAATGCTTCTTTGATCCCGTAAGGGAATTGATACCAAGTGGCCAGTCAAATTAAAAAAGCTAGCGATCAAAATCTTACCCCCGCTTCTAGATCGCTTCACTTTGGTAGGCGTTGGCTCATTTTGAAACACCCAAACAGTCGACTGGCGCTTGGTTTCTGGGTCGTATTGATAAATCCAGGACTCATCACCTGTAACGATGTCGTAAACACGCCGAGACGAGCCTGCTTCAAATTTGTTAAGCATATCACGGCACCATTCCACCCGGGCCTGCTTCTGAGCATCGGTGAGGTTGTGCGGCACCCAGCGTGATACTATCCTCCTCACGCGAAGATGGCTGTGTAGAATCTCGTGAACGCTTCCCGATCCAATCTTCAATATGTGTTGAATCTCCTGATATGTAATTCGCCTATTGTCTTGGATTAAATTTTTCACTGCTAGCACGTTTTCTTCGGTAACAGCCGTCAAAGGGCGACCGCTTCTTTCGTCATCCCCCAAAGTTGGTCGACCGCGCTTGAATTCGTTATACCAACGATACACGGTTGCCTTGGAAGGGCCTTCATCCATGAATGCCATTTGAAGTCTATCGTACGATTCATCCGGTTTCAGGCGACACTTGAAATCGTATAAAATCATAGCTCTAAAATGTTCCCGGCGCAGATCTATATTTCAGTGAGACACAATACTTTGAATTAACTCGCAAAAAATGTGGAGGGAAATTTTGAAATTGGAACTTACTTATTTTTACTTATAAATAATCATATTTTCGAAAAACATTATAACTGGCCAGTCTCCCATATATAAAAACTTTTTTTCGCAATACTTTCTGAGGGGCCTGGTATTTTCAGATCATCGAAGTATCATGTGGCATATGTATTATTTTACCGAACTACATTTCGTCGATTTACAAAATAACTTTTTCCTTTTATTTATTTATTATAAGGTACACCAACAGCATCACATACAAAACAGGTTTGTAGTAAACAAAGAAAAAATAAAGGCTGGTATGTGTGCCTATTACAGGTATACGCAGCTTACACCATATGGTCAGAAACACTAAATTATTTAAAGAAAAAACAAAATATCAAATATTATTCTAAACTTAAAAAACATGCAAAATGAAAAACACAGCATAAAAAAAGAAAAAGAAGTAGGATAAATATATTCGTAATTAGCCTAAGTTGGAATATTTGCGCACTCCCGTACCGCTGAGACTGCTCTTCTAAACTTGTTCAGTGAAATACCGTGTAAATCGGTATCTGGTGTTGTACAAAAACTATTATAGCTTCTACACATGCGGAGAAGTGGAGCGTTGAGGCCTAGGTTGGTTTTGCGGAATGGAAGATGTAGTAATTTTGTCATGGGATGTCTGGGTAGTTTTGAAGGGACTGAATATTGGATACATTCTACTAAATCACTGCACTTAATATACCCGTTTGCTATTTTGTAAAGGAAAATTAGATCACGCGTACGGCGACGGTCACGCAGTGTCTTTATTTTGAAAAAGTGTAGGCGCTGTACATACGGACAGCGATGACTAATTCCCCTAGATATAAATGCAAGATGTTTAGTAAAAGCTCTTTGAATTTTTTCAAGTCTTTGCGAATGAACAGCGTAAAATGGGTTCCAGGCGACACTGGCGTATTCCAACCGACTTCGCACTAGGGTGTTAAATAAAACTATTTTGGTCTTTGGTTGTTGGAAGCCTCTTGGGTTGCGTTTAACAAAACCCAGCATCTGCGCAGACTTCTTTACGACGTCGTTGATGTGTGGCTTGAAGGTGAGCCTATCATCCACCAGAACCCCTAGATCCCGGATTTCTCCAACCTTTGCCAACGAGGTGTCGCATAGTGTGTAGGTAGTTGGGAATGATGACTTTTTTCTAGAGAAACGGATGTGAAAGCATTTTTGGGGGTTTAAGGTCATATTGTTGGTTTTGCACCAATTTTCGACGTTTGTTAAATCGCTTTGAATAAGTCTGATGTCTTCAGGCCCAGTGATTTTTTTGTAAATCTTTAAGTCATCTGCAAACAACATTGTTTGACAGTGCCTGATATGATTTGTTATGTCATCAACAAATAGTAATTTAATAGTAAATATGTAACTTTTGGCCAAAGCCTCTTTTGAACTTTTTCATTTGCCACATTTTAAGGAATATTATTTGGTCAAAAATATAAAGACGGTTACTTGGTAGCATTTTCAATTTAATATTGAAATAGAGTCATAAAAAGGCACTCACTCGCTTCGCTCGCTCGTGAATAAAAATGCCCCTCATCGGAAATCACCTACCTTCCGCACTTGTAGCATGAATAACTATTACAATGCATGTCCTCGAAAAGAGCGTTTTCCAAGCAGCCAAACTGTGCGGAAAGTGTCCCTTTTTCACTAGTGCTTTTTACCTACCTGTATTTTTTTAATTTTTAACTCCAACGTTAGCCCGACGCATAGTTTTTATTATTTGTGAAAAGTTTTACAAATTAGTTATGTACTGATTATCATTCAAATAAAATATAAAATAAAACTAATACTTCATTAGCGGCGTTTTTATTTACTCTAGATTTAGATTTTGATCAATAAATTAATTTTACAATGCATGTCCTCGAAAAGAGCGGTTTTCCAAGCAGCCAAACTGTGCGGAAAGTGTCACTTTTTTTCACTAGTGCTTTTTACTTTCCTGTATTTTTTTAATTTTTAACTCCAACGTCAGCCCGACGCATAGAGTTATATTTTTGGCAGAACGTATATTTTGCTCGTGCCTTATTGCGTTACGATGTGACAGCTATTGCACATGCGCAGTAGATATGCCCGAGGAACTATTAGATAATCTGTGGATATGCTGAGCGCGCTTAAATAAGCCCGCCATTTTATTAATATATATATTTTTTTATTTCCTCGCACATTGCATAGTAAAATGTTGTATGATACACGTACGTAAGATGATTTCCGACTCGTGTCGATTTATCCACTCACTCGCTTCGCTCACTCGTGAATAAAAATGCCACTCATCGGAAATCACCTACCTTCCGCACTTGTAGCATAAATAACTATTAAATATTCATAAAATATGTTTGGCAGAACGTATATTTTGCTCGTGCCTTTTTGCGTTACGATGTGACAGCTATTCGCACATGCGCAGTAGATATGCCCGAGAAACTATTAGTTAATCTGTGGATATGCTGAGCGCGCTTGAATAAGCCCGCCATTTTATTAATTTTATTTTATTAATTTATATATTTTTTTGTTGCCTCGCACAATGCATAGTAAAATTTTGTATGATACACGTACGTAAGATGATTTCCGACTCGTGTCGATTTATCCACTCATCGGAAATCACCTACCTTCCGCCTTTGTAGCATAAATAACTATTTTACAAACAGACACTCCAATTTTATTATATGTATAGATGATGTTGGCTATCCATTAGGTTTATAAAAATAACAACACTGTGACCAACATACAACGTAGGCTTTGCCATCATATTATCATCATATCAGCTGAAAGACGTCCACTGCTGGCCTACCCCAAGCGTCGCCACATTGACTGGTCCCGTGCGCCCCTCAACCAGCGAATCCCCGCAACCATCACCGGGTCATCGGTCCACCTGGTGGAAGGCCTTCCAACGCAACGTCTTCTGGTTCGCGGGTCGCCACTCCAGAACCTTTCTGCCCCATCGGCCATCCGTTCTGCGAGCAATGTGCCCTGCCCACTGTTTAGCAATTTATCGGGCTATGTCGGTAACACTGGTTCTCTTGCGGATCTCTACATTTCAAATTTTTTTGTAGGTTTTGTAATAGAGTCTTATTACAGAAGCCAAAATGTAAATAAATATAATTACATAAGACAATTTTAGAGCATACAATCGCAAAAGCATAAGCAATGCAGGCATAAACACTCATTCAGAACTTTCAGCCTTGAAGATACGACTGCTTACCTTCATATACTCATCATCGTCTGCAAGCTCATCCACATACTCAGAGAGCAGCGTAGCATCATCACGAACTGTCTTCATCTCCATGTACATTGTGTCTTCTTTCTTCACCTCCTCAGGAGTTTCTGTAGAGAATATTGAATTTATGTTACTTGAATAAAATGCCTGAGCTCGCCCGAAGGTGTTCAAATATAGCACCGGTGGGCCCGGAGCCCATAGTGCCTTTACCTTTCGGGAATTTACACGGTCTGGCAAGAAAACGCACCATGGATCAACACAGCAAGCTCATAACTATTGATGATTGATTGATTGTTTTTTTTTTTTGATTGATTGATTTTCTTTTTTGTTTGATTGGTTGATCATAGCGATTGTAGGCAGGCCAAGGAGGCACTACCCCTCATTGACGGTCGTTTTACGAAAAAGGTCCTACGACTAACTAAGCCACAGCTGCGTGCAGTCACAGCCGTAACTACAGGACGTGGGACCTTTAATAAGCACCTCTTTGTCATAGGAATCACGGACAGCCCACTCTACAGAGCTTGCATGGTGGAAGAAGAGACAGCCGCACACCTGCTCCTAAGCTGCCCTGTAATCGCTGGCTACAGGGCCAAATACTTCGGCGACCCAAGTACCCTGCAGGAGATAGTCGGCAGCACCGGGCGCTGCTGGACTTTCTCGAGGAGCTGGGGTGGATCAAATGATGTGACTGAATCCCACTCGTACGCAAAACACGTGCTTTGTCGTGGACTTGCGGCAACAGCCTGTCGAAACTAAACTAAACATACTGTCTGTAATCTTGATAGAAAATTTGGTTCAAATAAGAGTCACTAGATGGCGCGATGTGCATGGAATCGTTATTGAACTGTGTGTAAAATTAACATTTTCTCTTAATTCACATTTCAAAGATTTTTTGAACGAATCATTTAAAATTGCTTTCAATAGATTTATTTAATTTCTGAGGAATTTACCTCGATTTTATATAATTTGTATTGTAATACATTTAGGTTTAATGAAACTGTAGAAACGTGCAAAAAATACTATGAAACAAATCGTCACTGCATTTAAACAAAAATATGTATCGTCACGAACCGAGAAAACCCTTTTACTTGCAAGTCGCTGCTAACACCATCTATAGCCGTGGAATGGAACCGAACGCGATCGAAGTACTTATAAAAATAATCATCTTTATCAGACGAAAAACGCTAGTCACGTCGGCACGATTTCTTTGTATGGGATGAGGCATTTGTATGTCTGTATTATATTATCTGTGCCTAGACATATAAAATTACGTCACGCCTGTACTCCTCCAAGGGTTAGGCAGAAGTACACCTATAGCACACCCACATTCCTCCAGTTATGTTTAATTTCCATCTAAAAGGGAAAGAGCCTATTGCCATCACCATGTACAAATCTAGACTTCGAGCTTCTACTGAGAAATTCCAGCTAACAGTGCCCGACCCAAGAAATGAACCCAGGACCAAATTCACAGCTGAAGCGCTTGCAACCACCAGACCAACGAGGCAGTCTTTAATTTAATGTTATACGATTAAAATGATTTATTTTTTAAACAGACTGTTGTTAACCAAGATACAGATGTTGACCTAGTTATTCATATAATATTATATAATTGTTTGGTGATAAAAACTCATTGGACAATGATTTCTTTACACAGCTGAACATATTACAAAACACAATGTGCCATAATTTAAACTGCAGTACCTACTTTAAATTTGTAGAAGTATATGAAATAAGGAATGATATCAATAATGGGAGAAAACAAAGTTATGCATGCTTTTTCTCTCTCGCTACCGACTCAACTCTTTAGTGTGTGATTGAGTCTTAACTATACGTAGTAACTATTTAGTAATCTGTGACTATACATAGACGTACCTGCCATGACAAGTGCCATCAGTGTGGCGCCATTCTTCAATCCTTGTCCCTCTAAGCTTGGGGTAGGTTTTATAACTTTGCCATTGAATATTAATTTCACCCTGAAAGAATAAAACATACATACATAAACTCACGCCAATTTCCCATGGCAGAAACTATAGACACCACCTGCCGGGCGAGCAAGGCCTACTGTGACAAGCTTGAGTCACACATTTTTATCACAATTTGGGAGCAAAAACCTTGATAAAATGCGTGACTCAAGCCTATCACAGTGGCCGTGCTCGCCCGGCTGCTACGATCCTTACATAATATACTCCATTTGAAATGACATTAGTTATGTTTCCAAATTTTTTTACAGTGCGTTCAACCGATTTTGAGTTCTATTCCGTAAAGATAAGGATGACATTAAAAGCATAAACCTGTTATCAAAACCAACTGTTTACTACAGATACCATTTGTCGTATCACCAACGCAATAGAAGTCAAAATCAGTTGAACGGGCTGTAAAATGGGCCAATTTAAATGTCTAATGTTATTGCAAATGGAGTTTAAAGAAAACCAAAACGGCATGAATGTGGCATAACTGGCAAAACCATTGTGTAGATCTAAATCTTTCAAATGGATTAAACAAAAGCATTATTAAAGACTATTACTGCTTATTATTGTCAAAGAGAATGACACCTAACAAAAATAACCTTTGTGTTTCTTGGAGTTTTATCTATACTAATTTAATAAAGCTGAAGAGTTTGTTTGTTTGTTTGTTTGAACGCGCTAATCTCAGGAACCAGTTGGAATTGAAAAATTCTTTTTGTGTTGGATAGCCCATTTATTGAGGAAGATTATTGTACACAAAAGCCTTTGTCTGGGGCAACAAAGGGTAACAAAACACCTAATATATGAGCATAAATGTGAAAATAATCCTATCTGTAATTTTGATGAATT
The DNA here is from genome assembly GCA_949775005.1 of Orthosia gothica. Taxonomy (NCBI): domain Eukaryota; kingdom Metazoa; phylum Arthropoda; class Insecta; order Lepidoptera; family Noctuidae; genus Orthosia; species Orthosia gothica. The sequence goes on along the minus strand of OX459040.1, from coordinate 6,773,618 downwards.
TTGGTCTAACCAGACGTTTTGGATTAATAGACCTTTTATCCTGGGAATATCCCTTGGGATATATTCCGACTTTCACACAGTTAAAATAGGTGCTCCATTTAGCTGCAGACACCAGCCTGTTTCACCTAACCTAAACTAGTAAAACAATAATTGTGAAATCTAATAACTCTGTAAGAACAAACCTGTTCTGATCTACCCCAATCTCAGTAGCAATAGCAGCAATAAACTCCTCCCCCATGACCTCCAGCTTCTTCTGCATCTTCAGCATCCGCGGCTTCTCCCCCGGTATCGTAGCCTTGACCCTGAACGAAGCAAAACCGGTCTGCTTGAACTCTACATTGTCCTTAGACCGCTCGAGGGAGTGGAGTTGAAGTTCCCGCAACGCTTGAAGGATGATTTCATTGTCTTGGGAGAGATCTTTGGAATACTTTGCAACAACATCCTGTGGGAGCAAAGTTCACTTAAGAATTATCAAAGACTTATTGAAGTATTGTTGATTATTTCTAATGATGCAATCAATATTTATACTATTTTGTTCTTTTGTACCTGCTACTACATGGAATTTAAACAAAATGGCGAAATGTATGAGTAAGCCTTAATGTAAAGAAAGAAAAACTCAATTAATAAAGAAATACCTAGCAGTATTTTTTTTTGGATTCATTTTTTTTGTTTGAGGACTATTTAGTCTGCATTTCAAATAAAACAATATGGTAGTCAAAGAAAATTAACATGGCGAATCTCAAAAACCACTGCAGAATTTTGTAAAATCATTGTTGAATATAAATACATACAAACAGATTTGGATGCTTTGAAATTAGGTCAGTGGTTCATCTATTATCAAATCTCAATCGGACGTTATTTTTCTGGATTTAATACATTCGGTTGTAACAATAACACATACCTATCCGCCTATACCTATGCATTATTATATAGTTACCTACTATGAAATCATTGCGAAATAGTATAATTTATTATTTGCTTGCGTCGAACGAGCACTCATATGTTAATACTAGATATGGCTTGTTCGAATAATATTGGATAAACCAAATTTCTTAGTAAACAAACTGGGCACAAAAATAACACAAAAGCCGATATAAACAAAGGTAGAACGTCTACACATTTTACGCACCTTGAAATTTTGTGTAATTTCATTATCCGGTGTGATATACGGCGCTTCCCATAATTTCACCTTTTCCTGGTTCAATCTAGCACGCAGCTTAATCAACAAATCTTCATGTTGGAGATTATTATCCATTTTTAAAGACGAAAATAAACAATGATACGCACAAAACAATTTTCCACAAAATTCATTCGTTCTGTTGTTGACATTGACAGCAGAGATTGACATAACAGTATGACTCCTGTCAGTGTCAAACTCAATCTTGAGGACAGATGTTTAGGCTTGTTCTATTCAGGCAGAGATTTAGGCTTAGCACGCATTGCGATATTTATTCGCGCGGATTTTAATTCGCGCGGAGTGGTGTTGTGTGTGGAGCGGTTGTTGGTGAATCATTTGGGTAAGGTTTGGTTAGAACAGTGACCATTAACGCGCCAAGGCGAACGACTGAAGCAAGCGTGCTGCGGGAGCGGAGTGACAAAAACGAATCGCTGCAAAGCCGACTCCACGTAGTCTTGTCTGCCCTACCCCTAGAGTGTTATTTAAAATCGCGTAGGCGCGGAGGGACGAGGCGGCCTGCGAGCTAAGGAGTAGGTGGTTTTAACACTCGCTGCCGCGGCTGAGGCCGAAGCAGCGGTGAGTGAGGTGAGCGTGGAACACATCTGCGACGATATGCTCGCGTGGGACCGCCGGAGCCCCGCAGCGCCGGAGCCGTGACAGAAACCATGCCTGCTGCATGCTGCATGCTTGCTTGAATGCTGCATGTATGGTGTATGCTTGATTGCATGCCTGCTGCATGCATGGTGTATGATTGTTTGCATGTTTTTTACAGGGAAATAAAATCTAGTCGTTTTATCATATTAGACTAAATATGTTTTATGACTATTGAGTGGTAAAGCCTCGGCCTCCACACTTCCGCGGGATATACAATCTCATGACCGACGATCGTTGGTGATGCATTCGATATGCAGTCAGCAATGCACGGTCCCGCCTATCCAGGGCGTAAAGTTCCGTTTGAGTCCACTTGAGTATGCCAAAAGAGCACATCATTACCGGCATGACGCAACCGTTGAAGGCGGAAATAAGGTGCGCTTATTTCCGCCCGAAAAAAAGCTATTGAATACCTTCTTCAGGCGGCCAAAGAAGCGTTCCTTCAACGATTGCTTCATGACAGTAGTGCTGATACCTAACGCTTCCGACATACCCAAATACTTATAGGTTTCGTTTGGAGAGAGGGATCTCAGGTTTATGGAATCCGCGAGTGGAATGCCTACGGATTCCACAATCTCCCCTCGCTTTACATGCATGACCGCACATTTGTCCACACCAAACTCCATCCTGATGGCGCTACTAAAAGTTTCAGTTACCTTCAGTAGCTCCATCAGCTGAAGATTGTTGGGGGCAAAGAGCTTCAGGTCATCCATGAAAAGAGATGAGATATAACCTGACCACCTCTCTTCAACCTATAGCCCAGCCCTGAATTCTCCAGCAGCATGCTTAGAGGATTCAGGGCTAGGCAAAACCAAAGTGGACTCAAACTATCGCCCTGGAATATACCTCGCTCGATCCTTACAGGTTCGCTATTGCTCTGGATATTTCGACATCCTGGATAGCGAAGGACTGTGCTCCATTGCTCCATACACGACATCAGGAAGGTGCGTAGAGTTGTATCTATTTTATACAATTCTAGCACCCTCATGAGCCATGTATGAGGCACCGAGTCATAGGCCTTCTTATAATCTATCCAACATGTCGACAGATCCTTTCGGGAACGCCGAACCTGTTGGCTAATGGCCATATCTATACGGAGCAGCTCCTTAGTACCGCGAGACCCGTTCCTACATCCATTCTGAGAGACCGACATGATAGAGATATCGTCGACATGTTTATTAATTTTAACTCTCAAAATGGATATAAAAACCATATAGACCGTTGGTAAACATGTTGGTCTATAATTTTTGGGTTCCGCGGTACTACCAGACTTGTGGAGCAGGTGGGTTATTCCTGTTGTAAGGAACTTGGGTAATAATATAATATATTATATTATTGTTACCATACATCATCATCATCAAAAGAATCGCATCCAAAGTGCAGGTGGAGTTCAAAGGAGTCATTAAGTTTCCTAACCCCATCGAAAAAAGGAGTCAAGTAGGAATCGAGGAAGTACTGTGGATTGTGGGCGATAATTTTGAAAGTGGTGGTTTCTCAAAACTTTAGACATCGTGATAATAATTATTATGGGAATGCACTATCTTTTTTTTCCAGCGTCTTGTTATGAAACGTAATATTAACTGGATGGGAACTAAATGCAACACGTTTTTGCGTTCCATCTCAAGTAGAACTTGTACGAGTCTTTCGTTTTATTTTCACCGAATAACCTGGTAAATGGGTTGTTAATTTGTTATAGTAAGTGGGTAGCTACACATTAATTAATACCCTTAGGTATTCAATTAGTGCTGCTATGAAACAGCATAATTTTACAGGCAATTTACACATTTCATTGTTTCCTACCACACTCAATAAAATCTCGATATTGCGAAGGTACCTACGTAAATTATTATGTTCTACGTGTTAACCACTTCCTGTTGCAGTAAATATTTTCAGTTGAACCATGTCTACTAACAAGATTTGTTTGGCAAGTAAGTTTTTAATAATTTAATAATTTCGTTAATATTAAGGTCGCTAGCCTACTAGACACAGAGAAGAGATACATTTAAAGGTAGGTGCTAACTACCTTCTCAAAACGGGAACGGAACTGCATAGGCACTCAATTGCCCGGAGCAACAAAATTGCTAGAACAGATCGGGCGCTTCCACATAGTCCGATGGAACACGACAATCCAAAACGAACGGGGACTGGGAGAGAGATTAGACGCAAAGCGGCTTTAGGTGCTAATACACAACCTATAAAGTAACTACACGCCCGTTGGTCACGTGGGTGCGACACTCCCGTAGGTGCATATCTAGCACCTAAAGCCGCTTTGCGTCTAATCTCTCTCCCAGTCCCCGTTCGTATTGGATTGTCGTGTTCCATCGGACTATGTGGAAGCGCCCGATCTGTTCTAGCAATTTTGTTGCTCCGGGCATAGACAATATTTGCCTCCCTTGGCGCTCTTTAAAATGACGCCTTAAAAGAAGGTATATGTTTCAGGATAATATCTATTTAGAAAACCGGCAAAGTGTGAGTCGGACTCGCGCACGAAGGGTTCCGTACAGTTATCGTAAAAAACGGCCAAAATCACGTTTGTTGGATGGGAGCCCTACTTAAATATTTATTTTATTTTGTGTTGTATTTGTTGTTTTAGAGGCAACAGATTTACATCATCTGTGAAAATTTCAACTTTCTAGCTATGGTAGGGGAGCCCACGATGCTAAATGGGGATTTACTCGAGCGTCATAGAGACCTATTGGGTTGCAAAGCTTAGATGATAAGAAGAATAAAATGTTATATAAGTATATTTTTCCTTCGGTGGGGTGAGCGGCTATAGATTTTCAAATATGTAAAAAAAAAACTGTTGCATGGACATACTCGAGCGCGTCTGATATTGATAGCATCAATGTCCTACGTATTTTTAATGTACGTATGTTAATCTAATCGTTTGCATGATGTGGGTGGTCGTGCTCAAGGGTCGAAAATTAAAAAAAAAAAAAAATCGAGCGCGTCAGGTTTTCTAAGGGGGTGTTAAGTGAACCTAAAAAAAAGCTCTAATTCAATAATCTGACGATTTCAATGAGACGCAAACCCGCGGCCATTATTATAATGTGAATAAAAAATCTCCATTTTGAAATACTCAAGCGCATCAGATTAAGATATATATGGTTCATCTTTATGTCCCAGACGTGCTGTCTCATAATCTGACGATTATCTAGAGGGATTCGCCTAATTTGACAAAACAAATTTAATTATTTGAAATCATTGAATTGAAAAGCTCAGTATATAGCATGCAAATAAAAAGTGTATGTTTATTAAGTAGAGTACCATTTGTTTTTTCATTTCCGCCCTACTGAAGTTAAACTGACGTTATTTACTGACTGATGCTCTATGCGCATTAGGGGCCCTCGTAATGTACTCTATAACTTGAAGTATCGATACTTTTGTTCCGATACTACTCATGAGTACATTATCGATACTTTGTATTCGATACCGTGTCGCTAGGCATTACATGAAAAAAAAAAAAAAAAGGCTTCATTACATAGAGAAGTAATTACATAGAGAAAGAGTGAGAGAGGATTAGGAACGCAGAGAGGGGAATGTAGGCATCACTTAGCTGCACGCATTAAACTTTATCGACGAATTTTCGTTACTTCGGTTTGTGGAAATCGTCAGATTATATATTTTTCGTCATCCTTGAATTATTTCCTTTATAATAAAATAAAAATTAGCCGCGCTCGAGAATGTCGAGATGACGTTTTTTTTACAACTTTGTATACCTTTCCTTTCTTTACGTTACTCTCAAATTGTCAGATTAGTGGAACATACACTTTTTTGCATGTAATTAAGTCAAAAATTCAAAATTCATTTATTTGCATAAATAAGGTACAGAAGGTTGGTAAAATGTACAAAATTGTTCTCTTATTCTGCCTTTAATTTCGGCGTGCAAATATAAATCAGAGTGACACATTTAAGTCATCCTACCTAAATCTGACGTGCTCGAGAATTTCTGATGATCAATTTTTTTTACTAATCTGATCCTTTATCCTTGACGGGCGGCCTTATATAAATAAAATAAAATAAATAAAAATAAAAAGCCTTTTATTCCTTGCAAATACAATATTAACTTAATTTCTAGCAGGTATATAATGGGTTAGATTCTTGTATTAAAAGTATTGGTTAGTTTGTTAGTTTTCTTATTTTGCAAGAACGCCAGTTTGGGTAAAGGCCTCCTCCAAAGATGCCCATGTGTGTCTGTCTTTTGCTATTTGGCTCCAATTTGAGCCGGCTGTTCTTATGACCTCGTCTTCCCATCGTGTCAGTGCGGCCTTATATATGGGCTCATATTTGGTGGAGGTACTTAACCGGGTACAAGGTAAGGCCTTATGTTATTCTGCCACGCTCGAGTAAATCCCTGAATCCCTTCCAGGGCTCCCCTACCACTATCACGGTTCATGACACGCGGCCTGGTGACAGACTGACAGACAGACAGACGGAAAGTGGAGTCTTAGTAAGGGTTTACCCTTTCGGTAAGGAACCCTAAAAATGCGGTTTTTAACCGTCGGATAAGATGCAGCCGCTTTTTTGACAACTTTGAGCGAACTGAAAACGAAGTGAGCTCGAAGAATTTTCGCAACATTATGAATGTTAAGATAATTAATGGTGGGTTTACAACAGGAACCCGGAAGCGAGCTTGAAAATTTGAGCAACACACCACGAATTAGTTAGATTTTCTGATGAAATGAAAAGGGCTGTTAGTTCAGTTCGGCCGCCCCTCATTTTTGCCGGTTTGGGCATTTGCCCGGCTCGCTACTATACTTAGCTAGTCTTCGTTGAGATTGGCTGCCGTGAGCGACCTAGATGGGGGCTATCTATGGAAAAATAACGACTAGGTTCTGGATACTAGCGTTTCAGCTATGAAGCTCCAAGAATCGTTTTTCGAACTGGGCGGCTGACGGTATAGAAGTTCATTTAAGTCTTCAAAGGGTTTTCAAATCTCAGGAATACTCCGTAGTATCGGCATGCAATAAAGTAGGGAAAGCTCTCGTTTTCGTGACGTTTCGGTGTATTGTAATTGTGAATAACCCTTAAACCATCAAAAAGGTAATGGCAAAAGGCATTTTTATGTATTGGGGTCGTCACGCTTGTCACGCTAACATGAAGATTTAGAGCGTGCATATCAAAATAAATACCTATTTGTTTGTATTCCTTCCTTGCCATCGTTTGCAAGACTGAATATATGTCGGTGCCTTTATGTACTTACTAAAGCCATACCTAAACGTGTATGAATAGCAAACAAGCTATGATACTGTGATGGGCAAACATTTGAACACTGTTGATTAAAATATTATTATGTTGGTAATAACCGTAGTCGTCTTCGCCATGATGAGTGGTTGTACTCATTATAGTTATTTACTGTTGGAAGTTATGGTTCCAGATTCCAGTTATCAATTCCAGTAAAGACACCATTAACGCCAGTAATCTTATCCTTTCGCTAATATGACACAACATCTAGTTTCAGATTTACGATTAGTTTCTGTAAAGAAAACTACCGTTTTAAAAAAAATCTTCATAAGGAGTCTCGATTCCCAAAAACCGTATTGGTTTGGTGAAAGCAGCTGTTTGATTTCTATATATCGCACTAGTCGCGTACTTATTCCTAGAAATTCCTAGTGTGGGGCAACGTTTTTTAAAAAAAACTCAAACTCAAAACTCAAACTTATTAATCTTTCCAGAAGTTTAGAAAGTGCTGGGAGGATTGAAATTGGCCTGTAGTTAATGATACGACTTCTGTCACTGCTCTTATGTATGGGGCATACAACAGACTTCTTCAGGCTGTGAGGGAAAACACCATGATGAAGGCAAGAGTTAAAAATCAAGGTCAGCGGAGGAACTAGAAACCCTTAATTAAATGTACATATGGAAGAGCTGCTTATTTGGTCATAGCCTGTAGCACATTTTTTTTTGTTGGCGGTGAGATTTTCCACCTCTTTCTCGGTGGTACCCTCCAAAACGAATAAATTCAGCTGTGCGAGAGAGTGAGAGCTGCCTCCCGTAGCAGACAAACATTTCCTCGCCTTCTTTTGTTCGATCTTATCAGCTAGTGACTTACCCACATCAACAAAGTATCTATTAATTTCATTTAATGATGATTGAGGGGAAGTTGATTCAGACAGCAGTTCATTGGGGTGGTTTGTATTTTTAGAAGTGTTTGTAATTTATTTTATCACTTTCCATAGCCTCCTGTTATCCCCCTGCGCTGCTTGTATCTTATCCTTCTCGTAGGCTCTTTTGACTTTTTTTAATAGGTTATTGCAGAAATTTTTGCAGGTAGTTTTAGGGTGTGGTTATCAGGAGAGAGTTTAGCTTTTAGGTGTAGTTTATCTCTGTTTTTCATGCAGCGTAGAAGGCCTTGTGTAATTCGTCTTGATAAAAATCCAATTTTATTTTATTTTTTACTAACAATCTCCCCAACTATCGCCCTGTTTCGTTTGATCCACGATTATTTGCCCACCCTGTATAATATGTACGAGTATCTATCGTCACTCTTAGGGTATCTACTATCACTATCATATATCTATGGTCATACATAGGATCCTATCTCTTATCCTAAATATATGACCTCTAGCATCATAATAATATATATGTGTCGCATCAAGGCTGGCCGATAGATGTAAACCATCGGGAAGTCAGGACGCATACCCTTAGGTTTAAGACATCGTGTGTGGGCAGGTCGGTGGGTACAATCGTGCAAATGAAATCACATAAATTATTCGATACACTGGGTTTATTTAAATAGTCACAACTCAGTTACAATCTTGCTTACTAATATTACGGATCGACACTGATTCTAAGACGTGTTAGCTCTAAGGCTGTCAGTACTCAACTGCCTTGTTCTGTGTTCCCCACCACGGAAGTGGTTAGAAATAGCGCGCCAATGTGTAGTTGTTCTTGCTTTGCCGCCAGATGGCGTGCTCGCGATTTGTTTTGACGTCCGTACTATTGACTAAACCCGACACGGCCATCCTGCGAGACAGGCGTCCTCGTCTGTTCCTCATTGTCAGGTTTTAACAGTGTATCGAATCATGTGGAAATTCTCATGAATGTCCTCAGCCCTTGGGGGAAGCTGAGGGGTCTGTCAGACTCCTACTGACTAAAACCACATGGTGTTCTCTAGGCCGTAATTTCTTTTGAGAGGCGAGCGTGGAACACAACACGTTGCCTTCTCGGGCCTCTCTCAGGTGACAGATCCCCAAATCTGTCACCCGCAGGCATCATCTTCTTGTCCTTGCTCACTGCCATCTCATGTCGTGTTGCGCCACACGTCCTCTTAGTCTACTCCGACCCGCCAGTCTCCCATCATACAAGGGATGTTTTTCTGAAACACAAAATTTCCAAACAGTATTCACTCGTCCAATCCTGACTCATACTCTAGAGTGAGAAAACATTTCGAAACAATCAAACATGATCATTTAAATCTCTCGGTTCACTATTGCAAGGAACGAGTAATTCTATTTCCAATTTAAAGAAAAAAGCAACTTAATCATCGATCCGGTACCTGATAGCACCTAATCTTCGTGATTACAAAGTCCAAGTACCACTGATAGTCATTAATGTCACATTTAATGAAACGAAAGAAACAAGACACCAGGTATCTTTTTCACGATCTTTAGCCATCACATAGCTCTCTTAGCTATCACATAGCTCTCTTAGCAATCACAATTGCTGTACTCGCACATCCTCACGATGTCGAGTCAACTCAACTCTCTCTGAACTTAGAACCAGTTCCCCACAGACATTTAGCCTGTCGTATGTTACGTCAATTCGTCATCTACTATCTCAATTGGTACTTGAGCTTTGTGTATCTTACTAACACAATCTACGCATAGTAATCAAAATTAGAAAACCAAAATTATTTCAATATTCGTAATGAAGGCTTGACGATTCGAACGTCATCAACATTAACATGGTGACCTCACCTCTCGCGTGACTATGCGAGTTTACTTTATTTTAACCTCATAACTCAACAGGAATCCTCTGTAAGGTTCCTTACACAAACGTGTTTTTTACACCGACTTACAGGTGACTTACAGGTGCCCTACAGGCCCACATTTGCTATAAAGACCTCCAGTTGCCACACTGGCCTACAGTTGCCATAAAGGCCTCCAGTTGCCACACAGGCCAACACACAACGCTCGGCTAGTCCTGACCAAACTAGATCATTGGGTTCGTGATAATAGGGAAATTTTAGAACTCTGATCTTTAACTAAATCATTAGCCTGGGCCATGTACCACAGTCATTCCAGACAAACTTCAAAACTGCTGCAGCAAAAACTGCCAAGCTTATAGAAACCCTCGAGTAAAACCTCTAACGCCACGGCTCTATAGCCGACCAGCAATTATATTGCTCTCACACAACGGTCCTCTAGACCCCGACCTCCGCCAGTATCTACTGGTACGGTCAAACATAATACGGCTGATAGACTCAATTACTCGACATTTTAAGCTTGCTCATCATCATTAAAATCCTTTTAACACCAACATCGACTGGTACATGACCCGCTGGCATCTTCCTTAACCTACAGTGTGCGTACTTGTAGGTTTTAAGCGTACCCATTTAAATCTTTCAGTGTATAATGATCACCGTCCTGTAATGTCATGTCATGTAATGTCACCGTCCGGTAACCTATCGCAGACTTAATAAAGGGCCTATTTAGTTTTCGTACTAAAGTTTCCCACACAACACTATTCATTAGAAAAAGACGATCAACAAGTTCAAAACTAAACAAAGTAATAGTAACAATGCTGTTACGGTTTCTTATAATTAATTCAAAGGTAATGCATACCCAACTCATGAAACCTCTTCAAAAACCCATCGCCACATGTTACGCATGAGGTGCGGTCCAGAATTGGTCTTACGAGCAGACATGTTACACTGTCATCAACTATGACGTACAATTCTCAAAGAACTTGGTGATCGGGGAACCTTCTCACAAGATTTGCGCTTTTTACTCAAAGATTTTGGAACACACTGACGGCTTATAAAAGGGAAACAACTAACCCTGATAATATTAAGGAGCTTCACGAATTAACTCTGATCAATATCATTAGTATCAGATTATCAACAGTAACCCTCTACTGTCGCTCACCAACTCAGTTTTCACGTTAGGAAAACGATCGCAAGATCCACTGCTATCATAATATCACTATGAAAGTAAGCAAGTGAATTCAGACCCGAAGACGGTGTTATAATTCGTTACGCAACAAGATCTGTTCGTAAATGATCAGTACCGTTAATAACTCGATACAATTGCGTTGGCCCAACGACATTACTAACTCAATTTGCCACTGAAAACGACTAGTTATTCAGTCATTTTGGATAACTCATCTCCTTCATATGGGCTATCTCATCCTAAAGTTCGAACTGAACCAAATGTTGAAACTAGGAAAGTATTAACAAGCCAATAGGTAACTTATTAGCGGCTTGCTTTTTACTAGGTGTGTCTTAATTACCTAGTGATGGTGCTAGGTATAACCACTACCAACCAATTCAGTGTTCCAACATGAACACTTAAAACTCGAAATAGCACTCATCTCATCACTAGAGAACATTCGACTTCACTATCGAAATAAAATGGAAGCGACTCACCGAGTATTCCATTCCAAACTTGCGCGCGCTTGTAACGTTCGGCTACGACCTGCGAACTGCTAGCCTGCCGTTCCTCTTAACCTCTCAGATGTTGACACGTCAACCTTCGCGCTCAGCATCTGAATCGCTAGCCGCTAGCCTGCAGCAGAGACTCCGCTGCGACAGAATATGGTATCTGAAACATGAAAAAACACTACGAGAGTACTTATTCACACAGTTATCTTAACCATACACAGCTTTGATGGAAATTAACCTGTGCACCGGTGTAGTAACCTAAACCAATCAATCTGCCTAGCCTTTTCCCAACAACATTGGTGTCGGCTTTCAGTCCTACCGTATTCAGCTGAGTAACAGTGTTTTACATGGAGCGACTGCCTATCTGACCTCCACAACTCAGTAACTGGGTAACACAGTACCCTTTGGAAAGACTGGTGTCAGATCTCAGGCTTCTGACCACTGTCAAAGATCTTCAAATGACAGCCGGGACCAACGGCTTAACGTGCTTTCCGAGGCACGGAGGAAACCCGGTATGTTGAAATGGTCACCCATCCACGGACCGACCTCGTCAAGCGTTGCTTAACCTTGATGATCGACCAGTGCGGCTGTTATTATTTAGCCACGAGTTTCTAGTAGTAGTAGTAACCTAAACCAGAAGGCAAAATAGGTTATTATGGACACAGAATGTGATTGCAGAGTTCCTGTCCAAAACATGAACCACACATCAAAGTTTCCCAAGTGCCCTACTCAGGTATATGGGCTTTAGAGAATCCAATGAATGCCATAGCATTTTAAGTCGCAATTAATGAGGCATGGTAGGGCTTTCCACTTTTTAGAAAGTTTGGCCCACCGACCACAAAAGAAGAATAATAAGCTTCTTCTCAAACTTAGTTAACTCTCACTAAATAAAACTACAAAACACACTACAAAACTAATCAAAATATTTCATTTGGAATTATCATAATTTCCAGACTGTAGTATAAGGTAAAGGTACGGTACGGTAAGAGGAACAATAATAGTCAGCCAAGGTCAGTCAAGGGTTATTTCCAGTGATAATAGAATAATAACTCTTCAACAACACCAAAACTTGACCATCGATAACTAACATGAAACTATGAGCTGACACGGGCCACCCCGACGAACCACTGACCACCATACCGTACACAAAACCAGAATTTTGAATAATGAACACACTTTTCCATAGTCATAACAAAATGAAAACGACTCACCAGATTGGCATAAAGATCAGTGAGTATTGATCTTTTCACATGCCCACACGCTCCTCCTTGTCCTGTCCAGCTCATTGGTTGCTACTAGCCTCCTTGCTGCTCCGCTCCAGGCTGTTTTTTTATTATTCAAGACTGAGGGTAGTCTCAACTGACACCGCGATTTTTTTTGCAAGAATGTAACCAACAACAATTTTCACTAGCATTGTTTTTACGTGTGATCTCATTTAGCACGACCGAATCCCAATTCTGATGTCGCATCAAGGCTGGCCGATAGATGTAAACCATCGGGAAGTCAGGACGCATACCCTTAGGTTTAAGACATCGTGTGTGGGCAGGTCGGTGGGTACAATCGTGCAAATGAAATCACACAAATTATTCGATACACTGGGTTTATTTAAATAGTCACAACTCAGTTACAATCTTGCTTACTAATATTACGGATCGACACTGATTCTAAGACGTGTTAGCTCTAAGGCTGTCAGTACTCAACTGCCTTGTTCTGTGTTCCCCACCACGGAAGTGGTTAGAAATAGCGCGCCAATGTGTAGTTGTTCTTGCTTTGCCGCCAGATGGCGTGCTCGCGATTTGTTTTGACGTCCGTACTATTGACTAAACCCGACATATGTATTATCATAGTTCTTTGATCCTACGCAATAAGGCTACAGGGGCCTTATAGGTAGGTACCCCGTAGTCGTGACGGCTCTTTAAATGTACTTATCTTATAAGTCTTATAAGCTAGTCCCTTTCTTATCAGGCATCTTATAGTCCACTTACAAGATTTCATCATAAATAAGTCAATACGACTTTTGATGTCGTCTTGCGGAGGTGTCAAATTGAATCGCAGTTCAGTCACCGACCCTGACTTTCCGGGAATAAAAAGTCAAGAACGTAAATCGTTTTAAGAATTTGTCACTGAGCAAAGAAATTCTCTTCATTCATCCATTTATCCATTTATTACTTACGTAATAAAATTGGAGCGATATGGGTCTTCTTTCATAAAAATATTTTCGAAGAATTCCTGATGAAATCTTATTATCTACTTACGAATATCACTCTGTCGACCCTCGAAAATAATGTGTAAGTAGGAAGAGGAAGTTACTTTCTTAATCGTTATTTTTATCACTAGGTCAGTAGGTAATCAAATTGCCATTACCTGCTTAATTTGAGTTTTAAATTTCGATAGAACGTTTTGAAGAGACGCAGTCTTCAGTAATTTTATTATGTTTATTCTTTATTCTGCCGAGCCTTTTCCCAACTAAATTGGGGTCAGCTTCCAGTCTGACTGATACTCTGATGTCCAGGCTTCTGTCTGTCCGTAATGACTGTCAAAGATCTTCAAATGCCAGCCGGGACCAACGGCTTGACGTGCTTGCCGAGGCACGGAGGAATCTCGCTATGTAAAGAATATTATTGTTTAGCCACGAGTTCCTCTCCTATCCAGACTATAATCTATGTCTGTGCCAAATTTCATCTAGATCCGTTCAGCCGTTCTAGTGTGATTGAGTAACAAAAATACATCCACACATACATCTATCCAAGCTTTAACATTTATAATATTAGTAAGATGTTGATGTTTTATTCCATCACCCATTAATTCTGTAGATATTTTGACTTGTATCTTTTTGTTCCTAATTATTATTGATTAATTCTATGTTTTGTATATTATTATTATTATTGGTGATTATGATTATTTATTGATTGTTTGTAATTTATCCTTTATTGTTCTCAATTATCATAATCTTTTTTTAATTCTTATTTTGACATTATTTTATTTGACATTATTTATAGTAAACTCTGCTAGTGTTGTGCACACCTATAAGTAAAAAGTTCGCTATAGTCTGTAATCAATTGTGATTAATTTATTGTCAATTTTATTGTGAACAATTCGTTGGGGTGCCATAATAATAAATAAATAAATAACTAGCTTCTGCTAGCCCGCGTGAATGTCGAAAATAGCCCGGGATAAAAAGTAACCTATGTGCTATTCCAGGCTATAGTCTATCTCTGTGCCAAATTTAATCCAGATCGGTTCATTAATTTTTGCGCGAAAGAGTAACAAACATACAAACACCGATAGTAATATATATGTCAATGACAAACACACTCACAAACTTTCGCTTTTATAATATTAGTGTGATTACGAGAGAAGAGAACTCAGAAAGAAGATTTGCCGAATGATTCTGCTTGCAAAAGTTCGATTATTTATCAAAGAAAAGTTCTGACTTTTACCTATAAGACTTTGTAAACTTTAGGTTTAACTGGCAAATCCTAGAATTTATTGCATTTACTTCGGGCTTTTACAGTGCTTACCTAACAGATACATTTATTTATCTTATACTTACTCACTTAAACTATCAGCGATAAGCTTTTGTCTACATATTTAACAACAGAAAAACTAATCTTCTCCAAACTTTCATTAATCACTTGCAATCTTTTTGTAACTTAATTTAAAAGTCTAGTAATTACTCGGAGTATAAAATCTAAATAAAAACTTAGTTAGGATAATGAGGCTCCTTTAAAGTCCTTGAGACTAAAATGTAAGAAACAATTTAAGCAAATATTGCGCCTGTATTTCTCAAACGGTTGGGCAGCTTGGTATAGTTTACCCAAATTACACCAGTTAGATATGTTTAAGTCCTATGTACACAAGCCTCATAAACCGGGCACGAATCCAGACTGCGAGCTGCTTCAGAGAAATAATTAAGCAAATGGTTACAAAACGGTTTTAAGTTACTTGAATATTCTCTGGTCGTCGTCTCATTAAATTCAACGGCATTTTAGCATAATTATTTAATTCGTGTTTGTGCCTCAAATTAAGTAGGTTTGGTACGGCGAACTTGACAAAGTCAACAATACCTTGTTGACCTACCTACCGACTTATCTTTTGTTGTTCTTTCACGACCTACTTCCGTATCGTGCTTGCACACCACACACACACCACACCACACTGCAGTCAAAACACACTATTTGTATTCGTCCTTCGTTGTTTTGGGGTCTTTTTTTTTTTTTGGGTGTGATATCATCCAATGACTTCTCCCGGGCGTGTCAGACTTTTACTGAGTAAAACCCACCCGTGTTCCTTCAGTTGCTTGCGCCAGGGCCGTGGTTGTTCTGGGGTCTGGCTTTTAAATAAAATGGTAGTATGTTAATAACATTAAGAAGACGCGATTGTATATAATTCGCGTGTCGAAAAAGGGAGTAAAAGTACGAGCAATGATCGTATTTTGAGCTGTTTCATTTAACATTATCGGCCGGCACCCAACATCGATCAAAATCTAGAAAAATGCCTGTAAAAACTATAGGTGCCTACAGAAAAAACTCGGCCGAGGCAATGAAAATATTTTCTTACATTAAATTGTGTGTGAAAAAATAGGAACGCTTGGTTTTCATACAGATGGAGGGACTTGCGTTATTTAGTTAGATTTATGTCTGTGGTGTGGACCCATCTTTTTGTAGTGAGCGTGACCGGATCATCAGCTGCCTTTTACTTCTATGAAAAGGTTCATCTAACTGGAGCAGCTTTATACCTATTAGCTAGCCTTTTTTACGACTACCTATCCTCTACATCTTTAAATTTTGTAGTATCTGTCTCAAAGCGTGGATGTGATCTATAGTTGAAAAATGTCTACGGAATCCAGCTTGTTCTTTGGGTTGATTTTCTTCAAGGGTATTTGTAATTCTAGAAAGTATAATTTTTGAAAAAACCTTGTAAATATTCGACATCAGGCTAATGGGCCTATAATTTCCTATGTTTCCTTTGTCGCCTTTTTTATGGAGCAATATAATTGTTGATTTAGTCCAATCATCGGGGATGTTTTCCGTGTTAAGTATTTCGTTAAATATATCCGTAAGCTTTGGAGCAATCACTGGTAATGTAGTTTTTAGAAGCTCGTTTGTGATGAGATCTGCACCAGGTGCTTTATCAAGTTTTTGTGTTTTAATTGCTTGCATTGTTTCAATAGTTAGTATTTTCGGTGTCTGATCTGCATCTGTTGGTATGTTGTATTCTTTTTGAGTTTGTTCAACTCTTTGGCTTGTGTACAAATGGCGGTAATAATCCGTAGCAATCTTTAGTATATCGAGTCTGTTACCTGTCGTTATACCATCTTTCTTCTTCATCCTTGGTATCCACTCTTTCTTGTGGTTTAGTTCCTTCCTTGCCTTTTTTATTCCTCCTGTTCTTTCTATAAATTTTTCTATTGTAGATAGTCTCTTTGTTTTCCTTTCCTTTCTAAGCTGTTCACTTATCTTTTTGCTTATTTCACCACGCTTTGAGACAGATACTACAAATTTTTTTTAAAGAATATAACAAAACTTACTACCTGGGATTCATTGACTTTAACAAAGCATTCGACACATTAGAACACAGTTTTATTTGGAACGCACTTAAAGCACAAGGCGTCGAAACAAAATACATTAGAATACTTAAAAATATCTACACAAAAAGCACTGCTCGAGTGAAGCTAGAATCGACAGGAGACGAATTCCCTATTAGTAGAGGTGTACGCCAAGGAGACCCTATATCACCGAAATTATTTTCAGCCGTTCTTGAAATGATATTTAGGAACCTAAAATGGACAAAGGGACTTAATATAAATGGTGAAAATCTAAGTCATCTTCGCTTTGCAGACGACATTATTTTGTTTTCGGATTGCCCAAAAACCCTGGAAAGCATGTTGCAGCAGCTATCGAATGAAAGTGTTAAAGCAGGCCTGTCAATGAACTTAACAAAAACGAAAATAATGTCAAATTCTACAAATATAGAAATAAAAATAAATGACGAGGTAATAGAATATGTACAAGAATATATATATCTTGGACAACTTATATCTCAAGAAGACTGCATGCAAAAGGAAATAGAAAGAAGAATTGCTAATACCTGGAAACGGTTCTGGTCGCTAAGCGAAGTGATGAAAAATAAAGACATGCCTATAAAACAAAAGAGAAAAGTATTTAATATGTGTATTCTTCCATGCTTACTGTACGGGTGTCAAACTTGGGCGTTGACAGAAGAACTATCAAACAAATTAAAAGTTTGTCAAAATGGAATAGAGAGAAGTACAATAGGCGTAAAAAGAAAAGACCGAATAAAACTAAAAGACATAAAGAGCAAGACAAACTTTAAGAACGCATACACAACTTACAAACAACTAAAATGGCGATGGTCTGGACATATGATCAGAGAGAAAAAGGAGAAATGGACGAGTTTTATAACTGAATGGTATCCACGAGATGGTAAAAGGAATAGAGGTAGACAGACTAAAAGATGGGAGGACGACATTGTAAAAATAGCTGGTACTACATGGACGCGTACAGCAAAGGACAGGACACAGTGGAAATCTTTAGAGGAGGCCTTTGTCGAAGGACAAGCTGCGATATCACAACCACCGTTTGCCGATATTAATTTAATTCCATAAGGAACTTAGTATTTAAGTCTTGGCATGTTTAAATAATTTGATATAGTTTGTAAAACTAAGAACAGCAATAAAGGCTTTTTATTTTATTTTATTTATTTATTTTATCCTCTACATCAGCTACTTACTGGCCAACATGATACTTGGTCAAACTGGTTGGCAGATATTCGAACTTCTGAATACCAGGAACGACTGTCAAAGATTTTTTAGAAAGTAATCTCTGATAGATAGATAAACCATTTATTCAGTGCACACAAAAGACACAGCACAACAAAAACACTGCAGCACTGAGCACTGATAAAAAGCTAACGCTGATTACAATAGGTTACTTTTTATCCTCAAAAAATTACACAGCCCTTGTGGTATATGCGACGGAAACGGAGACGTGCTAAAGACTAACTAAAACACTTTACAGCGAAAAATAACTTTCTTTTCGGAATTAGGTGTCTTTGGTACCTATATTTTTCGTTTATGACACCGACTGCCGACAAAAAAGTTATTTTTTGCTTTGTAGTGTTATGTTTTTAAAAGTTTTTTTTTTTTTGGTACTGTACCTTAAATTGCCATGAAAATACTCATAATTAAGGATAACTTTAAAACTACTCGTCAGATCTTGATTAATTAAAATAGGACCAGCTTTCAAATAAAGAAAGAATCATCAAAATCGGTTCATAAATATTGGCGAAGTAATCGCATAAAAAATATACAAAGACGGATGAATTGAGAAACTCCTCCTTATTGAAGTCGGTTGATAACACAAAAAGGTGTCCAAAATACTATTAATTAATGCCTTTAACTTCCAGCCCTGTTGCTGTCGCTCCACGCAGCAAACTGCTATATCCTGCTTACCGCAAACCTGGACGATGTGCACTCCTTAGCCAAGCAGATAGCCGAGTCTCCAGTCGTCAAAGACCTCAACGAGTTCATCCGCCGTGCCTCTTCCACCTTCAACGAGGAACTGCCGGACGTTCGCAAGCATAATGTGGAACATATTAAAACGAGATCTGACCCTCAGTTGGACGAGAATCAGGGCCAGATATTCAGGGCACATGATTCGAACGAGAAAACGGAAAGAAGTGTGCCGCTTCCCATAATGGATAAAAAGTCTGGTTTGTATTTTTGACATGTATTTTAGAACCTCTCGTTTTGTTGGTTTTTTCATAGCCAATGGCTATGATAAAATCAATAGCAGCAATGTATTCCGAATATTTTTTTTTACTAAAAAGAAAACGTTCCGCACCCTAGGAATTTCGGCTGTATCGTCCAAACATAATAAACTCACATACACAAACAACTTAACCGGAACAACTAACTGCAGGCCATACAAATATTTGTTCCGTGCAATATTTAAGTTCTTCTTAAGCTAGTAATCTGCGTTCCTCCAATAATCTTCTGCTTCTGTGTCCTTCTCATATTCCTGATTTTGTTCACTCTTCCTTTCATATTCAGTCTATTCTTCTATGGAACGGACTTCCTTTCGAAATCAGCAGCCTTATTGCGTAAGTGAGTTCGGCAGGGCAAAGGGTATGACTCCATGAAAGAGTATAACAAATTATTTTTTTTTTTCGTTGTTGGCAAAAATTATAGGACTCTTTCGAAAAGAGTATCTTCACCAATGAAAGCGTCTATAATTTAAAGGGAATTTATTTATATCTTTCATTACTTTATTAATATATATTTATACAGGTAATTATTATATAAAATATATATGTATGAGAATTTGAAGCAAATTATTAATAGTATTTCTTTGTTTTATTGTTATGCTTTCCACAGGTTAAATAATGCAACTGCCATGTTATCTCTTCACCACCCTGGTAGAGAATGCCTAAAGCTTTAAGTCCACCATTGTACCTTTGTGCATGAAGTTTTAAATAAATAAACTACACACACAACGCAGCAGCCGACCGCTTAAACACTGCGCTAACCGTGTTGTCAACGTGGCTTTGAATTCGGCATACAATTCCAAAACACAGGCCCCTATTAGACTTATATGTCATCTGAGTTCTATCTTCCGACGACTCTCCGTTATTGTTCATTGTATTACCGACTAACCTACAAAGATCCTCGGGCTACGTTACAGTTCTATACTGCCTTTGAAGATCAGTAGTCTCCGGTTCTCTAAAAAAACTTGATCTAGCATATAATCTGGCTGTTTTGAATAATGATTCATGGAGGATCGTTTTGGAATATGATATGTTCCGGTCGGATCCCCTGATCTGATCTCTGGTAGTTATTTTTTTTTTAATTCCTATCGGATCTGACCGCCTTACTCTTTTTGATAGGCTCAGATCAAATAAAAAGTCAAGATGGAATGTTGCAAACAACAAAGTGACGCCGGTTCAAACTATGCCTTGCGGTACAAATACAAAATTTCACGCACTCACGCACAACGAAATTACGCCTTAGCTTGTCATTCGAGCTCACAGATCTAATAATAAAGCTCAACTGACCAGCTAAGGGGTAGTTTCGTTGTACGTATGCGCGTGTAATTGTGTATTTATACGGCAAGGCATAGTTTGAACCGGCTTCACTTTGTTGTTTGCAACGTTCAATCTTGACTTTTTATTTGATCTGAGTTGATAGGTATGTACAATCAAGATAAAAACAGTTGTTCATGTAAAAATATTTGTTTTTATTTGTTAAGTATTTGAAATCATCACAGGCAAGCAGACATTTTGGTCTTTTGATTTGTACAGATAACAAAAACACAAGAGTTAAATGAATGACATGACAAATAAACTAGACCTTTTTTTCTTTTATCGTTACTATCCCAAAAATCGGTTATAGATAACTAGAGTATACGAGCGGAAAAAATGTTTAAATTTATTTGTGATACCCTGCGCGGTGGATCAAACTGGAATAGAAAATATTGTAAAATGAAACCATTGAGGTAATAATGTACTACGCACTAGAGAAGTCATCACACATCACTACTGCGTGCCGTTCAATTGCGGTTTTCTAGCCGCATTTCACTCATTTGCTTGCTAGATCTTGACAGCTTATGTAATTTTTTGTTTTTAAACGAAAAAAACGTTCAGACGCATTAAATATGCCGTGGTGTGTTTAAAGATATTGTACTAATAATTCAACTAATACGGCGAAGTGCAAAGGAGTAACTTTTCATCGGTGAGTAACTAGATAATCATTTTAAAATATAATTTAAAAAAAATATTTGGTGGACGTCATGTTGTGACATTTTTCATATAGACTAAAAATTAAGATGTGACAATTTGTGTAACAAGTGTAGGTAGAATTAGCTGACGTTTCTTTTTAAAGAGGAAAATAATAATCTAACATATATTAATCCATTCCATCCATTCATTATAATTTTAATTATTGTTCATTTTTTTTTTTGGACTCGTACCACTGCTGTGTTCTTTTTAACCCAAAGGTTGACTGGTAGAGAATGCCTTGCTGCATTAAGTCCGCCTATGTATCACCATTGTACATGAAGTTTAAATAAATAAATAAATAGTTAGAAAAAGAACTGACTGTGGATAATCAATGAAAAAAGATAAAAAATGAAAGATGAAAAACAATTATTACATAATGTAAGACTTAATTTACATTTTGTTTATTTAAGGTTTATTATTATAATAAAAAGTACAGAAGATTCGTGTTTGAAGCAAATTGTAAAATTCCCTATTCCGATTTGATATTTTTTAACTTATTGTAAGCGCATTTGACTTATACTTTAACAGTCGGTTATTTCAACTATTAATAAATTTTGAATTGGCGTGTGTGTATGACTAGATGTATGAATGTGTGTGAAGCAAAAGAAGTATGTAAGGATCGTAGCAGGTGGCCTTCTGTAGTTTCTGCCTACCCCTATGGGAAAAAGGCGTGAGTTTATGTATGTATGTAATAAATTTTGAAAAAGTGAAAATTCTAATAAAGCTTGTTAGGTATAAAGCTATGTCGCTTCTGAAGTCAGTCAGCAAATTAGTCTATATGAATGACAAGGTGTTGCAGAACGTTGTACGAAACGCGTAAGCGCCATGAAAATCACGGCGCTTCCGTCTTTTTGGTCGCGAGAAAACTACACCTTAGAAGCGCTCTAGCGCTGCATGTTTATATTGTTTTGTTAGACGACTAATTATTGTTTCAGCGCTGCAGCGAATTTTTAGTTTAAACTCTTGTCAAAATTGACAAAATGGAGCATGTATTTTGCTTAGGATAGCTTCTCTAGTACGTAGTACATAATATATTATCTCAATGAATGAAACTGATTCCCCTTGCATCTTTACCGGCGCGTCACTTTCGAGCACCAATATGATGTCGAGACTCCTTGACACGTACTCGTGTAGAAAAAAAAAGGGTATCAAATACGGGGTATCCAACCGGAATATATCTAGAATATTAGTCTAAACAATTATGCTACGAGGTATTAACGTTTGCAATAATGAATTTAGATGCAGCACCAACAAACGACAAAGACAATCTTGACGTGTGGACACCTGACAGAAAAGGTAATTTTGTAAAGTAATTCAGTAGAATGTAACTCGTTGTTATAAGTAAAAGATCCCTGTAGTATGCGGAAAGAACCATTAAAGACCACGAAACCCTCAAAAACAAATGGTTCGTTCCAAGGCCTTTTCAGTTTGAGGTACAAATTGCTGCGACAATTGGTATACATAATATCTTCCACAAAAGAGTTCCTTTATAGGCTAGGTATAAGTATTTGTAATTCTTATAAAGCCAAAAACGGAAGAGGCAGGCATCTTATGAGACGCAGACCTTATCTAAGGTTTTTCACCAAGCAAGATCGATCAATCAAAGTACCTAGCCTGTTTTCACCTATGTTGGGGTCCGCTCCCAGTACAATCGGATGCAGCTGAGTACCAGTATTTTACACAACCCAGTAACTGGGTAAACATACCCCTTTGATATGACTGGCAGCAGATTTTCTCACTTTTGACTAACCGTAACGACTGTCAAAGATCTGAAGACAAATGTCGAGATCGATCCATTTATATTAAAAGAAACAAATGCAGCTACTCGCATCTTATCTTTACCACTAAAATCCGTTTTCTCTACAGCAGTAGCAGAAGAACTGAACGAGGAATCCTCGGGCTCTTCAAGCGAATCGGAGACCAACGACATCAAGTTCAAGCCGAACTATAAGATGAGGAGGACCGATGATGATGAAATCGTGAAGTTGGGCAGGAACGCCAGCTTCTATCTCACGTCCATCAAGAAGATTTTTGAGAACGTTTAGTTTGCAATAAAGGCTGCTTTCCATTGGGCAATATTTAATTTGGTGTTGTCTTTAGAAGACCGTTTTCCGTCAAGAATATTTAAATGGTCGTGTCCAAATTAAGAATTTGGAGGTAAAATGCACTCAAAAAAATACAACCGACTTCCAAAAAAAACACCAATTTCGGAAGACGGTGTTCCTTTTTTTTAACCGTCTTCCGAAATTGAAGATTTTTTGGAAATCGGTTGTGTTTTTTTGTCGTTTTTCTATTTTTGACTTTTTAGTTGTGGTGTCTAATGCGCAAGTTCTATAGTAAGGTACCTATATTGCACAAAGGTAGGCCAGAATAGATAACCCGAATAACATAAGACTTGTGTACGGGACGGACGTGATCGTCCAAGACCGACAGGCAATCAGGAGGTTGTAAGGCTCCTGCTTGAACGCGTTGACGCCCCTTGCACCTATTGTTCAGTTGTCATCTGGTAACTATGGACCTTGGAGACACTTGAAGGCTGCCAAGTAGGTTGAGGTGAAAACGTGATGTCCAGGTTAAATAAAAAACTATTTGTTCATGGCCAGAAGCGATGTTCCTTCATGGTCCTCGATGCGCAATGATGCGTGGAAATACTTTAAGTGAAATAATGGCTACGATATGTTCACGCGCCTGCGCACTATTAAACAGGCAAACTCGACTGCGACGAGGACCACAACATTCCGACCGCAAAAACTTTTATTTTTCAAAAAATATAACCTAAGACTCGTAGCTTGAAACTGACAGGAACTACCCTTCATCAGGCCGAGTATTTTCTCTGCGCCTGCTGTGTCTCCGATGTTCACAACCTCAGTGCAGGTTTGTGACGGATCGATGTTTTCTATCAGACACTTACTGTTTGATACCCATTTTGTTAGGTCAAACTTCGCCTGTTGGTGTATTTTCTTCACCATCGTCGCGACTTCTGTCGCCTCTTCGACTGTTTTATAGCTGTCCAGATAATCGTCCATATAATGGCTCTCTACTATAGCTTTCACTGCTACTGGATGCTGTTCGATGTGCCTTCTTGCGTTCCAATTTTTCGCAAAGATGGCGGTGCACGGCGAGCTGGCCGCGCCGAAAATGATGGACGTCATGCGATATTCTTCTGGGGCTCCATCTCTTCTGTTGCCTCTCCATAGGTAGCGAAGTGAGTCTCGGTCTTCACTTCGCACCTTTACTTGCATGAACATATCGGCTATGTCTCCGGAGATGGCCACGCAGTGTCTACGAAATCTCATCATGACGCCGGGCAGCGACTGCAGCAAGTCTGGTCCGGTTAGCAGGAAGTCGTTGAGTGACTTTCCTCTCGATTTTGCGGCGGCATCATGTACTATTCGAAGTTTTTCTGGCTTCATGGGATTGAAGACATCGAAATGAGGCAGGTACCAGGTTTTTCCTGGCGTGCTTGACTTGGGAGCCTTCTCAGCATATCCCTTTTCCATCAGGGAGTCCATCTGTTGTGTGTATTTCACACGAAGAGCGGGGTTTTTATCCAGCTTCTGCTCTATGGAGACCAGCCTTTTGAATGCTGTCTAGTAACTATCGGGCATCTCTTTTTTCTCGTCCCGCCATAACATAGCGGTTTCTATGTGCCCATTTCCTAACTGTCTTGTGTGACGGTTCAGGATATCTTCTGCCCTCTTCTGGGGGTCAGAAGCTGGTTGTCGTGGATTGATAGCCAACGACTCGATAGCGAAGAATTCACGGAGCTGCTCGTTCAGTTCCGCATCTTGCCTTGCGTCAACGGACTGACACCCGTTGACATAGTGCACCTGCTGGCCCAGTGTTCTGGTGTGCGCGCCGTGCAATGTCCAGCCCATCATGGTTTTTGACGCGATGGGTTGGCTTCTAGGTCCTCTGCGGACTTCAGTGGCAAACAACAAATGCCAGTTGTCTTGGCCGACGAGTACCTTTGGCACTCCAGCAGGATACGTAAGCTGCGACGTCAAGTCTCGAAGGTGCCTACAGCGGGCTACGTCTTCTTGACTGACTGCCTGTGGTGACAGGTTGAGCTTCGAAATGGTGCGCGCCTTGAAGGGCACCCTATCTCTCATACGACTTGTGAGAGTGACGGTTATACGTCTCGATAAGGGAGTGTCGATCATGGTGTTTCCAATAGCATCGATCTTCAGAGGGTCGATTGGGCCCACTGCTCCCACTCGCTGAGCGATTGCTTCGTCGATCAGCGAAACGGTGGATCCGTCGTCAAGGAGTGCGTATGTGTCTGCCTCTCCCGCCGGTCCTATTACCCGGACCGGTATCATCTTCAGGAAAGCTTGACTCGATTCAGTTCGCGAACTGGCCACCGTCTCCTGAGACTCCTTCTTCTCTTCTGGAACAGCAGGCTTCCTTGTCCTGTCTGTTTGAGGCTTCTTACCCCTATGAAGAAGTCGATGGTGCGTGGCTGTACACCCCTTATGACCACACTGCTTCTTATTGCAAGTGTGTCCAGCACGACGTTGTCTTAGGCAGCGATAGCACAAGTTGTAATTCTTGGCTAGCTCCCATCTTTTGTCACTTGCTGCGTCTCTGAACCTTTGGCAGTCAGACGCGTAGTGACCACTTTTGTCGCAAATTCGACATTTGTTTACCGGCTTGTCGGTAGCTGTATGCGTCCGTTGTATGACGCGTTTTCCCGCTAGAGAATCCGTTTCCTTAATGTTCTCAGGCGGGGCGAATGCACTGCAGAAGTGAGCTTGCTCGGTTATGAAGTCGTTGAAGAGTGACAGGTCCGGCAGCGACTGGTACTTTTCCGTGTACGTTCTGTACCATTGTACACGCAGAGAATTGGGTAGCTTCTCAGTTAGCTGGCGCACCAGCTCGGCATTGAGCAGATAGTGCCCCTTCTTGAGAGCTCGCAGAGTGACAACTCCGCTTCTGACTCGACTTGCAAAGGTGCAGATGTCCTTGGGCGACTCGCTGCATTTTGGTAGCCCTCTAAGTCGGTCCGTTTCGGCCTGAGCTATTGAGTCAGGACGTCCAAACTGTAGTTCCAATTCTCTCATGATCTCATCCGGCTTTGCGTTCCCGATGAGCTCTGAGCTCACTGTCTCCAGTGCGCGACCACGCAAGCTCCTTCTGAGTCTTGCCGTGTTTTCTATGTCGCTGAAGTAGGCATGAGTTGCCTCGTAAATGGCTCGAAAAGATAGCCATTCTGTATGAGCTCCACCGAAATTCGGCAGAGTCATGATAACCTGCGACGCCGATCGGTTAGGCGCCCATGGTTGGATTTTTCTGTCGGCTAGCGACGCTATAGCGGATGTCAGCTCCGTTAGAAAAGGACGGAGTGACTCTTTCGCTTCTATTTGCCTTGGCGGCTCCACGTTGGACGGCTCTGTCCTAGGTGGTTCGATGTTAGACTTCACTTGTGGATGTTCTATATGGTCGATATGTTTCCGGGAGTCCGCTATAGCGTCGACGGCCGCAGCTGGGGTCCAATCGTCATTGTCCCCTTTGGCGACGTCATTCTCCCTCAACGGTGTGGGCTCTGGCGCCTCTTCGAGCCACGAACGGACATACTCTTCATTAGAATTTCTGTCATCCATATATTCATCCTCAGAAGCTTCTTCTTCTGCTTTTTGAAGTGCTAACTTAGCGAGTTCCAACTTTATTTTCAATAAGTCTTCACGAGCTCTTGAAATTTTCTTACGTGACCGGGTCGACTTGCTAGTTGACGGCGGTCCAGTATGTTCGATACGGGCGTCACCCCGGGTAGCCATTACTTCTCCTTGAACAAAGGTCTTATCCCGGATCCTTTGTTTTCTACCAGAAGGCTTCAGTGTTTTTTCTGAAGAATCTTCTGATTTCGATGCCTTCCTGCGTGTGCTTGGTTCCTGTGGTTCCTCCTCCTCATGTGTGGGCGTGTTGTCACCTATCTGTGACGTTGGTGGGCTTCTGACTGGTATGGACTTTTCTGTCCCTTCAGTAGTAGACGGCGAGCGTGGGGGCAGCTGATGTTGTACGCCCGCACCTGGACGCTCAATGGGGACTGTCCATGATTCAGGCCTCTTGTCCTGGGATCTGGTAGTCGGCATCCTGATTGGTTCAAAATTTCAGTTTGAATACGCCAAGTCCAAGTCCAATCTTCAACTTGTCTTCAAAACGTTGGCTCGAAACGGCTGAGTCCAATTCTAGACTTCTTCAAAATGTCAGTTCGAATCGGCTGAGTCCAACTCTAGACTTCAACACGAACTGGTTGACATCTATTTTCGAGCTTCAAAACGGCTATGTCCAAACTTAAATTTTTCTTGAAAACTGCTAAGTGGTAACTCTGGGTTAAGTCCGATTTCAGTCGTCGGCTTGAAGAGGGTTCGCTCCTTTTTCAAACTTCGAAAAGTATCTCCAAACTCCGGGTTAGTTTAAACTCCGGGTTATATCCGACCCTCTTAACTCCAGGTTATTCTTCAGACTATAAGTCGCTATTCAGTCTTCAAAACTATAAGTTCCCAAATCAGCCTCAAACTTCAATGTTGATACGTAAACAAGTTCACTATAAGACTTTCAACACAAAATGGGTAAGCACATGAGCATATGTTTTCACTGTACTTACTGTTGTCTAAGTGTCAACTTGTCCAGCAGCTTCCAAGGATGAGCAGCCGGTCTGGTACCAATCACTGAACTGTTGGTCCAACTCTTGACGTTAGTAGTCACTTCAGACTCCAGATATCCAGGTTTGAAACTCCAGACTTCGATCGAGAGCTTCTATCTCGATAACGACTATTTGTTTTTAAACAAATTCTAAGTCGAAAATAAGCCTTCAGCTATAACGCTTCAGGAAATTTCAGCAACTATTTTTTCGTTCTATTTTATAGAACAAGTCGCCCACACGACTATTCAATATGCTTCTGTGTGTAAGCCTCTTCTTGGATAACGCTTCAGCGATAATCCTTCAGCCGTAACCCTTCAGGAATTCTATGAACGTCGTATGTTCGTTCTATCTCCTAAACGAGCTCCCAACACGCTGTTTGAAAACTCCGATTATGAGTTTCCTAGCGATAACTCTTCAGGCTATGCTATATTCCTTCAGAATACAGTTTCTGTGTAATCTTCGATTACTGTGAATTCTCAGTAAGCAGGTTACACAACAGAAACAGCTCAAAAAACCGTCTTTTCGCGACGGTAATCACACGGGAACGGTTAGCTTCTCAGGAAGCGTGGGCCTAATCCACTCGTGCACTCTTCACGACTGTAGTCGCTCTGGAAGTTTCTACTATGAGACGATAGTACGTTGCGCCTTTTGACGACGCTAATCACCCAGTAATACGGTTGCTGACCAGTAACTGGGTTATCTCACCCAGGAAACGGGTTTCTATCGTCCCAGAGTGTACGCTATGTTTTTGACTGTTAAAGAAACATGATCTTAACCCTGGCACTTGTAAGGTTTACGAGATGGAACGTCAGTATTCTTATTTCCCTGGAACTTTTCTCACGAACGCAACGCTTAGTACCCCAGTTGGCACATTTGTGTGGTGTGTAATCTTACCAGATTTATATTGAGGGTACCTTGAGATATTTGAGCATCAGTTTTCTTTGTTCTCACGAATGTTCACAGGCGTGAGCGTCAGTTTTCTTTGTTCTCAGGCACTAGTTTTCACAGGAACGATACGTTTTGACATTACCCAAGAAACAGGAATGTAACCTCAGTATATAAGGTCACTTTACATCAGGCTTGTTTGTTCTCAAGGCAGCGTTCGTGCCCCCAGGGCATCAGGTTTCTTTTTTCACAGGAACGGGACATCAGTTTTCTTTGTTCTCGGGAACAAGGCTCTTCCTTGGCCTATATTTTCACAGCGTCCGGGACATCAGTTTTCTTTGTTCTCGGGAACAAGGCTCTTCGTTGGCCTATATTTTCACAGCGTCCGGGACATCAGTTTTCTTTGTTCTCGGGAACAAGGCTCTTCGTTGGCCTATATCTTCACAGCGTCCGCTGGTCTGGTATGTTTCCCAGAAAATTCGGCTCGACAGGACCAGCAAATGGTCCGTAGGTTACCAATATACGGCTCGACAGGACCAGCAAATGGTCCGTAGATTACCAATATACGGCTCGACAGGACCAGCAAATGTACGGGACGGACGTGATCGTCCAAGACCGACAGGCAATCAGGAGGTTGTAAGGCTCCTGCTTGAACGCGTTGACGCCCCTTGCACCTATTGTTCAGTTGTCATCTGGTAACTATGGACCTTGGAGACACTTGAAGGCTGCCAAGTAGGTTGAGGTGAAAACGTGATGTCCAGGTTAAATAAAAAACTATTTGTTCATGGCCAGAAGCGATGTTCCTTCATGGTCCTCGATGCGCAATGATGCGTGGAAATACTTTAAGTGAAATAATGGCTACGATATGTTCACGCGCCTGCGCACTATTAAACAGGCAAACTCGACTGCGACGAGGACCACAACATTCCGACCGCAAAAACTTATATTTTTCAAAAAATATAACCTAAGACTCGTAGCTTGAAACTGACAGGAACTACCCTTCCACTGGACCGATTCTGGTGAAACTTGTACTTTTGGATAGGTCTCGAGGAGACCTTCCCTCCGGTGGTTGATCCAGGTCCCTAGTCCCTACCATCAGGGAGTTCTCGTAAGGAGAACGTCAAAGAAAGGGAATTCCCGTCAGTTTGAAGCTTTACAATCGAGTTTCTCCTAAAACTAGACATGTTAGCTCTAGGGTACCAGCGAGGGACTTGGAGCCCTCCTACTGGGCCGTTGACACACATAAGTGTTACAGTTATATTCAAAACCTTCAGGCGTACAGCCGCGAAATGGTGCGAGAAGTTAGCTTATGCCCCTGATCTTGGCACATAAACTCGATTCCTACTCAGACCGCTGGGTGGATTTTCAAGTTACATTCACACCCGGGTAGCCCTCGTGATGGGCTATCCCAAGGTAGAAGTCCGGTAGCTACATGTCCAACCCCCGATGAGCTATCGTTTGTTACAAGTTTGTTTACATAGCAAATCCATGTAACCTCGCACCATATCAGGTCGCTTAACTCCTCAACCACCAGAGCTAAGCTCCTTCCGGAAGTGTGGTTGGGTAGCTGGAAAACTAGGCTGTCTGACGGCGGTACCCTGATGGGTGTACCACCAGCCTTTCCGCAGCTTAAGGTGCCGGGAAGCGGCCGAATACTAAATTTTACGTCGTCTCACAGCTTTAATGTGTCTGTGTGCGTTACATACCCCTATATACTAGCTCCGTGTCATGACTGAGTGTAGGCGCCTGCCTGAGGGTCCACGAAGGTAATGCCTCAGACAGCATATCTATAGCTGACCAGGCACCAAATGTCCCTGGACGCAGTGACCCATCGGCAGACGCATAGAAACGTCCATGCGGCATACACAGACACATCCTCTCAAGTAAGTGACGCCTATGTACTAGAATTACATAGGCGCTATCTATATAGGAGCCTAGACAGAATTCTAGGTCACCCAGAAGTGCTAAAAGGCTTGTATCGAACTTTCTGAATACTTACTCGAGCAAAAATGTATGCATATCTGCATTTTCAGAGTGAAACTGTATTAAGACTGGCCATGTACTGCTATTATGTATAATTTCTCAGTCATGGTATCCAGCTATCTTATCTAGAACACCTAGATGATGTTTCCTAACAAAACAATTACGTGTAAGGAAATAATCTGATTGGTAGGTGAATATTACCTATAGCACTACTTGATACCCTGCCAATTTTGGGGGGTCTAAAATAAGTAAACAAAATATTTTTATTTCCTTTCTTTCCTTCCAACTATACATTTATCATATATCTAAGGTACCTTATGCATAACTCTAACACATAAGCGCTATATGCGCACTATAAACTATGTAAAAGCCCCTAAAACATGAGTTTAAAGTTATCAGAATTCTACAATAACTGGTTTTAGTATAAATATAAGGTGCCGCTCTCTTACAGGTCATTGTGAACTAAACGCTCGTTGATGATGGTTGTGTTTACGGAGTTAAATACTTGTTTCTTTCCGTAATAACACAATCAGTATGCATATTAAAGCTTCTAATTTATTGTTATTAGACTATATAACTCTATTACATACTGATAGACACATAAAATATAATTTTAGTGTCTCAAAAACATGAGCAAAAATTAGTTACGAGCTTTACTATAAAAGGTTTTTTCACCTACCGACATCGCTTGGAACGTCCTAGTTAACCGAGCTACACGTACGTCAGTATTGTCTCTCATCGCACGGATCACCACCATCACCTACCCTCCATACTGTCGATTGTGAAAGTCTTGCGACTTCCATTGTCGGGAGTATTCAGGGCGGGCTTCGTTGCTGCCTAACGGTTGGAGCTTGCGCCCAACCGTTATTGTGGTCGCGAATAACTAGCTACATGAGTTTCTTCATGCTAGTCCCACAGCCTGAAGAAAGAAAAACTGAAGAAGATGTCGCCGCCTGGCGCCCGCGACCCATCGGGTCGCGGCGCCCCCAGCCACCACAACCCTCGCCCGTCGATGGATCGGACTGCCTCGCTCCCTATCCTAGGGACTGTGGCGTCTGATGCACCGCCGACCGAGGAACCAAGACGCAGCCAGCAAGAAGAAGCACCAAGGAGCTCGAGCAGGCAAAGTACCGCTGGCGCCGCAGCTCCAACACAGTCACCGCAACCAAGGTACAGTGCCCCCAGTTCATGCCAACCATCGTCGAAAACTCCGATCCCCGCGGAACGGAAATCGGCGACCGTTAGGACTCCGGAAAGTAATTTTTCGCTGGCACCTACGACTACCCTCACCGGAAAAAAATCGGTGGACCGCGCCGTTACCCAACCAACGCGTCCACACACTCAACAACCGCGACAATCCAGCACAGACGATGCCCCTGCGTTCTCTGTGCGTGCATTATCGCGCACTGAAACACCTCGCGCACATACATCGCGCACCACCCCATACACCTCCCAGGCCAAAGGG
Organism: Orthosia gothica; assembly: GCA_949775005.1. Taxonomy (NCBI): domain Eukaryota; kingdom Metazoa; phylum Arthropoda; class Insecta; order Lepidoptera; family Noctuidae; genus Orthosia; species Orthosia gothica. The sequence goes on along the minus strand of OX459040.1, from coordinate 6,741,409 downwards.
CCCAAAACATCAAGAGCGCCAGCTCTCATGCCGGCACCACGCTCTCAACAGCCCGCGCATTGCCCTATGCAAGCAGGCCCTACAACAATGGATAGCAATAGCAATAAACATACTCGCGATCCACGGAAAAACCGCGAACAAATCCGCCAGGCGGCACCACTGGCGATAACGTCCGCCATTACTGGCTCCCCAGCGCCACCCCGCTCATCAGCGGCCGACTCACCCGCGTTTCGATCTGGCCAATCGTCGCTAAGTGGGTCAAACACATCGCTCACGTCCATGGGGCGCAGGGCAGATATGGATGTCGAGTTCACTGAACTTAGGACATTGACATCGCCCACTCAGTCAATGGACCTTGACTACGAATTCCAGGCAGGAAGTAGGCCACTTAGGAGACGCCATAGCCCGGACGAGATGGCGGAAGAGGAGGCGAAGCGTTACTGCGCTGACTCGCAGCGCACTCAAGCGCGCGAACAGCGCAGTCTAACATCGCCTACTTTCGCGGAAACTGTACGACGCAGTCACTCGCCAGCAGACTCAACAGCCTCTTCCAATATGAGTACGAATAGGAAGCCAACGTCTGGGGTAGGCAGAGTACCCACACCTACCCTCAGCCAAAATGTAGCCCCCAACCCGACTAGTAACTTAGCGCAATCGGGTAAAAAGAAGCGCCCACGATACCCACCGTTAATAGTCGAAAAATTACCCAACTGGGCGACCCATTTTAGGGCCTTAGCCACTAAACTGGGCCGTCCCCCAAACGCCCGACCATACGGGCAAGGAGTTAGGTTCTCGCCTGAGAGCGAGGAAGAGTACAGGGTGGTACAAAGGTACCTGACTGCCCTGGAAAAGGAGGTAAATATCAGCTGGTTTGCGTACTCGCTCCAGGCTGAAAAGAAGCTGAAGGTCGCCATCAGGGGGCTACCAGCGGACACCGAACCAAAGGAGATAGAGGAGGAGCTCCGCAGCCTTGGCTACGAGCCAGTATATGTCAGGCACATAAACGCGCGCCAGGGCCGACCTGGCTGCGTGTTCCACGCCGTGCTTGAAAAAACAGAGAACGTGAGAGCGATCTATGACACCTCCGTATTTTTACTTATGCGAGGTGTCAAGATCGAGGCGTGGCGCGGAAAGCGTGGGCCCGCGCAATGCCATCGATGCCAAAAATTCCGGCACTCGTCACACCAATGCCATCGCCCACTCGCCTGTGTACGTTGTGGAGAGGGGCACACAGCTAGAGACTGTCCTCGCCCAAGGGAAGAGCCGGCCACCTGCGCAAACTGCGGGGGCCCGCACCCGGCGAGCAACATTAAGTGCCCCATATTTCAAAAAGAAATATCGCACAGACGAATGGGCACCGTGGCTACCACAACCACAACAACATCACGCCGCCCACAGAAAGTGGCGCAGGCAGAAACAAACGCAAGCGATAACGTGATTGATATCACTCACGAACGCACTCAAAGCGCAACTCTGATGGCAGCAGCAAACGGGCCCACACAACGCGGAGATGCTGCCTCCTCCTCAGGGCGGAGGAAGAAGAAGAGAGGGGGAAAGGGTAGGAAACCCCACCACCCCCCAGCGACCCAAGAAGCGACCCAAGAAACAGCCACTACTCAAGACGATGGGCATGCGCAGGCAGTGAAAAAACAAACAAATGTTACACTGAAATCGATAAGCGCCGTAAAAACATACAGCGAGCGCCACCTAGCGGACCAAACTGAAACCAAAAATAGTGTCGGCCAACCAGCTGGCGCTACTAAACATAGACGGACCAATCAGGAGCCGTCAAAACTAGAAGAAAACAGACACAAGAATTTCACTGCCTGCGCTATACAGCTGCTAATGGACCTGATTAAGGCCATAAGACAGGGTCAGGACGTTGAGCAGGTCATCCTCGACGGCTTAGCCGCTTTATTAACACTCTATCATGCCTAAGCCGCTGAGGATGGTCCATTGGAACGCTCGCGGCCTTAAACGAAAGGTCGCACTCCTCCGCCATCTCCTACAGGAGCAAGACATCGACGTGGCGCTAATAAGCGAGACTTTCCTGGGACCTGGCGACAAGTGTAAATTCCCAGGTTATCTCGTTTATAGAAAGGACGAACGGTCGGCATACGGGCTCAGTTTCCGTGGCCTGGCTGTGCTGGTAAAGAGAAGAGTCGTCCATCAGGAGCTACCATTACCAAACCTACTAACAGCTTACGCGCTGGGTGTACAACTACACGTAGCCGGCGAGGACCTCAAGATTTACGCGTTTTACAAACCGCCAACCTACAAACTCGACATGTCGGAGTTAAGAAATATCCTAATTAACACAGACAACCCGACCATCCTCGCCGGTGATTTCAACGCGAAACACCCAGCGTGGAATAGCTACCGTACCAACGAAGATGGGAAACGACTCTTCGCGGACGCGGAGGCCCATGGGTACACGGTGTCTGGACCTGAGACTCCAACCCATTGGCCCGACACCAACAAATACATGCCCGACGTGATAGACATCGTCGTACACCATGGGCTGCACTGCCAGGTCACACAGCAAGTACTGGAGGACGAGATGCAGTCCGACCACCACCCAGTGCTCGTTGTCCTGTCGGACATGCCGACCCGATTGAAATCACAAGCGCCACGTCGATTAATCGACTGGGAAACCTACGCAGAGAGGGTTGAATCTAACACGCCAACTCGGCCTATAAACACAGCCTCCGACGTCGACATCCTAGCCGACGAGATCACTGCTTGCGTACAGCAAGCACTCGAAGCGGCGACGATAAGCCAACAACAACAGGGGAGAGTGCTACAGCCGCCCCTGCCCGCACGCATTCGCCGTCTTATCACAGATAAAAGGCGCTTACGCAAGCAGTGGCAACAAACGAGATGTCCAACCCAAAAAACTGCTCTCAATAAAATCACCGAGAAAGTCAAGGCCGAGTTGTGCGCTCTAAGAGCCGCGAGCTGGGAGGAACACATTGACGCCGCGGAGGGCGACTGGACCTCCATACACAAGCTGTGTCGCCAGCTTAAGAATACCCCAGCTCCGGTACGTCCACTGAGGAGCGCAGACGGGGCGCTCAAGTACGTAGCGGGAGACCGAGCGGAGGTCTTTGCCGAACACCTGGAGCGTCAGTTCCAACCGAACCCGACCACCCAACACGAACATGTCGCAGCAGTCGAGCAACACGTTGTAACGTTTAGGAGTTCTTTGAAAAGATATTAAATGAAAGAAACTCACACGCTTCATAAATATTTATTGGGTCGTAGGTAATAAAGCCCGTTACAAATTTTCATCTGTTATGGAGGTAGGCGCGACAAGTACTATCCTGGCTTGACGCGTAGCTGACGACGACGCTGAAGCCGTGGAGCTGACCCTGGCGGATGAAGGACCCGCAGGGTTGAGATGGTGGTAGTGCAGTGGGTCGTGTGCTGGTCGGATGTCGCGACAGCGGTTCCCCTAGGGTAATGTACCCGGAACTTTGAACCCCAATCGGGGATAACACTGATTATAAAGAAAACATTAAACGTTATTAATATATATATGCCTCGGTATTTAGGCTTAGAGAGTTGAGGAACTACACGATAGACGACACGCACTAAGGTCCTAATATGAGGTACCTGTTAGTACGTGTACGTGTGTCCCAACTGCTAGCTATCGTGATCTGCCTCGATCGCGCGGGCGCGCCGCTTGCTACTCGCTCGGTTGGGGTGGGAGACAAACAGGTTACCGTTATTGTGAGCGAGTGAGACAAAACGCAGGCCTGCCTAGTTTGGTGCGGGCTGGAACCATATTACAATGACTTGACGTATTGTTTTAATACGTAGGTAATTACGTGATTTTAAATTTAGACGTTGAAATTTAAGGAACAACGTTACAATACCCCCGCGCGCAATCAAGGATTTTTGCCAAAAAAAATCCGCATTAATTAGAACTAGTGCTCAACTATTTGTTTATCCTTTCAAAATCATCTTTCATACTTCTCGCAAACATAAACTAGCAGTAGTTATTGTATTTAACTAACGCACAATAATAAAAACTATGGGTATCTGGTTTACTCTAACCTGATACCTTACAAATAGACGTTCCGATAGAAGATGGATTTAATTAATTAATTAATGTTTGTAATTAATTAGTGGTAATTTTAATGCTATTTATTTTTTCCAACTAATTTTAAATCTTTTATGTGCCAAGAACCTAAATTTTTGCCAGACATGTCTTGAAGCACATAGACGAGAGGAGACTTTTTCTCAATAATTTTGGCTTTTATAAATTTTGGAGCAAGCTTTTTAGTGAATTTGCTCCCTTTGTCACTTAGAAAGTAAGCGCGTTTCATGACCACGTCTCCAATGACAAATTCGGCAAACTTGCGTCTCAAGTTGTAATGAGAAGTATTTTTAACGTGAGCTTGCCATAATTTTGTCTGTACGTTGTCAAAGATAGAAGCCAAACAACCTAAGTTTTCTGCGTACGCGTCTCGTGGCTGGAATAATATTTCGTCACCGAGGTCATTATCAATATAATGTGAACCGCAGGTTACAAGCTCACGGCCGTAAACTAAAAATGAAGGTGTATATCCTGTAGCTTCATTCACAGAACTATTAATAGCGAACTGCACTTTGGGAATAAATATGTCCCATGATCTATGTTCATTATCGACGTAGGTAGAGATACAAGTGATGATGGTTCTGTTATACCTTTCTACTAAATTTACCTGAGGGGTATATTTAGGTGTATAATAAACATTTGGAATGTTATATTTTTTAAACAGAGCCTCAGCCACCTTGCCGGTAAACTGAGTACCGTTGTCCATCAGCACTGTTTGAGGTATGCCATGAATTAGGAATACTGATTCCTCCAAAATTCTTGTAATAATATCAGCAGTAGCCTTTTTTATTGGAAATACTAAACAATATTTAGAAAAACAGCAAGTTATAACCAGTATATAATTGTTTTGTTTTTTTGAAGTAGGAAGAGGTCCCATGAGATCTATTGATATCACCTGAAATGGTCGTGAACATTGTTTAGGTCGACCCATTTCTCCTAGCACTGGATGATTTTGAGCCTTATACGCTAAACATTTATCGCAAGAACTAACAAATTTGACGACGTCTTGGTGCATGCCAGGCCAGTAATAGCGTAAGGCAAGACGTCGGTAGGTTTTAAAAATGCCCATGTGTCCAGCCGTAGGCTCGGAATGGTTTTCGCCTAATATGGTCTCGCGGGATTCCATAGGTACGACTTCTTTCCACGAGAATTCATTAGTTAGTTCTTGCTTGTTCTTGGATAACCTATATAGAGAATCATCTTTAATTATAAAATTTGGAAATTTAGACGGCTCATTTAAACAACCGTTAAATATATTTTTGTACCAGCAGTCCTTTGAGTTTAAATGAGATTCGGAATTGCTGATGGCACTAACTGGAACGATTCTGGACAGCGCATCAGGAATAACGTTATCAACGCCGCGTCGGTGCTTTATGATAAAGTTAAAAGCTGAAAGACGTACACCCCAACGAGCTAGACGACCAGTAGGGTTACTTAGAGATAGGAACCATTTAAGCGCGCTGTGATCAGTGTAAACCATGAACTGTTGACCGTTTTCGATATAGCAACGCCAATGTTCGAGCGCGGTAAGGACGGCTAAGGTTTCGCGTTCGGTTATGCTGTAGTTTTTCTCAGCAGCGGTCAGTGACTTACTCATATATGCTATCGGGTGTTCTTTGCCTTCTACAGACTGAGTAAGCATTGCACCGATGCCATAACTACTAGCATCTGTATGCACTTCGAATGGCCTGGTATAGTCTGGACAAGATAGAACTGGTGCAGAAACCAGGCATTCTTTAAGATTTTGAAAAGCAGCTTCAGCTTCAGGCGACCACTTAAAAGAAGGGGTGCCTTTCTTAGAAGAAGTTAATTTATTTAAGGGACCTGCTATGGTACTGAAGTTAGGCACGAACCGTCTGTACCACGTCGCAGTTCCTAAAAAACGTTTGAGGTCTTTACGACAATTCGGTGTCGGATAATTAAGTATGACCTCAACTTTAGCTGGATCGGTACGTAAGCCAGAACCATCAACGACGTACCCTAAATATTTGAGCTGAGAACTAAAGAACTTGCACTTCTCAAGGTTGATAGTCAAGTTTGCCTGTTTTAATTTGTCTAGTACACGTAAAAGTAATGTCACGTGACTATTAAAGTCTTCAGAAATGATGATGATGTCATCTAAATAAGCAAACACCTTGAGGTCAAATTTTGAAAATAGTAGGTCAACCAACCGCTGTTGAGTAGCTGGTGCGTTTGTAAGGCCAAAAGCAGTCCGTTTAAAACGAAACGTGCCTCTACTGGGTACATAAAATGCAGTCTTATCGCGATCTTCAGAAGCAATCGGGATCTGCCAAAATGCTTTAGATAAGTCAATGCTAGACAGGTAGCGGGCGTCTCTTAGATTGTCCAGGATCTCGGAAATGTAAGGTAAGTTATAAGCATCGCGTTTTGTGACGGAATTCAATTTGCGACTGTCCAGACAAAATCGAGGTTGGCCGTTTTTCTTGGTCACGATTAGAACGGGAGATGACCACGCACTCTCGCAAGGCTCGACCACGTCAAGTGATAGCATCTCATCAACCTGCTCAACCAATATACGTTGCTTTTCTGGTGACAAACGATAGTACCGTTGACGTATAGGTTCTGAGTCACCCGTATCTATGCGATGCGTGATAAGACTAGTTACGCCCAAGCCCTTGTTTTGATAAGAAATGTCTTGAAACTGTTTAATAACATTATCAGCCAGTTGCTTTTGTGACTGATCAAGATTGTCATAACCTTGTATAAAGCTATGATGTGAATTAACTAAGGAACAATCATTTGATTTGGTCATGGCAATGCTACTAATAAATCTAGGACACAACTGGAATTTACGCCAAAAATCTATGCCCAAAATAAGATTGCGTTTGATACCGGGAATAACAATTGCTTTTAAAATGTGAAATTGATTTTCAAAATTAACTGGAATGTTAATGTAACCTAAACTTTTTAATCTTTGACCTCCTGCAGCTGTTACTGTTATGTAATCTGCTTCAACTAGTGGCAAGCCATAAGTACTTAGTACTGAATGAGCACCGTTGCCTAAAATTGTGACTGCAGAGCCAGAATCTAGAAGTCCAGAAACAGTAAGGTCGTTAATCTTAATAGATACGTAAGGTCTATCATCGAGATCACTTTTATCATCGAGAATTGTGTAGATGTTGTACGATTTAAAGAACAATGTAATAGTTTGTAGCCAATTTTGCCAGTCTGCGCTATCAAATTTGTTATTCTCACAATTCTCGTTGCCTAGTTTTTTTCCTGATTACTATTCTTGGTTTTACTACATTTGGGACAGTCGGGCGATTTTACACCTTTGTGACCGCAAGTGAAACATACTAACTCATTTTTGTTAGCAGTGCACTGCCTCAAGTTATGTGTATTATTGCGACAACGGGGGCAGTAACGCTGTTTTTCATTTGAGTTAGACTTATCAACGGTATGAACGTAAGTCTGTTCCGAATTGTTGTTACTGTTAGATTTATTTTGGTTATAAAAATGCTTTGGATTGTTTTTATTATTTGAATTATTATTATATTTAAAGAAAGGTTTACTATTAGACTGCCCTGAATATGCAAACTCTGGTGCTAAGGTAGTCGAACACGGTTTAGGAGGTTCCCTAAATTGAGAAAACCGTGATTGAATAGCCTCATAATTTCGGCACAAGGTTCGCAATTCGTCAATGGATTTAATCTCTGATACAGAAGAAAGGGTGTTAGCGTAGATTGGCCGAATATTATGAAGTAGAATTTCCATTTTATCTTCTTCTGATAATTTTTTCGTTAGGCGTGAAAAAAGTCCAGACATAATGGAAAGATAAATAATAATATTTTCTGTTTCTCCCTGAGTGCGCGACCTAATTTCTGAAAGCAATCTGTAATCGTAATCAGACTGATCGAAATCACGTCTCAATGCCGCTGTAAGATCGTTCCAACCCGAAACCGTATCCTTAATACTCCTGTACCAGTGTAGGGCATCACCGGTAAATATTTCGGTAGCGTTTGTCAAGATTTTGTTTAGTGAAATATTTTTACCCTGACAATTTTCCTCACATCGTTGAATGAACGCTCGGACGCATGACTTGCCATCGTATTTTAATTTAGAAAACTTGTTGATGTTACCATCACAAGTAACGGTGACATTGATCGGTGTCGAGAGGATAGCTGATGAGCAATCACTACTAGTAGTGGCTAAGGGATCTGCTGCAGTATCGTTAAGCGAAGTAAGTTTAATTGTAGCGCTCCTGTAAAGGTCAACACATTGATCATAGACATCTTTTACTTTTTCATCACATATAATGCGGTTAAGCCGGTGATATAAATGATTGAGCAAATTTTGTGTTCGGAGCAATGCGTTCTTGTCTAAAGACTTTGATTCTAATGAGTCGTTAACCTTTACAAGAACGTCTTCAACCCCAACAAGATCGTCCGCCGCAACGAAAGGGCTAGTAAGAATGTCTTCCGAAGGAAACAATGGTCCAGACTTAGCTATCTGTTTGCGTAACTCCTGCACTGTAGCAGCGGGCGTATCACCCCTAATAGCGACTTCGTACTCAAGCTCAGCCTTTTGAAGCGACATGAATTTAACGGAATATGCCATATTTTACAAAAAAAAAAGTGAAAAAATAAAAATTAAAAAATTAAAAAAAATGTTGGGTAAGTGTTGACCAAATTTCCGAATGTGGAAAAATAACAACTATTAAATACTCCGTCTGTTACAATTTAAAATTTAAAAAACTAAGTAACGTCTCGGTTGTTTTTCCTCTAAAGTGATATGAAATGAACACTATTAAATAAATAAGCAAAAACAAAAAAACAAATGGATATTTTTTTTTTTTGCAACAAAAAAATAAAACAAAAAAACAAAATAAAAAATGCAACTAATGTGTACGCATTGAGGTGTGAGTTAACAATAAAAAAAAATTTTTTTTTTGTTTTTTTTTAGATATTTATAAAATTACAATGTATGAAGTTATGCTGCTGACTGTACTTTGGTAATAGCAACATTAGTACTCCTGAACTTAAAATACATAAAGCCAGCAAAATAATAAAGAAATAAATTTAACACACTGTATACAAATATGACTACTGTTTTCAAATTATTTGCAAATACCTACAACTTCTAAATGTACGTACACCTTAGTTACTATGCAACCAAAAATAAAAAAAACGTTTCACAAAAATAATAAAAAGAACAGAACACACAAAACACCAAAAACACTACTACCTCCATAAACAGAAAGAAAGAAAAAAAAATAATAACCATACGAAACCACGTTAAGGGCGCCAATGTAACGTTTAGGAGTTCTTTGAAAAGATATTAAATGAAAGAAACTCACACGCTTCATAAATATTTATTGGGTCGTAGGTAATAAAGCCCGTTACAAATTTTCATCTGTTATGGAGGTAGGCGCGACAAGTACTATCCTGGCTTGACGCGTAGCTGACGACGACGCTGAAGCCGTGGAGCTGACCCTGGCGGATGAAGGACCCGCAGGGTTGAGATGGTGGTAGTGCAGTGGGTCGTGTGCTGGTCGGATGTCGCGACAGCGGTTCCCCTAGGGTAATGTACCCGGAACTTTGAACCCCAATCGGGGATAACACTGATTATAAAGAAAACATTAAACGTTATTAATATATATATGCCTCGGTATTTAGGCTTAGAGAGTTGAGGAACTACACGATAGACGACACGCACTAAGGTCCTAATATGAGGTACCTGTTAGTACGTGTACGTGTGTCCCAACTGCTAGCTATCGTGATCTGCCTCGATCGCGCAGGCGCGCCGCTTGCTACTCGCTCGGTTGGGGTGGGAGACAAACAGGTTACCGTTATTGTGAGCGAGTGAGACAAAACGCAGGCCTGCCTAGTTTGGTGCGGGCTGGAACCATATTACAATGACTTGACGTATTGTTTTAATACGTAGGTAATTACGTGATTTTAAATTTAGACGTTGAAATTTAAGGAACAACGTTACAACGTTAGAGACTACTTTAACACGCCGATAGCTCCCGATGAAGACGCTATTTATTTCTCGCCTGGCGCAGTCAGACGCGCCTTCTTGCGAACGAGGCCCCGGAAGGCCCCAGGTGCCGACCACATCCCGAACACAGCGCTGCGCCACATGCCCCACCGCATGGTCGCGGCTGTCGCGCGCCTGTTCACCGGGATTGTCCGCACGGGCTCCTTCCCGGCCTCGTGGAAAGAAGGGCGCGTCATCATGCTGCCCAAGGCGGGCAAGAATATCCTGAAACCGGAGAGCTATCGGCCGATCACTCTCCTGCCTACCATCTCTAAAGTGTTCGAGTCCCTCCTGCTGCGACACCTCGAACCACACATCCCACCACGCCCCGAGCAATTCGGGTTTCGCGCGGAACATAGCACGACGCTCCAGCTATCGAGGGTACTGCACCTGCTGTCGTCTACGATGAACAGAAAGGAGCACGCGGTAGCAGTATTCCTCGATATGGAAAAGGCCTTCGACCGCGTGTGGCACGAGGGACTGATCCACAAGCTGGCCACATCCGGCGCGCCCCGTCGCGTAGTTAGAGTAATTCAATCCTTTCTGACCCACAGGACCTTCAGAGTGGTGGTGGAGGGCGAGTTATCCGCCCCCCGACCAATACTGGCGGGTGTGCCGCAGGGCGCCGTTTTATCGCCTGCGTGTTACTCACGTTACACCGACGATATCCCCACAACACCTGATGCCACATTAGCACTATACGCAGACGACGCTGCATATATAACAAAGTCACTAAACGCCAAACACGCAGCTGTGAAAATGCAGCGCGCCCTCGATACCATCCCCGAGTGGCTGGCTAAATGGCGGCTATCGGTTAACGTGGGTAAGACGCAGGCAATTGTTATAGGACATGGAACCCTCCCACCACCACTGAAACTACAAGGAGCCGACATCGAGTGGACCTCCCAGGCCAAGTACCTGGGTGTGACCATCGACCGTCGGCTCACGATGAGGTGGCACGTCACTAAGGTGGTAGCGCAGAGCAGGGTCGCTAGAAACCTTCTCTATCCCGTGCTCTCATCCCGCCTTCCCGCCCGCACCAAGCTGGGTATCTACAAGACCTACCTGCGTTCAATTCTCACCTATGCAGCCCCAGCTTGGTACGCCCTCACTAGCGAGGCGAACAAGAACAAACTCCGCGCACAACAAAACCTAATTCTAAGACGCATCCTAGACGCGCCTCGCTATGTGAGGAATGACGTCATCCTGCGGGACACAGGGATAGAGAGCCTGGACGAGTTCATCGAGCGACTCGCCACAAATCTATTCGCGCGGGCCGACGCTTCTGCCTGGCCCCACATCGCTGACATAGCGCCATGGCACGCGCGCCCGCCCGATAGAAAGCGCCTCCCACGTGACCTTGTCTCAGACACCGCTATCTCATCAAATACCCGGACTTGACGCTTGAGTAAATCGCATCACACTACACGCGATTTACTCATACAATAATACTACCCATCCCACACGACATACACGGCGTGAAGTTTGTTCTAAGTTAATATAGGCAAGCTTTGCGTCGTAAACAGACACTCATAACTTTACATTCGCTAGTACACATGCACCGAATAGCGCTGCGGTCGCCGCACGCTATCGGTTATCATGGGCGGTGTAACTCAGGTCATTGCCGCTCCCACATACATAAACGGCGCTAGTAGTAGCTAGTCGCTTTCACTACCAAACTGTAGGTTCGCTCAAGTCGGTGCTCCTGCCGCTGGTTACCTTAGCTGGGCCTCCCAGGGTACGCTCTGGGTCTCACTCGGCTGGGGTGGACCGCCAGGAGGCCGTGAAGAAACGGCGGACCGTTCAGAACGGCCGCCGTAGCGCGCCTACAGTCACATACAGCAAGCCAAACATAGCGCGCGTTGATATCTTTTGCACTAACAAAATTAAAAAGAATTTTCAACGCGCGCAAAAGCTAGGTCTAGAGGACAACCTAATGACAGGTTCATAGTTATGAGCCCCGGTGCTGCACCCGCGGGCTAGGAACAAGGTTCCGGCACCGCTCGCCCCACCCCCTTACGGGGGTGGCGCGACATCCAATGGAAACATCGCTTAGTATGCGATGGCGCTCTGGGGTGAGCAGACGTGTGTCTGTCAATACTATTTATATTTTACATATGACTACCTATCTAAATGGTGACGTGTCGTCGCGAACAACTTGAAAGTAACCGGTTAATAAGTACTGTACACATCTGCATCCCTTTTAGAGCGTACCGGCGTGATGTTATGTTATGAAATGGCTTAAACAATAAACAGACATGCGATTGCAGCAATCCCGAGAGATTTTCCGTTGTATACTGAAGAGTTATGTTGTATATCTCCGAAGTTCTTTATCAAATCTGACCAAATGAGACCACATGAGAAGCACCAGCTTTGTAATAAAAAAAGAATCATCAAAATCGGTTCACCTAGTAAAAAGTTTAGAGGTGACACACATAAAAAAATATACGGTTGAATTTATAACCGCTTCCTTTTTGAACTCGGTTTTAAGTGTGTCTAACCCTTCTATATTCAAGTTCTCTCTTCTTCAATCAACTTCAAGTTCAAAGTCAGAAACCTTCCAAATCAAATCATGAAAAAAATACTTAATAAATTATATATCCACGCGAAACACAATGTTTTTTAATTGTTTCGATAATTTATTACGCCATTCAAGAATTTATAGATTTTTAATTAATTAACCATTAAAAATCTATAAATTCTCTGTACCGTACTAAAATCTGTTAAACTGTTATCAAGAACATTCATAATGGTTGTTGTATTGCCACTAAACACGATCTCTGACAGTTCAATATTTTCTTACAACATTACTGCTTATGAGTCTGGTCTGCTGGGGCTTGAGGCTCCTTCGTAAAAGTTTATAGCACATTGGATATTACTGTTATTACGGTCTTCAAGGATTCAATCATCCTTTCCTGCTCAGATATAGAGCCTATAATTTGGAATGTAAGCAAGCTGGTTATGGAATGAACATGTTTATTTTAGGCTCTAATTCAGCTACCAGAAAATTCTCCAGCCGTTGTCCCAGGTTACTTGTGGTCGGCGCAAAATTTTATCTAGAAGTAGAATAGAAGTAGAATAGAAGTTTAGAAGTTTATTTCTCTCAAAAAAGGTACATTTCGTTAAAGGTCGTTAAATCTAGGTTACAGCAGATTCAAACCTTAGTGAGAGCTGGAGTCTATACTGGGTTCGAGACCTGTATGACTGATCTCCAGGCTCACACCCTTAAAAATACAATATTATGGTGCACTTACGTACTACAACAATGTGAAAGTATCAAATTGAGAGGAGGAGATAATTATACAAAAACAAAAGGAGATGTGTCATGTGTGTCTTTGGAGAGTGTTGTGTCCGTGAGTGCAATATAAGTCCTCACCCCAGCGCCCATGAACACCAGGCATGAGCACTTACTTGCTCGAGAGTGTGTGTGTGTGTCTGTGTGTGACAAGGTGAAACGCGCTCCAAGGATGAAGGTGAATATTTTCGGTAGGCGAAATTATTGTGAAATACTTAGTATATTTTCGGTCTCTGCATAATCCAATTTAAGTAGCCATGTCGTTAATGTTTTTTATCTACTCCATTATCCCTTGTAAGACATCACACTATATTATTATTTTTCTTTCATCTCTTTCTCATTCTTCACACTCCTCACAGCTTCCTGATTGTGAGGAATGAAGTCTTTCGTTAACCTTCTTTTCTTTCTCCAACTACCCACATTTATATTGGCGCCCAACTAGGCACACAATGCATTGAGTAACAATTTTTCTTGAATTGTATTGTACGTTGTTTATGCTGTTTTAGAAGCGTCCAGCCACATCTCTCTTTGCTTAAATATATTCATTAAAAAGTCTCTGCATTGAATTCATGATTGATGAAAGACATATATATAAACTGTATACAGAACAATAAGACAGACCACATTAACACAACAGAAGCGTCTTTTGTCAGGAAATCAATAGATCGTGACAATAGCGCTCTGCCGTAGAGCTCGTCATCAACAGTAATTACTACACGCTAATGAGCATCAAACGCGGAAGCAGTGTGACGTCATGCGCTATGCGCCATCTTTGTTGTGAATAAGTTAGATAGTTAGAGGGATTAACAATATCTCGTGAATGTCAAAGAGTACTTGCTGTTCAAGGAGCTCAGAAGGCCTACTTAAACAAAGTTATTTTCTATCAGCGATACCGATTGTCTTTTTAACCCTCGACGGAAAAAGAGGTTTGACTTGTGTAGTTGTGTATGTGTGTATCTGTCTGTGGCATCATAGCTCCTACATGAATGAACTGATTTTGATTTAGGTTTTTGTTTGAAAGGTGACTTTATCGAGAGTGTTTTTAGCTGTTTGATGAAAATCGGTTCAGCCGTTCTAAAGTTATGGGCTTGTTATCGGGGTGTTTTCGAGAGATATCGTGTCATAATTACGTGTTCAATAGATTGTTGATCAAATAGTGTCTACTACTAGATACATTATGTAGCATGAAATAAAAATGTATCGAGGGTTATACATTTTTTAAATTTTACTTGTTGACCTAAATGTATGGATTTGACATGCCAAATTTCAAGTGGTCAAATCCATTAAGTTTAGACAATCGTTATAGATAGCTGAAAGAATTTTGCTAAAACCAAAACCCCAGATATATTCAATGCTGAATTCAGACCATTTGATCCTGTTGCTTTTGTTTAGCACCCATAGAAAAACTCCTCTATTTAACCTTCTTCAAAAAGGAGCAGGTTCTATTTACTAATCCTGTTCTACCCCTTTTTAAGATTCAAAAAACCCCAAAACCAATTTGCCTCGAGGCGGTCTTGACTTACGAAATAATCCGTTATTCAATATCAACAACAGCACCAGAATAACTAAGTGCGCCCTAATTCTTTAAGAAAACCAACCGCCTGTATATCAGCACGTACGAGGCACACCCTGTATACGATATCGCGTTGTCATCCGCACTACGAAGTGAATTGAGTTATCGGAAAATTACGGGAAACACATGTAGGTGCCGCAGTAAATAAGATGAAGGAAATCATCTCTGAACGACTGAGGGATCGATTTTATTGCTGGTAAGTAGAAATTTATTTAGACTTTTGAATGTAAAATAAAAATTAAGTTTATTGTTTCAATGTGTGTCTGGCAACTGTTCTAGTATAGTACATTATTGCAAAGGCCGGCGATTGGCAATTGCAGGTCGAGTATGAGCTTCTAATACGAGACAGACAATTGCCATTTCCACTTAGGCATATATAGTGCTTTTCTCAAAAGAATGCAGGGAAATAAAAAGTAGTTAAATTGCCATAATTTTTCAAGTTAATGCCGTTTTTAACATGAACTGTACATTTCTGCATGGAATAAATTGCCCATAATGTAGATGGCTGATAGGGCAGAAAGGTTCTTGAGTGGCGACCACAAACCGGAAAACGTTGCGTTGGAAGGCCTTCCACCAGGTGGTCCGATGAGCTGGTAAAGGTTGCGGGGATCCGCTGGATACGAGATGCACGGGACCAGTCAAAACTTGAAACTTTCAGTTGTATTCGCCACGTCAAACGGTTTTCCATTATTTACAGCAGATAAGCTTATTATGTAGCCTGGTAAGACTTTTGTTAAAATTCTTCTAAATACTTGCGTTGATGTGGTGGCAGAGGAGCGATTTGTTGTGGCAGTCTGCGCAAGTGCGGAACTGCATACACAAAAATTGGTATTATTAGGATAGCAGAAGGATATACTTAAATAGGAAAGTATGGATGACTATTCCCATTAAAGAATACTCTTTATTGTACACCATACATACCAAATTACATTTACATAGTAGCTTAACTCCAATATTCCACGTCATGTTATTGATTTGACTCCAACACGAATCATTTAATATGACAATTATTTATCGATATTTATTAAAAGTTTTATTCTGTTGTCAAGTCGACTAAGCGCCAATTTTTCAATAGTCTGATAAGTTTTAACTGAGGAATAAAAATGGCGGTCTGACAGCTTTTGTATAGAAAATAAATCCAACGGCCATTTTTATTCCTCAGTTAAAAGTTATAAGACTATTGAAAAATCGGCCCTAAGGCGAGTAGAGGTCCATCGGTCCATCAAACAACTTGATTAAGGCCTAAGAGTTAATAGGGTAAAGATAGACGTATTTATCTCTAAGAAATAACAAATCAGAACCGTATTTTGGAAAACTTTCTTAAACTAGTTCTTTCTTCGCGTTTTCGAGATAGAGAAGAAACTTTCGAAGCTAAAAGGTACCATTAGATAACCTACGTGAAAGTTTCGTTTTTGAAGTCCAAGTATCAAAGATAAGTTGTAGCTTAAAGAGTACTTAGAAGAAAGTATTTTAGTTTTGAACTTGTTAATAAATTACTGTTTTGGAGTAGTTGTGGATTGCGCAATTATGGATGGTCTTGTCTTAATTATTTAAAGCCCGCTCTTAGCTGGTTTTAAAATGAGAATTACGTCTAAACGGCTAGTCGTAATTTTTTTTGAAAAAAATATTTGTTACGTTAGACTATTTTCTTGATAATTTGATCTTGGAAAATTTTCAATTTTATTCGTATAACATAGTGTAATTAATTTGTAAAGTTATGTCTGACACGGACAAAACAAACAATTTTAATGAAATTTTCACCGTTTCAAAGAAATTTAATTGTCAACATTTTTTCGAGGGAACCTCCAAGGCTTTTAATTTATTTTGTAAAACTGATAATACGACATTATCATAAGCTGCATTAATATCTAGGAAAACTTAATAACTTAATAATAACTTTATTCATAACATACATTACATTATACACAGTAACAAGTTCCCTGGCTCCCAAACTAGGTTTATTGTCTGTGACTTTTTGATTTTGATCTAAGGATTTTTCTAAAATCATAGAATAATAAGGAAAGTAAAAAACTACTGAATATTGGATCGCGCGGGTGTGAAACGAGTGCGCGTTTTGTTCCCTCAAGGTCGTTTGCGACTATCGTCATCATAACTGAAGTATTTGTTTTGTTATGTTAAGAAAGAAAACTAAAGAGTTATGCATATCAATGTGGATGGGTGGAGAGGAAGAGGAAGGCCATAGAAGATATGGATGGACTGTGTGAGGAGTGATTTGAAAGAAAACGGAGTCAGTGATAGCGTGACGGGGGTAAGAAGTAGAAATGTGTTGCGCCGATCTAAAGTAACATGGGAAGATGATGGTGATGTGGTTTAAATATTAAAACGTTTTCTTGTTTCGTGTGTAACACTATAATACTGCGCACACTGGCACGCAGTTTAGTGTTATAATAAGTATTCTGTTCGACAAATTAATTATAACTTCTTTATATTCGGCCGTAATTCATGCTTTATTCAAGTGAATTATTAAAACGTACCGCTATTATACAATACTGTCTAATTTGGCCAGTTAATTGGGTGTTTAAATATTAATTTGTTAGAAGACTTTGGTAGAAATTGTTTAGTAGTGGCACATAGTTTACTAATATAAAATTACTCAAATTTTCTAGAAACATTATATCAGATTAAAGTACTTGTGCTAAAAACAGGCTTAACTCTAGAAGAACCCTAATTTATTTTAGCGGTACAAAAACATTTTTACAAATAATTACTACCGACTTGCAATTAAGAAAACACTACAAAGTAAAAAATTACTTTATTTTTGGAAGTCGGTGTCTTTGGTAGGTACCAATTCTTTGCGATATGGACACCGACTGCTAAAAAAAAAAGTAATTTTTCACTTTGTAGTTTTTTCTTACTTGAAAGTCTTTACCTAGTATTTTATTGTAAAAATGTTTTTTTATTTTTCACTTTTTAGTTGTACCTACCTAATAGGCGTTAAGTAAGGTACCTATAATGCCAGAATAGATAACCCAAATATCACGAAACTGAACATAACCGGTGAAATGAGAGTGTACCAAGGTGAACTGTACACATTTGCGTACCCCTTTAGAGCGTACTGGCGTAATGTTATGTTATAAAATGGTATAAACAGTAAACAGACATGCGGTTGCAGCAATCCCAAGAGATTTGCCGTTATTAATTGAAGAGTTCTGTTGTATATATCCGAAGTTCTTCATCAGATCTTCACAAAATTAAAAAGGGACCAATTTCAAAACATACTCTTTCAACGGAAAAAAAATAGTTTTTCAAAATCTTTCCTCAATTGACGGAGATATCGGTGAACATACAGAAAAAAATAAATAATAAAACATGAAGTCGAACATAGAACCTCCTCCTTTTTGGTATGTCGGTTAAAAAAGCCTAAGCATACGTCTCAGAGGCTTACACATATAAATGACAGTCGGAATGCAAAAATATACCTATTTCAGGTCTATTATTTGAAGGTAATTTAAGGTTGGAATATAAACTAATAATAACACATCAATCAATCTGCCTAGCCTTTTCCTAGCTTCCAGTCTAACCGGATTCAGCTGAGTACCAGTGTTTTACATGGAGCGACTGCCTATCTGACCTCCACAACCCAGTAACTGGGTAACACGGTACCCCTTGGCTAGACTGGTGTCAGATCTCACGCTTCTGTCTACCCGTAACGACTGTCAAAGATCTTCAAATGACAGCCGGGACCAACGGCTTAACGTGCTTTCCGAGGCAGGGAGGAAACTCGGTATGTTGAAAATGGTCAACCATCCACGGACCGACCTCGTCAAGCGTTGCTTAACCTTGATGATCGACCCGTGCGGCTATTATTATTTAGTCACGAGCTCCTCTAATAAATTAAACTTATAATAACACATACTCTTTTTAATTAAAACCGCAATCAAAGCTATTTATTACAACGAAACCTAGAATGATTCTTAAACTCAAACATATTTTTTTAGCAATGTATATTTTTTACATAAATTACTTATCCAAATGACAAACTTTAAAACTAATCAGGTTTTTAGTGACACTTCAACTTGATGCTCGCACATACTAACTTTTGAATTTAAAGCACGCAAATTTTGATTTTTTCTTTTATTTTGTAACAGCAAATAGCACAAAGGGGAATGCCCATTTTGTAAGGGAACTTGGGCCTCTTTGAAATAATGTTTGTATCTTGATAAATTTGGTTGTATATTGTAGGGGCCTGTGTATGGGCAATCTCCTTTACTTTTTTGGCTCTGGATCTTCTTGGTATTCCATACTCGAAACAGTAAGTTTTACAAGAATTTGGCTTATATTTTCTCGCAAAACTCTCTACACTCTTTGCGCTGTAGCATGGTGCGGGTGACAGTTTCGATAACTTTTTTTACGCATATACGTATACGATTTATTTGTAGTTTAACGTTATAAAGGCAACTATGGTATATGGTATAACTATGGTATGACGTTACACCCGCACCATTCTACAGCGCAAAGAGTGTACATAGTTAAAAGTTACACAAAGCCAAAATATAAGTCTCACAGGCGTGCACTACCTCAATCAGTCTAAATGGCGGGACTTATCTCAGCGAAACATGCATCTCCGGCTAGCTCCCATCGGCCAGTGAGTTGGCTAAGGGCCTGGACACATCACCATCACTACGGCGCATGGTGCCGTGTATGGTGCGCGGCGTGCAGCACAGCGCACCCACACATCACGTCGGCAGTTGATAACCCTGGCTAATGGTAAACAAAACATCATGAAGAATTTTGATATGGTCTGTAATCACCAAAAAGCTCTAGATCAAGCGCGATGACCGATGCTCGTTCCTTTCTGCTTGAGAAGGCAAGCCTTACATTGGGTCAATTTCAATCTACTTATACTGAACATAACAAACAATTCCATTAATCATGATCATGATCACATGATCTATACCTTACTAAAATCCTTTTAAATATATCCACAATTACTCAAAACTATTCTAATATAACATTTCATACCTGCAGAGATTAAACTAAAACTCAAATGAAAGTAATCCCTACAGGGCAGACCTCCTTCGAGGTAGACCGCTTAGCAGACATTCATCTATATCAATACTAATATTATAAATGCGAAAGTAACTGTCTGTCTGGCTGTTACCTTTTCACGATTATTGAACCGATTTAGATGGATATGGAGATAGACAGATATTTTAAAGCTTGGAAGAAAAAAGTTGGCTATTTTAAGTACTTATGCTATGCAGACGAAGTCGAGGACCATAACTAGTTTGTTTCATTCCGAGATTCACTTCCGACTCTGAAATTCGCGGGCAAAAGTCTAAGTAAGTTTTTTTCATAAAACTAGAGCCTCCAGCCTGGCACAAAAGCTTAACCTAAGCGACCACGCTGAGGGCTATCCCCTATGGGATCGAACCTCGGTGCAGAGCGTCGCTGAGGTGACAACAAAGGCAGGATCATGATTAAGTGATTCTACCATCCGTTCGGAAAGTACCTACACGCCGTTTTATACTCGTCGCCTACGCGTTTTAGTCAAACCTGTCCGCTACTGTCGCGATTGCTGCAATCGAAGTGGTTTGACTAGAACTACGCGTATTACTCGGCATTTAAGACCTTTTCACGAATTTCCCATGTCACAGGCGCTGTTTTGCTCGGTAGTGTAGTTTCCAGACATCTGTTACAGGCACTAAGTCGGCTATCAATCAAATAATACACGAACGTCACGAACAAGAATAGGACAATGTCGCAGAAGGCTTCTTTGCAAATCAAGAGTTTTTGTTACAGTAAAATATTACTTTCACGTACATCGGTCTTGAATTGTTACTTTTTGTTAGCAGTTTATGGCATCTCTAATGTTTGTTTTTGCTCTAAAAATACGCATCAATTTATCATTTATTTTCTATAAAAAGGCTGGCATTGTAATGCCTACGACAGGCTACGGCGTAGGTGAGGTTCTAGACAAGAGACATATTTATTTCAACTAGGCCATTAAACGGCACTTTTGAATCTCAACAATTAAAATTTACATTACACAATAATTGATTCTACCGTCCATTCTATGCTATGGAGAAGAAAGGACAAGAAACCCCGTACTTACTTTAAAAAAAAATAAGTTGTTTCAATATTTATATATGTGCATACATTCTCAATATAAATTCATATGTCAGGAATATGTACTCAGAATAGCACTACATACTATACAACGAATTGGCATAAAGTATTAAAAGCATTAACAGGTAAATTCAATAATTCGATAATTAGGAACATGGTTCTCACATACTTACAAATATTGCATAGGTAAAATACCTAATTCAACAACAACGGAACACTGTGTGAGTCAATTTCTTAAACAAAAAGGAATATTGTATTCCTTTTTGTTTAAGTATGAATAGATATATAAATTAACATATTTGATTTTGTCTACACTAATGATTGCCCTATGGAGCAGGACCAGCATGTTTCCAAGCATTCTTAGCTTGAATATAATCATCTAATTTGTAATATGCTTGTTTAAAAAGTGTGCTTGTAACTAAAGTTTTAAATTTACTTTCTTTTAGTTTATGGGATAATCAAACGCCATCGCTGACTTCGAATGACACTAGTGTTGAAACTACTTAGGCTTTACAAAATGTAAGGCATTAATTACGTAGCATTCAGATAGCGTTTAAGATTCATATACATATGTGTAAGAGCGGGCGTACTCAGGATTCTCAAATGATAACGATCAGACATCTTGTTTACACTTTTTATTACTCACACCAACAGTAAGTCTCACAACTTAATTTTATGAAGATATGTGCACAGTTCAATACAATTCAATACTGAGTTCTTTCGACTAGAACCAGCCTATTTATACGTTTAAACAAATGACAAGACGTCACACAGCAACAACATCCGGTGACTTTCGTTTATCAATTAATTATAGATTTAGGTTTGTAAAAATACAGTAATTGTGTACATTATTTGTTTAGTAATTAATAATACTTTTTACAAATATTTTGAACGAATATAGTTACCAATTATTTTATTGAAATAAACTAACAGTCGGTGAATCTACCTTCCATTTTTGACTTTAAAATATTACTCAAATAAAAACAAATCTTTACAATAACAATACATAATTCGTGTTTCCGTTATGTCATCTGCCTTTTTGACGTGTTGATTTCGTCTCTGCTGCTAGTTTCATTTACCAGCGCTATCACGGCCATACTGACGAGCGGGCCTTGCTAGGCCCAGCGAATCTCTGAAAATCATAAAAAAAATTAAAATATGAGTGAGTGAATGAGTCAAACTCAGAGATCGCAGATAGTGGCTTGTCCATTAAGATTCAGAGGCCCATCTTTGACTTGTTTTGACTTAAATTTTATTGAATCATCCAACTTAAACCATAGCCATGACCAAGGCCTTTTTACACATCCATTTTGCTAACTCAAATCAAATTCAGAGGTATCAGATCGTAGCTTGATCATAAAGATTCAGAGGCTAGTCTTACGACTTGTTTTGACTGAGTTTTATTTAACTATCAAACTCAGAGGTCGCAGATCGTTGCTTGATCATAAAGATTCAGAGGCCCCGTCTTTGACTTGTTTTGACAGAATTTTATTTAACCAACTAATTCTGAAACTCAGAGGTCGTAGTTCGTTGCTTGATCATAAAGATTCAGAGGCCAGTCTTTGACTTTTTTTTTTTTTTTCTTCATTATTATTTATTCTTGCTATCACGGTCTAGTCGTTCAAAGTTCATTGAGTGACCAAAGTCTTTTTCTAAAACCAAAACCTTTTTTTTTTTATTTTTTATTTAAATTTTTATTTATTTATTTTTTATTTTTTTTGCTTCCGTTTCGGCCATTCTATGCTTAGGGTCTAAACGGATATGGTATTTTCAATTGCAGGGGAGGGGCTATTTTACCTAGTTAATCAAAAGGGCCATTCAGTAGCCTTAGATTTCGTATATTTTAATGCCAATTACAATTCAACTATTTTATTAACCCAAACCCATTCAGTTTGACTGTTAGCTCTAGATGTACCGCAAGTAATAGCATGATGTATGAAGAAAAAGAAAATAAAAATGGCTGTAATCTGTGCCATTGTAGCGGATTCCCCATTTGTAATAATTCTACATGAGGTACCAAAAGATTAATTGAAATGATCATCAATAGGGTGAAGTTCGGAACGCAAAAGCTTCTAATCTTCGTGATTACAAAGTCCAAGTACCACTGACAGTCACTAATGTCACATTAAATGAAACAAAAGAAAAAGACACCAGGTATCTTATTCACGACCTTTAGCCATCACATAGCTCTCTTCTCAATTGCTCTACTCGCACATCCCTACGTTGTCGAGTCAACTCAACTCTCTGAACTCAGAACCTGTTCACACAGAGATTTAGTCTGTCCTATGTTACGTCTATTCATCATCTACAATCTCAATTGGTACTTCAGCTTTGTATATCTTACTAACACAATCTACGCATAGTAATAAAAATTAGAAAACCAAAATTATTTCAATTTTCGTAACGAAGGCTTGTCGATTCGAAAGTCATCAACATTAACATGGTGACCTCACCTCTCGCGTGACTATGCGAGTTTACTTTATCTTAACCTCATAACTCTACAGGAATCCTCTGTAAGGTTCCTTACACAAACGTGTTTATTTTAAACCAACTTATAGGACCACAGTTGCTACAAAGACCTCCAGTTGCCACACTGGCCTACAGTTGCCATAAAGGCCTCCAGTTGGCACACTGGCGTTTAGTTGCCACACAGGCCAACAGTTGCCATAAAGGCCAACAGTTGCCACACAGGCCAACGCACAACGCTCGGCTACTCCTGACCAAACTAGATCATTGGGTTCGTGACAATAGGGAAATTTTAGAACTTTGATCTTGAACTAAATCATTACCCTGGGCCATGTACCACCAGTCGCTCAAATCAAACTTTAAAACTTCTTCTGCAGCGAAAACTGCCAAGCTTACAGAAACCCTCGAGTAAAACCTCTAACGCCACGGCTCTGTAGCCGAACAGCAATTATATTGCTCTCACACAACGGTCTCTCAAGACCCCGACCTCCGCCAGAATCCACTGGTACGGTCAAACATAATACGGCTGATAGACTCAATTACTCGACATTTTGAGCTTGCTCATCATCATTAAAATCCTTTTAACATCAACATCGACTGGTACATGACCCGCTGGCATCTTCCTTAACCTACCGTGTCCATACTTGTAGGTTTAAGCGTATCTATTTAAAGCTTTCGGTGTATAACGATCACTATCCTGTCATAATCACCTATCGTGGACTTAATACCGGGCCTCTTCAGTTTTCGTACTAAAGTTTCCTACACAACACTATTCATTAGAAAAAGGTCCGACGATCAACAAGTTAAACTAAACAAAGTAAAGGCAATGCATACTCAACTCATAAACCCACTTTAAAAAAACCCATCGCCACATGGTACGCATGAGGTGCGGTCCAGAATTGGTCTTATGAGTAGACATGTTAATCAGATTTGGTTTCACTACCACAGTCATCAACTATGACGTCTAATTCTCAAAGAACTTGGCGATCGGGTATCTTTCCAACATGATTCGCTTTTTCTACTTAAAGATTTTGGAACATACTGATGGCTTATAAAAGGGAAACAACTAACCCTGATACTATTAAGGAGCTTCACGAATTAACTCTGATCAATATCATAAATATCAGATTATCAACAGTAACCCTTTACTGTCGGTCACTAACTCAGTTTTCATGTAAGAAAAACAATCGCGTGATCTACTGTTATCATAATATTACTTTGAAAGTAAGCAAGTGAATTCAGATCTGAAGACGGTGGTTGTACATCGTTACGCAACAAGATCCGTCCTGAATACACGCAAATGACCAGTACCGTTACTAACTCGATACAATTACGATAGCCCAACGACATTACTAACTCGCTTTGCCACTGAAAACGACTAGTTATTCAGTCATTTTGGATATCTCATCTCCTTCTTATGGGATATCTCATCCTAAAGTTCATACTGAACCAAATGTTGAAACTAGGTGAGTACTAACAACCCAATAGGTAACTTATTAGCTACTTGCTTTTACCAGGTGTGTCTTAATTACCTAGTGATAGTGCTAGGTATAACCACTACCAACCAATTCAGTGTTCCAACATGAACACTTAAAACTTGAAATAGCATCTCATCACTAGAGAATATTTGACTTCACTATCAAAATAAAATGGAAGCGACTCACCGAGTATTCCATTCCAAACTTGCGCACGTTCGTACCGTTCGGCTAAGACCAGCGAACTGCTTGCATGCTGTTCTTCTTAACCTCTCAGATGTTGACACGTCAACCTTCGCGCTCAGCATCTGAATCGCTAGCCTTCAGCAGAGGCTTCAGGCTGCGACACAATATGGTATCTGAAACATGAAAAATATTACGAGAGTATAATGTTCACACGGTTATCTTAACCATACACAGCTTTGATGAAAATTAACCTGTGCACCGGTGTAGTAACCTAAACCAATCAATCTGCCTATCTGACCTCCACAACTCAGTAACTGGGTAACACAGTACCCTTTGGCAAGACTGGTGTCAGATCTCAAGCTTCGGACTACCCGTAAAGACTGTCAAAGATCTTCAAATGACAGCCGGGACCAACGGCTTAACGTGCTTTCCGAGGCACGAAGGAAACTCGGTATGTTGAAATGGTCACACATCCATGGACCGACATCGTCAAGCGTTGCTTAACTTAAGTTATTATTTAGCCACGAGCTCCTCTATTAAGGGATATGAAAATAATGGGCATAACCGAAAGTTTTATTTGTATGTGTATCATATTTAGTGGCATCTAATGAAGTATTTTGATATCCAAAGTCAAAGTTTCGCACAAATCATGTTTGTTTTGTGTTCTTGATGCTTGACCCGAGGGGTTCAGCTTGGTAAAACTATGATTTTATGCCACTGGAGCATTAGAAAAAATACTTGAAAGTAAACTTTATGACTTGGTACCATATTCAAAAAAAGATTTAGCTTGATTTGAAGTCTATTCAATACACACACAATTCCAATACACAATATAATATCTAGTTTAGCTACTTAATATTGTGCTACGAGTGCAAAAGAATGAGCATTAGTGTCTACCAATTGCTTGGCGCGTCTTAGCAAGCATGAAAATCCCTTCATCCTAGCAATAGACTGAACTACCTCGCACGGTGGATAGACAGGTAACTTGTTCACTCAATTGTTATTTTATGCTGGTCAAGATCATAATTAGGTAAATAAATTTTACTTAGCTTGTGGGTATTGGTGTTTTGTTTTTAAAAAACATCCTTTTCTGCAACTTGATCTGGCAACGAAGTAAATTCAGCTCATCCGAATTTCCTGGTCGAGTGGTCGGTAGGCTAGGCAAGGCGACTGTGTTGATGGGTCCAGTTGAGGCTCGGGTTGATCCCTTTCTTCTGATGTAAGAGCGGGCGTACTCAGGATTCTCAAATGATAACGATCAGACATCTTGTTTACACTTTTTATTACTCACACCAACAGTAAGTCTCACAACTTAATTTTATGAAGATATGTGCACAGTTCAATACAATTCAATACTGAGTTCTTTCGACTAGAACCAGCCTATTTATACGTTTAAACAAATGACAAGACGTCACACAGCAACAACATCCGGTGACTTTCGTTTATCAATTAATTATAGATTTAGGTTTGTAAAAATACAGTAATTGTGTACATTATTTGTTTAGTAATTAATAATACTTTTTACAAATATTTTGAACGAATATAGTTACCAATTATTTTATTGAAATAAACTAACAGTCGGTGAATCTACCTTCCATTTTTGACTTTAAAATATTACTCAAATAAAAACAAATCTTTACAATAACAATACATAATTCGTGTTTCCGTTATGTCATCTGCCTTTTTGACGTGTTGATTTCGTCTCTGCTGCTAGTTTCATTTACCAGCGCTATCATATGTGACATTTTTCCAATCGCTATCCACGCTTTTGTTGATATAACGTCACTTGTCTAGGACCTCTTGTTGGCTACGCCGTAGTTTGCCGTACTCTACTCAAGTTCTATAAATTCATGACCTAAAATTAAATACAGCTCTGAGGCCCTAGATATGTGAATTTTTTTCATCGAAACCATGGCGATAGCGATTGGAAAATGTCTTGGAAATGCCAAAATGTAACGGATTGATCACGTAACATTTCGATATTGTTTGACATTCCAATACATTTCTGTCATTTTTCCAATTTCTATCGCCGAGCTTTCGATGATATTTCGATGATAGAATGTTACTTGACAAGGGCCTCTGGCTACGGTAAATGGTTTGCCCTAATGTTGGCAATTACCTTTAAAACCAAAGTGTAATTGTGTGTGAGAAATGTAGGTAATCAAAAACTAATTACCGTCCAAAGCTTTCAGACCAAAATTGATTTTTAATTTGTAAATGTATACACAAACAAACGAAGCAAGGTAAAAAATAATAAGTTATATTATAGTTATTACTTACATAGTTTATATTTTTTTAGTTGTATCTGTTTTAAATAATAAAAACAACATTGCACTAGAGCATCAAATTACATATCTTTCTTCAAAATACAAAGTTAAAATATATGTAATAAAAACAAGAACCTCATTTGGCTAGCTTACTAGTAGAACTATTAGATTTTAGTAGTAGTACTACTACTACTTAAATCAATCTGATTAGAAATTATGAATTCAATAAAAAACTATACATACCAACTATGTCAAAGCAAGCATAAAGGTATTCAGAAATGAACAAATAGACGGCCTATATCCTAACTTTGACGAAGGCCGAGAATTCACAGATTTTAATATAGCCCAACCCTTTCATACCTCAAGAGTACATCGATGTACATGTACAACGATGACCCAGTAATATTATACTCTGCGCCGCTAAGTATTAAATAGTATTAAGCTTCGGCTTCGGCCTTAAACACTCCCTTCGGTCAAACCGTCGGGTTCGGCCAAAATCAGCCGGAGAAATTGAACGAACAAAACGTTTTTTACAAAAAATACAACCGACTTCCAAATAAAAACACTACAAAAATAGCCAATTCATAAACAAAATAAAACTTACTAATCTTGAACTGAATATCTTAGTTTTATTCAACCTTTAGCTTCGTCCTCGGCCGAAGTTAGTGATGATAGCCGAATAATCGGCTTCGTTTTCGAACCGACTCCAGCTTCGGTCGAACACTACTAGCAATGCTAATAGAATGTCACTCATCTCCAAAGCTCAGATCTCCATTCATGCTCATATACAGCGTCCGTCTCACACCTGACACATGTCAGACACATGTTTAGGTTGTCATTGTATGAGAAGTGAAGGGTTAAGTGTAGATATGTATGTGTCTCGGGAAAAAATTGGACATTTTACAGGGATATATTTACGCTCTGATTCTTTTTTGTGAATGGCATTTTTGTGGGTCATATATGAAAAAGCTTTGGTCGATTTTGAATAATTAGCTTTCACCTCCTTTGGGTTATTTAAAGCAAAACATCGTGAGGAACCTAGAAATAAAATTTAAAAAATTGTAGTGGTATTGTATTTTAAAGGAGACATGTCTCGCCACAGTGTGAACATTATAAGCTGAATGTCATATTAGGATAGAATAATGGGCACTGTTTTCAAAGGTGGTAAACCATCTTTGACTCTGGAATAGTAATAAACCTCACCACATATGACAAACAAAGTTTTGCACACTGTTTCCTATTCTACTGTTACTATAAATGTGAAGGTCGTGTAGATCTTTGGATGTATGTTAGTCAATTACGCCTGACAACTAAACAATGACGCGGATTAGGACATAAGCTATTTTATATTTTCAATACCCTAGGTTAACTGGTAGAGAATGCCTAAGATATTGAACCCGCCAAAGTACCTTTGTGCATGAAGTTTGAAATAGAACAATTTCTATCCCGTTATTATGTTCCCCCGGGACAAATTTAGACTATATCACACGGGCGCAGCCACTAGCAAAAGCTGGCAATTGAAAAGAAAAAAATTAAACGAGTAAAATTAAAAAGAGGTTGTAAAGAGCAGGCTAAGTAAATATAATATAAATCGTCTGTATTTGAGCACAGCCCTTTGTAATGGTCCAGATGAGACGCTTAGGTCTTATTCTGACACATTTCAGACAATTTCAGCTGCGAAATTACAAAAAAGCTGTCGATGAACCTGTCTTCAAACTAATCATATTTCTGTGAGAAAAGATCTATTCTTAGGATTCCGTCCCACAAAAGAAATGAAACGAACCTTCATATGGTCTGTCAAGACTATTTTTCTCGGGAATGTGTGAAATTTTTACGAATTTTTTGCTGTATTTTTTTTTAAGGAATGGAAACTTGTTTGCAGTTGGTACACTGCCCGCGACCTAGAATGTATGGGGATAACAGTTTGGCAAAGTTAATTTTGCCCCTCAATCCGATTTATCTTTTCGTTAAAGCAATGTTTGGTTCTTTCATAGTTTATGAACTTCAATCAGTCTTTTAATGCTCCCACTGCTGGGACACAGACGTCCTCTCTATCAGAAAGGGAATGGGCCTTAATCGCGAGCCCACCGTGGATTGGTGGAATTTTGGTTTAAGGACTTGCCGGTTTCCTTACGATGTTTTCCTTCAACGTTTTTAGAGCAGTGGTGATGAAATAATTTACACAAATTAAGTGAACTTCAGTAATTTTACCTTATTTTTGTGAATGTAGCTGTTTGTACGGCACACTTGGTGCGCGAGTCCAACTCACACTTGGGCGTTTTTTTTCTTTATGAGTCTCACAGAATTACCTACCACTTTATTTGTGAGAGCCCAATATTATTTTATTAGACTCCTCTGACAGTAGCAATAAGAACTCCTGAGATATTAATATCTATCATTGTCCGCAAGATAAATAGAATAAGTCTTCATTGCACAGCAAATA
Organism: Orthosia gothica; assembly: GCA_949775005.1. Taxonomy (NCBI): domain Eukaryota; kingdom Metazoa; phylum Arthropoda; class Insecta; order Lepidoptera; family Noctuidae; genus Orthosia; species Orthosia gothica. The sequence goes on along the minus strand of OX459040.1, from coordinate 6,711,512 downwards.
AATGGAAACAAGTGAATGGCGTTAGACGAAAGGTCAGAAAATTATTTAAAAACAAAAATGTGGTGAATTTCACAGAAATTTAATATATTAGAAAAAGAGATTTAGAAAGAACTGTAAAATAAATTTTGTTTTAAAAGAGGGAAAATGCGTTAATATTTTTAGAATAAAGTTGATATTCTCAGACTCTGGAAATTCAATGTTCCAAACTGGAAAACCGAGAAGTCAGTTCTAGGAAAATTTCGACTGAGCGTGTACACAAAATAAAAAACGAAGAAATAAATTACGTTTTTTTTTGGCACAAAGCAAAGGCACATGACAAATTTTGAGGATAAAAGAATGAAATAAAAATAAACAAAAATATATGTTTGAGTAGATTTGTGGTAATAATATTAAAGTAAGGTTTTTACTTAAGATTTTTTAAATCGACAGACCATAATCATCTGCCTAGCCTTTTCCCAATTGTTGTTGGGGTCGGCTTCCAGTCTTACCGGATTCAGCTGAGTACCAGTGTTTTACATGGAGCGACTGCCTATCTGACCTCCACAACCCAGTAACTGGGTAACACAATACCTTGGCAAGACTGGTGTTAGATCTTAAGCTTCTGACTACCTATAACGAATGTCAAAGATCTTCAAATGACAGCCGGGACCAACGACTTAACGTGCTTTCCGAGGCACGGAGGAAACTCGCTATGTTGAAATGGTCACCCATCCACGGACCGACCTCGGCAAGCGTTGCTTAATCATGAAGATCGACCCATGCGGCTGTTATTGTTTAGCCACGAGCTCCTCTCACGTCGTAAATCGACAGACCATAAACAAACAAAATGTAACATCACGCCTGTAATCCCTGAAGGTTTAAGCAAAGATGTACCTACGAATACATTAGCTCTTCAAAAATTTTCACACCTGTTGACTTATCAGGTCTGAAAAAAAATCTGTTGATTTATAGCTAATAGAGGGCGAACCTATTATAATCATCATCATCATATCAGCCGAAAGACGTCAACTGCTGGACATAGGCCTTCCCCAAGCGTCGCCACATTGACCGGTCCCGTGAGTCTCGTATCCATCTCGTATCCCGCAACCTTCACCAGATCTTTGGTCCACCTAGAGGGAGGCCTTCCAACATGACTCGGTCGGTTTGGTTCGCGGTCCCCACTCCAGAACTTTCCTGCCCCATCGGCCATCCGATCTGCCAGCAATGTGCAAAGAATGAATGTGCCCTGCCCACTGCCACTTAATTTTGGCAATTCTTCGGGCTATGTCGGTAACCCTAGTTTTCTTGCGGATCTCTACATTTCTGATTCGATCACGCAAGGATAAATGATTTATAAATGATTTTATTTCATTAAGTTGATTTGTACTAACACTTTTACATGTCGATCGTATTTTTTAAAACTAGATGAGCTCGGCGTTTCCTATCTGACTACTCTGAGAAGAAAGCCTGAAACTAACTCACAGGTCAGTCTCTTTTAAAGTCCAGACAAAATCTTTGTTAGAGTATGTGAAGACCATGTAGATTGGTGTCTGAAATGGTCTTTTGAGGAAAGAACCTGACACCTGACACTGAACCTGAAAGAGATCGTCTCGGGATTAAAATATAAATTGACCGAACAGCTATTTTCTGCAAAACAAAGATAGTCTGAATGTCGGCGGAATTGCCTCACAACTAGAATACCGTACGACATTACACTATAAAAATAGCTTAAGTACACTAAACGGGCTGCTAACAGCATACGCTGCGGAGCTTAGCTCACTGAAGCTTAGCTTTCAAAGTTAAGCCTAAAATTACTGTGCTATTTTTTCAGGATTAAATTTTATTAACACATCAGTTTACACAATTTTTATGGTGTATATTCGCCCTTTATCAACACATCAGTTTACACAAATTGTTAACTTAACTACTTTTGAGATCGCATTATTTGCATCGTCAGTAACCAGCTTTAAGTTTAAACTAAAGAATATGCCGAGCATAGCCCTCTCCATTGCCCTTTGGGTTACTGTAAACTTTCTGATGAGGCCCATTGTGAGCTACCACGTCTCAGACCCTTAGGTCATCACTGGTCATATACTTTCGTCTTGAGACACCGTGGTAAGTTGGACGAGAAGATACTGAACAATTTCCCGAACGCTGCCCAGCCGAGTCGGATTCGACGGTTGACTTCTTTCTTGAAGTTGGCCTTACCTAGCTGTATCATTTGTCCCAGGTAGACTTAGTCGTCCACAACTTCGAGTGTAGAGTCTCCGACCTTGATAGGAGTGGGTGTAACATGCATGGGCATTCAACATTCCCTTGGTTTAGTCCATGTTCATTTTAAGACCCACTCTTTCGGAAGCTTTACTGAAGTCATCGAGCACTGTACTGAGGTCCTCCATAATCTCAGCCATAACCACTATATCGTCGGCACACCGAAGGCAAGTGATGAACTTGCCATTGACGTTAATGCCTAGCCTTCTCCAGTCCAGAACCTTGAAGATATCCTCTTTATTCTACCTGGGAATCGAAACTAGGACCTGATGCTTAGCAGTAGCGGTCGCGACCACTAAATTAACGAAGCAGCCATTGGGATTGCCACTTAAATCTAATTAAAGTTAGATAAGTATCTCATTTTAATAAAGATTGGCAAAATCCTGAGATCCGCACGATTCTTTTAATGAATGAATTTATTACCGTTTAAAGCGACTTTCAATGAAAATCTTAATTGAATTAATTAATCGGACACCCGCGCTCGCCTCTCGACGAAGATATAATGGCTTTCTGAAATAACCTTTTCTTTTCCTTTATTTCCTTTGAACGATGTTCCACCTTCATTATCTTTTAAAAAACGTCTTTATTTAAAGGCAAATGAAGGACATACTTATAACTGTGAGTTCAATGTCCTCCAAGAAATTATGATGAAGCTATCAATCTTTTTGTAGACATCAAAACAGACGAGTATTTTTGTGTCAAAAATTGAAAAGAGCGACCGTTTGGTCACGTTGAGAGAATGAGTGAAAGGCGACAGAGGGTATTTACTAGGCAGATGGGAGCAAAACCGCCGGCACGGCCTAGATTATATACACGGATCTTATTCGTGATGTTCTTCAGAAAGGCCAGAGCTTTAGACAAGTGACATTCTATCAATGAATCACGGTAGAATCAATTTTTATACCTTGTAAATTTTAATTTTAATGTAACGTTCAAAAATGCCGCTTGGTGGCCTAGTTGTTTTTTTTTTTTTTGTTTTTGTCTTTGATAGGATGGCGATGGTCGAAAAGACAAAAATGTACGGGCATGGCAAGCGCCATCGAAATGTGACATGATCAATCCCTTATGGTATGACATTTTGTCTAAAGCTTCTGATATAGTCTCTTCCGCTTAGTCTCACTTTGCGAATTGTGAGACTAAGCGGACGTGTTTATTTGTACTTGCTAAAATGAAATTATATTAACAATTGCAAAAAAAACATATACGTATAAATCATTTGCGGCGTCAGTTAAAAACGAAGTTAAGTGTGTCACGTGTGACTAGTGCGTTTCTTCCGACTTTTGTTTGCAAGATGAACTAAATTGGTTTTCTATTTTCCATCTAAATTATACAAAGTGTTGCGGGTAGTATGTCTACCCCAGGATCGAGCCCGTTTGGCCGTAGCCAACTACTAAGACGAAGTCCTCCGCCGACGCCTATCCATGAAGTGCCCCCGAGACATCCAATTCCATCAGCACCTGCGGAGAATGAGTTGCCGAGTGAAGTCATCAGCACGCCAGAGATCCAGAAATGGTTAGTATCCATAGACAGCATTCTAAACGAAGTGTGCACTATTGTTGGTGATGGAAAAATGAACTCGGACCAGAAACTCCGTGTCTCAACTCTTTGCCGAAAGGTTTCAAGTGGCACTTCTCAGATGGCTGTCCTTTTCCAATCGTTGAAGCAGAAAATGATCCAGAGCCACAATACCGTCCAGCACCTACAACTTCAGCAGAACATGGTGAACTCTCTGGAACAGTTCAGGGAGGTCTTTGATTCGAAGCTGAACCCCTCATCTTCTTATGCTAGCATGGTGAAGAAAGGTTCCGACAACTTCGTCCGTCCTGCGAACCTAAGCTCTATCGCCATATATCCTAGCGATAAAACCAAAACGAGTGACGACACCAAGTCACTCGTTCAAAAGTTGATTTCTCCCGAACAACTAAAGATCCAAGTCCGAGGCCTGAAGAAAGTAAAAAATGGAGGCGTACTGATTAGCACGGAAAACAAAGGCGACATAGAAAAACTTAAGAAATCGGAGAATATTATTGCTTCAGAACTTATAATGGAAGAACCATCGAAACGACGCCCTAGGGTCGCTGTTATTGGCGTTCCCGTCGCCCTTACTGAGAAGGAAGTATTTGACTGTATTTTTGAGCAAAATCTGTCAGACAAATTGCCGAATACAAGTCGAGAGACCTTCCTTAAGAACATCAAATTGAGCCATAAATCGGGTAAAAAGGGCCTCCCAACCTGCAATTACATCGTGGAACTTCCAGCTAGCATAAGGAAAGTACTAATAAACCAAAGCCGAATTTTTATAAACTGGACTTCATGCCCTGTGCGAGATTTCACAATTGTCACAAGATGCTTCAATTGCCAGCAGTTTGGCCACGCAGACAAGTTTTGCCGTGAAAGCAGTCCTACGTGCGGCCACTGTGGAGAAACTGGACACTCCTTGAAGGAATGCAGCAGCAAATCGTCTTCTCCTCAATGTGCGACGTGCAAACGGTTCAAGAGGAAATGCGACCATCAAACCGGTGATGTAAGTTGTCCAGCGCGTAAATATGCAGAGACCAATTACATAAACTCTATAGACTATGAGGGCGCCTAAGAGCGCCACAGAATATTCTATTTAGTAGGCACTCACCACCTTTGATTGTATTTCTTTTTAGTTTGTAATTATCATGAGCAATCAGCTCATCTGTGATCTAGATAGTTTTACTGTGTCTGAATCTAAAACCTGTAATATTGAGGACTGTAAACACCTTCTTCCTTCTGGTGACAAAACTCTTACCTTGCTTACACAAAATATTCGCAGCATTAACCGAAACATGAACGGCTTTGAAGTGTTGTTACAAAGTCTCGACATAAACTGTGATATTATCGTCCTGACGGAATGTTGGTTGTCAAAACAAACAGCTAATTTACCAACCCTGGGCGGTTTTTATTCATACAAAACAGACAGGAACACAAATCAAAACGACGGAGTAGTAGTTTATATTAAAAATAACTTGCGAACTATCAAAGAAGAACCCCCCTCCCAAGATAGTAATAGCTTAATAGTAAAGATTATGCCCGACACAGTTGTCATGGCTATATATAGGCCCCCTTCTCATAATATCGACGGCTTTTTAGCCTCACTTGATACAAACTTAAAAAACTTAAGTTCTTTCAAAAATATTATACTTATGGGCGATATTAATATTAACATTGCTTCCGACAAACTTGAAACCCATACACATAATTATCTGAATATTTGCTCATCTCATGGACTTTTACCAGCTCACTATCACCCCACACATCAGAGCGGCTCTTGCTTAGACCATATCATTATAAAATCAAAAAATCCATCGAAAACATTGGTAACTAACTCCTCGCTTACCGATCATCAAGCTGTTTTACTAACAATGCAAACAAGTACACCTAAAAAAAACTGCGTACGTAGCTACACTAAAGTCAATATGACAAACCTTAAAAGTGACATACTCGGTATTAATTTTGACCCAGTTTATGGATCAGTTGATGCAAATTTTTCATTAAATTATTTCATAAATTCACTACAATATGCAATTAGGAAAAATACATTCACTAAGACCATCCCTAGAAAGTATAGTTGTATTAAACCATGGATTACACCCGGTCTCGTTCGTTGTATAAGACACAGAGACAAACTTCACTTAAAATCAAAACTCTCACGTGATGACGAAATACTTTCTGTTACTTATAAAAGATATCGAAATTTCTGTAATAATCTTTTGAAAAAAATAAAAATCCAATACGATAAAAATGAATTACAGAAAGCAGGGAAAAATAGTAAACTTGTGTGGAAATTTATAAAAACTAATACGTTCAGATCAAAAAATCAAAAAATAAAGTAAACACTTTTTTTGTGAACGTTGGTAAGAACTTGGCAGAAAAATCCTTAAATAGTAGTCGTCTTCCCCCTCAAAATCCAGGTAGAACACCTTCCACGTTAAATTCTTTTGTATTATTGCATACTGACGTCGACGAAGTAGTAAGAATTATAGACGGGTTGAAGGATGTTTGTGCTACTGGGTGGGATGAGATACCCAATAACATTCTCAAAAGATTTAAACACCTCCTTGCCCCTCCGCTAACCCATATTTTTCAGCTATGTTTATTGAAAGGAATATTTCCTAAGTTGCTAAAAAAATCTGTGGTTACACCTATTTTTAAGTCAGGAGATAAATACAGTGTGAACAACTACAGGCCCATTTCAGTGTTAACAGGCCTTTCAAAAATCTTAGAAAAAATTATCAACAGTAGACTCATAAAATACCTTGAAGATAACAAACTACTTTCAGATAATCAATTTGGGTTTAGGCCCAACAGATCTACTAGCCAAGCAGTAAACAAATTGACTAATTATATTAGTACTAATCTGGATAACGGAATGCATACGGCTGGGATCTTTCTAGACCTTGCAAAGGCCTTCGACACAATTTCTTGTGATACACTTTTGCAGAAGCTTGAATCGCTTGGGATTAGAGGAGCGCAACTTCTACTGCTTTCTGATTATCTCAGCGATAGGCAACAGTGTGTCAAAATTGGTCCGTATACAAGTTCTGATCTTACAAATAGTGGTTTTGGAATTCCACAAGGTAGTATTTTAGGTCCTACATTATTTTTAGTCTACATAAATGACCTATGTAGCCTGCCACTGCAAAATGGTGTCATAATGTCTTATGCTGATGACACCGCTCTATTGTTCGCAGCTAAATCACGAGCTGAGGTTTATGAACATGCTCAGAATGGCTTTAACTCAGTGTCTAATTGGCTCAAGAATAATCTTTTAACGCTAAATTCAGATAAAACCAAGTACATTTTATTTACAATGAGAAATATTAACATACCGCTTACTAACCTAAACATATACGCGCATGACTGTAACATGCACGCTGACACTGCATGTTCTTGCCCCACTTTAGTTAAAGCTGACAATTTGAAATATCTAGGTGTCACTATTGACTCCAATCTAAATTTCCATAAACATATCGAGTTACTATGTACTAGAGTCCGCAAATTAATATATGTTTTTAAGAATTTACGTAATATAGCTGATTTTAAATTAATTAAACAGATTTATATAGCGTTGTGTCAATCCATTCTTACCTACTGTATAACTTCGTGGGGTGGTGCGGCTAATTCAATTTTACTCCCCCTAGAACGTGCTCAAAGAGCAATTCTAAAGGTAGCTAGCTACCTTTCGCCCTTTTCGATTTCCGACACAGCAGCTCTACAAAGCATGTAATGTTCTTACAGTACGGCAATTATTTATTCTTCACGTAATCTGCAACAGCACATTGTACTTCTCTATGATCCAGTTCCTTCCGACAAGAGAAGGAAGGATCTGGTATGCACAATGCCACAAACCAGACATGCTTTTATTAATCGTTTTTTTGTGTTTTTAGGACCTTTTCTGTATAATAGACTCAACAGGTTTCTAGATGTTTATAGCTTAACATATAAAAGATGTTGCTTTACCTTAACAGATTATTTAGGGACACTCAGTTATAGTGACACAGAAAAACTTCTAGAAATTGTTGTTTGAAGATATGTCCTCATATCTTCTTGTACATACTTAAATTTATATATATATGTTTCTTTTTTTTTTGTTCTTTTATTGTTTGTTTTTTTTTATTTTTTTATTTTTTTGTGTTTTGTACCAATTTATGTATTCTTATGTTTGTTAATAGACTAATTTTATTCAATAATTTAACTGGCCCAATTATTGCTCTAAGTAAAGTGATGGCCTGAAACACAGGTTTGAAAGAACCTAAATCGGGCAGGTCCATACCAAAAAATTGACATTCTGTTTTTTTTTTTTTTTTTAATAAGCTTGCAGTTGTAATAAAATATTTTAGAAATAGTTTAAATATAAGCTCTATATATACAATTGTTTTAGAAATTAAACTACTGCACCTAATGTACACTTTTGTGAACGTACTTACTTTTTAATAAATTATTCTTATTCTTATTCTTATATATTTATTAAAACTTTATGCACAAGTGCAAAGGCGGACTTAATGCCCTAGGCATTTTCTAGCAGCTGACCTTAGGGAGTTGCAGAGATAAAACATGGTAGGTTTAACTAAATGTAAGAAAAAGTCGATAAAAAAATACCATCCCCCATCGTGAGATACATATATCTCTATTGTCACTTCACTGTACTGTCACTTTTGTTGTATTCTTGTTATATTGTGAACCAATAAACGTATTTGTATTGTATTGTATCTTACAATGGGGGAGAAGTGGTGGGAGGAGCGTTAGTTTTGTATGCAAGTTCTTATTATGGCTTAAACAGCTGAACCGATTTAGATGAAATCTGGTAAGAAGATAGTTTAAATCCCTGAGAAGGATATAGACTACTTTTTTATACCGACTTACCAAAAAGGAGGAGGTTCTATGTTCGACTTTATGTTTATTTTTATTTTTATGTTCGCCCATATCTCCGTCAATTGTGGACCGATTTTAAAAATTCTTTAATTGTTTGAAATAGTATATTTTGACATTGGTCCCATTTTAATTTGGTGAAGGTTAAAAGAAAGACTTTGGAGATATACAACAGAACTCTTCAATAAATAACGGCAAAACTCTCGGGATTGCTGCAATCGCATGTCTGTTTATTGTTTATACAATTTCATAACATAACATCACGCCAGTACGTTTTAAAGGGGTACGCAGATCTTATTAGAGAATGGGACACGGTTGCAGAAAGAAAATACTTATTTAAAGTGCAACAGAAAAAATATATTAATTTTCCGACTTTTATTACCACGGTTGCTAGGACACGTTAAGCAGTAGACAAGATATAGTTTATAATAAACTTATAGGTTTGCAACCTCTAACACCGCCCCTTAAACTTATCTTGTTAACATACATCAGTAGCCAAACCTAACTCGTTTACAAAATACTTATGTTTCTCTACCGACAAAGGTTTAGTCAAGACATCCGCCGTCATTTTGGACGTTGGCAAGTAATTTATTTTTACTGCACCATTGCTGACCGCCTCCCGGACGAAATGATGACGTATGTCTATATGTTTTGACCTACCATGAAACATACTACTTTCAGTCAATTTCAAGGCCGACTGATTATCATTGAAAATAGTTATTTCAATGTTACTACCTATACATTCGTGCAAAAAAGTTTTTATAAACAGTGCTTCTTTACAAGCATCGGAGAGTGACATATACTCCGCCTCAGTACTCGATAACGCAACGGTACGCTGTTTCCTACTTTCCCAACATGTAATAGAATTCCCAATTTTGAAAACATATCCCGTATAAGAACGTCTATCAATTTCATTAGAAGCCCAGTCTGCATCAGCAAAACCCGTCACAGATAAGCCAGTTTTCTTATAGGTAATGCAGTAATTTACGGTACCTTTAAGATAACGCAACACGCGTTTAGCTGCTTTCCAGTGGACATCGGAAAAAACAGTTATTGAATTGACTTAATACGCTCACAGCGTGACATATATCAGGACGCGAACAGACCGCTACATACATAAGACAACCGATCAATTCTCGATACTCCAAACTGTCATCTTTTTTATCAGCTTTGTTCAGTTTTTGGCACTGCATTGGAGTTTCAACAGATTTGCAGTCTTGCATGTTGTATTTCTCTAATATCTTTTTAATATAGGCACTTTGATCTAGACTGATCTTGCCATGATCTTTCCTGATTCTTAATCCTAGAACTCTTTCTACAGGACCAAGATCTTTCATCACAAATTCTTTCATCAGCAATGATTTAGTTTTAGTTTTTTCCGCATTACAATTGCTGAAAATTACTAAATCATCTACATACAACGCAATAATTACAAGCTTGTCGCCATTTTGCTTTATGTATACACATGGTTCAGAGATCAATCTCTTGAACTTGAGTTTGTTGACAAGAACATGATTGATCTTTTCATTCCATGATTTAGGCGCTTGTTTTAGACCATACACAGCTTTGTGTAGTCGATACACCTTGTTATTGCCTCTACCTTTTTCAAAACCTTCTGGTATTTCCATGAAAATGGTTTCTTTTAAATCTCCGTTTAGAAAGGCTGTTTTCACGTCCATGTGGTCAATCTCCATATCGTACTCCACAGCCAAAGCTAATAACATTCTTATGGTTTCGTATCTCACTACAGGTGAAAAAATTTCAAAATAATCCACTCCATACTTTTGTGTAAATCCTTTTGCCACTAGACGTGCTTTGTATTGTAATAGTTCACCGTTAAGCCCTCTTTTCTTCTTAAATATCCATTTGGTCTTTATTGGCTTTGCACCTTTAGGCAAATCGGTTAAGGTAAAGCACTTATTGTCCAAAAAGGACTGATATTCGTCTTTCATAGCAGCTCGCCACTGCCTGGCTTCAGAACTATTCAACGCTTCTTCAACTGTTCTTGGATCATCACTGCCACACGCTTCCCCCGTCAAAAAACCACACAGGAAGGAGTTCTCATCAGCTTCCACGTATTCTGCTCTCGAGTCATCTGTCTCAAATGAAACATCTGGAACATAAGTACCATCTGAGTGATGATCTGTGACCAAGCTACTGGTCGAAGCCTCGCTATCGTTAGCATCATCAGTAGTCACAGAAGTTTGTTCTGACTCTGTTCTATTCTCGGATACATAAGAAGTCTTAAGTTCTATATTCACATCTGATTCCACTTTAGTGAAATTCAGATGCTTGAGGAATTGATTCTCAATGAACTTAACATTTTTCGCTATTGTTAGCTTATAGCTCTCAAGATCCAAGAGCCGGTATCCCTTTGTGTTCTCACAATATCCCGCAAATATGTAAGGTTTAGATTTGCGATCCAGTTTTTTACGATTATTTTGCACAGCATATGCTAAACAACCAAATACACGTAAGTTATCTAAGTTTACCTTATGTCCAGTGTAAATCTCTTCTGGAGTTGCACCTCTAACTGCCTTTGTAGGTGAACGATTTTTTATGTACACGGCAGTGTTCGCAGCCTCAGCCCAGAATCGTTGATCCAAACCTGCTTCCAGAAGCATACAGCGCACCGCCTCAATAATCGTTCGGTTCGCACGTTCGGCAACTGCATTTTGCTGTGGACAGTGAGGAACAGTAGTATGATGCCGGATTCCACACTTACTCAAATACTGCTTAAATCTCGTATTGATGTACTCGCCACCATTATCGCTTCTCAGGATTTTAATTTTTTTATTGGTCTCGTTCTCTACAAGAGCTTTAAAAATCAAAAAACACTCAAAAACTTTGTCTTTCGATTCTATTAAATAACAAAACGTCTTCCTAGAAAAATCGTCAATAAATGTTAGCAAATATCTCGCACCGCCTATAGATTTCACTGGCATAGGGCCGCACACGTCCGTGTGAACCAGTCCTAACACCTCACTTGCACGTGAAAAGGATTTCTTAGGGAAAGGTAAATTAGTAACCTTACCTTCAATACAGGCGATACATTGCTCGTATGTGGATACATCATAGTCGATACCAGCCGCCATACCACTCTTGAGTAGGTTCATGCTGCGACTATTCAGATGTCCAAGCCGACGATGCCATAAACCCTGAGATGGAAGATCTACCTGGGTACTCAAGGAGACCCTTACTGGCATATTGTGTACGCGCGAAACGGAATTTTTATACGCATCCCCGGTTTCTAATTTATAAAGACCGCATGCATCCCGTTTTGCTACAGCTACTACCTTTCCGTTTTTGTAAATTTTACAAAAACTCGATGTAAATTTTACTTCAAAACATTTTTGTGTCAAAATACTGACAGATAACAGATTACATGACAAGTTCGGTATAAAAACTACATTACTGACAGTTACCCATTGTCTTTGTAAAAAGAGTTTCACATTACCACTACCCGATGTAAAAAGTTTTTCACCATTCGCAACGCTTATTTCCTTTGGCGTATCACACACAAAATCATGAAAAATGTCTCTATTATTGGACATGTGGCAAGTTGCACCACTGTCAACGTACCACACATCTCGATCCAGCTTCACCGTCAGAGCCGACAACATAGTCGTCCTACCAGAAGTTTTCTGAACCTTCTCCTCCTCTTGACAACTGGAACTAGATGACTTATCCTTATGCGGTGCTTTCTGTCTGCAATCTCTAGCGTAATGACCTAATTTTTTGCATCGAAAGCACTTGGAACGCTTCGAGATCGAAGTCGAAGTCGTTAGGGCATTCTGTTCCGTACCTTCTGCATCAGCTCGTCTCTGTGCCTCCTGGAGTAGTTTACTTTTCACCAGTTCACTTGAGAGAGAAAGGCTACTATGCTCTAACGTCATAATGAGTGGGTCAAACTGCTTGGGAAGCCCACTGAGCATTATTATAGCAACGAACTCGTCTTCCAGAGAAGCATTAATGTCTTGCAGTTGTTGGGCAGTATCTAGAATTTTTGTAACATACGCCTCCATACTCTCAAACTGCTCCAATTTTAAGCTAAATAGCATTTTGAGGAGACCTAATCGTCTACACAGATCTTTATCCTCGAACGATTTCTGTATATTCTTCCAGGCATCAAACGCAGTATTGCAATTCCTGACAACGGAGTAAACAGATGGCTGAACACTGAGGCAGATTCGTGCTAGCGCTTTTTCCTGTTTCTTCTTGTCTTCGCATTCCGGTTTATTTTTCTTATCAACCTCGTTGACACATTCAAACAAGTCTTCATGAATAAGCAACATCTTCATTTGAAATTTCCAGGTGGTGTAATTATTTACCCCGGAGAGTTTTTCAATTGCGACGGACTGATTACTCATTTTCGCGATTTCGTAATTTTTACTTGATAATATAATTATTTATATCATACGCGTTCTGCTTCCTCACGCTCTGCTACCATATTAGAGAATGGGACACGGTTGCAGAAAGAAAATACTTATTTAAAGTGCAACAGAAAAATATATTAATTTTCCGACTTTTATTACCACGGTTGCTAGGACACGTTAAGCAGTAGACAAGATATAGTTTATAATAAACTTATAGGTTTGCAACCTCTAACATTTCACCGGTTATGTTCAAGTTTCATGTTAATCAAGTCATCTATTCTGGCGTTATAGCACAAAGTACGTAAGCGGCGGCGCGCCGCAGACAGAGGGGCCACTCTCACTTTGACATTTCGGTTTTACAGGGAATATTGGGCAATAATGGACCGAGCTCAGTCGCGGCTGTCATGATTGCTTTGTGCAGGCGTTTGTCACGTCATTCATACATTATGTACTGTAACGAGGTTGGTTGCATTGGATGGGTTACCTTTATTATTTGTTACAGACCGAATTTACTTTTTTGTTTTTAATTCTTTCTTTCAATTATTTTTAAGTTATAAAGGTCATTAATCTTCGAAGATGACAAATTAGAAATTCATTATCTAGGATTATAATAAATTATTTTAAGCCCAAAGATGAAATTGGGAACTTGTCATAATAATAAGGTTCAAGTCATACAGCTTACAAATATGTTTCCTCCGACTGCACAGCATATTTTTCTTCTTGTTTAAGATCATCTTTGGTTTTTTGATTTTATTAGGTACCTGTTTTTTCATTATTATTTCATTTATATTTTTGTCGAGCTTGGAGCTTTTTACAATTTTTTTTTTTTAAGTGGGATCATTATTACACTATTACTACGTCTTTTTACTCTCCAATATTCATCGTATGTGGCGTAATATTAAATGTTTCGTGATATTAAATGGATATTTGATGCCCTGTCTACCCTCTAAGGCATGTAAGCATGATATGTTGTATATTTAGACGAGTCTATGTATTTATGTTTGTAACTTGGGCAACCTATTCTTTTTTTTAATTCGGAATCAATATAGTAGCAACCCTAGTGTATCTGTCAAGTTTAGGTGTCAATTTTCTAAACCGCGGGAGTGGCCCTTCTGTATACTTACTATTTTGTGGTTATAGGGATCTTACTAAACAACTTGCCTATAGGTAGGTAAAACTAAAAAGGGAAAAATAAAAAAGTTTTTTTGCAAATAAATACTACATACCCGAACGGGGAGAAATGGAGGTAGGGTTTAGTTTTTTATCCGAAAGTAGCCGAAATTAGACCAATGAGTAGTTTAGATAGTAAATGTTAGCTAAGAAAGGATTACTGTGGGAATGATGCGGGTAACTTTAACAAGTCCTTCACAGTATTCCCAAACACAAAACAACTCCAGAAAAGCAGAATCAACAGTGGCAACCAGAAATACATTGAGTCAATAAAGCTCGCTGAGTCCCGGAGCTTTTAATAAGACAAGGACATCTGAGGAGAAAGACTAACATAATTTCCCTAAGGAACTGTATCAGTCATCTTAGCATTCTGTATCATCTACAAATCAACTTAGCATTCATATTTATTAACCCCTGCCGGAAAAAAAAGGGGTGTTATAAGTTTCACGTGTGTTGCTGTGTATCGATGTATCTGTGTGTCTGTCTGTGGCATCATAGCGTCCAAACGGGTGAACCGACTTTGATTTAGTATTTTTGTTTAAAACGTGACTTAATCGAGAGTGTTCTTAGCTTCGTTTGAATAAAATCGGTTCAGCCGTTCAAAAGTTATGGGCGTTTTACTGTTTGAATCGGGGTGTTTTCGTAAGATATCGTGTCATAATTACGTGTTCAATAGATAGCCGATCGAAGCGTGTCTACTGTGTACTAGATAAATTATGTAGCATGAAATAAAAACGTGTCAGCGGTTTTTTAAATTTTGAAATTTTACTTGTGTTATATACTCAGATAATAAAAACAAAACAACACCAGCTCCGGCACCAGCTCTGTATGTGTTTGTTCATATGATGCAACATTTTGTTAAAGAAAAATTACATTATTCCTTTTCATTCATTCCAATATTACCAAACTATAACAAAAAAAACTCTTTCATCTTGCCCAAAGGGATCAGTTAGCAAAAGTTAATTAAAGTTCATACTAACAAGCTTTTAAGAAATATCGTTCTGAATTGAGTAGGCATTTTGAGTAAAGGACGTCTCAAACTCCTTTTTCACCTTTCCCGGTGTTTGTAATCATAATCAAATCTTGTATGTTATATTTGCCCACTTCCCGAAGTTCAATTGAGCTGGAATTTTCACACGCGTTTGTTTTTCGTGAAAATGCTATTTTTAACCGACTTTCCTAAAAGGAGGAGTTAGAACTCCGTAATCAAACAAAGTATCCCAGTCGTGTTTAGGCTTGTTGGAATTGAGCCCTCTGGGTATAAATGATGACCATGGTATAATAAGGTACCTACCAAAACTAAAAAGAGAAAAATGTTTTTTTTTTTAAACAAATTAAACCGACGTCGAAAAAAAAACACTACAAAGTGAAAAATAACTTTCTTTTCGGAAGTCGGTGTCAATAAAGCAAAAAATTGGTTCCAAACACCGACTGCCCAAAAAAAAGTTATTTTTCGCTTTATAGTGTTTTGTTTTGGAAGTCAGTTAAATGTTTTTGTTAAAAAGTTTTTTATTAATATAAAAGCTTGGGTTTTATTTTTGTATAAAAGCTTGTTAATATCAAATTATGACATGTTGTCAGGCTAAAATAGTCTTTAACAAATACTCAACTTATATGCTTAATTCAGTAATCAGGGGAAAGCTTTCTCAGAGTTGCACCGAGCATCGAGTCTCACTGGCCAGTACCGTGCTTGTCACCGTGCGCTACGGACGTAGCCGCGTAGCACCGTAGCGCTACGATCGCGTAGCCAACTATTTCAAAGTTATTTTTGCTGGAGTGGAGTTAAGTGTTAAGTTATTTTAAGTGTATCATAGTGTTAAAGTTGATTAAAGTAGGACTTTAAACTAAAGTATAAGTTAAGTGTGAAATTGTAAAAAATATTATACTATTTGAAAAAAGTTCGCATTGATTAAAAATAATCGTACAGTAAAGTAATTATTAGAAAGTAAAAGTAGTTAATTGTGACATAAAAAATATATAATTTATAAAAACTTCGCAGTTTTTAAATAAAGATAGCATTATATTTCCCAAAGGATTAAGTTAAAAAGCTAAAATATAAGAAAAAGTTAAACAAAACAGTGAAACACTTTAATACTAAAAAGACAATCCAACAAAAAAAAAATCCTGGCCACTTTCCAAATCTAAATACAAATAAAAACAAGATGGAAGACTATTTTCGCGCCAACGAAACGACCAGCGGGTTCATGCAGCGATGCACCAACTTCTCCAGCTTCGACTGTTCAGAGGAAGAGATGTTGTTTCTGATGATGGGTCCCAGGACCTTACCTCTGCAGAAGATCGTCCCTATATCTGTGCTACTTCTGGTGATCTTCTTAACTGGAGTGGTGGGAAATGTGGCTGTTTGCGTGGTGATCGTGAAGCATCCTGCCATGCATACTGCGACGAATTACTATCTGTTCAGCTTGGCGTTGAGTGACCTGCTGTTGCTGCTTTTTGGTAAGTGTAGTTTATTTTAAATTTTAAGAGACGAAGAAGAGGAAAAAAAAAATTGTGGCCCGCACAGGAGACACGTGAAATAAGCATAAAATTATACAATAATAAAAATAAAAATCCCCGTGCGAGACCAAAAAGGCTTTTTTTACGTACGTACTTTTAGTAAAAAGGCTTGGGTAAATTAAATATTTATCCGAGCCTCGATGTAAATCTTTAAAACAACGATCTGGGATAAAGACACCATGTACATCACTTCAAAGCGGATTTTCTTAGCCCGAATCAATAATAAAATATTTATATTTTAGTTCTAAGAAAATTTAAGATAAGATAAGGTAAGATAATTATTTATTTTGTAAAACATGAGTAGGGTAGTCTTAAATATTAATATGAGTTGGCTACATGTTTTGCTATTTACGGCGTTAAAAATTAGTTGCACTAGACAAACAATACAAAAATAAAATCACAAAAACACTATCAAAATTAAATGGAAATTACAATGTTAAAATTTTAATTCAATAAAAAATCACTATGTCAAAATTTAAATTAAACTGAAATTACAATGTCAAAATTTTAATTCAATTAAAAATCAGTATGTCACAATTTAAATTTAATTAATAAAGCGCTCTTTGCTGCTAGTTTTAAAATAATCTGTGTCCAACAACGTTTGGTCTTATTTTCTTTTTATGTATACTTACCACCTTTAAGTGCATAATGTATGTATGAAATCTTTACATTTCAGAATAACCAAAATTGTAGATTTTTCCGTAAGTACTTTAAATATTAATCTTCATTAAAGCATCATAACTATTATCTAAAGAATGGTTGCGAAAGCCCATTTATAAAAGATTTACTTACTTAAACAAATTCGGATTAAACTTATCTGCAAATAATCCACATAATTAATCTTTATGAACACTAAACTTTAACGATGTTATATTCTTTGATCGCTGTTAGTATTTAGCGAGAAAACAAAGATAAGTTGAATTATTCCTTTATTGTTGCTAAATCTTAGTTTGAAACTAAGTTCTATATTTATAATAGTCTTGTTTTTTCGTGGAGATTTAACACAATGCCTTTATTTTATTTGGACAGCAATTAATCTAGATACATAAATTACAAAGAGATGAAGACTCTATGACCGCAGGAGTTTCTCTAATTATATAAGTAGAATCTTTCTCTCTTTTTTTTTTTTCTCTTTTTTTTTTCTTCTTTTATTTTTCTAAGAAGAGGTATTCCTACCCATACACTCTTTTGCAAAAAAAAACGGGCTCCTAAGGAAATTTACATTCTAAGGTCGATTTGAGTTAATTAAATAAAAATTAATTGATTGACGTAGTCTGTATACTTATAATCGTGTAAATAATACGCGTGAAGTGAATTCTGGCAATTCAAAAAAAAGCAATGAATTCTTTAAAACCGATGTACACGGCCAAACAATAAGAAGTGGTCGGCAATAAAGACAAGATGTTTTTTTTACTTTTTCTAATTAAATAAAGTTACAAATGTAAAATCCTAATAACGAGCGTGACCTCCTCTTGCCAAAATCACAGCTTGTATCCTTCTGGGCATGCTTTCCACGATATATTTAATAACGTTTTGAGGAATACGTTCCCACTCTTCTGCAATGACTCTTTTTAGCCCCCTGATGTCTTGTGGAGCAGGTTGTACTGATCTTACCTGTCTCTTTAGAACGTCCTAGACATGCTCAATTGGATTGAGGTCAGGACTTCGAGCTGGCCAATCTAAATGAACGATCCCAACTCCTTGCATGTACGCTTCCACGTCGCCAGAAAGGTGCGGGCGAGCATTGTCGTCCATAAAAATGGAATCTGCCCCAAGTGCAAACAATACGGGTTGTGCATATGGAATGAGGACTTCCATTATGTACCGGTGTGCATTTAATGTTCCATTTTATATAAAAACTAACTCCATGTCATGGTAAAGATTTCTAACAGTAATCTATCTTCATACAAACGGTCGGAACGCGAGTCATACCTACGTGCATCGAGTTCAGCCAACACTCGATACACTACAGTCACAAACAGTCACGAACGTAATTAAAAATGGTTTTGTAAGCAGTAAGCGTGCGATTTGTAAATATTTGATTGAAATACGTACAAGTACTTTACTTACTTAATATGGCAGAGAGCAATTATAGACTATATTGTGCTGTTTTTAGTTACTTGAATTCTTCTATAACGCACCCAGAGATAACATTTTTAAATTACCAGGATCCTTCGAAAGCCAAGACTATAAAAAAATGTACCTAACCAACTAGTACGTAATTTGTTTATTTTTTTAATAGGTAGGTATTTCGCTTTTTCCACCGAGTAAAATACCTGGAGTAATTAATAAATAAGTGGATAGGGTGACAAAGTCACACACAAATGACCTACACACGCACTGGTTAAAAAAAATTGTATGTAGTTTCCTAGGCTAGGCTATCTACTTACTTATGTACTTAGCTACATACATATATTATTTAATTAGACAAAATATCATTATGATATTATTAACTATGAGATTAATAAATGGTAAATCTTACTAGGTACCTACCTAGTAAGATTTAAAATATGTTTAGTAAAAATATATAAAATTTACCTAAGATTGGCGAAAATAATCTGAGATACCTATTTACTATCACAAAATTAGAAAGAAACTCAAGTAGGTAGAGGCGGGCGGCCCTAACGCGTGTTTATGTGACGCACGCTTGTAGGCGCTTATTTCAAGGACAGGGTCGAGTCAGAATACTGTTAGATATCTTTACCGTGTCCGTACGCTCTAGGCTTGTGTAGTACATGTACTATGAACTATTAGGAAGCAATTCCTTTAGGTGAACGAGAAAGAACTATTCTGTTTCGGTCGTTTAAATCGTTCATCTAGTACAGTGATCCAAGCGACATCGGATCGCTCAAGTGCTGAATCAGAACGATTTAGTACGGTACGAACTACGATTGTCTGAGCCGGAGCGAGTGAACGAGTTGAGAGATTTGAGAAGCGTGCGCGCGAGCGTGATGACTGATAAACAATGTACTAGTACAGTTTGCTCGGTCTACGTACGATCTCGATGACCGACATGTCGCTTAAGAATATCATAATGAACGGTGAACTATAATGAACTAATAGAACTAGAAGACCGAACTAGTTCACTTGAACGATTGTACTAGTTCGGAGCGTTCCATTTAGTGTCCGAGTAAGAACAAGCCTAGTACGCTCCCTCGAATTAATTGCTGCCCAAAACATAACGGAGCCTTCGCCATAAGGAGTGATTTTTTCGAAAAACACTTCGAACCGGGTCTTCTTTTGACCGAACCGGTCTCTTGATACCGTTGCCAAGTCCTCTGGACAGTCGAATGACTCACATTTAAACGCTGAGACACGTAAGTTTGCGAACAAACTTCTTTATGTAGGGCTATAATTTTACCGGCCCTTATCACTTTATCACTCATATCAAAACGTAGTATTTAATGTAAAAAGAAAGATTAAATCTGTGAAAAAATCATTTCAGCAATTCGCGCCATTAGTAAAGCAATTTTACAATTATTCACAATAATCAATATTTTTCACCTCTCTTCTTCATTGAAGTACAGCAAAAATATAAAGCCCTATTTTTTGCAAAAGAGTTTTAATATAATAAAAAAAGCAGTCATGGCGACTGCCGAAAGAAGTGAAAACTAAACATTTGTTTTTTTTGTGAGTCGTGTCTCGCAGTTTTACCTAAGCTTGTCTACTGCTTTACGGGACATTTCTGAATAACTGGCCACTTAATAAACAGGCTGCGCTCCTAGTTGCCAGTCTGGTGCAACGTCACTTTAGCATGTTGGTGACGCGGTCACATTAGCATGTCGCTGTCTCAGTGACGCGAACCCTAAGTTTTGCGGCTAAAGAAATTTGCCTTTATTGTACTCTGAACATTTCTTTTATTACGTAAAACAATAACAATAATACGTGTACAATTAAAATTCCTTTATTTTTTCATATTATATTACTGTATTTGTGCCTACCTCGATATTTATTTTAAGGAGAAAATATTACCTCTGTACATACATCTACTTTTATTTAAAAAAAACACCGTACATGAATTTCTTCTATCGTCTCTCTACAATAATAGAACAAAATTGATGTTACCTATCCGATTTCATATTGGTTTCAAATGGCAGTAGCGTATCACATACACTCAATAAAGTAAACAGAAATAGGAAAACGCTCAAGCTGAAGAAAAGCCCGGGCAAGTGTGAGACAGACTCGCGGATTACGGGTTCCGTAACGCCGAAACTTTTTTAACCCCCGCCGGAAAAAGAGAGGTGTTATAAGTTTCACGTATGTTGCTGTGTATCTGTGTATCTGTGTGTCTGTCTGTGGCACCATAGCGCCTCAACGGATGAACCGATTTTGATTTAGTTTTTTTTTGTTTGAAAGGTGATTTTGTCGAGAGTGTTCTTAGCTATTTTTGAATTGAATTTAAGTTTAACTGTTTGAATCGGGGTGTTTTCGCAAGATAAATGTGTCGGGGGTTTTTAAATTTTGAAATTTTACTTGTAGTAATTGTATTTTATTGATAACTTTATTAGGCACAAACTCCAAGGCTTTTTGAGGAGGTTCGATGAATGGATTGTGTAGAAACATATCTGGCTAGAAAGGACTATTGAAATCACGGCAAAAATAACAGCTACATAGATAAAAATAGTGTTCGATAAATTTCATAAAACTTGTACCAGGAAATACGTGTTTTTGAATAAGCTTTACAAGTTTGTGAAATAAATATTTGTCAATTAGAATATTCATTACATGTGCAAGATTTCTATCACGATTTTTCTTTACTTTTACAATTTATGAGAGATTTTGGAGGTTTATACTGAATTTGTTGCCCCAATATTTTTTTGCCTTCATAGTAACATAATATAGTGCACAAGAACCTATTAGTTCAAAACATAGATGCACATAAACATATTAACATATATACAATTGAATATTCTAAAAAAAAATAAGCTTATATACAAATACAAAAGGGAGATGGAAAAGGGCTCATTGTGCATCAATCAATTCGTCCACATCGTTGTCTATGGGAAACGTGCCCAGAACGCTGGCAGCATTGCCACGTTGGATGGCTATGCTGATTCTCTGGCCGAATAAAACGCCAGGCCTCTGGTCACGTGAAGAGTCGACGAGAAAATACGAGTCGATAATCACGTACGAGCGTCTGTATGAAAGTATGACGGGTTAGTCGCTCTTAAGCCTAAGGCACGTACAACATAGATGAGAATCGGTGTCAATAAAAGAGACACATATAGTAATAATAAAATTGATCGCTAGCTGTTCACACTGCCAGCGAGTACTTTCTGACCACAAGTCATCAAAGTTATACTCGCTTAGCGATGCTCACTTGCTCACTTTGCGGTCAAAACTAACGCTGAGAGACCAACCAGCGGTCGAGCGAGTGGCGCGAGTATTCGCCCGTCGCAGATAAACATTCCACAAAGTACGTAAGCAGCGGCGGTGCGCACTTCGCCTGTCATTTGCAGATCTTTGATAGTCGTTACGGGTAGTCAGAATCCAAGAAATCTGACACCGGTCTTGCCATGGGGTATCTTGCGTGTTACCCCGTTACTGGGTTTCGGAGGTCATATAGGCAACCACTCCATGTCAATGGAAGCCAACCCTAAAATAGTTAGGAAAAGACTAGGCATATAGATTTACTTTGTTCAACATCTAAAATATTCTAAGGCCTAGAAGAAAGAACTAAAATAAATAGCTTCAGTTGAAAGACCCTCAAATTATGTCTTTAATTTAAAAGAACTTGAAATTTGGGTCAATTTTATCACTTGGATTTAGAGAATTTTGATTAAATTCGGCAGAGAAGTACTTGTAGCTTAGATAACTAAAGAACAGGATCATTTATTAAAGGCAGGAGCAAGCTGAAATAAATGCGACAGATATACCAACTTGTCCTGTCTTCATTCTCACTCATTTGACTTACTTGACTTAAGATCCTATGTCCCCTAGCTGGGGCAGAGGGCTTCCACAGTAGTCCTCCATCGAGACCGGTCTTGAGCTTCGCGCTTCACCTCGCTCCACGCCATTCCAATGCTTGTCGCTTCAGCTAATACGGTACGTCGCCAAGATTGACGGGGACGGCCTCGCTTCCTTTTTCCTTGAGGATTCCAATCTAAGGCCTGTTTAGGAATGTGATCGGAATCCCTCCGGAGCGTGTGACCAATCCAACTCCATTTACGCCGCTTGATCTGTCGGTCGATCGGGGACTCGTTGCATCTCTCCAACAGCTCTACATTAGAGATGATCTCGGGCCAGTAAATTCCGAGGATGCGACGAAGACATCGGTTGACGAAGACCTGGATTTGGCGCGAGATGTCCTTTGTTACCTTCCACGTCTCGCACCCGTAGAGCAGCACGGATTTGACATTGGACCCGAAGACTTTGAGTTTAACCCTTCGGGTCAGTTTCCGCGATTGCCACACAGATCTCAGCTGCGCGAAGGTAGCTCGCGCTTTGGCAATCCGAGAAGCGATATCCTCTTCAGTTCCTCCAGTCTCTGACACGACGCTCCCGAGGTACGTGAATTTGTGGACGCGTTCCACAACCTCTGTGCCGATTAACATCGGTGTAGAATTCTTCACACCTGTACGCATCTCTTGAGTCGCGCAGGTCGTTCAGTTTCGCTTGCATTGGGGAGAGAAGCTAGGGTATGTTTTGGTGGGAATCGCTGTTGGTGAGAACAGCATTACCTATAAAATGCCAAAAATAACTTCTGCTGTACTCGTGGCGGAGTACCGTATAAAGCAGAGCCCTAGCCAGTCCGAGTCATCCACGTCCCCGTCGTTCTCCCTGGGACCTGCTGCAACCGCGCCGATGCGCGTCCGCCACCCCGAGTTGCAGCTGAGCTAACGGATGCAGGGCGAAGGGCGAATATTCTGCGCCTTAAAACAGAATCGTCTCACTAGGGAGGATACCCGAAATGAAACCGAGCACATCCGAAGGCTCTAAGGCGGCAGCCCCGCTATCGGATTAAGGCACAGTGGGCTAATCACTCGCTTGCCCGACAACTATAGATTCCTGAAACTGAAACAGTAATAAGAAACCGGACCGATTTTTTTTCTCACTCATTTACTTCACACAATTTGATCCTTTTTAGCAACAGTATCGGAGATAGTAATAAAACAGCGTGCTTTTCCATAATAAACGGGTTCTATTCCTGGCTAAGAATGTTGATTTTCCAAAAATCCAATGATGCACTTTTAGTTTTCATCAAAATCGGTCTCATATTATTCAGCTGACAAAGAAAAAACTATTCTACTTTTTTGGGTTTTTGTGTATGTAAATCATAAAATGTTCCATATTTTTTTCTGATGGTTGCGGGGATCCGCTGGATGTGAGACGCACGGGACACTTGGGGCAGGCCTATGTCCAGCAGTAGATGTCTTTCGGCTGAAATGATGATGATGATGAAATAAAAAATGCGTGATAGCCGAAAATTATACTACGGGAACGTAACGCCTGAGAATACACAAAGTGCCAGTCTACCAGCGATGGCGACGGTCGTAATGGGTTTGATCACGTGTTATAAATGTTTCTATAGGCTATCCAAGTGCTATCAAAATGTCACCACAAGTGTCATTCAATGTAAGCAGGGAAGTTTTGCCGGGAACGTGATGGCGTTTAAGTTGCTTCTCTGTTTTATTTTCCTAAAATTGTGTTTAACTGAATATTAATAGTGTAAAAATGGTGGTGTTTTGTTCTAATAATATTAGTGAACGTGCACGAGTGTGGGAAAGTGAAACACAGCGGTAGAACATGAGTTTGTTCATGTTGTCGGCAAGTTACCGCCATTTTATTGGGGCCTAACTATTATATATTAGTCTATGACTAGGACATTGGACTAAAAACTAAATAAACTAGAACTTCTAAACTTGACACTGGATAAAAGTAAGCAGGATTGATAACGTGACTTTTCGATAGCGTTTGACATTTAATAGTATCTAGATTGTTTACCTAGGGAGTAAACAACTATTTTAAAGGCGAGAGTGTTTCTTTGAATCCAGAGTGGAGCAAAGGATTCTAGAGTGGAATCCCGGGCATCGCGAGGGGGTTCCAAAGTAGAATCCTGAGTGCAGCGAGGGATTTAAAGTACGTCACTCGAGCTTAAAACAGTGTTGCTCCCGAGTTGGACACTACTTTTTATCACCCTCTATGAGAAAATATGTACGTGCAACTTATGAACAAGAACGTTATGTTTATTTATTTACATAAAATTAAGAACCTTAAGACATAAAACAAAATAATTAGAGGCTTATGTTTATATTTGAACAATTATGGAAGTACATCGTAACAATTTTATTAGTACCATCCGTTACAGTTGTAGATTTATTTACATCTTGGCAATTCGAAATAGTCTCAGAAAACGGTGTCTCAGGATGTAGTTTTTGAGAAACTTGAATATAATACTTTCACTTAAGAGACGTGCACATTGTTTATAATTCTAAAATCTGAATTTGAAACAACTACGAACGAAGGCAGAATGCATTTAATTTCACGCGTTGCTTATTTTTCATCAACATTTTTTTTTTATTTGGCCCGCTCGTAGTTTTTCAGCCAGTCGCTTATTCAATACATTGTTCCCGCAACAATATCCACATTACAAATTCAAATCACTTTTAGTCCCTAAGGGATTAATGAGCTATTTTGGTCCCTGTTTACGAGGAATAAACTAGCTCTTTTTGAATAGATGTGATAAAATACATTTTTGCCATTTTTCCAATCGCTAACTTTACGCTTCCGTTGATAGAATGTCAAGTGCCAGTCTCGGGATAACAATAGTCAAGTTTCTTGTCCTAATTCAAGTCTCAGGCCATGGTCTACCCGTGTTTAATTACATCCAAATCAGAACAGCCGTTGAGGAATGATTTATTTCCCATTTTGTTAAATTCTTGATAGTGTTGCGTTTGAAGACAATCTTAAGACAAGCGAAGATGTGGTCGACGATAAAGCACGCTTGCCTAGGAGTAACCTATTCACCCTTGACTTAAAGAGAGAGGGACTGAAAAACCGCCAGGGCAAAGCTATCAGGAAGCACAAACTCCCAATCAAATCAAATCATTTATTTGCTAGAATGGAGGTACACAAACAAGTTGTTGGCCTCCAGTAAGGAATATTTTGCGGTATAATTAATTTTACCATCCCTCGAAATTCTCGCGAGTTGAATAAATCACAAAGACAGAAGTACCTACTATGTTAATTTATTTACAATTATTAAACAAACATCGAACAAATTTTAATACTATTCTTAGGATAACTAATTAGCATTATCCGTTGAATGTTCCCACTGCTGGGACACAGGCCTACTCTCTGTGAGAGGGGGGCACTGTGTGGGTTGGGAGATGTCACATTACTTGGAATTGTCAGGAACTGTTGTTTTCTTTCTCGGTTTTGAGAGCAGTGGTGAAGATAAATTTACACAAAGTAAAAGACGCGATGTACACTTGAAATTTCTTAGAAAATACGTTTGCGATATCTCATATCGACGCAATTTAAATTATGTGGCGCCATCAAGAAGGACCCTAATGCACCTGCTTGGGTTCAAACCAACGACTCGTACCTAAGTCGGGCCGTATTCACAGGGTCGTCACTGCTCTCTGTAGGTTTGAAAGAAGTTAGGACGGAACCACACTTACGTGGCGTGGCGTGTCGTGGCGCCTTCTGACGCAGTTGATTGGCTACAAAACACGTTGCGATATGACGTAGGTTGAAACAGAGTCGTTTGATTGGTGGATCCTGCGCCACGCCGCGCCACACCACATAAGTTTGGTTCCGACTTTATTTATCTGAAAAAGAAAATACCGCTCCAATTTCCCGGGTTTTGATAGGAGAACTAGGTACTCCCAAGATATAAGCTTACAAGCTCATTATTTTCTTGTCACATATCAAACTAGTAAGTAATACTCCCGTTGGAGACAATTAGAATAATCTCATTATAACGAGGTTCATGTTATATGTTTTTTCTCTCTCTCTATCTAGTTTTAGTCAGAAAATATCTTGGGTTCAAACTTATGACCTCTCGCTCGAGAGTCATAACTAAAACCCTCAGAAATCATAGCTCTTGATAATGGTCCATTATGACGGAATAGTAAACTAAATTGGACTTTTAATGAAAAAGTTCATGTTTTATTTACTGAGGTTATTATTTTTAATGGTCAACATGTTGAGTTAGACTTTAGAGCATGCTTTTAATAAACTTGTTATTAAAAAAATGTGTGTTTTTATGAAATTTTGTTCTAATGGATATTTGCCTTGTTGCTGACAGGTAATTGAACATTACTTTGCAAATTGCATTTATATACACTTTCTATGATGCCAGTGGTGAGATATATAGAGATGGAGAGAATTTATAATAGTTATGACATATCTATTACAATTTGCAATATTTTTACCGACTTCAAAAAAAAGAAGGAGGTATGACATAAAAGACATATGTTATTCTATGTGGGCTTCTAAACACGTGTGCCAAATTTCATAAGTGTATGTATGTATGTATGTATGTTTGTCCACGCATTTCTCCGAATCCACTTATCGGATCGTGATAATTATTTTTGTTGGTTCAGTCCAATAGTTTACAAGATATGGAGCATACAACCGAACTCCTTAGCGACAAACAACACGAATGTGTAAATTGAGTTATTATGGGTATTTTGTCAATTCTCTAGGTACTTTCCTATAAAAATTGCTAATTTTTAGTGTAATCAAACAAAAAAGGTAGATATTAAAACATAGCCCTCTCCATTGCCCTTTGAGTGACTGTAAGCTTTCTGATGAGGCCCATTGTAAGCGACCACGTCTCAGAGCCATATGTCATCACTGGCAACACACACTGGACATAGACTTTTGTCTTGAGACACTGTGGTAAGTTGGACGAGAAGACACCGCGCAACTTCCCGAACGCTGCCCAGCCGAGTCGGATTCGACGGTTGATCTCTCTCTCGAAGTTGGCCCTACCCAACTGGATCGTTTGTCCCAGGTAGACATAGTCGTCCACAACTTCGAGTATAGAGTCTCCAACCTTGATAGGAGTGGGTGTAACATGGGCATTCGACATCACCTTGGTTTTGTCCATGTTCATTTTCAGACCCACTCTTTCGGAAGCTCTACTGAGGTCATCGAGCATTGTATTGAGGCTCTCCATGTTCTCAGCCATGACCACTATATCGTCGGCAAACCGAAGGTGAGTGATGTACTCGCCATTAACATTGATGCCTAGGCCCCTCCAGTCCAGAACCTTGAATACATCCTCCAGCGCAGCAGTGAACAGTTTCGGAGAAATGACATCTCCCTGTCTCACGCCACGCTGGAGAAGGATTGGTTTCGAGGTCTGATCCTGAAGACGGACTGACATGGTGGCGTTTCTGTACAAACACTTCAACACCTCAATGTACCGGTAGTCGATCTGGCACCGTTGGAGAGACTGCAGTACAGCCCAAGTCTAGTAGTCACCAAATTTAAATAGGTCCAATTTGGGAACATACTCTTTACAAAAAAAAATCGGTTCACAATTGACGGAGAAATCGGTAAAATACACAAAAAAGAACAAACATAGCCGAACATAGATTCTTTTTCTGAGAGTCGGTTAAAAATATAACTGGTTACGTCCAAGCGCGTGTAATCAACGTCTGAATACGACTTTCATCTAAAGTCATCTTGTGATTATGTGAATAAGCAAAATTATCACTTCTTTGCTCGAGGTTCAGGAAGAGTTATTACACCGTTTAATGTTACTGTATGGTGTGTTGTTTACGCTGGAGGCCATCGGACCGCCAAATGACTACTGTGGTCCATGACGTCAGACATATACATGATCTACGTCTTTGTCTATTCTTAAAAGAAATAAATTGGAACAGGAGAACATGTGGTTCCAACAGGATAGAGACATTCTGAGGACTGCAATTGACTTTATGGTCACGAGTCTATGTCAACGAGTCTCAGACTCTTGAAGCCCTCAAAGATAATATCCGCCGGCTGCCTAGCAAGAGTAATAGAAAACACCATAAATTGGACCCGAATGTTTATCAATTATGACGGCGGCCACTTATTTTTATAATTCGATAAAATGATGAAATTCATCAAAATTTATGGTCTACGCGAACAAAAACTCGGGTGGAGCTTTCCGCCCGAGTTTGGATAATAATTGGCACTAGCCCGCCAAAACTGGAAAAAAGGAAACTGCCAAAATCGTGTAATCCACGCAGGCGAAGCCGCGGGCGGAAAGCTAATAAATAAATATAAATAAATGTTTGAACGACCGTATTTTACTATTCAAATCTACTATAGTTGCTGTTATTTTTGGTGGTACAACGTTTCCATCTAAAGAATACAATCTATTTTAGACTGGCTAAAATGTTTATATATTCTTGACCATTATGTCTTTTAGATTGAATCTAAATTTAGAGAAAAAACGTCGATTTTTTTAAACGTTCGAGATCAAAGAAAGAGAATTGGTGTTTGTGTAGGAGCTTACAGACGAAACCGTATTCTCAATTGCGTGGGTGTTGTTAACGTCTGCCTAAGAATACTCAACAGAGGAGCTCGTAGTTAAGGCGGACCTATATATTCCCCAATGTTAACGCAGTACTGGTCGTGCGCGTTTCCAGCCCGCTCGGAGCCAGAATATCAATATTAAGCCTTCTTTTGGACAGTTTTGTTTGCAAACCATTCTTTGATTTACATTTATGCTATTTCAGTTATGAAGAAATACTAGCCGTCAATTTTTCCGTGTGTAAATATTTTAAACATCTAAGTATTTTTGGTGTACCCAAAAGCAGCGAAAAAACATCGTTTGGTTGATTATTTTTTACCCGGCTGCAAGGAAAGGGTTATGTTTTTCGAGCGTATCTTGTATGTTTGTATGTATGTAATATTCTTTATTACCTCGTATCTTCTAAACCATCTGACGGGTTTTTATAATTAAGACATCGTTAGATAGCTCTTGGCCGCCCAAGTGTTCTTAGTTAAGAGCCGTAAAAAAAAGGAACATGGCGGATTTTGGGCGCCATATTGTGGGGGTTGCAATTTTTTTCTTCGACACCCATCGAGAGGGGTATCAAAATAAAGGGATTTTACTAAAACTTAAAAACTACGTTTCCCAAAACATATATTATTCAAACATTTTAGCCTAGCCATTACTAAGGAGAATGCTTTAGAAAGTAAACGCTTTACGGCATTAAATCGGTGTAAGGCCCTTAAGTTATTATAACAGCCGCATAGTTCAATCTTCGAAGTTGTGCAAAGCATACAGGGTCGGTCCGCGGATGGGAGACCAAACATTATTTACTGAGACTCCTCCGTTCCTCGGAAAGCGTGTTAAGCCATTGGTCCCGGCTGTCAGTTGTACATCTTGGACGGTCGTTGCGGGTAGTCAGAAGCCAGGCAATCTGACACCAGTCTTGCCAAGGAATATCGTACTATCCCGTCACTGGGTTATGGAGTTTAGATAGGCATTCGCTCCATGTAATGCCCTAGCCAAGTTACAAACGTTTCGTATCGAATCTCTTTCTACAATCGTTAACGCCTTCTATTTGTATGGTCTGACCACGTGACTTAACGTTCAGATGTGTCATTCCCATACATTGATTCGTTTTCTACTAGCGTTATCGATTGTAGATTGTCAACTTGGCTACAGGTGCTGGTGTTCAGCTGCTACTGGTTAGACTGGGAGCCGAACTCAACCGTGGGAAAGGCTCAGCGGATTGATTTAGGTCGGTTTTATTACTGAAATATAAGTAATTTTTGGATTATTTAGGTTATTGTATTGGTTTTCCAGACTTCCCCTTTAACTAAGTTAAAACTAATAATTAATGGGTTAACTTTATAAGTTAAAAAAAACGCGGAAGAATTGCTGAATCAGCTGTTTTAAAAACCCTTTGGTTATTTTGCAAAACAGGTCCATTGTGTTAATCAGCTGAACAGCGTTAAATACTTCTTCTTCGTCGTACCGATGAATCCAAAATTCTAAAATTAAATATATTTTGACCAATTTTAACGGT
The DNA here is from genome assembly GCA_949775005.1 of Orthosia gothica. NCBI lineage: Eukaryota > Metazoa > Arthropoda > Insecta > Lepidoptera > Noctuidae > Orthosia > Orthosia gothica. The sequence continues at coordinate 6,680,821 of OX459040.1, read as the reverse complement.
TGCTGAATCTAACAATACTGCTACCTAACTTTAGACGTAATGCTAAATGGCTTATTTGCAGTCACAATGATCGTTTGGTATAGGGTGAGCATGATAAAATAACATCAGTATTTTTCTAGTGCTTAGACTAAGCTATGCAAACTCAAAATTAGAGTCAAATACGTCTTCTTCAACCGATAACCTGAATGACTTTACTTTGAAATTAGATTAATAAATGTTTGTCTTCCAAGGTAGGGAACACTCGATGTGCGAGTCCGACTCGCTTATTGCCGATTTTCTTCATTTTTTGACATTGTGGCGTAGAAATCTTACTACGATCTAAAATAAATATACACGAATGAAAATACATGTATGTAGCCCGAATTTAGAAAGGGACACAACTTGATTCTTTGTGCTGGAATATTTTGACACATAAAAGTTTTCCAGTGTTCTTACTATGTGCACATCACACTGTTGGTTTCAATCCGTGAACAGAACACACGCTTAACCTTCCTATGTCCGCGCCAAATTTTGTAACACCTATACCCGCGCACGGTCTCACAGATCGAAAATTTGGAACGCAATTTCACAATATTTTATCAAGAATACTGTTGTGAAATGATGTTTTCTCAAACTAGGGCATATCCTTAATAAGACAAACCCACTTTATCAATAATTATTTATAGTACACTAGTTGACCCGGCAAACTTTGTTTTGCCATAAAAACACCACACATTTATCTACCCTACCTACCCTACCCTACCCTACCCGACCCTACCCTACCCTACCCTACACTACCCTATCCTACACTACTCTACCCAACACTACCCTACACTACCCTACCCTACCCTACCCTACCCTACGCTACCCTACCCTACCTACCTACCTACACTACCCTACCCTACCTACCTACCTACACTACACTACTCTACCTACCTACCCTACCCTACCCTACCCTACCTACCTACCTACACTACACTACTCTACCTACCTATCCTACCTACCTACCCTACCCTACCCTACCCTACCCTACCTACCTACCTACACTACACTACTCTACCTACCTACCCTATCTACCTACTTACCCTACCTACCTACCCTACCCTACCCTACCCGACCCTACACTACCCTACCCTACACTACCCTACCCTACGCTACACTACCCTATCCTACACTACTCTACCCAACACTACCCCACACTACCCTACCCTACCCTACCCTACGCTACCCTTCCCTACCCTACCCTACCCTACCTACCTACCTACCTACACTACACTACTCTACCTACTACCCTATCCAACCAAACTTTTTTTTTTTTTTTTTTTTTTGCTTTTAAACCTTCCCTTTATTCTGTCGAACATAACAAAAAAAGAATTATTCAAATCGGTCCAGCCGTTCTCGAGTTTTAGCGAGACTAACGAACAGCAATTGATTTTTATATATATAGATTTACTGAGCAAGACTATTTTTTAACAGTCTCTGAAAACGTAGTGAGATTTTCGTAAGAGTTTACAAAATGCATACAAAAATATTTTCCTTTAAACAAACTTTTGAATGTGCATCTAGAACAATAAACACAAAACAATTTAGTCCCACAAAAAATATTTAAATTTTATTACAAAATCATCTTACTGGGACACAAATACCCGCGTCGGTCCCACATACCGATTGCCTCAAATACGACTCTACCAGATACACGCACGATGGCTTTGCGCCCTAAAATGATCGCAGCAACAAATCTAGCAGCTAAAAGAAAATACAACATGCTATCATTGAATAAAGAAAAAAATCAAGAAAGTGTGTTTCGTCCGTCTCACAGACCAACACTCGGGTATAGCAAGTTTAAGGAAAATTGTGTACCAAAACACGCAGTAGATATTTTCGCAGTATCTTTAACGTAATGCCCTCACGTATTTCCTCTCTCAATCAGGACCCTCACTAATACTGTCACGTCGGCACTGTACATTTCGATGCTCTTTGTAGCTTATTGAGTATTAATCCCGAAATCCTTGCAGCAAGCAATCCAATCAATGCTGTATCAAAGGTAATTGGCACCGTACGCCTTTGGCAGTGATAGGATCGCTCGCTACAGAGAACCCGATAGAGAGAAGGAGCAACGGTCATCACATTTCTGTGTCTGAATTCTGGTTACTAAGCTAGTCTGGTTAAAACTTAATGGTGGCTCGGAATACTCGGGGGTGAGATGTGGGGCAACACAGCAACCATTAAATTTGAAGCGATTCGTACTAATAAGATTCATCATGCATGATGGAATTTCCATATTTAAGATAAAAATAACTTATTTCGGAACTAATAAAGCATTAAGGTGCTACTATTACTTATTATCCTCAAAAAGTTGTCTTCAGAGTTACATAATTATTATTTATCCATAGGTACAAAATAATAAGTAACCCCATAAATATATATACAAAAAGGCTTTATTAAATAGGCAAATAACCTTAAGAAGCGTAATAAAAAGCTTTTATGCTGCTAGACACAGTGCTTTAGGCTGAGACTGTGCAGTTGTTTGTCTATAAAGGAAAATGAATAACTTAAACAAAGTAAAAACAGATAGATAAGAAATAAATAATTGAAATGTTAATAAAAAATAAATAAGGAAAAAAAATGCGCCACTTATTCCCCACTTCTAGACACTGACTGTTTCTAGAATGTTGCTGTGCCCGACAGAGTCCTTAATTGTTTCTGTTGAATATATTTACCATCTGTTTTTACAGTATGTCTACGCTTAATTTAATTTGTATTTGAATAATATTCAGTAGGTAGCTATGTAGAATTTTATCGATTTTAATATATTAAACTTCCCAAAAAGAAAAAATATGTATAAAAAATCGAGGAACCGAAATTGCAATAAAACCAGGTTGTCTGTATGTAACAGATTGCCTTGAGCGGTAAGATTTTAGAATTGTACACTTACTTTTATAAATGTTTGTCATATAATTATTAATAAATAATAAAATAAAATAAAGTTAATAAAATGATTAAGCAAACTTAAGTAATGAACGTAGCTCCTCTTGCTAGGTTCATTCATTCTGAAAGTTCTATCTTTTCCCATGGTAGAAATTTTTAATGAACAGAAGACGAATGGATTGTGAGAGAAAAGGGAGTGACTGCAAGTTTGATAAATAGAAGAAAAACAATAAGAAGAAAATTTGTGCCAACCCCAAGTAAAATGAGACAAGGACAGAAAGATCTTGATATGATACAATAGGTACCCCAAAAGCTCCCACTCTTATAATTATTCGCCGTATTGATGCTTTTTAGGGTTCCGTAGCCAAATGGCAAAAAACGGAACCCTTATAGATTCGTCAGGTCTGTCTGTCTGTCTGTCCGTCCGTATGTCACAGCCACTTTTTTCCGAAACTATAAGAACTATGCTGTTGAAACTTGGTAAGTAGATGTATTCTGTGAACCGCATTAAGATTTTCACACAAAAATAAAAATAAAACAATAAATTTTGGGGGTTCCCATACTTGAAACTAAAACTAAAAATATTTTTTTTCATCATACCCATACTTGTGGGGTATCTATGGATAGGTCTTCAAAAATGATATAGAGGTTTCTAATATACGTGGGACACTCAGAAAGTTTTGCGAAACTAAAAAAAAATGTTCTATACGTACATATATTTTTATTAAATCTTTTCAAAGTACTTTCCACCAGCCTCTATACAAAGATTCATGCGCCTAAACCAGTTTTCAAAACACTTTTTCCAGTCCGCCGCAGACACCTCGTTTACAGCCTGCTCGAACGCAGCCAGCGCATCTTCCGGCGACGAAAATTGTATCCCTTTGAGCTGATTTTTTATTTTTGGGAATAAAAAGAAGTCACACGGTGCTAGATCAGGGCTGTAAGGAGGGTGACCCAGGAGTTTGACTGGCGTGCTGTCCAGGAAGTCCCTCGTTTTGAGTGCGGTGTGCGCAGGTGCATTGTCGTGGTGGAGCAGTAGCCCGCGGAGCCCTGTGTTTGGTCGCTTGTTGCTTATAACAGAGAAAACTTCTGGCAAACATTTGGTAGTATACCATTCGGCATTAATGCTTCTTTGATCCCGTAAGGGAATTGATACCAAGTGGCCAGTCAAATTAAAAAAGCTAGCGATCAAAATCTTACCCCCGCTTCTAGATCGCTTCACTTTGGTAGGCGTTGGCTCATTTTGAAACACCCAAACAGTCGACTGGCGCTTGGTTTCTGGGTCGTATTGATAAATCCAGGACTCATCACCTGTAACGATGTCGTAAACACGCCGAGACGAGCCTGCTTCAAATTTGTTAAGCATATCACGGCACCATTCCACCCGGGCCTGCTTCTGAGCATCGGTGAGGTTGTGCGGCACCCAGCGTGATACTATCCTCCTCACGCGAAGATGGCTGTGTAGAATCTCGTGAACGCTTCCCGATCCAATCTTCAATATGTGTTGAATCTCCTGATATGTAATTCGCCTATTGTCTTGGATTAAATTTTTCACTGCTAGCACGTTTTCTTCGGTAACAGCCGTCAAAGGGCGACCGCTTCTTTCGTCATCCCCCAAAGTTGGTCGACCGCGCTTGAATTCGTTATACCAACGATACACGGTTGCCTTGGAAGGGCCTTCATCCATGAATGCCATTTGAAGTCTATCGTACGATTCATCCGGTTTCAGGCGACACTTGAAATCGTATAAAATCATAGCTCTAAAATGTTCCCGGCGCAGATCCATATTTCAGTGAGACACAATACTTTGAATTAACTCGCAAAAAATGTGGAGGGAAATTTTGAAATTGGAACTTACTTATTTTTACTTATAAATAATCATATTTTCGAAAAACATTATAACTGGCCAGTCTCCCATATATAAAAACTTTTTTTCGCAATACTTTCTGAGGGGCCTGGTATTTTTTTTCTAAACTGAATAGTTTGCGCGAGAGACTCTTCCAAAGTGGTAAAATGTGTGCCCCCCCCCCTGTTACTTCTAAAATAAGAGAATGATAAAACTGAAAAAAATATATGATGTACATTACTATGTAAACTGCCAGCGAAAATTGGTTTGAACGTGATCTAGTCAGTAGTTTTTTTTTTAATACGTCATAAATCGTAAACCGCAATTTACCAAGTACGGAACCCTTCGTGCGCGAGTCCGACTCGCACTTGGCCGGTTTTTAATTTATATATTTTGTTATGACTAAAACTCAGTCACGTTGACAGCGTTAAAAGCCAGCGAAGGCTAGGCACAGTTTTATAGTATACTACAAAATACAAGCGAAAAAAGGATCCTCCTACTGAGCCATATCTACCAACATGCATACGTTATTTCAATCCGGTTCCATTGGATGCAATAGAACCGGATTGCACAATCTTAGCATCCTGAACTAGACCGTTCACATCCGAAGCCACAGTACAATGAATCAATGCATTGTAACTGCAAACAAAGGACAAAGGTTTCCAATTTATTCAAACGTCAAATAAATATGACGCTTGGAGTAAAAAAATAATGGAATTCTGTTATCAAATAATAAATGGAAAGGACACTGGAGGTCACTCAGCATAAGGCATTTTCTACGACGGCTGTGACTAAGGAAAAAATCACAAAAGGGATAGCTTCATTTTCCTAGCCTCGCTTAGTGTAACTCTGTTGGGAATGGGCTAGCGGAGCTAGGCCTATGCTGGTCGATGAAGCGTATGAATTTAATCGCATTTACCGAGCCCCAGACTCATGTTAGCGGTAGGAACTGTGGGTTCTTAGTCGGTTGGAGTTCGACATAACCCTCTGTTTTACCCAGACTAAGGCTATCCCATCGATTTCTCTACAAAAAAAGGTATTTGTTCACACAGTAACCTCATTTTTAGGGTTCCGTAGCCAAATGGCAAAAAACGGAACCCTTATAGATTCGTCATGTCTGTCTGTCTGTCTGTCCGTCCGTATGTCACAGCCACTTTTTTCCGAAACTATAAGAACTATGCTGTTGAAACTTGGTAAGTATTCTGTGAACCGCATTAAGATTTTCACTCTAAAGTAGAAAAAAAACAATAAATTTTGGGGGAGTCCCCATACTTGAAACTGAAACTATTTTTTTTCCCATCAAACCCATACGTGTGGGGTATCTATGGATAGGTCTTTAAAAATGATATTGAGGTTTCTAATATATTTTTTTTCTAAACTGAATAGTTTGCGCGAGAGACACTTCCAAACTGGTAAAATGTGTGTCCCCCCCCCCGTAACTTCTAAAATAAGAGAATGATAAAACTAAAAAAAATATATGATGTACATTACTATGTAAACTACCACCGAAAATTGGTTTGAACGAGATCTAGTTAGTAGTTTTTTTTTAATACGTCATAAATCGTAAACCGCAATTTACCAAGTACGGAACCCTTCGTGCGCGAGTCCGACTCGCACTTGGCCGGTTTTTTTAAGATGTTTTAAATCACGAGAGATACGAGCAAGGAATGTGTGTGTGTACCACTTTACTTTTCACCACTTTACCTTCCATAGCTTCGCTACGTTTACGCACCGCGCAAGCACCTCCCTCACACTCGCAGTGCTTTGGTGGAAACAATCTAATATTTTCAAAGCGCCGATACACATCCTCGCACCGCTTAGCTACCTCGCACATCTCTAGTGGAAAAGCATCCTATAGCTTGGAATAAAAATGTAATGAAGTCTTTTATCAAATAATGGATCCAAAGGACACTGAACTTCACTGAAGGTCACTCGATAGTCCGCTTAGCCTCCTGACCTCTGAGCGTATGCAATCTTTTCTAGTTTGATAATCACACTAATATCATACAGGTGAAAGTTTTGTGAGTGTGTTTGTTACTTCTTAATAGATTATAGTCAAGAATAGAACATTGCCTTATTTTAATCCCGGTATTCTCTTGGGATAAGAAAACATTTTACACGCGAGCGAAGCCGCTGGCTGTCTGTCTGTTACCTTTTCACGCTTACGAAATTCGGTATGGAGATAGTTAATTAGTTAGCTGGTAAGAACATAGGATAGTTTTTATCACGGCAACTATTCTTAAGGGGGTAGAAAGGGGGGTGGAGGTTTGTATGGTGAACCAATCATTTCTCAAGTAGGTATATTTATATATTAAGCCATGATATGTTCATCAATCCCAACAGGCTATCCCAATCAGTTTTTCTATTTTTCACAACATGTGAATTTTGTTTTGTTTTTATGCAGACAATGTGATTAAAATATTTAGATTTTTAGTTTAAGATTATTAAGATTGACGTTTTGTTTATTAAAAAAAAGTTATATATCATGTAAAATGATTTTGTAAGTTTGCACAGATGGAACAGATCGAAGCCGCGAACAGAAGCTATTGAATGATTTATATAGCAGAAATTTTTATAAAATTCTTCACAGTCGGTATATCAAAGGTTTTGATCTCGTAGTGAGAAAATATTGATAGCAGACCTAAACTAAACTTCATAATTTGTAAATATTATAATTTACTTTAAGAAGTGAAAACATAAAAAAACCGGCCAAGTGCGAGTCGGACTCGCCCACGAAGGGTACCATTATCGCAAAAAACGATAAAAAAAACACGTTTGTTGTATGGGAGCCCCACTTAAATATTTATTTTATTCTGTTTTTAGTATTTGTCGTTATAGCAGCAACATAAATACATCATCTGCGAAAATTTCAACTTTCTAGCTATCACGGTTCATGAAATACAGCCTGGTGACAGACAGACCGACAGACAGACAGACGGACCGCGGAGTTTCAGTAATAGGGTCCCGTTTTTACCCTTTAGGTACGGAACCCTAAAAACTATTAAAAAATATCCATCAAATATGACTAACGATTATTTATTTTTCTTCAAACGGAGATTCGATCGTTTTCGCTCACCTATTTGTCATAGAGTGATAGCTTATGTTTTTTTCCCCAAAAAATAGTTTCATCCATACTTCCTAATATAATAAATGCGAAAGTTTGTATGGATGAATAAGTATAAGTTTGTTGAATCTGGCGAACGGATCTGGATGTGACGTGGAGTAGAGTATAAGTCTAGGATAGTAAATGGGTTTTTCATCCCGGTATAATGTTCCTTTGGGATAAGATAACACTTTTCACGCGGACGAAGCCGCGTGCATTAGCTAGTCACACTATCACACTAATATTATAAAGGCGAAAGTTTGTGAGAGTGTTTGTATGTTTGTTACTCTTTCATGCAAAAACTACTGAACGGATCTGGATTAAATTTGGCTCAGAGATAGATTATAGTCTGAAATAGCACATAAGGAGGAATAAGCAGCAATAGCATATAGCATTAAGGATACTGTCTGTCTGTTACCTTTCACACTAAAACGGCTGAACAGATTTAGATGAATCTTAGTATGAAGGTAGTTTGAGACCCTGGGCATAGGTGATTTATCCTGGGAATATATTCCTTTGGGATAATTTCTGATATTTAATGTTGTGTAATTTAAAATGTTGCGGTTAAGGAATAGTTCGCCAGGTGCTGCATGCCGGGCGGTTAATGCTCCTAACCTTAGGTATTATTCAAGTTAATGCACTCTCAAGAGTGAAACAATTTTATTACATCGTGTGTTGCATGTCATGCACCAAATAAACCAAATGTTTTTTTATTTCTATTAAGTTCTTCTGGCAGTAAACACAAAAAAATGCAGCAACTGGTTTTTTATTCATGCTTCTCAAAGTTATTTTGAATATGAAAATGTTAAAAAGAAATGCTAATCCTATACTAGCTATGCAACCAGTTAAGTACAGTATTATTTATAAACTAATATTAGAAATAAAATAAGAATAAAGATATGTACATTTACGGGGCGTCAAAAAATAAGTTAAGTTGTTTGTTATATCCGTGGAATACCTAATAAGAACCTAGTGTAGCATTCCGCTACAAGACTTATAGGCGTAGCCTCTTTTTAGGGTTCAGTACCTCAAATGGTAAGAAAAGGAACCCTTATAAGATCACTCTCTTCCGTCTGTCCGTCTGTCTGTCCGTGTGTCATCGCCGATTTTCTCAGGAACAGGTCGACCTAGTAAGTTAAGTTTATACCAGATACTGAGGTCTATAGTCCCTATTAGGTGTATAAAAATCAAGTTCCTGAGTCAACACGATACAAAGATATGGGCAAATTTAGATTTTCTCGAAAACTTGTAAGTACCAAAATTTATCCTAATTTTCAACTTTTTTTATTTTTCGGAATTTTTTCCTTTACTCATGCTGTAAGACCTTGCTTTTAACCAAAATTAACAATTCTAGGTCTGCCGGAAGTACCCTATAGGTTTTGAGTCGAAAACCTATTAGTAGTTCCCGTTGACCTAGAATCACGAAATTTGGCAAAAAGTAAGGTCTTACAGCACAAATAAAGGAAGAATTCCAAAAGAAAAAAAAAATTAAATTAAAGGGTGTCCCCATACATATATAGTTAACCGCACCCTGGGTACGGAACCTTGCGTGCGCGAGTCCGACTCGCACTTAGCCTGTTTTTTTATCAACACACTAGCTACTCGGTTGTGTACGTCAGTCACTCCATGTATGATACAGGTATACAGATGCATCTGGTTACATTGAAATTTGAGCGATAAATGGGAAATGCTCGGCAGATTGATTCACTGCATAAAAGCACAACATCATCATGTATTCAAGTTGATTCAGCTTGCTACAATAACCAAGGTTTTTCATTTATTATGCACTGTGAAAGGAAATGCAAAAAATCCAATATCATGCCCGTAATTTCGAAAATGGATACAAAGTAACCTATGTAGGTCATTTCCGTAGGGCTGAGGAATACAACGGACCATTATTGGGCACATAATAGTGCCGTTACCATTATGTAACTTGGCACTTGCATAAAGCCCAGTGGGCTTATTTGTTAAGCTCATTTTATAACGATACCAGCTTTTGACTGCGACTTCGTCTGCGGAGAATTAATATATCGAATAGCCTTATTTGAGAAATTAAGTATAGTTTCCTGGATAAAAACAATTCTATGTTCTTCCCAGGGTCTCAAACTATCTCAATACCGAATTTCATAAGTGTGAATAGGTAACAGACATACAGATAGAGAGACAGAGTTACTTTCGCATTTATAATATTAAGTATAATAATTTCTAGTATGTATTAGTATGGATTATTTGTATCTAACTTATTTGCACTCGTGGCCTATTTCATAGGAAGTTTGCATTTTTCCAAAATAATGAATATTGTGGCACTAAGCAAAATTGCAGTTATATTAGTGAAAGGATTGTCGGAATGAAATCAGTATTTCCTAAGATTTGTTTTAACTAACAAAATAAAATAATCATTCAATCTGCTTAACTTTATCACAACCATCATAATCATCATATCAGCCGAAAGACGTCCACTGCTGGACATAGGCCTCCCCCAAGCGTCGCCACATTGACCGAACCCGTGCGTCCTGCATCCAGCGGATCTCCGCAACCTTCACCAGGTCATCAGTCCACCTGGTGGGAGGCCTACTACGTAACGTGTTTTAATCCCGAACGGAACGAGACGATAAGTTTTAAAAATATCGTTTCATACAAAATGTATACGAAAGAGCATTTGTCACAGGTGCACGGACGGGACGTCGACGTGATATTATGTTAGAAACGAACTTATCATCCCGTTCCGTCAGCAAAACATGTTTCATGTGCAGCGACCTTTGCTTGCCGAGGCACGGAAGAGTCCTCGAGACCTCGTCAAGCGTTGCAAGATTAACTCGAAGTCGACCAATGCGGCTGATATTATTTAGCCACGACCTCCAACATTAATAGTCAAAGAAATAATTTGACATCTCTATGAAAAACCACTCACTGCAAAGTAATTGGCTTCCTGCAAGCAAATACCTCTTTGCAATAGTATGAAGAAGTTTTCAAATCGTAAAATCCAGTTTTCTTCGAATATAAATTAATTTCTGAAAAGTCGAATCTAGGTTAAATAGTTTTTACTTCTAAATTGTGGCATTCAAAGCAAGAAACAGCATCAATCTCCATTTTAATCAGCGTATGAAAGCAATTATGCCTCAGATTAACTATAAAGGTGAACCTGTATCTGACGTACAAACAACAAAATTTCTTGGTCTTTATGTAGATAACAAATTAAAATGGAAATCCCAGATTGAAACACTATGCAAAAGAATTAAAAAATCAGTATATGCGCTACATGAATTAAAACAGATAACAAATATCAACACCTTGTTAACTGCATATCATGGTTTGGTTGCTCCAGTCCTGAGGTATGGTGTAATTTTTTGGGGAAATTCGACTGACATGACCTAATTTTTAAATCACAGAAGCGGTGCATAAGGGCTGGGCTATGTATGGACTTAAAATAGTTGAGACCTGTAAACCATATTTCCAGAACTACAAAATTCTAACCCTCCCAAGCCTATATATTTATGAGATTTCAATGTTTGTTAAGGTCAATCATAATTTATTTACTTTTGCCTCAGAATTCAATAATAGGCAACAACGTGACGCACTTCGCCTCTGTGTGTTCCAAACCCGTACCACATTAATGCACAAAAGTGTGTTTCGGATGGCTCCTGAAATATTCAATAAACTACCTAAAGAAATAAGGGCAATGAATACTGCCTTATTTAAAAAAAATCTAAAGAGCCTTTTAGCTGATAAATGTTACTATAATTTGAATGACTGATGATGATAAATTTTCCGAACTTAAGACCTCACAGTGACATCAAATAATAGAACAATTATGAATTATTATTTATATTTTAATGTATTGTATTGTAATAATACTAGGAATGACATTGAAATAATTTGATTATCATTATTATTATTGAATGAATTAAATAAATGATTATTGAATAATCTATATTAATATAATTTAAAGGAGGTCATTACATTAATTTAATATTTTAAAATATTTTATCTAATTTTATATGTTTCAATGTCAATCTTGATTTTAATAAACCATGATTGTACACATTTTGCATGCCTTACGGTCGATTCACTTGAAACATGTACATTTAATAACAAGATTGTAACAGTGTTTTCTGCAAAAATAAATAATTTGATTTGATTTGATTAAAAATCTATAGATACCGTTTTAAATTAGTTTGTATATGCAAAAAGAACAACTATTCATTAAAAAAATATATTTGATTTACTGGCTTTATCTACATGGCTACACAAGTAGCCTTTTTATGTGTCTTAGGATAGACAGATATATATATATAATATAATAATTAATATTATAAAGAGGAAAAATTTGTATCTTTGTATGTAACGAATAAACATTAAAACTACTGGACCGATTTCAAAAATTCTTTCACCGTTGGGAAGCTTCACCATCCCCGGGTAACATAAGCCACTTTTTATCCCTGTATTCCCATGGGAACGGGCACTACGCGGGTGAAACCGCTAGGCGTCCGCTAGTTTAAAATAAATAACACGTACTTTGCCTGAATAATCAGCATTGTCATTCAATGTGGCAATGCTTTTTCTAGGCACGTTTCCGGATGACAGCGATTTGCAGGAGGCCAGGAGTACTTCGACGCCTACGTGTATCTTGTTTTTTATGTACTTAGTAATGTTTATATAAGTCAGTACCTATATTATAATTAGTAGCCTTCTATTTATTAACACAACTGACTCAGTCGGGTTCTAACCGCAGACTTCAGTCTTCGAGTGAAGCATATCATTCATAGTGAGATTAGGTACGTATAGTTTCACTAGGTTGAGTGAGAGCTTACGTGACACAAGCTTCCACGTAAAGCCGGCCTTTGCAACATTGGGTATTTATGTATTCTCTCACTAGACAACCAAAGTAGAGGTCTCATTCACCACCTTAAATAATATTAAGCTGTAATTTTCGACATTGTAATTTGCTCATAGAGCAGTGGTGGCCCAGTGGTATCGGCCGCGACTTACAATTTGTTGGTCGTGGGTTTGAACCCAGGCTGGCCCTTTTCTTTGTGTTAATTATTTCATCACCACTGCTCTCAAAACGGTGAAGGAAAACATCGGGCGAAAACCGGCATGTTCTAGAACCAAACATTCCACCAACCCGCACTGGGCCCCCGTGGTGGTTTATGACCCATACCCTCTCACAGAGAGGAGGCCTGCGTCCCAGCAGTGGGCACATTAAAACGCTGACGAAGACGATGATGGTGATGAATTTGCTCATTATTTACTTGTTATGGCATTACTGATCCTATATATCCATCCTTTCCTAAATTCCGTTTAAATTAATATATATATTTAAAATTTGGTTTCTCTTACCATTCGTTAATAATAAAGCAGCCAGACGTGACATTGGCTGACTGCACAAACCGTGCGAAGCCAAGCGAGAAAAAAATAACTAAAGTGGAGAGTACAATACAAAAAAAAAGATGTAGCACAAAAATCTAACTAAATTTTTATCCGTATTTAACTCAACCAAAGATTAAAATATGGTTCAAAATTACAGTGTAAAATGCGTGTTTTCTTCAATTGTTGGACTCACAAATGGTGGGTTTATTATTTGACCATTCGCTAGATACTAACAATTGATGAATAAACGCGTTTTAACGAATTTTAAAACCGTTGGTTGGCATAATTAACCAGTAGATGAGTTAACTAAGGATAAAAAACTGGGCAGTTAGTGCGCGCGAAAGTAGATAGGTATTTGTATCTCCCGACCCTTGATAGTGGTAGGAACCGTGGGGTTATAACAGAAGTAGATATCAGACAAAATCCTCCGTTCTCTCCAGATAGAGGGTCTCCAGGTGGATTTCCCGGACCAAAAGAAAAGGAAATACCATCGTCCATTTGATTTTTTATTGGCACTATTGGCTCAGCTGAATATCTGTTGCGCTAATACTGGGACCTTATGGAACTAATGTAAAAATTAGGTGAAGTATTAAAAAAAACCGGCCAAGTGCGGGTCGGACTCGCGCATGAAGGGTTCCGTACTGTTATCGCAAAAAACGGCAAAAAAATCAAGTTTGTTGTATGGGAACCCTACTTTAATATTAATTTTATTCTGTTTTTAGTATTTGTTGTTATAGCGGCAACAGAAATACATCATCTGTGAATTTTAACTGTCTAGCTATCACGGTTCATGAGATACAGGATACTTTGGAGAATTCCTAAATCTATTAATTAAATATTAAATCCATTCATCAGAGCCTCTCTCCCAGCTCTGGTCCTGACACATTCCATCAAGTGGTATAAGTCCTCCACAACACCAGACTCAGTACAGTTTAGGTTGAATAATACAATGTTTTAAATTAAAATTACAATTGGTTAGTCATGAATCAAAAATTATAATGTATACAATGTCATAAATTAAAAAAAAAAACTATGATCCAATGCCATACACTATAAAACGCATCCAATGTCAAAAATTAAAAAGTATCCAATGCCTTAAATAAAAATAAAAAACTTATGCTATACAACGTGTCAAAACCTGCTTTAATGCCGACGTTTATTGGTTAAAGATGATTTTTACAAACACACCAATTTCATTAACCGAGACTTATCCCAATCTCTACCTGCAGAGACACGCAAATAAGCCTGCCATGTTTTGATAACGCCTCGGCTGTCGATCTTATTCCTTTTCGCGCCAAACGTAAGCACTTGATTGACACTTAAAAAGTTAGGCATTTTCCTCGCGAAGCTTTTATCTTTTAAAAGCATTTACAGGTTAAATTGGCCAAAGATTCTTCTAAAGGGCCTAGTTAGGGATTTCAAATGGGAAGGTACGGTTAGCATGCTAAATGATCCCTTTTAACTCGAATACCCAAAAAAGGAGAGTTAAATTTTTCTTGGATTCTTGAACACTTATTGAGGTAGGTATTTGGGTTTGATCGGACAGAGTGTTATTGTTTTTTTTTACTATCTAGAATTTCTCAGTAGGAGTCCGGAGGACTAGTGCCCGGTTGTTGCCAATAGGCTGGCCCCCTATTACATGGGAATCAAACTATGTGTGAAATATGGGTGGGCTAGGCTATAGGTGGCCCTCTCCCTAACCCTTCGAGAGATACAGGCGTGATGTGATGTGATCAGGGTTAGGCCATATTTGGAAGAAGTTCAGGTGTTTTTACATAAGGAGCAGAACAGGAGATGGAGCATCCTCTGTGGAGTGCAGTTTATGCCCCACTTGGAGCTTTTCTGCAGGCTCAACTTGTCTCTCACTCACTAAGTGGAGTGCAGTGTCAGTTGGAGTATTTGAGGAGTCACAGTTTCTTGCATGCTACTCTAGGACTGTTGTCGTTCATTATTGTATATATTTAGATAGGTGTACAGCAATAACTTGTCCTCTTCACCACCGTTCTTCTTCTTGTCTTTCTGACACGACGCTTCCGAGGTAGGTGAACTTGCGGACGCGGTCCACTGCCTCCGTGCCAATCAGCAACGGTGAAGTATTGTTCACACCAGATCTCATCTCTTGGGTCTTCCGGGTGTTTATTTTAGTGCCGTTTCTGCCGCTTCCTGGATAAAATCTTTCAGTTTAGCTTGCATATCAGCGTGGGTATGACTCGCTTCAAGTATAGCCAAAGCACGAGCTACCTTCGCGCAGCTGAGACCCGTTTGGAAATCGCGGAAACTGACCCGAAGGATTAAACTCCAAATCTTCGGGTCAAATGTCAAATCCGTGCTGCTTTACGTGTGCGAAACGTGGAAGGTCACAAAAGAAATCTCACGCCAGATCCAAGTCGTCGTCAACCGCTGTCTTCGTCGCATACTCGGCATTTACTGGCCCGAGTCCATCACCAACCTAAAGCTGTTGGAGCAATTCCACGAGAGCCCGATCGACCGCCAGATCAAGCGTCGCAAGTGGAGTTGGATTGGCCACACGCTGCGAAGGGATTCTGATCACATACCGAAGCAAGCTCTGGATTGGAATCCATAAGGCAAAAGAAAGCGTGGCCGTGCCCGTCAAACCTGGCGTCGCACCGTGTTGGCGGAAGTGACGAGCATCGGTATGACGTGGAGCGAGGTAAAGCGTGGAGTAAGTTAAAAAAGTTAAGTCTGAGATTTTTCGAATTTTGGGACTTCATAGACTGGGCTATTAATTATATATATCAACATTTTCGAACCCAACTAAATACCTGTATGTGTACTTTATAATGAATTAGGTACCTTTAAGAGAATAGTTGGTGGTTATTGTTGGCGTGCACGAGGGGTCACTTCAAGTCCTCCAGTCAAGTGGAAAGATGGCTTCAAGGTTCAAATACATGATTATTAAGTTAGTTCTCCATGTGAAATATTGGTACTCCGATAAATCCAGTTAGATTTGAAGCTAACCCGAACATAGTTGGAAAAAGGCTAGGTAAATTGATTTTAGATTGAGTATTTCTAACAGAATTTATTACTTACCAGCTGCTGCCCGCGGCTCCTCCCGCGTGCAAATATTCCTTCCACAATAACTTTATAAATTTTAGCCTTTGTGTTATTCTAATGTATATATATTAATTACTGCATCTATAACGTTCAGTAGTTTTGCGTGAAAAAGTAATAAACATCTATCCTCAAAAATTTTCGCGTAGTAAGATTAAATTGTACAGAATTCCGGCAACAGCCATCTCGACAGTCGTAAGAAGTTCTGAGATATTCAAAGTAAGACTAAGATCTTTGCCGGAGTTCATTGCATTTCAAAGTTTGGAATACTTGAAACTAAATGCAATACTCAAGAAGTTTTCTGAAAATTACAGAACATAATGGGCTAGTGAGCCTTTTGAAACCCTGCTATTAAATAAAATGTTCCGAATTAACCTCGCTGATAACATGTTCCGAATTGAAACCTCGCTACTAAATGAAATGTTTCGAATTAACCTCGCTAATAAATAAAATATTCCGAATTTAAACCTCGCTAAAAAATAAAATGTTCAGTTGTGATGCCAAAGGCGCAAAAAAAATGCGTTCTGATTAAATCACGAACACTTCTATCTACCCTTTCGAGGAACACAGGCGTGATATTCCACGTACACTAAAGCTTAAAATCTGACTTCAAACTTGTTCTCTGAAATCGGTCGAAAAAGAGTACAAAAAGCGACCAAACAATTAACCAGAGAGTTAAAAGTTCTCCGGACTCGTTCGTTCCCGGAAAGCGGCACGTCGAAAAGTTCTGGCTGCGTTTAAGCCTGGCTTAGTTCACCAGTTACCTAGTACTAGTAGGTTCTCTATTTTGTTGAACGGTTAGACAACGCATCCACTAGTGGCGTAGCTAGTAATCCTATCGGGCCCTTTTAAAAAAATATAACTTGTAATGGAGGGAATAGTCAAGACAGGAATATGTATTTAAATTGAATACATTTTGTAAGGGTCTTGACCATTTTTTTATTGGGGTCATTTTACCCGACTGAAACAAATCCCAAACAATATTTTTTACAAATAAGAAAGAGAAGCCTGGATTTTTGACTTGGATAACTTAATCGGTCTTGAGGAACAAGGATGAAGAACAAGCAAATTACTACGCGCCTGCCTCTTACCTGCAATTATGAGACTCGTGGCAAGTTCAATACGATTATTAGCAAGATAGGCGAGTGAGTGCTGGTAGTGTAATTCTCCGCGTGCCCTCTTTTATTACCCCGTAACGGGCCAATTTGCTATTGCCGTTTAGGAGTTTTATAGAATTCGTAGGAAATGTGTGAACTACAATTTATTTCGAACATTTCCGGTCGACTTTCGGAATTGTAAAGAATTCCAAATTTCATACATTTCCTCTATCATATACTATACAAAAACAAAATACCTACTCTTAAACATCGAAGTCTAATTTTTTCTTTAATGTGTTCTTGTGTTACTCCGTGCACTTTGCACAGAGTAACACAAGAACACATTGTTAATGGACCGACCACATTGTTCCACAAGCACTACATAACATTGTGTAGAGACGACTGAAACACTCAAGTTCAAGGATGTCCCGTTTGTACAACATTGTACAAAATCCCCACATTTCCTGAGTTCCTGACTTACGAGCACTGTCAGGAATGCCTGGGATTTGAACCTTTCACGTGAATACTCCTCGACTTTAACAGGGACTTTCAAACCTTTAAACTAAGAGGTCGCCTCGTATAGTTAAAGTGAGAGTGTTGTCGGAAAGCAAATAAGTAACAGAGATGCACTGGAGGAGCTCTTTGACTATGTGTTCAGAGAATGTTAGACTAAAGTATTTGTTACTTGAGTGCAAACCGCAAACTATGTAAACTGAGCTTAGCTCATAGTGTGTCCGGGTATATAAGTATTACTACAAGCTTTATTTAAGTTGCTTTGTTAAATAGTATGTGCGTTAGAAACTGAACGCACCTATCAGTGTCAAATGTCAATGTCTTTGTAAGCTTAACCTAGAAACGTCAGCCGAAGGCTCTGTCATAGATTAACAGCGAGATCGTACTAAATATTAATCTATATATATAAAAGAAAGTCGTGTTAGTTACTTCACTTATAACTCAAGAACGGCTGAATCGATTTAGCTGAAAATTGGCAGGGAGGTAGCTTAGAACCAGGAGAAGGACATAGGGTAGGGTAGGGTAGGGTAGGGTAGTGTAGGGTAGTGTAGGGTAGTGTAGTGTAGTGTAGGGTAGTGTAGTGTAGGGTAGGGTAGTGTAGGGTAGTGTAGGGTAGTGTAGGGTCGGGTAGGGTAGGGTAGTGTAGGGTAGGGTAGTGTAGGGTAGCGTAGGGTAGTGTAGGGTAGCGTAGGGTAGTGTAGGGTCGGGTAGGTTAGGGTAGGGTAGGGTAGGGTAGTGTAGGGTAGGGTAGGGTAGAGTAGGGTAGGGTAGTGTAGGGTAGGGTAGGGTAGAGTAGGGTAGGGTAGTGTAGGGTAGGGTAGGTTAGGGTAGGGTAGGGTAGGGTAGTGTAGGGTAGGGTAGGGTAGAGTAGGGTAGGGTAGTGTAGGGTAGGGTAGGGTAGGGTAGGGTAGGGTAGGGTAGGGTAGGGTAGTGTAGGGTCGGGTAGGGTAGTGTAGGGTAGGGTAGGGTAGGGTAGTGTAGGGTAGGGTAGGGTAGTGTAGGGTCGGGTAGGGTAGGGTAGTGTAGGGTCGGGTAGGTAGGGTAGATAAATGTTTGGTCTTTTTATGGCAAAACAAAGTTTGCTGGGTCAGCTAGTTACTAATAATAACCTGCAACAACTACATAAATAAACCATTGAAGACAACAAAGGAGTTCAAAGCATACACACACATGCGGTTTTGAGCACATTGCGAGAATTCCTCTTCTATTTACGTATTCACTTTTGCCAGCGGTTTCGTTCGCGAGAATGTCGGAAATTATGCCAAGGAACAAACTCTCGGGACATAAAGTATCCTATGCCAGCATATGGTGTACCCGTGTCCCAAGTTTAATACAAATCCGTAAAATCTTGCAAATCAATTTTGCAAAAGCACTCGTTTAGTTTGGATGACAATGCACAGTTAGTTCTTAGATATTTATATTTATATTAATATGGCCGCCATAGAAGGAGAATTGGTCCGCCATTAGAAGAGTTTCTGAAAGGAATACGACAGCGACAAAACTCGTTTTTAGGATTCCGTAGCCAAATGGCAAAAAACGGAACCCTTACAGATTTATCATGTCTGTCTGTCCGTATGTCTGTCTGTCTGTCTGTCCGTATGTCACAGCCACTTTTTTCCGAAACTATAAGAACTATGCTGTTGAAACTTGGTATGTAGATGTATTCTGTGAACTGCATTAAGATTTTCACACAAAAATAGAAAAAAAACAATAAATTTTGAAGGTGCCCATACTTGAAACAGAACCACATCGAACCCATACGTGTGGGGTACCTATCTATGGATAGGTCTTCAAAAATATATTGAGGTTTCTTATATCATTTTTTCCTAAACTGAATTGTTTGCGCGAGAGACACTTCCAAAGTGGTAAAATGTGTGTCCCCCCCCCCCTGTAACTTCTAAAATAAGAGAATGATAAAACTTAAAAAAATATATGATGTACATTACTATGTAAACTTCCACCGAAAATTGGTTTGAACGAGATCTAGTAAGTAGTTTTTTTTAATACGTCATAAATCGTAAACTGCAATTTACCAAGTACGGAACCCTTCGTGCGCGAGTCCGACTCGCACTTGGCCGGTTTTTTTTATTTACGATTCATACTTGTCTGCAAACCGAGAACTATGTCAACAGAGCTGTGTACAAATCACTTCAGCTATGCGAGCTTAGCTAAACTGACTTAGTTTAGCTCTTGGCTTGCGACCGGGGTGATCATTTACTCAATCTTTGAGCCAAACTTACCTGCACTGTACTGGCATTTGAGACCTTTTATCATTGACAAAAAATCCATACAAATACTCCAATTGCGAAAGAAACTCTATCTGTCTGTTTGTTACATTTTCACGTCTTTTGGATGAAACTTGGCATACGGGTAGACTATGTTCTGGATTAGGAAAAGAATACCTTCTAAAGCGGGAGTATAATCCTTGGGATAATTTTCACGCGGGTGAAACCGCTCGCAGAAGCTAGTTATTTATAAAAATGGAACTACTAATTCCACGGGGATGGGGTAGTAAATATTCCACAAAAAAAAATGTATGAATGTCGATATGTGTATGATTAATAAATTAGCAAAACTCCGAAGACGTGATGAATTGGGATGTTTCCAGAGTAGAAAAAATATAATTCTATTGAGTCCGTCAGTGAGATTATCCAATAATATTGGACACGTATTTTTTGCTTTTGCAATTCAATAAAAATTGGGTTTGGCGGCTTGTCACTTCACTATGTCAGTATAAAAGATACTAACGGCGTGACGTTACACGATATTTCAACAATATCGTCGCCACTTTATGTTTACGTGTCAAAAGAAAAAATACATGTCCAATATTTTTTATTACTCTACCTGACGGACAAAAACCTAATTTTCAATCAACGACCCTATTATCAATATTAAATCGATATCCACGAGGGGAGGTTAAAATACATCTACTATGTAAGTAAAACTATTCCGTGAACTATGGGATCTCTCTATGTAATAACCAAATTCATAACCCACATACACCCACTTGCGGTTTGAGCACATTCAATGCGAGAATTCACTAGCTTCTGCCAACGGTCTCGCCCGCGAGAATGTCGGCAATTATGCCAAGGGAACATACTCCCGATACATAAAGTATCCTATGCCAGCACATGGTGTGCCAATTTTCATACAAATCCATTACTCTAATCAATTACGAAACTGAGTCAGCGAGCTGGACAAATTATCATTGCTACTGGTGAGAAAGTTTCTTCACGAAGTTAGTTAATTCTTTCCTATATTTGATGGACGTTGGTGAACTTTAGAACAGTATGTCCGCCCAATCTGTGACCTATCTTGTTCCCCCGTGCCCACCTGACACTTTGTCTGACTTAGTAACCTTTACTTAGACCACTCACTAAGCAAAGTGCCCTTTTGTTCTACATGTAGCGCCAGATGACTCCGTTTGACAAACTTAATAGTCCAGGACAATTACTGCTATTAGAGATTAATCTCAGTACATTCACCAGAATTATCTTAGTAGTAATGATGTCTGAAAAGTTCATAAAAGTTCCAGTGGAGCAAATAAATGGGCTCTCAAAGTCAAAGGGCTCAATTTTTTGGTTAATTCCCTTAAAGTTTTGATTTTACTGCAATTTGTGCTCAGGCCAGTTTATTCCTTGTTCAAACGTGCACAAAATATCAGACATAAGATTCACTAATTGTTAATTCTTTTCGAGATATGAGCCAACCACAAACGACAAAGGAGGAGGATTTTTGTCTATTGACCCTATAATCGCCCGAAGCTAGCCCAGATGGACATAACAAGAATTAAATTATTTAAAAAATAAAGCTTATTTAAATTGTACAATTTACAGGCACATTTAAACTGTCAAGGACCTCCTTCTTGACAGTTTAAATGTGTCAGTCAGTAATACTCGTAGCTTTTTGCAACACAATGACGTACAGTACAAACATTTTCTTTTTGCAACACAATGACGTAAAGTGCAAACATTTTCTTTTTGCAACAAAATGACGTACAGTACCAACATTTTCTTTTTGCAACACAATGACGTACAGTACAAACATTTTCTTAATTTCCCTCGGCAAACTTCGTGTTGCGTCTGTCGTCGGATATCTATCAGTTGCCATTTGCACTTGATACAGACCGGACGCTCTCAATCAACCTGGAAGTATAGAGTTATCAATATTCTTTTAATATAATGTTATTTATTTAAAAAATGGGAGGGAAGCTGCTATTTTTACTACTCTATATATTTCATACGGATATCAAAACAAAACAATAAGGTACTTAATTCTGAATTCAAATTATTATACACGATAAATCGAATAATTGATGGACATGGAAATTAGCATTCGTTTGTATTCGGAAATGCGATGATTGCCGAGGGACATTTAGAAAATAGTAGAACTGTACCTAACCGTAACATCATGCCTGAGTTTCCAAAAGTATTGGGTGGTGCACCTACACTACACCTACATTTCGCTAGGTATGTTGTGTTTGTGTGTGTGGTTTACATATTATGAAGCCCACTAAACTGGTAAAATAACTCGAGATCAGTTTAAAGCGAGCTTTAACCATGCAGGAATGTAACCCTCAACAAAAGTTGTTTTTGTTGAAATAACTCGGACGAAACGTGTGCGGTTTATATTGAAACAGTTGAATTTTGTTGGAGTCTCCAACAATAAGTCGACCACAAAAATGTTGTATGAATTGCGTGTACTGCTTTTTAATTCGCAACAATTTTATATTTTTGACGATTTTCCGGGGAAAAGTTTTTTAATGAGCAAGAATAGGCGAGTAGTAATTTTAAGTGATCTAGAACTTAGTAACAGATTTTATAAACGACTAGCTTCTGCCAGTGGCTTCGCTTGCGTTAAAAGGTTTTTAATCATCCCAAGGGAACATTATAGCGGGGTAAAAACTAGCCTATGTGATATTTCAGACTATAATATCTATCTCTGTACCAAATTTCATCCAGATCCGTTCAGGTCTGGCGAGATAGAGTAATAAACATACATCCAAAATTTCACATTTAATTTATAAAAAAGAAAAATAAGTTTATATTCTTTCTTCTTCTTGTCTCTTAATTATGTGTGTGTACATTAATAGTTACATAAATACATAAGAGAGAAGATAGGGCAGCTTTGCCAATCAACCTTTATAGATACACTAGCTTTCCGCCCGCAGCTTCGCCTGCGTGGACTACACGATATTGACTGTTTAGTTCTGGCGGTATGTGCTGGGACATAGGCCTCCTCTCTGTAAAAGGAAATGGGCCGTAATCCACCAAGCGGGCCCAGTGCGGGTTGGTGGATGTCACAAGTCTTCGAATTTTTGGTTCTAGGACATGCTGGTTTCCTCAAGATGTTTTCCTTCACCGTTTCGAGAGCAGTGGTGAATAAATAATTTACACAAAGTAAAGCGCCTGCCTGTGTGCTGAAGCCGTTTCTTTGTAGGCGGTCATCTCTGGCAGTAGGTACAGATCCGATTACGGAAACGTTCACTTCTTCTTTTCGAGTCAATGATTAACTTCTTACATATTTAGGGTCCAGTTAGATAGTGCCAATGGCGTTCATTAGGTCCTCAAAAGTGAAAACTCAGAAATCACTTTTAACTGATATTCCACAACAATTCCACAATATGCCTTCTATCCAATTCTGACATTCAAGCTTAACAAAAAAACATTTTCACCTATTTTCTGTTCGAAATTCATTTACCTTTCAATATAATATAATATAATACTTATTGCAAGTGTTTTAATAGGCAAGTAGGTTGCCTTCTAGTTAAGCAGAGTCTTCACAGTACTTAGGATACTCTAGCATGAGTCATGTTCTGCATAGCATTCTTCCACTGTTGTACACAATTGCTGAACCGCCATGAGCACTCTTTTATACCGGAAAAATTTGCGCTCTAAACGTTTTGGGAATACTTCAATTGTGCGTACAGCTAAGGAGTGGAATTACCTGTTTCCTGATAGTTACAACCTAGGGGTCTTTAAGCCATAAATCAATAGGTTACTTGTAGGCAAGCGTGCTTCATCGTCGACCACATCATCACTTACCATCAGGTGAGATAGTGGTCAAACGAGAACCTAAAAATTACAACTTAAAAAAATTGGCCACTGGAGTGCCGTTGGCCGAGGACAAAAAGGTAGTTTATTATAAAGACTATTTAAATTATATCGCCAGTTCCGCTTCAGTAAAACCATAAAAGACCTGATGAGATCTTTGCCATTTGATTAAAACAACTGAAGCCTTGAATGTTAATGAGAAAAGCTAAAGCTTGGATAGCCGGCCAATCATTTGCTTTTGCGGTTTTTACTAGAAAAGAACAAAGATTAAGATTATTGGAATTTATTAGGTTCAGTTATTGGACTTTGCGACGCAGATAAAGTTGATTATTTTTCTTGTGGAATTGTTTTCAAGTGTTGCCGGTTTCTCTGGTCTTTTATCATAAGCCACTTTGACTAGTCAAATTATTAGAAAACAATCTTTATCCAACAAATTCGCCCGGGTCAACACCAAAAATTATTCCACGGGAATACTTTAAAAGTATTCTATGACCCAATGCAGGCTTGATTGATTTACAAACATACAGACTTTCATCATATAATAATATAAGTCGGAAGTAGAATAAGGCACAACTTACGTATGAAGTATGTAGTAGTACTGTACGTTTGTTAGTGTGTTTATATTTAGTATTTTTCTAAGATTTGGTTCTATAACTACGCGTATATAGGTCACCTGTCAGGTCAAAACATAAAATAAATAAATGCTATCATTACTCATTACACTGCCAGTTCAATTTCCCTTGATACTTATTGGGCTATTAATTATCCCGGAGTTTTTAATTTAGCGGAAGTTTACAATAGCAGACCTCGCCTTGAAATTAATCGTGACAGGTGAATGAAAATTATGCTCCCCCACTTCAATGGTATTTTATGTGCATGAAATGTAGCTACTTATAGACCAGGGTAAAGGTTTCTTTCAATATGCAATAAGTGACCACGCTTCTTTTTCGTGTCGCACGGCAGTAACTCAGTTTTTTTTTAGCCCAAAATACACACACATTACCACAAAATAGAAAGTATAGAGAAGAGCCACTCCCACCGTTTCGAAAAATGACAGCTAAACTTGACAGATTCACTAGGGTTGCTACTAAATTGATTCCGAATTTTAAAAAGAGTAGGTTGTATAAGTTACAAATATAAATATAGTTCTACCAGAATCTCATGGCATTTTTTATTTTTTTTAAATTGTGATTTTCATATGGCAATGTCAATTGTCACCTGTCAAATCAAAGTACTTGATGTGTCAACCGTTGCTGAATTTTTTTGATATTATCTTAAAAATTTGTTATTTTTGTGAAAATGTCGAAAAACCCACATCGATCTCAAGCGAGACATATTGTTTTCAATGTGTAACATAATATAAGGGAAGAAGAAAGCGTAAATCAAACTCAATCTTTGATTTTAACGTGCGTCGTAGAGTGGACCGGTAAGTTGGACTGACTTGTTTTGATACTTTTAGTTTATTTTATATTTTTATTACTTAACTTTTATTTCTTTCCATTACTATTATATGGTTAATACACAGGGCACATCGAATGATGGCCGGAAGGAAATGGCAACAGTAATGTAACTGTTACTAATTCTTCGACAAGATATTGATTTTAACGGAGATTGAGAATGTTTGACGTAAGAAAAATATTAAGTAATAATCTGCGCAGTGGGACGTGTATATAGACGGGAGTTTTTGGCGGGCTTTTGTGGAGTGAAGTTCAGTGGCTGTTAATATTATTTGCAAATTGATTCCTAGTGGATATTGTGATATATTATTGGTGTAGTTTTGTGTCTCAACTGTTTACGCAACTGGACAATTTGTAAAATCATTGAGAGAAGCGATCTCGGGATAGTGGAGCGGAGTATTTTATTGTAGTTTGACTGCCTCTGCAAAGCATATTGGGAAGACTGACTCGATACAATTTGCTGCCAAATACTCCAAAAAACATTAGAATCTGTTACATTCGCATTCTAATGCATACTAAAGAATAAATATAAGATCCAAAACTCTTTGGCCAAGACGTGGCTAAAAGGTCCTAGCAACCAGACCATAAAACTTACATAAAAAAGTATATATAGACTGATGATGATGAATGACTTTAAGTAACATGATACATTTTATTATTTTTTACAGACTTTATACATAAAGAGATTGGTTTTGAATATGTTAAATGCCAATAAAAAAGAACCATTTTGATGGAGAGAGATGACATAAAACTACAAAGATACAAGTTTTTGAAATGCCAGTGGAGTTCATGGAATCGTTTTCTAGTTTTCTAGTTCTGAATAAGGTTTTAAGTTATTAGTATGATTTAAAGGATATATAATAAATTAGTACATAAATTAATATTCAATTGATTTATTTTTCCTATGTTAAGAACCCGATGTATAACAACATTATTCATACACATACCTATAATACTCACAGTGGATCTTTGTGTCTCTGAATTGGTTGCAAGACCCCGCGCAGTAGCTATTTTTGTGTCAATGTTGAAGGTGAAGATAGCATTGTATAACTGTCTCTTTCACTCGCTTATGTATGTCACATCATCCTATCTCGCTTACTCTATGCAGTATACTCGATGACAAACGAAATAGATATAATAAGATATAAATAAAAGACACAAAGAGCCGCTGTGACTACTATAATATAGGTACCTCATGTTCATTAATACTAAAGACATAAATAAAAATTAAACAGTATCAAGATCGTTTAATCCAATTTCCCCAGTATTGCACACAACAAATTTTTATTTCCACATTTGCCATGAGATTCTGGTAGACCTATACAGCGATTCGCCTAAACATACATCATATCATGCTGACATGCCTTAGAGGGTAGACAGAGCATTATATATCCATTTAAGATAACGACTCCACATTCGACGAAGATTGGATGGCAACAAGACGTAAGAATGGTGTAATAATGATACCACCAAAAATATAAAAATGTGAAAAGCACCAAGCTCGAAAAAAATATAAATGTGAAAAAAGAAAGTTATTAAATTAAAAAACCCGACTGCTTAAGAAGCGAAATAAAAATATTTACGTAAACAAGACGAAAATTATTGGTTATTGGTTTTTAGTTTTAAGATAGGTTTATATATTATATTTATATTATTAATAGGAAATATTTATGTCTATAGATGGTTGCAGTGATAACAGTTATTTTTCTTTGGCAAGCAGCGATGACAGTTTTGTAAGCATTCCTTCTCTGGCTGACAATCTTACAGCGCAGTTCTCTGATGTTCCGAAGAATTTTAACATTATTCATATCAATGCCCAGAGTATTCCGGCCCATTTCCACGATATGTTAGCAAGTTTTGACTGTAAAAACATTCATGCTATCCTTGTATCCGAGTCATGGCTTAAACCTTGCCTCCCTTCAACTAGCTACTCTCTTCCCGGTTTCGTACTCATAAGAAACGACAGGGCGTTTGGTGGTGGTGGTGGTGTTGCCATATACCTCCGTGCGCACATTCCCTTCTCTGTAGTCCATGTGTCAGCGCAGCCGGCGCCATCAAATGCTGGTGAACACCTCTTTCTTGAAGTCGAACTACATAACTCGAAATTACTTCTTGGCGTCTATTACTGTCCTTCCTTACGCATCAATTTCTTTTCATCTTTTGAAAAAACTCTTAGAACTTCTGGTCCCTTCTTACAGTCATAGTATAATCATGGGTGATTTTAACACTTGTCTCCTAAAAAAAGACTATCGCTCTTCTTCTCTCACTAATGTTGTAGCTTCTAGCAATCTTTCCATTCTGCCGCTAAGTGCTACTCACCATTTGCCTAACTGTACTCCTTCGCTTCTGGACTTGATTTTTGTCTCCTCTCCTGATTGCGTCGCTAAGCATGGCCAATGCTCAGCTGACGCTTTTTCGCATCATGACCTGATCTTTCTGTCATATAAAATTCGTCCTCCTAAGGCTAAAGCCAAAATTCTCATGCAACGCAATTTTGGTGGTATGAACGCTGATAGTCTTTGCAAAGATGCCAGCAGTATTGATTGGTCTCCTTTGTTTGCCTCTACGTCGGTGGATGAGCAGGTTAATGTCTTTACTACTAAACTCATCGAACTTTATGATGTTCATGCACCTGTACGAGCTGTTAAAGTGAGGCATTTTCCGGCGCCGTGGCTGACAGATGAGATCAAAAAGTTATTGCACAAGAAGGCTGCAGCAAAGTCTAAATATAATCGACGGCCTACTGATGCGAATAGGGACAAGTATGTCTCTATCCGCAAGCTCTGCAATAAGATGTGTAGGAATGCTAATCGCCAACACATTCATAACTCTGTCCAAAACGGAGACGCCTCCAAAGTTTGGAATTTTCTAAGATCATTGGGGGTCGGTAAAACTCGACAAGAGACAATTCCTAAAGATTTAGATATCGATGCATTGAATATGCATTTCACAGCTTCGTCCAATTTCGATAGGACAGTAAAATTGAATACATTGGATTATCTTTCATCTCTTCCGACTCCCAGATATGCTCCATTTGTTTTTAGTCAATTCTCCGCATGTGATGTTAAGAAAAGCATACTATCGATTACTTCCAATGCAGTAGGAAGTGACTGTATCAGCCGTAAAATGTTACTCCCGGTGCTGGACGTTATCCTTCCTGTCATTTGCCATATCCTTAACTTTTCTGCGTCTAGCGCTCTCTTCCCATCCTCATGGAAAGATGCGCAGATTATTCCTTTACCAAAAAAGTCCAATCCCTCATCCTTTTCTGAATTCCGTCCAATATCCATCTTACCATTCTTGTCCAAAGTCCTAGAAAGGTTAATTCATGATCAAATTAGCACTTTCTTAGGCAAAAATAATCTCCTCAATCCCTTCCAGTCCGGCTTCCGTCCTGGTCACAGCACCACTACCGCTCTTCTCAACATTACGGATGATATAAGGTCAGCCATGGAAAACAGTAATCTGACGGTCTTGGCATTGCTGGATTTCAGTAATGCTTTTAATACTGTTGATTTCGACGTTTTGCTTGGCATTCTATGCTCTCTTTATATATCTCCATCAGTAGTTGACTGGTTTCGTAGTTACCTGTTTGGGCGCCGGCAACGTATAAGCATCGGAGAGAATTTCTCTTCCTGGTGTAGTACTTCTGCTGGAGTACCGCAGGGTGGCGTTTTATCTCCTTTACTTTTCGCAGTTTTTATAAACTCTATCTCCAATGAACTAATTTCTTCCTACCATCTTTATGCAGACGATCTACAATTATACTCGCGTGCTCCTCTCGGAAAGCTGTCTGAAGCATTAGAAACCATCAATCTTGATCTGGCTCGCATTTGCGATTGGGGCAAGAGGTATGGGCTTAAGGTAAACCCTATAAAGACTCAGGTAATAGTAGTGGGCAGTCCTAGAATGGTTTCTAGGATCAACTGGACGACTCTTCCCCAAATTATTTTTGACAATGAAGTAATTCCCTTTAGTCAGAAAGTTAAAAACTTGGGGATATTCATCGACAGGAACTTCTCTTGGACTGCCCAACTGCAAGAAGTTAGCCGCAAGTTGTTTGCATCTGCTGCAACTTTGAGGAGACTACGTAATTTTCTTCCGACTGCCACCAAGATTGCGCTTGCACAATCTCTTCTTCTTCCCATCCTTGATTATGCTGATGCCAGCTATCTTGATCTTACCCAAGAACAACTCGATAAACTTGAGCGGCTTCAAAATTTTTGTATAAGGTTCATATTCGGTTTGGGCAAATATGACCATGTTTCCGAATTCCGTGTAAAGCTCAAGTGGTTGCCAATTCGCCTTCGCCGGAATACTCACATTCTTTCTCTTTTGTTTAATGTGCTCTTTACTCCTTCCACCCCTCTTTACCTCAAGAATCGTTTTCAGTTTATCTGCGATTCCCACACGAAATCTCTAAGGTCATCAGTTAACTTGCGACTTAAAATGCCAATGCATTCCACAATTTTCATGGATAAATCTTTTGCTGTCCAGGCTGCTCGTCTGTGGAATGCATTGCCTGACCCGATTAAACGTGCTCAGTCGTTGCCTGTGTTTAAAAGACTTGTCAAGGAACATTACTTATCGCTGTAATCGTGCTCATAGTATTTTGACTTACACTTTGTCTATGATTGTCATACGACATTTATTTTCATGGCTTATATATCAAAAATGTATGTATTTATGTATCTATTACATGGCATATGTATCTATTTGTATTTGTATCATTGTTATATTAATTTTATTATCATTGTATTCTTTGTTGGTATTGTTGCACCACTGACAACCCCATGTCATGTCCACGCATTCACTGTCCATTCCAGGTTGCCTGGAAGAGATCGCAGAATGCGATAAGGCCGCCCATTGTATATATTTGTAGTTTTATGTTTCAATTGTTACTGTATTTTCTGGTGTACAATAAAGAGTATATAAATAAATAAAAAAAAAATATGCTGTGCAGTTGGAGGACACATATTTGTGAGCTGATCCAGCTCACAAATATGTGTCTGTCTTAAAACATAATAATATGACAAGTTTCATAGCCTTTCCAATTTCGACTATGGACTTAAAATAATTTATTATTTTCCTAGATAAAGAATTCCTATCTTGTAAACTTGAAAAATGTAATGACTTTTATAACTTAAAAAAAAAACTTTTTACAAAAAATACAACCGACTGCCAATGATAAAATGTTGTATTTTTTGTGAATTTATTTTTTATTTTTCACTTTTTAGTTGTGGTACATAATAAACCAGTTATATAGGCGTGGTACCAATAATGCCCAAAGTGAAGCCAGAATAGATTACCCAATAGCATGAAACTTAAACAAAACCGGTGGAATAAGAGTATACCAAGGTGACCTGTTTACACCTGCGTACCCCTTTAGAGCGTACTAGTATGATGTTATGTTATGAAATGGTGTAAACAATAAACAGAAATGCTATTGCAGCTATCCCGAGTGATTTGCCGTCATTTATTGAAGAGTTCTGATGTATATCTCCGAAGTTCTTCATCAGATCTTGATGGATATTAAATGGGACCACATGGCTAACACCAGCTTTCAAATAAAAAATAATCATCAAAACCGGTTCACCTAGAAACAAGTTCTGAGGTAACACACAAAAATAAAATAAAAAAACAGTCGAATTGATAACCTCCTCCGTTTTGGTAAGTCGGTTAAAAATTAATGAAATAACGAATTTAAAGAATTAATTTAAAGTATATTCGGTCTGTAACAATTAATAAAGGTAACCCAGCTAATGCAACCTCGTTGCAGTACTTTATGTATGAATGACGTGACCAACGCCCGCACAAAGCACTCGTGACAGCCACGACTGAGCTCGGTCCAATATTGCCCTGCCAATACTGCCAAAATCGCAATGTCAATGTGTGCGTGCAAAATGACGCTTTGTTCGTAGTAGCCTCTCTGTCTGCGGTGCGTCGCCGCTTACGTACTTTGTGCCATTACTGTGTATGTTGAGATCGGCTTCCGGTCCAGCCGGATGGAGTTGATTACCGGTATTTTACGTGGAACGATTGACTATCTGATCTACAACCCAGTAACTGGGTAGCACGAAATATAGCTCTTGGCAAGACTGGTGTCAAATTTACCGGCACTTACCTATATATGTATTTAATGGCTTAAAGAGTGTCTGCAGAGTTTCTTTCACATTCTTCTCGATAGATATCTTGCTTTGGAACGTACATCTAGAGGCCTTAGACAAATGGATTTTTATCATAGAAAGCGTAGCGATAGCGATTGCCAAAAAGGCAAAATTGTATGGGATTGACAAGCGATCTCGATAAATCACGTGATCAATGCCCTATCGACTTCGCTGACATCGAATGCCACTTGTCTATTCATCTTTTTCATTGACCTTGGCAATTCAAAAGTGCCTGTAATTTCTTTAATGGAAATAAATTATTTGAATTTAAGTTCTGTCTGGATTTGAACTCTCATGCAAATAAAATCGGTTCAAATTTACACAACGCACCGCTTGTTTTGTGCGGGCTTTTTGGCGCTCAGAACTTTAAACTAAATAATAATACACGACGAACTAAAACGTTATTAAATTTAGTTAAGGTTGCCCTAGTCGACGGCACGTACTATTATGTGCGCGGGGTTAAAATTAATGCTATCTCATCGTACAACACGTGCGAAAGAGATAGATGCTGTGATGAGCAGTAAGAAGCCAGTCCGCGTATGAATTAGCACTTTTTCAAGTTTGTAGCGACATGGATAATGATTTAGGACGAAAACGATCGTAATTTTTTTATAAACAGACCTTTGGGAGTCTAGATATCATGAAAAAACGACTAAATGTATATTTTCAAAATAAAATTATTTGCATTGTTGCACTACTGATGGTGGCTGTTTTGCAATTTTCCTTTTTCTTATGGTATTTATTTCCGCCCAAAGATGCGTTTTAATTTGTATTGAAATATGGAAATTTCGACGCTCATAACTTTCAAACATATTATTTTAACTTTTTTGTTTCCATAAAGGGCTAGATAATGATGAGACAAATTGATATAATTTTTTATTATGAACGTACATCGCAAACACTGGAGAAATAAAATGAAAATAAAGACTACGTTTGTATGGAAGAATGATCGACTAGTGTAACCTTAATAGGTTAAATCCTATAAAACTCGCAAGTTACGAATATAATTTATGTACTTTTCTCGTGCTGGTAACGTTTAGGTACACGTACAAAATAATGTAGGCACATAACATGTACTAACATTATTTTAGAACAAAGAACTTATACCTATTAATAACAAGTTCTGCCAACTTTCCGAATCATTTTCTCGTAATACTTGTAAAATTGCGCGCAGTCAATATTTTGCCTTAAATACAATTTCATACCTTCATGATATATATCCACTTAAGTTTGAGGAACTCACACATTGTTTTCGCTTTGATTTTCCATGCTATGGCCGTAAAAATAACATTAGATATACGCTTTTTTTAAGACCTAGGCACAAAGTTATGGTTGTTAGATTATGGATATCGTAATAAGTAAATCAGGTACTAAAATTGGTCTATCTTTGTGGGTGTGCTGATTGCACCCCTTATGTGAGGTGTACCTATCGATAAAATTAGGATTATTTTACTGCCTTAAAGTTAGTCACTTCCCTCCGCGCGCGCGCTCCGGTTGGCGGTGATCTGCTTTGCTCCTGTTTATTGTTGAGATTATTGTGTTCCGTAATTTATTTCCGGCTTGTGGTTTGCTTGAAGTTGTGTATTGTTGTGCTAAGTGCTGGTATCGTAAGTTTTTGAACGTGTTTACGTCCGTTTTTAATTGTTATTAGTTAATTCCGTCGGCTATCGGTAAGTACATTTATTTTTCTAGACTTGAGGGTACATCGAAATAATTTATCGTCTGTTAATCTTTCGCTTTTTACATTCTAATACGTTTATTCGTTTGATTTGTAACTTTGTTTTTAAGTAACTATGTTGTCTATTAATGATGACCCGCCTGATCGTGGTGGAGAAACATTATTTCGACGTAATAATAAACAAAGGTCGCCGTCGACCTCCGCTAATGCCAGGCGTCTATTTAGTGAAATGTCTCCTTCTTGCATTTCACCCGAAGATAGATTAAAACGACTGCCAACATCGGAGTCAACTGAAAGGTCTTCGCCGATATTAAATGTCAGTAATGCAAGCAATGACGATTATTGTGATTTGGTTTCTCAGGCGTCCGCATACCTGTCTAAAATTAACGACCTTGTTAATGACCAAGGGTCCCGCATTAATGTTGCGAATAAATCCGCTATTATGGACATGACTCAACGCGTAACGGCTATTGTTTCCTTGCTAGCCATAAAATCATCCGCCAACGAAACTAAATTAGCCAATACGGAACGCGAATTAGACAAAATTAAACTTAATACCGGTGTCAACATTGCCAAGTCTGATGTCAGTAATATTACATATGCTGATAAATTAAAACTTCGTTTGCCCAAAATTGCACCCGTGGTCGACTCTCGCGCCAAACTTCCGTGTCTCGTGGCTTACCCCACGGATGAGCGATCAAATGATTACGCCACTTCTTCGGCGACTAAAGAAGCGCTTATGAAAGCGATAAAACCCAGTGATGGCTTTCAAATTGTAGGAGTTAAAAAAGCTGCAAAGTCTGGCGTCGTGTTACGTGTCGCTAACGATTTTCAGATCAAAAAATTGCAATCGGTCGATGCCATTAGGTCCGCTGGCTTGCGGCTTGAGAAGCCAAAAGGCCGTAGGCCTCGCATTTTAGTTAAGGACGTCCCATCCTCAATGGAAGATACTGCCTTTTTGCATGCATTATTCTGTCAAAACATTAAAGACGAGATGCCACTAAATGAAGACGACTTCATTAAATCTACCAAAATTATACGTCGGCGTTCGCTAGACAACGGCCGGAAATGGATAGGCATTGAATTGGAGTCCTCGGTCCGGAAACATTTGGTTTCAACTAAAGACAAATTATTTATTGATTGGGCGACTTGCCGTTTCATTGATGATGTCGACGTGGTTCGTTGTGTCCATTGTCAACAGTTCGGTCATGTTAAGAAACACTGCACTAATAAATCACCTACCTGCGCTAATTGTTCTGAGGCACATGAAACCAAAGACTGCCCGCACAAGGACAATTTAAATTATACACCGTCGTGCGTAGCGTGTAAACGTTCTAAGAGACCTTATAACCATCGTTGTGGTTCTCCCGAGTGTACTACTTATAAACTTAGGCTCGAACAACTTATCCTCAACACCAACTACTAAATAATGGATAGATTAACCATAGGCCAATTAAATCTCCACAACGATAGGGTGGCGACTTCTGAACTAGACAAACTAACAATCGATTATAACTTAGATATAGTGCTTGTTCAAGAACAATACCAAAACGCGCGGTTACGTCACAAAGTAGTACAGTTGGATGGCAAAGCACGAGCCGGTATTTACGTGACGCGTTCTTCTAACTTTACAGTAACGTCTTTGCGTAACCTTATGACACCCCATTGTGCCGTTGCGGAGGTCTCATCGTCTTCTTTTAAAGTTTACGTTGTGAGCTGTTACTTTCAATATTCAGACCCTGTTGCTCCTCATATACATAACCTCCGTCATGTCTTGCAGTCGCTCGCGGGCTGCAAAGTTATTGTTGGCGCTGATGTTAACGCGTCCTCGACTCTTTGGTATGGCAAAGTTCGGTCTACGGATTATGAACGACGCTGCGCTGTTGAAGATTTCATTGCTGAAATGAATCTGTCTATTCATAATACCCCTGACGCACCACCAACTTTTTGCAGCCAAATGGGCGAATCTTGTATTGACGTCACACTTTCTAGTGCAGACGTACGCTTGGATAGGTGGCGTGTCCTACCGGACGCGTCTTGTAGTGATCATCGCTTGATCGTGTACGAATTTGTTCCGGTTTTTACTCAGGGTACGTCACATGTCATTGGTAACTTCAGGTATAAATGTAAGGGTGCTAATTGGGAATTCTTTAGCTCGCTTCTTGCGTGTCACGCCAAAGACTTCACTCGTGATGGGCTGTCAGCTGAAGAAAGTGCTGAAATTATGTCAGACACTTTCACTTACTGTGCTGACATTGCCATTGGTCGTGGATCTGTGACCAATAGACGTAGATGTGATTGGTGGTGTGACTACCTAACTGAACAGCGTAAAAGTTATCGCCGAGCGCGTAAACATCTTAACAAGCTTAAAAAACGTAAGGTCACCGGTGACCCTCTTTCCATTGCGTTAAATACGTTTAGAGTTGCCAGGTCCCGCTACAGAGCATCGGTGGAAAAATCTAAGGGTAATTTGTTGCGTAAAATAGTAGAAAAATTAGATAAAGAGGGTCCGTGGTCTCCTTTATATCATGAGTTTAAAGCCAATCGATCAGTCGACCTCGCGTATGTTCAGAACATTAAAGTAAATAATAAACACACCACCAGTATTGAGGAAACAACTGAAGTTTTGCTGAATACTCTTATACCTGATGACTTGCTTGCTAGTGACAACGACTACCATCAACAAATCAGAGCGTGGGCAGCTGTACCACCTGAATCACCAGCGTCAGACCTTCCATCTACTGACGAATTTATTAACGTTGTCAAGAGGTTACCACTCAACAAGTCATCGGGTGAAGATAAAATATCTAATCGGATGATTATAGAAGCGTGTAAAACAGCCGGTGATGCGATTTTAACCGTTTACAACCGTTGTATTGCGGAGGGCGTATTTCCTCGTATATGGCGACGCGGATTTATACGAATTATCCCGAAAAGTGGCGACAAACCCCCGGACGACCCTAAGTCGTACCGGCCCATAACATTACTTCCATCTTTGGGAAAACTCCTGGAGCGCCTTATCGTTCCACGTTTGCTACCGGACGGACCAAAATTTCATAACAATCAATTCGGTTTCACTACTGGAAAATCTACCGTAGACGCGGCCCTTACTGTTAGGAAAATAGTTAATACATCTGAACATAAGTACGTAATTGGGATTTTTCTAGATATTTCTGGGGCTTTTGATAACGCATGGTGGCCAATGCTATTACTTAAAATGAAAACTCGGGGCTGCTACAGAAATATATATAATCTAGTTTACTCTTACTTTTTAAATGGTTCCGCGAAACTCAAACTCGGTCATCATTCCATCTCGAAGTCTCTCACCATGGGATGTCCTCAGGGTTCGGTTATTGGTCCACCTTTATGGAATTTAGGCTTTGATGATTTCCTCGCGATTCCGCTTCCTAGCGGCTGTTCATTAACCGGTTACGCGGACGACGGTCTTCTGCTCATTCAATCAAGTACTCGAGCTGGACTCGAGAACTTGGCTGACACTTGCCTACGATTAATATCTCAGTGGGGCGATCGAAACCGCCTGACCTTTGCTCCGCACAAAACTTATCAACTCATTTTGAAGGGTAATCTTAAATCGTGTCCTACTATTAAATTTAATGACGTTCCCGTAAAAAGGAAGCAGTCCGTGTGCTATCTTGGTCTAGTGTTAGAGAGGAATTTTGCATTTATAGATCATATTAAAATAGTCGGTGAAAAAGCAAAAAAAAAATTTCTATGCCTTAACGAGAATATCTAAATCTACGTGGGGTCTGTCTTTTTTAACTTTAAAAACTATTTATGGGGCTACTTACTTGGGTTGTATGTGCTATGGGGCGCCTGTTTGGGCTGATAGGGCCACCATAGGGGCGGTACGACGTAAATTACTTCAAAGTCAGCGTTTGGCTTTGATATTCTTATGCAAAGCATACAGGACGGTTAGTACTGAGGCCTTACCGATACTTGCTGGTGTACTTCCGGTCGACCTTGAAGTGCAGCGACGTGCTGCAATGTACTATTCCACACGAGAGACCGCGGACGCGAACTTTTTAACGCGGAGTGACCGTGAGAAAATCTCTAGATTATTTAAACCACCTATTGACGTCTGGGAGGAACTTTTATCCGAATGGCAATCTAGGTGGGATAATTCTATCAAGGGCCGACACCTCCACCAATTCTTTCCATCCGTTCGCGTGCGGCTGGCCAGCACGTGGCTGGAAGTGGATCACTGTGTTGCCCAATTTCTCACGGGACATGGTAACTTTAAAAGTAAATTATTTTCTTTCAAGCTCGTTGCCTCGCCTTTATGTCAGTGTTCTACATCTGACTGCGAATATGTACAATCTGCACATCATATCTTATGGGAGTGTATTCTTTGGCAGAATGAACGTAATATTATGTTGAATAATGTACAGGCTGCATCAGGAGTTGTTTACTATACGGACCTTGTGGAAACTAGAACAAATTTCCGTGCGTTCAAGCGTTTTTGCCATACCTATTATTGGAACCAAATATAACAGCTCACAATGTTAGGACCCATTAATATGTATTAATGCTAATTTTTTTTATCCGTGGTGCTAGGCAACTGGGCTTATCCCAGTTGTATATGACCCTTTGTGCCTATTGGCCTTGTTTGTTCTGTCTCCTGCTTGATATGGAGGGAAGTGGAAATTTACATTTTTCCTACTCCTCCGTTATTCTTTTCTGATTAATTTCGTTGCGGGATCCAAGACAGGTAAATTCATTCTCCGGGACTTCGTCGAGCTTCATTGCCTCGGCGCTTTTCTGGTGGTCGCCACTGTTGATTCTGGCTTTCAGGAGTTGCAGTGGTTTGGGAATAGTGCGGTGGGATTGTCCCAATAAAAAAAAAAAAAAATGCCTTAAAGTTATATTACTACAAGTCCTTAATTAATAGCCTTTCACAATCATACATAATCAAAATTGTTTTTAGTTTGTATCATCATCATCCTTGTAATGTTCCCACTGTTGTGACACGGGGCTCCTCTCTGTGAGAGGGAATGGGACGTACTCCACCACGCGGGCCCAGTGCAGGTTGGTGGCTGCCATATGTCCTCCGATCCTGCCACTTTCTTCACGATGTTTCCCTTCACCGTTTTGAGAGCAGTGGTGATGTAATAATTTAAACAAAGTAAAGCGGCTGCCTGGGTTATAACCCGCGATCTACTACACCTAAGTTGCGGCCGTTACCACTGTGCCTCCACTGCTTATGATGATGATACCAGCATCATCATATCAGACGAAAGACGTCCACTGCAGGACATAGGCCTCCCCCAAGCGTCGCCACATTGACATTAGTTTGTATGTTAAAAATTAAAAAATGCTGGGACACTGATTCACTTTTCTTATGACACACTGTGATAATATTAGAAAGACAAGCAAGATTTGCCGTAAGTATGGCTGTAACCTAGGACAGAGGCCCTCGGCAGTCTGAATTCCTAAATCTCTGCGGGATGTCAATATAGGATCGCATCCAAATTCAAATACAATGTATTAGGAATAGATGTCCCAATATCGTGCCTGCTTGGAGACCTAAATAAAATAGATCCGATATATTATGTAATCTAGACGTAACGTGTGTTTCCAATAAAAATACATTGACATTTTCATGGAAAAATGTGAGCCATGTGCCTCGGCCATTTGTACTTTGATTAATACCGAACTTGGTCTTCATATTATAAAAGTTATCCTAAGTATTCTTAGAAGCTCGAAAGTTATAAACTTAGGAGCGGCTAAATTGACTTCGGTAATCAGTTAAGCTGTGTGTTTAATGCAGATAGTCAGCCGCTTGTAAGCTAAGTTAATTAGTCAACTCAAGATTGACTCATCCCCCGGCTTTGCTCCCATTGATTATACAGAAGTCGTGCATCATTCTGGAATGGTGACAACGTACTGGCAGATCTCCTACTAGCTACTAGGTGAACCGATGACCTAGTTTAGGTTGTCGGAATCCACTGGATGCGAGACGCACAGGACCGGTCAATGTGGTGACAATTGGGTGAAGCCTATGTTCAGCAGTGGATGTATTTCAGCTGTTATGATGATAATGATGAAATATATCAGCAAACAATTTTTTTTCGCTATCGGTAGGCTTGCGTTTGACCACTATCTCGCCTGATAGTAAGCGATGATGTGGTCGACGGTGAAGCACGCTTGTCTCGAAGTAACCTATTCACTCTTGACTTAAGGTTTAACTAGTCGACGGCACGAACAATTCTGTGCGCGGGGTTAAAATGCATGCTATCTTAACCGACAACACGTGTGAAAGAAATATATGCTGTGATGAGCAGTAAGAAGCTAGTTCGTGTACGAATTAGCACTTTTGCAAATTTGTAGCGAAATGGATGATGATTTAGGACGAAAACGAGCGCGCGATTTTTTATAAACAGACTTTTGGGAGTCTAGATATCATGAAAAAACTACTAAATGTATATTCTCAAAATAAAATTATTTTATTTATTTAAACTTCATGTACAATAGTGGTACATAGGCGGACTTAATGCCACAAGGCATTCTCTACCAGTCAACCTTTGGGTTATAAAGGACAACGATGTGAATGGGTACAAAATAATATTTTAAAAAAACAACTTGTATACGAAAATGTATATACTTACATATAATAATACACATATACAAATAAAATAGACTAATATATACCAATAAAAAATAAATAAACGAGAAACCTATTAATAATCAATATGACTAGACTTCTACCTCTAGATGAGAGCTATTTAGTCTTTCTACCTCTAGATGAGAGCTATTTAGTCTAACTCAAATAGTGGTCACGAACATTTCTTTTAAAAGTAAATTTGCTTTCAGCGTTTTTAATGCCAAAGGGTAGCGCGTTCCAGAGTTTTATTGTTGACACAGCGTATGAATTGGACATAAAACCGGTGCGGTGTGAAGGAATTTGGAGGAGTAGATTTTTGAAAGTTAAAAGAAAAAAAAAATTATTTGCATTGTTGAATTACTAATCTATCCCTGTATTGCGGCGCGCCGCCGCTTACGTACTTTGTGCCTTTAAGGAGGCCGTTTTGCAATTTTTTCTTCTTCTTATGGTATTTATTTCCGCTCAAATATACGTTAAAATTAGTGTTGAAATATGGAACTTTCAACGCTCATAACTTTCAAATATATTATTTTTTTACATTTTTGTTTACCATACAGGACTAGATGAGACAAATTGATATCATTTTTTATTTTGAACGTACATCATCAAACAGTGGAGTAACCTCTAGACTACGTCTGTATGGAAGTATTTTCGACTAGTGTATCCTTAAAGACCCCAAGATTGTAGGGAACAAAGACTCGACATCCGGAAGAGAATTCCACTCCTTAGCTGTGCGCACAATGAAAGTAAACAAATTACTCCTTTATAATATTATTACTATCTTCTGAATGTCGAAAACTATCCCAAGGGAACATATTACCGGCATATAAAGTATCTGCTATTAATCTATCTCTGTGCCAAATTTTATCCAGACCCGTTCAGCCGTTCTGGCGTGAAGAAGTATCAAACACACTCATAAACTTTCGCCTTTATAATATTAGTGTGATAGTTAATATTACGAAAATCAGTTAGAGATGGCGTTGCTACTTCTAATTACAATCTTCAAATGAATGACGAAGATAAACAAGCTTTGCTTTATGTAGATCTACTTCAGAAACTGTGTCAGAGGAAGCAGTTGTATTGGTCTGTTTCGCGAAACGGGCGATAGACGACGAACTTTGAATCGAATGCGCGATGCAGTTCTATGCTAGCTTTAGAGAAGTTTGTGTAGAACAAAACAGCTTACTAGCACAATCTGTTGTTTTGAACTAGCTTTTATTTGAAGAGAAGCCGTGTCCCCTACTGGATTATCCTATCTGCACTTTTTCAAGAGCTTTAGGCGCAGAATTTTAATTTAGAAAAAGATGACAACTTTGACTTGTAAACATAATTCTAATCTAAGAACCCTCTTCCATATGACTTCAGTACAAACTGTCATTACCTATTAGCATATAATAAATGCTACCTAATCCGTCCTTAGTTCTCATCATTCATCATTTCAGCTACAAGACGTCCACTGCTAAATATAGACTTCCAAATCGATCAGTTCTGTGCGTCTCACATCCAGCCAATCCCCATTAGTTCCACCATCGTTAAATAAGGAATACTTGCAAAATCTCATGCAACATTTCTACACCCAATACATAAAAAAGGCTAGCACGTAAAAACTATTTAAAAAAAAGTAGAGCTTCCGAAAGAGTGGGTCTTAAAATGAACATGGGCAAAACCAAGGCCATGGTGAATGCCCATGTAACACCCACTCCTATCAAGATCGGAGACTCTACACTCGAAGTTGTAGACGATTATGTCTACCTAGGACAAACGGTCCAGTTGGTCCAACTTCGAGAAAGAGGTCAGGGCCTTCTCAGAAAGCTTAAAATCACCCAAAGGGCAATGGTGAGGGCTAAACTCGGCATTTCCTTGCGAGATCACGTCAGAAATGATGATATCCGCAGGATAACCAAAGTTACCGAATCATTGTCAAACTGAAGTGGCAGTGGGCAGGGCACATTGCTCGCAGAACGGATGGCCGATGGGGCCGACAAGTTCTGGAATGGCGACCGGAAGACAATACGTTGGAAGGCCTCCCACTAGGTGGACCGATGACCTGGCTAACTCCCTGGACGCACGGGATTCGTCAATGTGGCGACGCCTGGGGGAGGCCTATGTCCAGCAGTGGACGTCGGTTTTCGGCTGAAATTGATGATGATGATGACAAAAAATAACACCGACTGCCGAATAAAATAAACCACAAAGCGAAAAATAACTTTCTTTTTGGAAGTCGGTGTACATAACGCAAAAAATTGGCCCTTGGTAGTTATTTTTCACATTGTGTTTTTTTTTATTTGGAAGTCGGTAGTATATTTTTGTAAAAAAGTTTTATTTTAATTTTTCACTTTTTAGTATACTTACCTAATAGGCAACTTCTTTAGCAAGGTACCTACCAGGCCCCTCAGAAAGTATTGCGAAAAAAAGTTTTTATATATGGGAGACTGGCCAGTTATAATGTTTTTCGAAAATATGATTATTTATAAGTAAAAATAAGTAAGTTCCAATTTCAAAATTTCCCTCCACATTTTTTGCGAGTTAATTCAAAGTATTGTGTCTCACTGAAATATGGATCTGCGCCGGGATCATTTTAGAGCTATGATTTTATACGATTTCAAGTGTCGCCTGAAACCGGATGAATCGTACGATAGACTTCAAATGGCATTCATGGATGAAGGCCCTTCCAAGGCAACCGTGTATCGTTGGTATAACGAATTCAAGCGCGGTCGACCAACTTTGGGGGATGACGAAAGA
Source organism: Orthosia gothica (assembly GCA_949775005.1). Lineage (NCBI taxonomy): Eukaryota > Metazoa > Arthropoda > Insecta > Lepidoptera > Noctuidae > Orthosia > Orthosia gothica. Next base: position 6,638,194 of record OX459040.1, on the reverse strand, counting down.
AGCGGTCGCCCTTTGACGGCTGTTACCGAAGAAAACGTGCTAGCAGTGAAAAATTTAATCCAAGACAATAGGCGAATTACATATCAGGAGATTCAACACATATTGAAGATTGGATCGGGAAGCGTTCACGAGATTCTACACAGCCATCTTCGCGTGAGGAGGATAGTATCACGCTGGGTGCCGCACAACCTCACCGATGCTCAGAAGCAGGCCCGGGTGGAATGGTGCCGTGATATGCTTAACAAATTTGAAGCAGGCTCGTCTCGGCGTGTTTACGACATCGTTACAGGTGATGAGTCCTGGATTTATCAATACGACCCAGAAACCAAGCGCCAGTCGACTGTTTGGGTGTTTCAAAATGAGCCAACGCCTACCAAAGTGAAGCGATCTAGAAGCGGGGGTAAGATTTTGATCGCTAGCTTTTTTAATTTGACTGGCCACTTGGTATCAATTCCCTTACGGGATCAAAGAAGCATTAATGCCGAATGGTATACTACCAAATGTTTGCCAGAAGTTTTCTCTGTTATAAGCAACAAGCGACCAAACACAGGGCTCCGCGGGCTACTGCTCCACCACGACAATGCACCTGCGCACACCGCACTCAAAACGAGGGACTTCCTGGACAGCACGCCAGTCAAACTCCTGGGTCACCCTCCTTACAGCCCTGATCTAGCACCGTGTGACTTCTTTTTATTCCCAAAAATAAAAAATCAGCTTAAAGGGATACAATTTTCGTCGCCGGAAGATGCGCTGGCTGCGTTCGAGCAGGCTGTAAACGAGGTGTCTGCGGCGGACTGGAAAAAGTGTTTTGAAAACTGGTTTAGGCGCATGAATCTTTGTATAGAGGCTGGTGGAAAGTACTTTGAAAAGATTTAATAAAAATATATGTATGTCGCATCAAGGCTGGCCGATAGATGCGAACCATCGGGAAGTCAGGATGTATTCCCTTAGGTTAAGACATCGTGTGTGGGCAGGTCGTTGGGTACAATCGTGCAAATGAAATCACAGAAGTTATTCGATACACTGGGTTTATTTAAATAGTCACAACTCAGTTACATTCTTGCTTACTAATATTACGGATCGACACTGATTCTACGACGTGTTAGCTCTACGGCGTTCAGTACTCAACTGCCATATTCTACTATCCCCACCACGCAAGTGGTTAGAGAAAGCGCGCCAATGCGTAGTTGTTATTACTTTGCCGCCAGATGGCGTGCTTGCGATATGTTTTGACGTCCGTACTATTGACTAAACCCGACACGGCCATCCTGCGAGACAGGCGTCCTCGTCTGTTTCTAATTGTCAGGGTTAACAGTGTATCGACTCATGTGGAAATTCTCATGAATGTCCTCAGCTCTTGGGGAAAGCCGAGGGGTCTGTCAGACTCCTACTGACTAAAACCACATGGTGTTCTCTAGGCCGTAATTTATCTTGAGAGGCGAGCGTGGAACACAACACGTCGCCTTCTCGGGCCTCTCCTAGGTTACAGATCCCCAAATCTATCACCTGCAGGCATCATCTTCTTGTCCTTGCTCACTGCCATCTCATGTCATGTTGCGCCACACGACCTCTTAGTCTACTCCGACCCACCAGTCTCTCATCATACAAGGGATGTTTTTCTGAAACAAAAAATTTCCTAACAGTATTCGCTCGTCCAATCCTGACTCATACTCTAGAGTGAGGAAACATTTTGAAACAATCAAACATGATCACTTAAATCTCTCTGTTCTCCATTTGCAAGGAACATTATATTTCCAATTTAATGAAAATAGCAACTTAATCATTGATTTGGTACCTAAAAGCACCTAATCTTCGTGATTACAAAGTCCAAGTACCACTGATAGTCATTAATGTCACATTTAATGAAACAAGACACCAGGCATCTTATTCACGATCTTTAGCCATCACATAGCTCTCTTAGCTATCTCATAGCTCTCTTAGCAATCACAATTGCTCTACTCGCACATCCTGACGATGTCGAGTCAACTCAACTCTCTGAACTTAGAACCAGTTCCCCACAGACATTTAGCCTGTCGTATGTTACGTCAATTCGTCATCTACTATCTCAATTGGTACTTGAGCTTTGTGTATCTTAATAACACAATCTACGCATAGTAATCAAAATTAGTAAACCAAAATTATTTCAATATTCGTAATGAAGGCTTGACGATTCGAACGTCATCAACATTAACATTGTGACCTCACCTCTCGCGTCACTATGCGAGTTTACTTTATTTTAACCTCATAACTCAACAGGAATCCTATGTAAGGTTCCTTACACAAACGTGTTTTTTACACCGACTTACAGGTGCCCTACAGGCCCACAGTTGCTACAAAGACCTCCAGTTGCCACACTGGCCTACAGTTGCCATAAAGGCTTCCAGTTGGCACACTGGCCTTTAGTTGCCATAAAAGCCAACAGTTGCCACACAGGCCAACAGTTGCCATAAAGGCCAACAGTTGCCACCCAGGCCAACACACAACGCTCGGCTAGTCCTGACCAAACTAGATTATAGGATTCGTGAAAATAAAGAATTTTTTGAACTCTACTCTTTAACTAAATCATTAACCTGGGCCATGTACCACAGTAATTCCAGACAAACTTTAAACTGCTGCAGGAAAAACTGCCAAGCTTATAGAAACCCTCGAGTAAAACCTCTAACGCCACGGCTCTATAGCCGACCAGCAATTGTATTGCTCTCACACAACGGTCCTCTAGACCCCGACCTCCACCAGTATCCACTGGTACGGTCAAACATAATACGGCTGATAGACTCAATTACTCGACATCTTAGGCTTGCTCATTATTATCAAAATCCCTTTGACATCAACATCGACTGGTACATAACCCGCTGGCATCTTTCTTAACCTACCGTGTGCATACTTGTAGGTTCTGAGCGTACCTATCTAAAGCTTTCAGTGTATAACGATCACTGCCCTGTCATAATCACCTATCGCAGACTTAATAAAGTAAAGGGCCTATTTAGTTTTCGTACCAAAGTTTCCCAAACAACACTTCATTAGAAAAAGGTCCGCCGATCAACAAGTTCAACAACTAATCAAAGTAATTGTTACAATTCTGTTACGGTTTGTTATGATTCATAGGCATTGCATACTCAACTCATGAAACCTTCATTGTGACTTGTGCACCAACACAAGCCAGAATCGTATCTACCAACGATTCTCTACATATCTGCCGCCACATATGCTACACCATATGAGGGGCCCTTGTGCACCAACACAAGCCAGAATCGTATCTACCAACGATTCTTTACGTATCTGCCGCCACATATGCTACACCACATCATGAGGGGCTCTGTGCACCAACACAGACAAGAATCGCACCAACGACTCTCAAAAATCTTGCGCAATATGTGCTACAACACATGAAGCGCTCTGTGCACCAACACAGACAGAAATCGCACCAACGATTCCTTCTAGACCCATCGCCACATGTTACGCATGAGGTGCGGTCTAAAGTTTCAAGTATGAGTGTACAAGCCATTCTTAATCAGATTTGGTCTCATTACTACTGTCATCAACTATGACGTCTAACTCTCAAGGAACTTGGTGATCCGGTATCCTTCTCACAAGATTCGCGCCTTTCACTCTAAGATCTTGTAACATACCGACTGTTAATATGAGGGGAACAATTAGGCCTGATCATATTTGCTTCTTAATAGCTTGCGTGAAGGACCTTCACGAATAACTCGGATCAATATCGTTTAAACCAGATTATCAACAGTAACCCTTTACTATCGCTCACAAACTCAGTTTTAATGTACGGAAAACGATCGCGAGATCTACTGCTATATATTACTTTGAAAGCAAGCAAGTGAATTCAGATCTGAAGACGGTGGTTGTACATCGTTACGCAACAAGATCCGTCCTGAATACACGCAAATGACCAGTACCGTTACTAACTCGATACAATTACGATAGCGCAACAACATCACTAACTCGCTTTGCCACTGAAAACGACTAGTTATTCAGTAATTTTGGGCTATCTCATCCTAAAGTTCGTACTGAACCAAATGTTGAAACTAGGAAAGTACTAACAAGTCAATAGGTAACTTATTAGCTACTTGCTTTTTACTAGGTGTGTCTTAATTACCTAGTGATGGTGCTAGGTATAACCACTACCAACCAATTCAGTGTTCCAACATGAACACTCTTAAAACTCGAAATAGCATCTCATCACTAGAGAACATTCGACTTCACTATCAAAATAAAATAGAAGCGACTCACCGAGTATTCCATTCCAAACTTGCGCGCGCTCGTAACGTTCGGCTACGACCTGCGAACTGCTAGCCTGCCGTTCCTCTTAACCTCTCAGATGTTGACATGTCAACCTTCACGCTCAGCAACTGAATCGCTAGCCTCTAGCAGAGGCTTCAGGCTGCGACACAATATGGTATCTGAAACATGAAAAATATTACGAGAGTATATGTTCACACGGTTATCTTAACCATACACAGCTTTGATGGAAATTAACGGGTGCACTGGTGTAGTAACCTAAACCAATCAATCTGCCTAGCCTTTTCCCAACTACATTTGGATCGGCTTCCAGTCCCACTGGATTCAGCTGAGTACTAGTGTTTTACATGGAGCAACTGCCTATCTGGCCTCCACAACCCAGTAACTAGGTAACACGGTAGCCCTTGGCAAGACTGGTGTCAGATCTCAAGCTTCTGACTACCCGTAACGACTGTCAAAGTTCTTCAAATGACAGCCGGGACCAAAGGCTTAACGTGCTTTCCGAGGCATGGCGAAAACCCGGTATGTTGAAATGGTCACCCATCCACGGACCGACCTCGTCAAGCGTTGCTTAACCTTGATGATCGACCAGTGCGGCTGTTATTATTTAGCCATGAGTTTCTTGTAGTAGTAGTAACCTAAACCAGCATGGCAAAATAGGTTATTATGGACACAGAATGTGATTGCAGAGTTCCTGTCCAAAACATGAACCACACACCACAGTTTCCCAAGTGCCCTACCCAGGTATATGGGCTTTAGAGAATCCAATGAATGCCATAGCATTTTAAGTCGCAATTAATGAGGGATGGTAGGGTTTTCCACTTTTTAGAAAGTTTGGCCCACCGACCACAAAAGAAGAATAATAAGCTTCTTCTCAAACTTAGTTAACTCTCACTAAATAAAACTACAAAACACACTACAAAACTAATCAAAATACTTCATTTGGAATTATCATAATTTCCAGACTGAAGTATAAGGTAAAGGTACGGTCGTAAATGTCACTAGATCGTTCTACCTTCTTAACAATAATAGTCAGCCAGGGCCAGTCAAAGGTTATTGCCAGTAGAACAATAACTCTTCAACCACACCAAAACTTGACCATCGATAACTAACATGAAATTATAACCTAACACGGGCTACCCCGACGAATCACTGACCACCATACCGTACACAAAACCAGAATTTTGAATAATGAACACACTTTTCCATAGTCATAACAAAATGAAAACGACTCACCAGATTGGCATTCTGATCTTTCTACACGTGCACACGCTCCTCCTTGTCCTGTCCAGCTCCTTGGTTGCTACTAGCCTCCTTGCTGCTCCGCTTCAGACTAGTTTTTTTATTATTCAAGACTGAGGGTAGTCTCAACTGACACCGCGTTTTTTTTTTGCAAGAATGTAACCACAATTTTCACTAGCATTGTTTTTACGTGTGATCTCATTAGCACGACCGAATCCCAATTCTGATGTCGCATCAAGGCTGGCCGATAGATGCGAACCATCGGGAAGTCAGGATGTATTCCCTTAGGTTAAGACATCGTGTGTGGGCAGGTCGTTGGGTACAATCGTGCAAATGAAATCACAGAAGTTATTCGATACACTGGGTTTATTTAAATAGTCACAACTCAGTTACATTCTTGCTTACTAATATTACGGATCGACACTGATTCTACGACGTGTTAGCTCTACGGCGTTCAGTACTCAACTGCCATATTCTACTATCCCCACCACGCAAGTGGTTAGAGAAAGCGCGCCAATGCGTAGTTGTTATTACTTTGCCGCCAGATGGCGTGCTTGCGATATGTTTTGACGTCCGTACTATTGACTAAACCCGACATGTACGTATAGAACAATTTTTTTTAGTTTCGCAAAACTTTCTGAGTGTCCCACGTATAAGCCCGACTAGATTACCCGAATATCATGCAACTTGAACATATACGGCTGCTCATAGATATGTGAATCATAGATATGTGTGTCCCTAAATGTGGTCGTACTCTGCCAAACGCTTCGGGGAATGCAGAAGTAATTTTATGTTATGTTAATTTGAAATAGATGATCAAATTAGGACTAGCATTGTCATGGCAATGCTAGTCTCTACCGACTTTCCTAAGAAGAATGTCATATTCTCTTAATAAATTCCATGTAAGATATTGCAGTTGATATGGTCTATGTCTCAGTGGGAGGGCTCGGATACAACGTCATCGCTCACGATTGTTTCCCCATACGTCTGTTTAATATACTATATTACAGCCACTGAAACAATTGAAGAACGCTATATTAAAACCACACCTTTTATGTAAGTGGTTTCATGATATATTCTTCTTCTATATCATTGGCTTTCTGTTTATCAATAGAAAAGAAAATAGTAGTTTCATAAGTATTTTCTTATAAACAGTATACGCTTTTATAACAAGTTGCCAAAGTCAGTTATAGAACTGACCGATGGAAAGTTCAAAAAATCACATCAAACGTGTCTATTAAAAAAGCATATTTTAAAATCAAGGACCACGTTGAAGATAAAAAAAAATGGCTTTAGCTCCTTCTGCGCATGCGGCTTCCCTGGTAACTCATAATCGGCACAAATATGTAGATGTCTCTAACTATTCTCAATCTAATTTTTCTTCATTTAATAAGACTTTTTACAATGGTTTTCAATCATCTTTATAGCCCTTTGCTAAGAACAGTTACAGCACTGATTACAACATTTTGCCACATGTTAAATTTAGTCTTGTTATACTTTGTATGGATTCTTTTACCGATTCGTTGGTAAATGTGTGAACATTGAAGGCCTTCTAGATTTCTACATGCTTGTTATTTCCTGGATAAGGCCATTACTTGACGCGGGGTAATTTGTTGACTTTCATACGGGCAAAGCCACAGCAAAGCCTAGTATTAAATAATATTCGATTCTTTATGGTTTTGTTTTAAAGACTGCAGTAAAACATCTCAATGTACCTTACATTGAGATGTTTTTGTCCCATTTTTAAAAACCAAATGGAACCATTACAAGAACTCTCTTGAGTAATTGAAAAAGCAGATGGTGTACAATAAAATAGTACATTTCATCGTGAAAAACTTAACATTTTACGTACACAGTCGTGAAAAACGAAATTCACATACATATTTACTACTTTTCACGACACCTTGAACACTTCAGTCCGACTTTAAGAGATGTTAATACTTAAAAACGTATGTCACACAGACTCTGAAATAAAAACTGCTGTATTAGTTCTCACAGGAATAGCAACAAATTCCATAGTAGGCACTCTTGTTAGGGCACTGCTCCATCAACCTACAGCCTAGCTAAGTACGTGTGTAGCGATACCTTTACCGATACACCTTCATATACGAACTACAAAAAGACCAGACGTCGAACAAATTCTACTGCGTCCAAAATAACTGTGCACTTGGAGCTATCAATGTCACTATGACGTTCGACTCTCGCTATTGGCGCACGAGGTAAACGCGGGGCGCCGCGCGGGAGGGGGAGTGGGGTCGTATGACACTTGATATACACAGTCATTTAGCCCGTTTCACATATACAACAGCACAACAACAACCATCGCGCAGTTGCCATAATCCAGACACAACACCCGTCTGGTTGGATGATCATCCCTTTTCAATGGAGGTTGCGGGCCTTTCCACCATGTTCCGCATACTTCCATAAGTACGATTATTTTCCGTGAAGCTTGTTGCCTCTCCTATATGTCAATGTTCTACATCTGGCTGCAAATATGTACTCATATCTTATGGGAGTGTATTCTTTGGCAGAATGAACGCAACATTATGTTGGATAATGTACAGGCTGCATCCGGAGTTATTTATTATAAGGACCTTGTAGAAACTAGAGCCGGAGTCTGTGTTTCCCGATAGCTACAATCTTGGCGTCTTTAAGTCAAGAGTAAATAGGTTTTTTCTATCCAAGCGTGCTTCACCGTCGACCACATCATCGCTTACCATCAGGTGAGATAGTGGTCAAGCGCAAGCCTATAGAGGATAAAAAAAAATGGCCGTGCCTTCAAGCGTTTTTGCCATACCTATTATTGGAATTTAATATAACAGCTCACAATGTTAGGACCCATTAATATTAATTAAATATATTTATCCGTGGTGCTTGGTGCTAGGCTACGCACAGATGCGTGGCATGTAAACAAATGAACGGCGCAGCTAACGTGGAAAATCTCTCCGTGCGTATCTTACGTGGTAGTGGACGGGCAACTTTAAGGGTGATTTGCCATCAGAGATGTATGAAGTAACTAGGTTGAGAAAAAGTCTACCTATGGGATTACTTAATTTTCCTTCAGCTAGGTATTGTAACATGCAGAAAACGGAAATCAGGGTGAAAAGGATATGAGCGAGAAATGTGCAGCTTCGTTGCACATCCTCGCACCGCGAAAGATCCTTGTAGCGCTTAAAACTCAAATCATTTATTTCAATTAGGTCATTTTAAGTAGCACTTTTGAATGTCAAATATTTAAAGTAAAATAAAAAGATTCTACTGTCCAGTCGTAAAGGTAGCTTGCGTGCATTAAAGGTAGCTTGAGCAGAACGGACAAGAAAAGTAAAAGAATAAGAGAAAGTATAAACAATCAATTAAGTTAATGTAAATGTACAAATAAATAATTTATTAATCACACATTTTCACAGCGCCGCTTCTCATACTCGCGCCGCCTCGCTTCCTCTTGGAGGAAAAGCGACCTAATTCCATAGGCCCTCGTGTAACAGTTTAGTCGTGTCAGTATAATGCATGCTCGCTCACGACTGAGTGACATTTGATTCCATTTCAGACACAGTTTGAAACAGACGGATGGAAACTGCTTGTGACATGTGTGGCCTAGTTTAGACGACCAAATCACAGATCGCACACACGTTTCAAAATGTTTCGTAAAGGCTTAAAGCACAATGAGACAAACTCGAACGAATTTCTAATAATGTACATTGCATATTGACCTTTATCTCCACATCGTAATGTACACATTTCTATCACAGAGTTTATTTCTTTGTATCTAGCATAGTTGTCGTCTTTTATATCGACACTGACTCCGCGCCAATATGCTTTGACCCTAAGGCTATTTACCAAAATCGGATAAAAAGGAATGTTCAGCGCAGCATGTTCACAAGCATTTCCAATTTAGTTTTCTTTTCATAAACTAGCCAGCAATCGAAATCGACATTTTCTATAATATGACGACACATTTTTATGATGAAACAGATATATTTTCTATAATACATAAAATGATGAAAGAAATTCGAGATTGTAGGACGTTTAAATTTCAGACAGCGTTTTATGCATGATTAATGCAAGAAAACTTAAAATAACTCTTTACATCATTGTGATTTTTCTGTGTTGGAGATCTGAAATCCAAATATCCATACAAATATTCGGGTACGGTGTGTACTGGCGCTTTGTACAGGCACTGAAATCTCTATATAGGGATTCCATTAGAATTAATGGGGCGTATACGGACTGGTTTTCCATTTTAAGGGGTGTGTGACAGGGCCGTGTAGCGTCAGCGAGCTGTTCCACTTGTGCATGGATAATTGTCTGTTTGGCTTGAAAGAGGATGTTTGGGTTTTGTCTGAGAGGTTTGAGGTGATGAATGAAGATTGTAAGTTAAAAGGGATGCGTATAAATGTGGTAATGGTGTTTGAAAGAGAAGATGATGTATCGCAGTGTGAAGTGAAAATAAATGATAAGAGTGAGGAGCAAGTGAACGAGTTTGTACATTTTGTAAGTATGTTCACAAGAGACGGAAAGATTGAAGAGAATGTTGAAAGGAGAGTGAATGCAAGAAATAAAGTGAATGGTGATATACATGCGGTTGTAAGCTGCCAGTCGCTGTAAAAAGAGACTAAACTCGCTGTTCACAACAGCGTGCTGGTGCCTACACTATGGAAGTGAAGGTTGGGTATGGCAAAAAAGACATGAAAGTAGGATTTATGCAAAATATATGCGTTCTTTATGAAGTATATGTGGTGTAACTTTAAATGATAGATTGAGGAATGATGTAATAGTTGACACAACTTTGTGGTTTAAAAGAAGATGTAGTAAGACAAAAACTTAAAAGAGTTTGCTAAGTATGTTTGGCCATGTGTAGAGGATGAATCAAAGGCGACTAACTAAAGGTATTTACAAGGCAGATGTGAATCGGAGGGACGCCCTTGAAAGATATATATACACCTTATCTTCTTCAGAATGGCCAGGTGCGCCTTACTCATAACCGGCGTGCGTGTATGTCTGAATGTATGAAAGTGAGTGAAGCAAAAGAAGTATGTAGAAGGTGGCGTTCTGTAGTTTCTGCCTACCCACATCGGAAAAGGTATAGATAGGTTTAGGTATGTATGTATTTATGTAATATTATAAATTCAGAAGGAACTCTCTCAATCTGTCTCTATGTTAGTTTGTAACTACGTTTTGACAACTAAACCGTTGAACCAATTTTTAATTAAAGATTCAGATTGTTTTCTTCCTTGGTATAATTTCCGACTTCGAAGCGGGCGAAGCTACTGACATTTTTTTTTTGTAAATAAGACAAAGGGTTCTTCCACAAAAACCGCAACAGGACGAGAGAGTAGTTGTCGTGGCCATGTGTTGTAATTGGGACTGTTGCTTGCCGGTCACTAATTTGCCAAATAGCCACTACGGCTCCAGTTTTTGCGAGTGACGGTTCCCCTATACCATACTAACTTGTGATAAAAGCTTTCTAAAGTTACAGAACTTGTTTGTTTATTTCTTTTGTTTCAGTTTTAGTGCCTACCGCGGCTCCACCCGTGGAATTAGTACTTCTCCCAATATCTTTATAAATTATAGCGGATGCCTCGCGGTTTCACCCGCGTAGTTCCCGTTCCCGTGGGAATACAGGGATTAAAAAAAGCCTATGTATGTCACCGAGGATAGTGTACCTTTCTAATTTTCTTTACAATTTTTTTAAATCGGTCCAGTAGTTTTTAAGTTTATTCGTTACATACAAAAATACAAATCTTTCCTCTTTATACTTATTTTATACTACGCTTACACCTTTAGTTTCCTTTCAGTTTTTGTTTTTGTTTAGTGATTGGAACCGTTGCATTTGCTATATATATAATAAAACAATCATATTATTTGTCGAGAGAGACTGGATTCTGCGACACAGGGTATCCTAGTGCAGAATCCAGTGTCACATCTTAATACTGTAACACTCTTTTATTGAATCAATAAACTTTTTTTTTTTTTTTTTTTTTTTTTTTTTTTATAATGTTAGTATAGATAGCATAGGTTTTATTCTGATGTTAAGCTATATTTTTGTAAAGTTTCATCAAAATCCGTTCAGTAGTTTTTTCATGAAAGAGTAACAAACATCCATCCATCCTCACAAACTTTCACATTTATAATATTTTTAGGATTTTGATATCTCGTAAATTTACAGCGTTAAACTACGGAACCATTTTCTATTAACAAAGTGGTCTTGAAAATGTCTTGTTAAGAATATTTTCTAGGCAAACGTTGTTACAGGAAATTCAATATGACGCTGACGTCTTGAAGAAAGATTCACATAATTTTCAGTCTGCCTTGAGAGGCATCATAATGACCGTAATAACCCATGCCGAAATGCGAGACAAAAATCGTTCTTTGTATATCATTATTAACTCGTCGTCGTGGTGGCCCAGTGGATAAGACCTCGCCTCTCGTGCTCGAGGTCGTGGGTTCGAATCCGAGCAAGTACCAATGTGACTTTTTCAATTCATATGTACTTTCTAAGTTTATCTTGGACATCACTGACAACTGTGTAGGAAAACATCGAGAGCAAACCTGAAATTATAGTGAGTTTATTATAAGATTGTGTTTCATTGGTGTAATTGCTGCAAGGCGTTCCAGTGCGAGGATAAACAAAAAAATAAAAAAATAATAACTAGCTTTTTCGTAGCTTTACTTCAATTATCCATCAAAAGGAAACGCATTAAGCGGATGTGTCACCTTGCACTGTAAATAGGGATTTGGTTCCGTAAATATTTGAAACAAAACCCATCGTCAATTTGTTTGATATCAATGGAATCGTTAAATCCGGCTACATGTCGTTTATATTGCGGTGACTGTGTGTTGAAATTGCACAATATAATTCCACCTGGCCTTTCCATTAACTGACTTCAACAATTATGGCGATGCGCAATCGGTACTGGTATGGTACCGTGCACTTTTGAGGTACAAAAGTAGCATATGATACTCAGCAATGGTGTAGGCTTCATTCATTGAAAGAATTTCCTAGCAGTCGGCATGGGTTTAACCACAATGTCATCTGATGGTAAGCGATGATTTGGTCGACTATAGAAGGTGTCAGCGCCAAAATCCAAATTCGCGATTTTCCATATTATTTATTTTACGATACCAGGCATTGGTAGGCTTGAGAGGCGTCATGGCGTCCTCACTTTTCGTGACGCAGGTCCTCACCGAACACAGCTGTTTCGGAAGGTTCCTGTTTAGGACAAGGCGGGACGAAACGCCCCAGTGTCACCATTGTGTGGACCGCCCGGAGGACACGGTGGAGGTCTGCCTCGCTTAGGCGGAGCACCGCCGTGTCCTTTCGGAGGCGATCAGCGGTGGCGACTCCTCGCGTCCGGCCATGTTTCATAATAATCATAATCATAAGCGAAAAGGCATAGGAAACTGTCTCCTCCTTCTGCGAAGCAGTTATCTCGCAAAGGAGGAGGTGGAACGCGTGAGGGAGACGCAACGGAGATGCAACGGAGATGCCCTCACGTCCTGGGCGTCGTGAGGCGCAAGCCGATACCCAGCTACCGTAGGCACGGGCTTGCGGACTGCAAGTACCCATTACTATATATACGCTCTATGGTGGGATGTCCACCATGTAACGAAGGCGCTTCACCGTACGTCTTGTAGTCAGTTGATGTAACGGGCTAGGCGGAACTAAACTGGGCAATTTCAACGCACACTCACCGAAATATATCCTACATACAGCCGTTTTCTCTGATTCTCTTGTAATCAAACAAATCGTCGCGAGTTTTGCTTCAAAAATATACGAAACCTTCTCCCTATTTACAGCGCAGGGTAGGTAGGCATATAACAAATCCGATTACTGTGATTTCGTATGAAAACGTTATGCAAGGTTGTCCCTTACCTATGTATGTTTATCATGCTATCGACTATTACTCGTAAATAATGTTATGATTTCGGTTATGAACCTTGAGGGTATTTAGCTATAATCTGTGTGTATTTAAGTGAAGAGTGAACCTATCGTACGCATTTATTTACAGAGACAAAAATATGTACAGTTTATGACATACTTTGATTAAATAAGACAACAAACATATTATACACTTAAAACAAGACTACAAACATATTATACACTAAAAACAAAAATATTTTTTTAACAAAAAAAAAAAAAAAAGCTTTTTAGCTTACCGTGCATTGTTATCCAGACCAAACGTGAAACGTGTATGCAAAATTTCATCTTAATCGGTTGAGGATAACTGCTTTAATATTCAGCTGCAAGATTTAAGCCGAATACATACAAATATACATTGCAATTTAATAAAAAAGCTTATAAATACTAACTAACAAATACGTAAAAAAGAAGAAAATCATGCTGTGCAGTCGGAGGATACATATTCGCGAGCTGGCGGACCAAAACTATAAATATCCTCCGACTGCACAGCATGATTTTCTTCTTGTTTACATCTTTGCAGTCGGGTTTTTGTTTTTATTTACAACTTTTTTTTTTCACTTAACTCTAATCCCCGCCAACAAAATTGGCGCCTTATGTGCTTAACCTCTGTCATTCCGGTCAATCTTCTATGCCTCTCGTAGATTCATTCATCATACTAAATCTTTCTTGCATTCATCATCTTGCACTCCCACTTTTATTAATCTATTCTATGGCTTAATTTATTACTTATAAACATATTAAAATACAATAAAACAGAGATGCAATTAACAATTTGTGCAAAAGGTGCAATATACAATTGGAGCAAATAGTGCTATCAATACAAATGAGCAAAAGGTGCTATTTATCACAGTTGAGCGGAAAAGCTGTTTATCACAATTATACAGTGAGCAATTTATCACTATTCGAATGACTTTTAAACATATAAGTGGTATATATTTTTGTAATCACCTCAAAAAGACCTTCATGTTTATACCCCAGTTGATGGGTTTGGAAGAAAATAAAAATTGCAACCCGCACAAAATGGCGCCGACATCCACCATGTTTCTTTTTTTTAACGGCACTTATCTAAAAAACTTGGGCGGCCAAGACCTACCTAACGATGTCTTAGTTATAAAAATCCGTCAAGTGGTTTGAAAGATACGAGGTAATAAAGTATATTACATACATACATACATAAATACAAGATACGCGCGAAAAACATAACCCTTTCCTTGCAGCCGGGTAACAAATATTCATTTATGAAAATTGGCGTCGAAAATCTCCTCCACATCGTTGTCCGCTGGTATTGTGCCCAAAAGAGTGGCAGCAATAATGCCACATTGTATGGCAATGCTTATCCTCTGACCAAGGTAAAAGCTAGCCCTTGGATCACGCGAAGTGTCTACTAGGTGATTTATACAGATCTTTAAATAATGCGTGGGAGAAGAGTTTCAAACCCAAACGGCTCGGAAATATAACTTGGAGTGAATAGGTTACTTCTAGGCAAGCAAACTTCATAGTCGACCACATCATCATTTATCATTATGTGAGATAATAGTCAAACGCAGCCTAACAACATAAGAATAAGAAGAATAATAATAATTTAAAATAATAAAATGTTTTTAATCTTAAAACACTATGATGATGTTTTTGTTGAAGGAATGGCCTATCTCATAGAATCTATCCTATATTTTCAAGTGATTAATGTCTATCCTAAAACTGGCGTGATGGTTAAAAAACCTAACAAAACGAATGATTTATTGTCACATCAAAGAACCAATTTAGTTCTGTCTAGGTAACAAAGGTTATATCAGCCCTAACGTTATGAAATTCTTTTGATTTTTAATAAAATTCGCGACATGGCTGGTGATATTAAATATTGTAGACCAACGTTATACCTGAGTAAATTTTCACATGTAGAACTTGAGAGTTCTGCAGCATACTAACTTATAAGCCGCTTATTTTTTTAGCTTTTACAATTTTTTATTTGACTAGCCTTGTTAGTTAGTTGGTATGTATTAGTAAATCTTGCATCTGAATTTTAAAATAGTTATCACCTACCGATTAGGAACAAATACCGAAATAGGTTAGGAACAAAACCAATAGGTTTCAGTGCCAATGCACGGTTAGCTAAGTGACATTCTAAATCAAATTTGGTTCACCAATTATTTTTATGTATATCCATGATGTAGGATTTGTTGACTATGAATAAACTTGATTTAAAAGCTTTTTTAACTGATTTTTTTCAATATGTCATAGGTACTTACCGATTGACTTTTGAACCTACTCGTACATTGTCAATTTTCACGGGGTGATAGTACCTCCTTATAAACATGGACAAAGTTAACAGAGAGGGGATCATGAAAAATTTAATAATAACCCCTTTCCCTCCCAAAACAACCTTCTTTTTTTGAGGTCGTTTAATAAAGAACCGGCTGATCAATACATTTACATATTATTATGTTTGCGTAAGTCGACAAATATAGACAACACCGGTTTCATTTTCACAATACTCTGTATATTTTTGTATGACAATAATATTATTCAAAACGGTTAGATTTTATTGAACACCTATTCGAAACGTGTTTCCATTAGGTTCGCTTTTTCTCTTTATAATAAACTGAGCCGGGTTGATGTGTGGGTGTGAAGGATTTTATTTGTAGCTTATTATAAAACCGTGATGGATTGTTAGTCGTAATGGCAATCTCATAGCTTGAGTAAACCCTGGAACCGGCTGGCTAATCTATCAATAGTGAAGATTTTATTAAATTCGGCTTTATAAAAAACACTTGTAACTACCTCGTTGGTCTTTTGGTTGCGATTCCCGGGTTGGCCAAATTGTTATTGGGTTTCTCATCTGGAGTTTTTCAGTAGCAGCCTAGAGTCTGTATTTGAGCCTGGTCGATGGCAATAGGCTCACTCTCTCATCATCATCATCATATCAGTCGATAGACATCCACTGCTGGACATAGGCCTCCTCCAAGCGTTGCCAAATTGACCGGGCCCGTGCGTTTCGCATCCAGCGGATCCCCGCAACCTTCACCAGGTCTTCGGTCCACATGGTGGGAATGTGCCCTGCCCACTGCTACTCAAGTTTGGCAATTCTTCGGGCCCTGTCGGTAATCCTGGTTCTCTTGCGGATCTCTACTTTTCGCTCGCCCTTTATAACATGCGAATGAAACATGTACATACATACATAACATAACATATATACAACCTAACTTGCAAAATGTCGGAATACGAGATGTTGTGTTAACTCTTATTATATTTAGTATTTTATTCCTCGTTTAACATAACCAATCTAAAGTGTTTCTACTCCTGGTCTCCTCTCTGTGAGAGGAATTGGATTGTAAAATTGTAATAAACCAAGCGGGTCCTATGCAGGTTGGTGGAAGTTATAATATGTCCTCAAATTTATGATCCTAGGACAGGGGAGTTTCTTCAAGACATTGTTTCCTTGATTTACATAAAGTAAAGTGCCTGCCTGGGGTTGTACTGCAACCTACAACTCAACAACAAGTGTCGCGGCCGTTTCCACAGCATCACCACGGTTCAGTTCCTACGAAAGTCAATTTTGATATGAATAAATATAAATAAAGAGTTAATAGAAGCATTCCCATGTATTGTATTGTATCAAACTATCTACACGTATTTTCGTACCCTTCTCACCACGACAAGTACAGGCTTCTAATGTTTGTCTGACCCTAGTCGTTTAGTCCAGCGATATAAGTTAGATTTGTTTTAATGCTGGACCACGACTAGACAGATGGATAGGCACGAAAGGAGTCCCGACTCTAACCATCAAACTGTTGGCAGTTGTATTAAGTGAGTATTCGATTATGCTCAGCGTCAACATATATATATGGCGCTTCTTGTCAACTGTTCACTAATTCTTTGTACTTATTTACTTCTACCTACCCTGCCCTGTTTTTTGTTTGGGTCAAATTTAGTAATTATTATTACCTTATTTTGAAATTATGTAAAGATTAACTATTTGACCAATCTAACTGTAAACATTATGCTATGTTACTTTTGTTATCCTGTAAGTACGCTCAACATAACTTAAATTATTTAGATATGTAAGTTTCTCATGTAAGTGAATGCCATTGTAATTCTTTTGAGAAATAAAGATTCTTCTTAACCGTAAGTGAATAAAAACACAAAATTGAATTTTTAATCAGCATTAAATATTCAATTTTGCATCTATGTTGCCGTCACTCAAAAGCCGACGCTTCTTCGAACTACGAACTGTCAACAGCCATGCGATTTCTGTATCAAGAACTTGAAGTTGAGTTGATATTTGTCAAACTATAGTTTAGCCCATTGTTTCTTAACCTGTGGTCCGCGGACCCCTTGGGGTCCTCGAGTCCGCAGTCATTTCTATGGACCATTTAACAAAAACAAATAAATGCCACCAAAAGTCTCGTAATCGGTACGCTTACTTAGAGAATTTTGGTGCACAGATATTAGCAATTTAATGACTTTATCTTGCTTGCATAATTGTCTTGCGATACGAACACAGCATAAGTGAGGCTTTTAATACTGTATGCCTCTGGCTTCACATACTACTGGTAAAGCAATATTTGAAGTATTAAACAACTTTATGTGCACTCATGAAATACAGTAGGATAAATGTGTGGCTGTTAGTTCCGACAGTGCTCGTGCTATGAATGATCAGTACACGAATAGGAAATCAAGCGCGCGTGAAGAAAATAAAACCATATATTTTCTGGCATCATTGGTACATTCACAGAGTGGCTTCAGTTGCTAAAAATATGCCATAATAACACTGTTTTGGTGGTCATTAAAGCTAGGCCACTAAATGCCCTTACTCTGGTGCGATTTGTGAAGAAACGGGAAGCATTCACAAGCAGTTGTTATTGCATGCTGAAGTGCGTTGGTTTTTAAGCTGAGATCAGAATGTCCTTTTTGGAAAATACTGTAAGCGGCGACAATAAACATGCTGATCACTTCAATGACTTTTGATGGCTCACAATGGCAGCTTATTTAGCTGAATGGTCTTAAAGAGATGAACTTGGGTCTACAAGGAGAGATATCAACATCTTTCAAGTTGAAGATAAAATAGACACGATGTAAAAAGCTTGACTTTTGGATAAATCGTACAATAAAAAAATGGAACCCGATTTGAGATTACAACTTAGTAGTAACATCTACCCAAATATCACTAATTTAGTTGCAAAAAAGCAGCACCAACCTTCACATTAACGTATATTTTTTGAATTTTCAGTACCAAAATAAATAGTCCAAAATTTAGTGCATTTTTTTTACTAAGGGGTCCTTCAAATTGTGCTTGATTTTCTAGGGGTCTGTGGACTATAAAAGGTTAGGTAACGCTGCTTTAGACTGGAAACCTGTCAAACTCAATACAACAGCAACATCTATCAACTATCCTGATGCGACTGTGAAAAAGGAACTATGTGCTTTGTATAACTCCGTCGCTCTCTCACACAGTAAAATCATTATATGTTTTGTCACGTCATGGTAAGGCCCTAGGAATTCGTGAAGCCGTTCTTAACTCCAAATATTCTATTCAGCAACAAGACCAGCATCATTCCAGATAAGATATGTGATCTAGGACTGGACGAGCCGTTCAGCTCATGCCTAGCGGTAATTATTTTCTTTTGGTAATCCCCCTTGCTCACGACATCCAAATCACCGCGATGGCTACTATGATATTTGGCCATCTCCGACCCACCGGCACATTTTCCTTTAATCCTTGGATGCCACATCACCTGTGAGCACCATGCCAGGCCAGATATCTTGCCCAACTCCATTTAATTTCCATCGATACCTATATTGATATCAAAGCAGTTAAGAGCAGGGGTGGCACAGTGGTAACGGCCCGAATTGCGTGTCGTAGGCCGTGTGTTCGATCTCAAGGCGCTTTACTTTGTGTAAATTATTTCATCAATACTGCTCTAAAAACGGTTAAGGGTTTTCCTTAATCGAGAGGAAACCGGCATGTCCTAGAACTATAAATTCGAAGACATGTGACATCCACCTACCCGCACTGGCCCGTGGCCGTGGTGGATTAAGGCCCATTCCCTGGAGGCATTGTGCCCCAGCAGTGGGGATATTAAAAGGCTGATGATATCGAAAATCTTTGTTCGGCATTTGATTTTTGGATCTTAGTCTATTAGACATATGATAAAGAACCCTTCATGGCTAGATATCTGTGCAATTTTCTGTCTGATTGCTGATGTATGTAAAAGATTAGAGATTTGAAAGAAAGAAAGAAAGAAAGAAAGAAAATATATTTATTTAGCACAGAACAGAAAGACACACAATATATTAATTAATACAACAGATAAAAATACAAATAAAGAAAAACTAAAAAGACTGAAGTAAGAAATCAGCAGCAGTGTGCCTCACGGCTGCGCCAAAAAGGCCCAGTTCAGCAGAAATGCCAGACAACTTTTTTTTTTTTTACAACGACAACTAGTGCCTGACGCTGGTTTTCAACTGGACCTGATGTTTGAGGTGGCGGATTTGCTGAGATTTCTTTCTTGTCATTGCTAATACTGTCATTTCTTTTATAACAGAATCCTTGTTATTTTCGGTCGTAAATGCCTTTGTACTTACTTATCTCTGGGTGAACATATTGCCAATTATTTTGGTATTACAGGAACATCGGTAACTAACCGTGATACTCGTATCCACAAATAACACTGTCATCCTGGGATTATTGGGGGGATTTCAAATGTCCCTAAACCTTAGACCTTAGTTAGGTTTCGAGTGGAAGAAAGAGAAATAAAATATTTATTCGTTGTAGTTTATTGTTAGACCAAAATTAAGCTTATGTTCATTCAGAATATCTTACTTTTACGGATTGCTTTTAGCAGTCTAGGCCGGTGCATGCTACTCACAATATTAATTACATTGCGGGTCACGATCGAGCGATTGATCACATTACCTCGATAGTCTGCAATGGAGGTAATGCAACTTTCATGGTACCTGGTTGCAGGTGAAGTGTGGCCTAAGCCGTATCTGCAAGTTATAGTTTCAACAACAGATACAAATTTATAGAAAACTGTCTCTTTTGAAGTCTGTTAATAATTAAGTTAATATTTGCCGTTTGTAAGAATCACGTAAAAGGCAATGGAGTACCTTATATAATGTAGTAACACGATTATTACATTCTACTGCAGTAATGATAATGATATGATTTCATGTCAGATAATGTGGAACACGAACTATAGTGAATTTAATAGTTATTTACTGGTACTAATGGAGTTATTAGTGCTTGAACAAAGGCTGTGCCAATGGGGTAAATTTAATTTAGCACGCTCGTTCCTTCCTTGCATGAAACAAATTATAAACAAAAAAAAGGCAGTCATGACTAGTCATGAGTACTGCCAACACATTAGCAACACATCACATTAGCACGTCGCTGACGGGAACCCACAAGTTTTGCCCTAGGGATTGCAATCCGGCGTCAATTTCAGTCCGGCCGGATCCGACCGGATCGGACCGGATCCGGTCGACTAATTAGTTAATTAGTTGTTAGTGTTAGTGCTAATTATTTATATTAGTTGTGTTGTATTTCAGTTTTTAACCGAGTTACCAAAAAGGAGGAGGTTCTATGTTCGACTTTATGTTTGTTTTTTTTTTGTGTATGTTCACCGATATCTCCGTCAATAGTGGACCGATTTAAAAAAATCTTTTTTTGTTTGAAAGAGTATGTTTCGAAATTGGTCCCATTTTAATTTGGTGAAGGTCTGATGAAGAACTTCGGAGATACACAACATAACTCTTCAATAAATAACGGCAAAACCCTCGGGATTGCTGCAATCGCATATCTGTTTTTGTTTATACCACTTCATAACATAACATCACGCCAGTACGCTCTAAAGGGGTACGCAGATTTCTCATTTCACCGGTTATGTGTCAAGTTATTCGGTTAATCTATTCTGAAGTTATAGGGACCTTCATAAACAACTTGCTATTAGGTAGGTAAAACTAAAAAGGCAAAAATTAAAAAACTTTTTTGCAAAAAAAAACTACCGACTTCCAAATGAAAAACTACTAAGTGAACAATAACTTAACTTTTGGAAGTCGGTGTCCATATCGCAAAAAAATGGTACCTATGAAAAGCCACCGACTTCCCAAAGTTAAGTTATTTTTCACTTTGTAGTTTTTCATTTGGAAGTCGGTAGTATTTTTTTGCAAAAAAGTTTTTTTATCTAATAACTAAAGATTGCTTTTTAAAGTTACAAAACTTGTTTGGTTGTTTATTTTGTTTCAGTTTTACTGCCGTGCGCGGCTCGCCCGTGGAATTAGTACCTTCCTCAATATTTTAATAAAATAAAGCCTTTGTGTTATTATGATGTGAACAAGTTTTACCACTTGAAAGTTTCTTGCGTAAAAGAGTAACAAACATAGGTAACTCACAAACTATCATAATTATAATACTAGCTGCCGCCCGCAGCTCCGCCCGCGTGCTATTAGTACTTCTGCCGTTATCTTTATAAATTATAGCCTATGTATTATTCTGATGTTGATCTATATTTCTGTGAAGTTTCATCAAAATCCGTTCAGTAGTTTTTGAGTGAAAGAGTAACAAAGATCCATCCATCCATCGTCACAAACTTTCACGTTTATAATATTATTAGGCTCTTGATATCCCGCAAGCTTACAGCGTTAAAGTACGGAACCACTCTCAATAAACAAAGTGGTACTGGATTTCTGTTGTCCCAGAATATTTTCTTGGCTAAACGGTGTCACAGTAAATTCAATACGACGCTGAGCGTCTTGAAGAAATATTTACATAATTTCCAGTCTGCCTTGAAAAAGGCGTTTTAAAAAAGCCTTAAAGGAGTAAAGGCTCCATAATGACCGTAACAACCCATGCTGAAATGCAAGAAGAATACGTTCTTAATATTGACTCCTATTCCGCAGCTCCACTTCCATTGCCTTTCATACGGAAACGCGGTAAGTGGATTTGTCACCTTGCACTGTAAATAGGAAGTTAAAATAAGTAAGAAAAAACCGGCCAAGTGCGAGTCGGACTCGCGAACGAGAGGTTCCGTACCATTATCGCAAAAAAAAACACGTTTGTTGTATGGGAGCCCCACTTAAATATTTATTTTATTCTGTTTTTTTTTGTATTTGTTGTTATAGCTGCAACAAAAATACATCATCTGTGAAAATTTCAATTATATTTATGTACTGCCATGATATAGGACATAAATCTATTAAATGCGAGGATTTGTTGCAAGGATTACGAAGAAGCTTTTTAATTCATTATTTTTTCAGAAACAATCGTACTTATGGGTGGACTAGTACCAATAAATATGAATGACTTTAACCATGGGATAAAAGTTAAAAAAATATCGGCCGTTCAATACACACATGTATGCACAACACATTTACATATTATTTATGCGTAAATGGACAAAATATAGACACCAGCTACTTTCATTTTCACAATCCATACTAATATTATAAATGTGAAAGTAACTCTGTCTGTCTGTCTGTCTGTTACCTTTTCACGCTTAAACCGCTGCACCGATTTAGATGAAAGTTGGTATGAAGATAGTTTGAGACCTGGGAAAGGACATAGGCTATATAGGTAGGGTAGGGTAGGGTAGGGTATGGTAGTGTAGGGTAGAGTATTGCAGGGTAGTGTAGGGCCGGGTAGGTTAGGGTAGGGTAGGGTAGGGTAGGGTAGTGTAGGGTAGGGTGGTGTAGGGTAGGGTAGTGTAGGGTAGTGTAGGGTAGGATATGGTAGGGTAGTGTAGGGTAGGGTAGGGTAGGGTAGATAAATGTTTGGTCTTTTTATGGCAAAACAAAGTTTGCCGGGTCAGCTAGTACTCTGTATATTTTTGTATGACAATAATATTATTCAAAACGGTTAGATTATATTGAATACCTATTCGCATTTTTCTCTTTGTAAGTAAACTAAGCGGGGTTGGGGAATGGGTGTGCAGGATTTTATTTGTAGGATATTTTAAACCCGTGATGGATTGTTAGTTGTGATAGCAATCTCATAGCCTGTGTAAACTCTGGAACCGGCTGGTTAATCAATTACTAGTGAAGTTTGTAGTTTTAACCAGTTGGTTGTCTTTCAAATTGAAGGCACGCGAGCACATTCGCAAGAAGTTTGCAGAATCAACACAGAGTTAATTTGTTGGATTCGGTCTCCAATTAACATTATTTTTATGTATGTATGTATCTAAGTATATATTTATATATTAAATTGTTTTTTTTATATTTCTTTTCTCTATTTGTTTTTTTTAAGTTGCACCGCCATATTTTATCTCTGCACCACCCTAAGGTTGACTGGTAGAAAATGCCTAAGGCATTAAGTCCGCCTTTGTACTTGTGCATAAAGTTTTATAAATAAATAAATAAACACGGCTTTATAAAAAAAAAATACTTGTTCTATTTAAGATGTTATGCCTCGTTTAGCGTAAGCATTCCATACTACTAAACGGACTGTTAGTACTGTTATTTGAAAATTATAACACTCCTATATTTGAGAAGTGGGCCGTAAGAAAGCGGGCTTCACCTGCCAATTTGGTGGAAATAACATGTATTTGATTTTTGATCCTAGGGAGGGCGTGCCGGTTTACTCATAATATTTTTCTTAAGACGACGACTAACGCCAACAACCTTGAGGGAACAAAACGCGCACTCGTTTCACACCCGCGCGACCCAAAATTTTGTAGTTTTTTGTACTTTCCTTATTATTCTTTGACTAAAAAAAAAAGCTTCAAATCAAAATGTAGATAATTAAATTGTCTTTGATATGGTGTCGATTTCATTAAAATACGCCCAGCGGTTTTGGTGTGATTGTCGTGTTTTTGTCCGTTTTAGACATAACTTTACAAATTAATTACACTATGTTATACGAATAAAACTCAAAATTTGCTCAGATGAAATTATTAAAAATATAGTCATATATAACATATATTTTTTCCAATAAATTACGACTAGCCATTTAGACGGAATTCTCATTTTAAAATCAGCTACTCAAGGGAATCGGCGCCTTAAACAGTTTCACTATGATTAAATAATTTACGTAAAGTGCCTACCTGGCTCCAATCCTCTGACCTACATACAACTCATAAGTCATGACCGTTCCTTTATATAAAACTAAATACTAGCCATGGTTATCTAAAAATTCCGAATAAAATAACGAAAAAGATAGTTTTTAGTAGCATTCCATTTTAATAATTGTATCAAACTATCCAAGATTTTGTTTTAATCCTGGCCCACAACTGGACAGACGGATTAGGTGGAACAGTTGTGTTCTTCTTCTTAGCGTGTCGATGGCAAATAAACATAATAAGTACCTATTGTATTTGGCCCAGAACTCAACTACGGTAACACCATTCGGTGACACAGTCATAAGGTCTTCACGAGTGTTGGTGACATGCTTGGCACTCCTGTCTAAACGACAGTCTGCAAACATCATCTGCCTAGCCTTTTCCCAACTATGTTGGGGTCGGCTTCCAGTCTAACCAGATTTTAGCTGAGTACCGGTGTTTTACATGGAGCGACTGCCTATCTGACCTCCACAACCCAGTAACTGGGTAACAGCGGTACTTACATAGTAACTATTAAGTAATCTGTGGCGGTACCCCTTAACTAGACTGGTGTCAGATCTCAAGCGTCTGCCCATTCGTAACGACTGTCAAAGATCTTCAAATGGCAGCCGGGACCAACGGCTTAACGTGCTTTCCGAGGCACGGAGGAAACTCGGTATGTTGAAATGGTCACCCATCCACGGACCGACCTTGTCAAGCGTTGCTTAACCTTAAAGATCGACCAGTGCGGCTGTTATTATTTAGCCACGAGCTCCTCTCAAACGACAGTCTGCAAACATAGACGCAAAATGAATACTTAATGCTGATTAGATATTTAATTTTGCATCTATGTTCACTTCACACTCCTTCCCTGTCATTCCTTCTTTAACAAAATCGTTGTTATTTTCGATCGTAAAGCGGCTTTGAGACTACGCTATACTATTGTGCTATATATTATAGCAAAGAAGTACCTAATGCTCTACTATATAGCATAGCGTTTACATTACGCGATATTATCGCAAGCATTTTTAGTATACAAGAAGCTCAGATGACCGCGATCTTTGAAGAGTGTTCACAACTGCACAGTGCTTGCGGGACGGCCGGGGGTGAGGGAGGAGCAAGAGGGCGGCGCGTGATATAGCATATAACATAGCGTATAGTAAGCCGATAATGTATCGTACAGTACAGTGTGAACGTGTCCATAACAATGTATGGTGCGCGATATTGTTGTGCTATAAGCTATATACTACATGATATTATATTATAGCGTAGTCTGAAAGCCGCTTCAATGTATTTGTGCTTATCTCTAGCTGAACATGTTGCCAATTATTTTGGTATTACAGGAACATCGGTAACTAACCGTGATATAGAATTCTCAACCTGGGATTACGTGCGGGTTTCAGATACCACTAAACTTTAGGTACTTACATAGTAAGTTTTTGAAAGAAAGAATAAAATATTTACTCACATAGCTTTTTCTAGTTTATTGTTCACCCAAATTTAGCTTATGTTCATACAGAATAATTTTCAAAATTCACCATACCTTTATATAAGTCTAGGCAGGTGCAAGCAACTCATTGAATCAAGTTTAATTACATTGCGGGCCAAGATCGAGCGATTCATAACATTATATCTCGATACGAATGTAATGCAAGTGGCGTGCGAACTGGTTGCTGGCTTATGTCGTCCCTGCAAGATATAGTTTTAACAATAGATTTACAAATTGGTAAAATAGAAAACCTTCTTCTTTATTGTAATCGCTTAAAAATAAAGTTATTATATTATATATATATATATATAAAAATGATAATGGCATGCTTTCATGTCAGATTTGTTGGTCACGAACTGTAGTGAATTTATAGTTATTTACTGTCACTCATGGAGTTATTATTATTAGTGCTTTAACAAAGTTTGTGCCAATGTTGTAGATTGGGCGCAGTGTTGGCGCAGTGGTTGAGCGATTGACTGCTGAGCTGCGTGTCTCGGGTTCGATTCCCGCACGGAACGAATATTGGTATGACCTAACAGATAGTTGTTCTGGGTATTGAGTATGTGAGTTTATATGTTTGTAAACGCACCCACGATATAGTAAGAAATATCTAGTGAGGAAACTAAAAAAAAATAACACGCTCGTTCCCTCCTTGTATGAAACAAATTATTAATTAAAATACTTTTAGAAAACATGCTTTTTCGTTTTTTTACTCTCACTTTGATTTGATACCCATATTATGGGGGTGCGTAAACAATCATTGGTCCGCCATCTTTGGGAGTCCACCATATTATATTTAGAATAATGTCACTTAGCTAACGGTGTTATGTCATCCAAAACAAACGTGTATGCAAAATTTCAACTCAATCGGTTAGGGAAATACTAACAAGGCAAGTTAAATAAAATCTTGTAACAATGCAGATCCTGCAGCCTCAAGCAAATCTCTAACATTTTCATACTTACCAATCACTTAGGATAGGTTTTAGTTCCTCACCTTGAGTCTGAATTGGTGCACGGTCCATGACAGTAGGCTCGCTCTCCTATAACATGGAACTTAAATTTATCTGGCGAAGTGTGGGTGTACGATATGCATACATCTGCCTAAGCCTTCGTGGTAATGTGCGAGGCTCGAGACACGCAAGCCTCGCCATAGCGTTTGAAAAAAAGGCAAAATGTAGATATATGAAATATCTAGTGATCAAGTCCTTAGATTTTGGCATTGCCACCATCGCCATCGCTAATAGAATGACATTTTGCATAAATGTTTTATTTTATGTTTAAACAACGGGATCCCATTCTACAAAGGAATTTTCTCGAAAACAAAGAACCCACTTCAACCGGAAAAGCTCTTTTGTATGCGTAACTTTCAGAACACTATTTCCTTTGCAGAAAATGCACGTTCAAACCAGAAACAAATCTGTTGTTTCAAACACACGTTTAAGGCGAATCTACATACAAAAGGGTCCACAGACCGTTTGCCTGAAGCCTCAACGAAAAAGAAAAAAATCTTGCAACTCTTAGTAAAAAGCTAAGAAAAAAAAGTTCAAGATGGAAATACTGTCATCAGTTTAGTATTCTTGTCTTTTTTGAAGTCGAAATATTCAAAAGGAGAGATTTTCTTTTTTTCTCTACCAAGCAAGCAAGCAATTTAAATTAAATTACATTTTGTAATCTAACTTGAATGATACCTTATAAATATTCTAGGCCTAAATGCCTTAAAGGTCGTGGAAGACGGCTCTTCAATATATTACTACATAAAAGATTGTAACCTTATAATATAGCAGCTGTAATTGCCTCAGATCGTCGATATTATATTGTGGACTTTAATAGTGTACAATCAAGAACATTCTTATTTATTTTTGACGTACCTATAGGTAAGCCCGTTCCTAATATGAAAAGATTGCTGGGCCTCCGACTGATATCCTCAACCTACAATACAACAGATTTAAAGATAACGAAATAGGTCTTACAAACTACAAAATAACAGCATTGTACACCGACATTTTAACAAAGCTTTTACAATACCGTTTGAACTGGAGCCGTGATTTTTATTACTTATTTTACAATAACCTTTTTCATTTATATTTGTCAGATTTGTACACTAAGCCTCTGTTGACAGCGCATTTTTTGAGGGTTCTAGTGCTTCTAAAGATAAAGTGTCATCAAAAAGGAAGACATACGGGTATAGTACATATCTTTCATTTTCAGTTTATGGAATATCTTTTAATTTGGTCCAATATTGGAGGAGGAAATAGACGAGAGCCAAACCTGGAATTATGACATTTTACTAAGGAAATTAAGTCGGCGCTCTCTGCCCATATTGCCTCTTAATTATATAGGTACGATGACGGTATCATCACAGGATTGCTTATTGTTCGTCTTGCTCGACACACAACATTATATAGGACGGACAGGACACAGATAGAACAACAGCGTTCACACATAGAAGCTACCTCAATAGACACGGCTTCAATTCACATAATAATAATACCTGCTTGTTGCTGCCCCACTGCAGGGTAAAGGCCTCTTCTCACAAAGAAAAGGCACAAGCATTAATCACCACGCATGCCCAATGCTTGTTGGCGATTTCAGACTTATATTACTTATAAGTTCAGTTTTCGTCACGATGTTTTACTTCACCCTTTTCAGTGATATCTAAAAAAACTCAGAAAGTACATACCTATTTACCCGGGTTTGAACACACGACTTAAAGAACGAGAGACGAGTACTTAGCTATTGGGCCACCAACAATAATAATTAAGAGCTCATCCATTCCAAAATAGACCCCTAATCCGGTGTGCCTAAATTCGGCATGATTAGGACGGTCCTTATAAACGGTAATGAGGCTCTTATGATTTGATTGTAGGTCTGATTGCGGCCCTTTCTCTGTAGACGCTCTTAGAGGAGGCGCGTTTTTAGAGCCTCTTGAAAGGGATCTGACACGTCAGAAACGTCCTAGGTCATGTTTTTTGAGGGTGTTTATTTTTGACGACCTATAAGGGTATACATATCTTATTTCTTTTACTTATCTTGAAGTAAAATCTTGGTTTTTTTGAAAGGCCGGGTGCGTAATAGTCATGTTTGCTACCCGTAAGCAAGTTTTTAATCGTTAACGTAGGCGTCAGTTTATATTGAAACTGGTTAGGAGCATAAAATATAAAGTATACAGAAGGGCCAATCCCGCCGTCCTCGGCAACTGACACCTAAACTTGACAGATTCACTAGGGTTGCTACTATATTTACTACTGAATTTAAAAAAGGATTAGGTAATAATTATAAGTTTACATACATACATTCATAAACTCACGCCTTTTTCCCATGGGGGTAGGCAGAAACTACAGAACGCCACTTGCTACGATCCTAACATACTTCTTTTGCTTCACACACATTCATACATCTAGTCATACACACACGCCGGTTATGGGTACTGCGCACTTGGCCTTTCTGAAGAACATCACCTATAAGGTCTATGTATGTCTTTCTAGGGCGTCCCCTCCCGGCGTTTCCATTCACGTCTGCCTTGTAAAAACCTTTCGTTAGTCATCATTCATCCTCTCAACATGGCCAAACCATCTTAACATACTCTTTTCAATTTTAGTCACTACATCTTCTTCAATTATAAGTTTATAGGTAATCACAAATACCTACATCAATTCGTCTAAACATACATCGTAACAGGCTTACATGCTTTAGAGAGTAGACAGAACGATTATTATATTTCAATGTGTAGAAAATTCGCATTTTCTTTAAATACGTGATGGGGAAACATGTGCAAGGCATTGAAAAAATATATTTTGAACTTCTTCCAAAAGACTGAATGACGTGAAAACGCCCGCGCCAGCAATCGGGACAGCCGCGTCTGAGCTGTATCTAATACTGCCCGAGAATCCCTGTAAAATCGTAATGTCAATGTGTGCGTGCAAAATGGCGCTTTGTTCGTAGTGGACTCTCTGACTGCGGCGCGTCGCCGCCGTACTTTGTCCTGGGAGCCTTTTGGTGACAGTCGTAGACACAACACGAGTTGTGAAACGTACTCGATTGCTATGTACAAAAAAATAATCAATTAATTTTCCAACTAAAAATAACGTTAACCTCGCATAACTTTGAGAAATGTTCTCCACGTAATAAATATTATTAGCACAGTTATTACAAAGTTCGTAAGGTCCGCTTCAATATTGTACATTCAAGCTTTATTATAAGGAAAAGTTCCCAGATCTCTGAGTATAAAGTATATTAATGTAAGATATTAAGATTTCAAGCTTTTCATGTCCGTAATTTCACGGCGCAATTTAAATTACCACTATGACATTTGCAATTAGGTCCACAATGCTTGAGAGACGGGTCTGATTTTTTTTATAAAATTGTTAACCTTACTAAAATTAACGAATAGATTAAGAAGAGAATCGGATAAAGATACAAAAAAAAACATATTAATAATTGAAAAGAAGGTTGAAGTCAAAGACTTCAACCTTCTTTTCAGAAGAGCTAGAGGCCGCTTTTATCTGTTCAATCTGATTGTAATAGCCTAAGATCCCACCGCAAAAATCTGCAGGCATTTATTTTGATAAATATAAATTTTCATGAAGGATAATTAGGTTACTGCAGGGTAGCCTGTCAATATCTAGTCGCAGTTAACTGCTTAAAATCAATTTACCTGAACATTTTTGCAGCGAGATCTCTTACTATAAGAAATGAAGGAAAAACATGCACAAATTGATATTGAGTCACGAGTCAGCATCCAACCATAACGTAAAAACCTTGTTTGTTCCAGGTCTTCCCAACGATCTCTCAGTCTCCTGGCACCAGTACCCCTACAGCCTGGGCATCGTGTTCTGTAAGCTGAGGGCACTCATCTCTGAAGCGTAAGTAGTACCCATTCATGTAATCGTATTTCTTTTTTGAAATTTGTATTTCAATTGGCAAAACATAGCGCACTAATTTTTAAGATCTTGCATGTAATTATTACCTAAGTTTTACAAATAAATGATTTTGATTAGATTTGATTTGATTTAAAGAAAGAATCATGACTCCATACTAAGTAGGTACTGGAACATTACCTGAACTGAACCACGATGTTGGCGGTTGACATATTATTTACGAGACTTGGACGTAATTGTTCATTGAATTTATAATTATGTATTCATTAATTTATTTTCCTCCTTGGGAAAAACGTAGCTAGTTTAAGAATCAGCGTTTGATCCATATAAAATATCTACAACCACAAACGAAAAACAATTATTAATTTCGCAAGACTTTCCGCTCGTCGCGATCCATCCAATTCAACTTTAGACAAGGTAATGGATATTTACGCCACGTTTTACGCCTCTGGAATGTTTTTCATCGCGAGCCATATGTGACTCAACTTTTAGCTTTTATGCTCATCATGATGTTAAATCTTCTATGTTGTTTAAAACCATATGGGTTTACATATATTTTTTTATTGCTTTTTCTGTATGAGAAGAAGGCTTTTATTTGCCCTGCAGTGGGTCAGTAACTGGCTGGTATTATTGCTCGTATAATATCGTAAGAGAAAAAAACATAGCATTTTCACGGAACCCTATTTAATTTCTCTAAAATGAAAGTAGTAGTAAGTTACTCCTTATAGCATCAGCTAAATGCCAGTGAATGTCCCGTCGAAATCGGTCTATGAGTTTCGGAGTTAAGCCGGAACAAACATACCGGTAGACAAAAAAATAAAATAAAATAATTTTTAAGTACCGTATATATTTTCATATGCATTTAGTAAAAAGCAGTCATTACAAGCTTTTATTAAACTTTCAATGTATGTATGTATGTAAGTGTGATCGGGTCAAATCTGGCAACTGAATTTAGTATTTTTTAGTTATCACCACCGATTAAGAAGAAATTTTGCATACACGTTTAGTATGGAGTGGTATGGATGACAATGCATGGTTAGATAAGTGACTTCATTCTAAATCCAATATGGCGGACGGCCGAAGATGGTGGGCTACTTATTTGTGTGCTCTGCCATGATATGGGTATCAAATGAAAGGGTTTGCTGATAAAAATAAGAAAAAAGCTTGTTCAAAAAAAAAGAAATAAGGAACAAATTATTATGACATTACAAACAGACACTTCAATTTTATTTGAAATTACATTTTTTTTTAATAAGGAGCAGTATTATACAGATTTTTTACATTGGCCCCAAACTAGGCAAGTCTCTATCTTGGGAGCCAATAGATTTGTTTGTGTAGATTTTATTGTTCGTGTAAATAGGCACCGCTCATATTTTTCTAATTGTAATTATTTATCTCCGTGCATCTTCTATATCTGGTTTCATCATCACTTGTCTTACTCGAAATTAGAACTTAAGTTCCTCTTAGTGGAAAAATGTTATTTTCAAGTCTGCCTACTACATTCATACGCTATATAACCACAAACATGTTCTCGGAAATTGTAGCAACAATATTTGGGAAAATAACAGACTCTTGGGTTATCTTCGGTTGAGCTTTAGGTATAAGAAGATTTTTATTTTTGATTATAAAGGATTTGTATCATTTTGTCTCGTGCATACTAATGGAGTACTAGCGTAGGCTTCTCGAAGTCCAGGAAACTGTTGATTGATTTCATTGTTCGAAATCTAACTAATTAATACGTATACGTAGAATCAAACTTAATGGTTGCTCGGAACACCGGGTGAGTCGCTACGCAGTAGCTAATTTATGTGGCATCAGGGTGAAGGATAGTACTCACCCGTCATCCCAGCTGACGCATAATTGCTTACTGTCAAATACAGGCGCGACGCGCGACGCAACAATGCGACAACGTTGTTACAACGCGTTATCACAGAAACTGATATATATGTTAAGAAACTTTAGAACAAGCATTAATAACTAGTATCAGAATACCGCAAACCCAGTAACTAACGTACCTAGGATAAAACTGAATTCGTTAGTAAGACATTCAAATTAAATCAGTACAATTCTGAGAACCCGTCAACTCAAAACTTGTAAACTTTTGCTGACAACTATTGAGTGGGCGAGTTCTTCAACAGTAACATCAGTTTCGAACGGACTTTGTAACAACTTGTAGTTAAATTAGCTTCGCTATTGAAGTTAGTGGGCAATTGATTGTTACCTTTCAACGGTTAGAAGTTTTCACGAAGACTTTTTCAATTGGACGCTTTTACAAGAGGAGAAAAGTATGTAAGCATTACTTAGAGAGAAATAAGCATTTTTGTTTTCATTTAGTTATAGTGTACTCATTGTTGAGAACCTCCTAATAAGTAGCATTAATTGGGGGTTTTGAACTTTTTATAAGGAAGCTGGTCCGCTGATTTTGAAAGTTGCGGTGCACGAGAAAGTGCAGTAAGGCAAGATAATGTAACGCTTTTGCAATAATTAAGTAACCTAGGAATCCAGGCCAAAACCAATGGTTTGTGTTGTTTCTATATTAGTGAGACTTTCTCGGGTGCTTAATACTGTTGCAAATGCTCACAATAAATACTATAATTATTTGAGTCTATTCAAGATTCTCTAGCTTGCAGGTTTTTTAACTACATTTTTAATTCAGCCATGTTTTGCTCTTAGAGGCGTCGAGGACACTAAAACAAACATCCCCGAGATATTTGGATGCAGTTTCTATGAAAACTAAAATATCAGCATTAACGTGGCATTGTAGATTAGACACTTAAAACACTTATTCTCACCTACATCAAAGGCGAGATAGTGACAAAATGCGAGCCCATCAAGATAAAAAAATAGAAGAACTGTACTTACATTTTGTCCACAAACAGTTTAGGTATTACCGAACCCTTTGTTCTAAGTTGCGTGCACATTTCAGGGTACTAAAATTGTGAAGGTTTTGTCTATACACAGCTTAAATTAGTGAAATATTCGGACACGCCACCGCTAGGGTTGGCAATATCAATTTTTAAGAAATAAAAATGTAGATTCTTTCCTTATCTTAATAAAGGCTGCGCAATATGAAATATTAATTACTAGGGGACGTGTAGTGCCCGTTCCCGTAGGAATACAGAGATAAAAATTAGCTTATGTCACCCGGGGATAGTGTAGCCACCCAATGGTGAAAGAATTTTTGAAATCGGTCCAGTAGTCTTTAAGTTTATTCGTTACATATAAAAATACAAACATACAAATCTTTCCTCTTAAAATATTAGTATAGAAGTAAAGACTAGCTTTACCCCGTGACCAAACTCCGGTGGACTATCAAACAGGTACCGTGCTTTATCCGGGATAAAAAAAAAACAATAGTTAAGCTATTCTTCAGTGTTAGAATCGGATCAGTGATTTAAAAGATTACCGTCTACAAACAAACAATTATCCTTCTTCATAATACTGCTTCTCAAGAGTGAGTTGTGACCGTATTCCGGGTTTCAAGAATTCATTTTGGGCCTTTAAGCGAGACCTTTTTTCACTGTTCACTATCGAAATGTTTTCGATGGGTGTACCCCATTGTTGCGAAATTCATTACCGCGATGTACGGTACAGCGAAAGTTTACTATCGCGACGTTCGTTGTAGCGAAAGTTCTTAACTGCGATGTACGTTACTGCGAAGGTTTACCATTGCGATGTACGTTATTGCGAAAGTTCTTTACTGCGATGTACGTTACTGCGAATGTTTACCATTGCGACGTACGTTGTAGCAAAAGTTCTTAACTGCGATGGACGTTCCTGCAAAAGTTTACCATTGCGAAGTACGTTGTCAGGAAAGTTCTTTACTGCGATGTATGTTACTTAGAAAGTTTACCACTGCGACGTAGTTAATTAATGTGACGATTGCAGTTTCGATAACACGATATTGCGAATTAGGTCATCTAGGAGGGTTCCTGATAATGGTGATAGTGGAAATATTATATTTATTGGACATTACTAAATAATTGTAAGCAAATTTAATTCGAATTAAACCAAAAGATAATAATATTAAAATAAACATAAACTTAATTCATGTAGGTACTTTTAAATGGAACAAAAGAAAAATCAACAAAATCAAAATGCATGTAGGTGCCTGTCTAAGTATATCGCACACTAGATACTTAATCTACAGTACCTGGGTGACCGAGCTCTACTAGGGTGAAAATATAGAAAACGATTTTTCAAAAATTATTACTAGCTAGATCAATTGATCGCTCCCGAAAGGCCCTGCATACTAAATTACATGAAAATCGTTGGCGCCGTTCCCGAAATTCGGATTATCTATGTATATACATATATACAAGAATTGCTCGTATAAAGGTATCTACATAAATAAGACATAAAAACGCATAGCTTTCTCTCTGTAAATACACTTAACCTAAAGGAATACATTATTTATATTAATAAGTTGACTTAGATAGATAGGTACATGAATTTTGTGCATGTATATTTTATTATTATTATCTTTTGGTTCAATTATAATTAAATTTGCTTATAATTTTTGCTCATTTTTTAGTCATGTCCAACAATATAATATTTCCACTATCACCAGTAACAGCAACACTCCTAGATGACCTAAATCGCAAAAGCGTGTTATCGAAACTGCAATCGTCACAGTAAATAACTTTCGCGACAGCGTACGTCGCAATGGTAAACTTTCGCAGTAACATACATCGCAGTAAAGAACTTTCGTGACAACGTACTTCGCAATGGTAAACTTTCGCAATAACGTACATCGCAGTTAAGAACTTTCGCGACAACATACGTCACAATGGTAAACTTTCGCAGTAACATACATCGCAATTAAGAACTTTCGCGACAACGTACGTCGCAATGGTAAACTTTCGCAGTAACGTACATCGCAGTTAAAAACTTTCGCAACGACGAACGTCGCGATAGTAAACTTTCGCTGTACCGTACATCGCGGTAATGAACTTCGCAACAATGGGGTACACCCGTTTTCGATAGTGAACAGTGAAAAAAGTACGAGTACGAGTACGAGTCAAACCATAAGTTCCAAATGGTGACGCGTATAAAAGTGTCGATATGACAACTAGGGAATCCTTAATATATAATATTTTCTGTTATAAACTTTTAATAGCAAGTTAAACATGTGAAAAATTACTTGTGTTATGATTAAAAATGAGTGTCGATTTGGTTGATAAAGAGTTTAAAAGCTCGAGTGAAGTGTGGAAACATTTTTAAGAGCAGAAAATGGATTAACCGCTAAATGTAAATTATGTCCTGTGATCATAAAAATCTCTGCTCGCTCTACAAAGGCCTTCAAATCCACTTGCAAACAAAGCATGTCATGAATTTGAACGTGGTTGATACGCATAGTGCCAGCAGCAGCGTTAAAAATCCAGCACCGGGAATCGGAACGAGCAGCCCAAGCTAAAGTAGCTCGTTAGTTCTACTGCTTCACGCTTACCTACTCGTATTTAGTCCTTTTTTAGGGTTCCGTAGCCAAATGGCAAAATACGGAACCCTTATAGATTCGTCATGTCTGTCTGTCTGTCTGTCTGTCTGTCTGTCTGTCTGTCTGTCCGTCCGTATGTCACAGCCACTTTTTTCCGAAACTATAAGAACTATGCTGTTGAAACTTGGTAAGTAGATGTATTCTGTGAACCGCATTAAGATTTTCACACAAAAATAAAAATAAAACAATAAATTTTGGGGGTTCCCATACTTGAAACTAAAACTAAAAATATTTTTTTTGATCGACCCCATACGTGTGGGGTATCTATGGATAGGTCTTCAAAAATGATATAGAGGTTTCTAATATCATCTTTTTCTAAACTGAATAGTTTGCGCGAGAGACTCTTCCAAAGTGGTAAAATGTGTGTCACCCCCCCTGTAACTTCTAAAATAAGAGAATGATAAAACTGAAAAAAATATATAATGTACATTACTATGTAAACTGCCAGCGAAAATTGGTTTGAACGAGATCTAGTCAGTAGTTTTTTTTTTATACGTCATAAATCGTAAACCGCAATTTACCAAGTACGGAACTCTTCGTGCGCGAGTCCGACTCGCACTTGGCCGGTTTTGTTTAAATAACTACTTGAAACTAAAAAAGAACTGAATCCCTTAAATCACGCAGGATCCGCGGGATTGATGACCTCTATCCCGCAGACTCGCGGTATCGCGATTTTGATGCGGGATTGGATTCCGTCATGAAAACTATCTAGCGTAAAATAATTGAATAATTGAATAGTGACAGCCCTAGTAATTAGTAGGATCTGTGTTTAGCTATCTATAGCGCCATTATTCTTTCACGCCGTCCGTTGGTTCATTTTATCATTTACGTTAAGTCTACACTGACACAGCGTTATTTGTGTAACGTTGATATATTAGAATGCCTTTGGAAGAAGACTTGAGTCGTTGTAATAAAGGATTGAGTATTTTGTGAGGCATAAAACGACTTTAAAGTATAAATATATACCATACTAGCTAACCCCCGTGGCATCGCTCCCGTCAAAATTATAGCCTATTTTACTCGGGAATAATGTAGCTTTCCATAGGTGAAAGAATTTTTAAAATCGGTCCAGTAGTTTCGGAGCCTATTCTGTACAAACAAACAAAAAATCTTTCCTCTTTTGGTATAGATGATTACGCCTATTTTCCATAAGGACATGCAGAAACTATAGAACGCCCTGGTACGATTTCTTCATACTCCCTTTGCGTTTCATAGATCAGGCCATACCGGCTTAATTCGTTTACAATATGTCAGTGTGTGAAAATACTCAAAATATACGAGTACTAGCTGTTCCACGCGGCTTCGCTCCCGTGGGCCACCCCACAGGATCCGTTTTCGGGATCAGAAAATAGCCTATGTCACTCAGGAATAATGTAGCTTTCTATTGGTGAAAGATTTTTTTAAATCGGTCAAGTAGTTTCGGAGCCTATTCGGTACAAACAAACAAACAAAAAAATCTTTCCTCTTAATAATATTGGTACAGATAAATGATATTCTCTTAATTTTATCGATGTTAACGTAAATATACTAAATACCTAATTGATTACAATGCCCAAAAGTTGTTTATATTCAGAGTACTTTTGTCGTCTGAAAATAGTCACCCTATAATTATACGGCCACCACTTGACGGTGGTAGGCCAACTTCATTGATGGATAGAGTTACTTTTAAATTTATAGGACTCATGTAGCGTCTTTGGCTGATTTGTTGACGCACTGTTGAACAATTTGCTTCCGCGCTACGAAACCATAGGCAAATGCCATTTCATCCTTTTTGGTTATATAGCTGTTGCAAGTTGAATTTATCTGTGTGAAAGAACGTTTCTCCCAAAAACTTTATAACATCAGGCCTGTATTCCTCGAAGGTTTATAATAGGTTGGGGAAAAAGTCTTTTCGCATTATAGTATGTATGAACTTGTAATAAAATCACTTTGGCTATACTATTTGTATCTGGCTGGTTTTGGTATCATTGAAAGTTTAAATTTTAAAGAACATAATTCCAAATTCAAATTAGGAAAATGTGTGATTTTCATTTGTTTTTCATACCGTCAAGATGAGTGAATCTAATGAAGAAATTCGATACATTTTAAAATTTTACTACAAAAAAGGTAAAAATACAACGCAAGCCGCGAAAAGAATTTGCGATGTTTATGGAACTAGTGCAGTGTCTGTGAGAGTAGCACAAATTTGGTTTTACCGTTTTCAATCCGGAAATTTTGATGTCAAAGATGCACGTTGCTCTGGTCGCCCTATTACGGATAAAATGGATGCCATTTTTGAAAAAGTGGAGCATGATCGGCATTTCAGTAGTTACGACGTAGCTGAAGAACTGTGAATTGACCACAAAACAGTTTTGGCGCATTTGAAAAAAACTGGGTACACAAAAATGCTCGATATTTGGGTACCTTCTGAAAGAAACCTAATGAACCGTGTACTCATTTGTGATTCTTTATTACGACTTAATGAAACCGAACGATTTTTGAAGAAGCTGATAACTGGTGATGAAAACTGGATCACGTACGACAAGAACGTGCGAAAAAAGGTCGTGGTCAAAGGCCGGTCAGGCTTCACAGACTGTGGCGAAACCCGGGTTAACTCGCTACAAGGTGATGCTGTGTGTGTGGTGGGATTGGGAGGGCATTATTCATTATGAGCTGTTATCACCAGGCAGGACCATCGATTCTGAACTCTAATGCAAACAACTGATGAGATTAAAGCAAGAAGTTGAGAGAAAGCGGCCGGCATTAATCAACAGAAGGGGTGTGGTTTTTCATCATGATAACGCTAGACCTCACACATCTTTAGCCACTCAGCAAAAATTAAGAGAGTTTGGCTGGGAGGTGTTATTGCATCCGCCGTATAGTCCTGATCTTGCACCTTCAGATTTCCACCTGTTTCAGTCTCTTCAGAATTCTTTAGGCAGTGTCAGGTTAACATCACGAGAGGACTGCCAAAACCACCTGTCGCGGTATTTTGATCAGAAGTACCAAAATTTCTATAGCAATGGGATCATGTCCCGACCTACAAGATGGCAAGAAGTTATCGAACAAAATGGTACCTACATACTTTAGTTAAATGTAAATAAACTATATTAAAAAACGTTTTAAATTTTCTTAAAAAATGCGAAGAAACTTTTTCCCCCAACCAGATATTCCTATAGTAATACCCAATATTATCAGTTATGTGTAAGTCTCATGTAAGGGTACAGGCCTTTTCTCATCAACCGGTGTCTTTGTTACGCCAAAACAAAACCTATTTGAAGGTAACTTTGTATGTTTGAATGTCAATCACGTCAATTTCAAAAGACTTTCAATCTTAAGAAGTCTTTCAAGACTTTTCGATCAAAGCTAGGTGATATTGAAGCGAACTAATTAAGAGTTCTATCGAAGCGAGTTAAGCCTCGCTGTAATTTGTGGGCAAATTGAGTATTTTGACTCCACTCGAAGACGTGCCTGTGAGAACATTTGCGGCGCCTGAAGTGTGTAGTAATCAGAGACATAAATTTAACTAGATAGCGTAAGTGCCTCCATCTGTATGAATACCAAGCGTGTCATTTTTAACCGAATTACCAAAAAGGAGGAGGTTCTATGTTCGACTTCTTGTATGTTTTTTTTTTTTTTTTTTTTTTATCTCCGTCATTTGTGGACCGATTTTAAAAATTATTTTTTTGTTTGAAAGAGTGTGTTTCGAAATTGGTCCCATTTTAATTTGGTGAAGATCTGATGAAGAAATTCGGAGATATACAACAGAACTCTTCAATAAATAACGGCAAATCATTCGGAATTGCTGCAATCGCATGTCTGTTTATTGTATATACCATTTCATAACATAATATCACGCCAGTACGCACTAAAGGGTTACGCAGATCTCTCATTTTACTGTTTATTTTCAAGTTTCATGTTATTCGGAAAAATAAAAAACTTTTTTTGCAAAAAAATACTACCGACTTCCAAATAAAAAACTACAAAGTGAAAAATAATTTTATTTTTGGAAGTCGGTGTCCATATCGCAAAAAAATGGGAAAAAAGAAAGACACCGACTTCCAAAAATAAAATTATTTTTCACTTTGTAGTTTTTTATTTGGAAGTCGGTAGTATTTTTTTGCAAAAAAAGTTTTTTATATCACACACAATTTAAGAACAAATTTACTTTTTATTATTGGTAAGACACATTAGCAGCTAGTTAGCAGATACGTGCATTTCAGATAGCTTGGAGATATCCAATCTGTCCTTTTACTCTTGAAACAGTTCAATGTGATTGTGGGTGCTGTCACAAGCTTTTGGGAGCCAATTCCATACTGTTTCAGCTCGGCTATGCAGGAAATGTTTCCTTGACGAATTCCCCCATAGCTTGAGAGAATATCCTCGCGACTGTTTGTTGGCATTCAGTGTGTACTTACCGATGAAAGAAAATGTTTCCATTGTGTCGGACAACTCGGTCACGGTCTTGTTCAACAACCCTGCTCCCCCTTTATTTTTGCAATTAATTAAAACAGTAAGTATCTTCTTTAATACCGCCTTATCGCTGTTCTAATTTTCCTTAAAATTTCAAATGGTGGGCTTCACAAACAAAAGTGAATGTAAAACACGCTGAAAGAAAATCTCGCATTATTTTTCTTAGTAAATCTTCAGCATCTCTTTGTAGTGGAGCCAAGTCTTTATCTTATTGTTCTCCTAAAATATCTTGTATAGCTTACATAATTTATAAAAAGCTTTCTCTGGTATATAAATATCTTGACACCTATTAACGCTATGTTACCTGTCCTTGTCATTTTCATGTGAATAGAGAGAGAGAAATGGATTACCTGTAAAGCCATTTTAATTTCACGTTTATTAACACCTTAACTGCCAGGAAATGAGACACAATTGAAAATGTATTGTTTGTCGGTCACTTGGCAGTTAAGGTGTTAATAAAAATGCTAGTCACTTTCATAGAACAAGTAACGTCGTATCGGCAGCGA
Source organism: Orthosia gothica (assembly GCA_949775005.1). Lineage (NCBI taxonomy): Eukaryota > Metazoa > Arthropoda > Insecta > Lepidoptera > Noctuidae > Orthosia > Orthosia gothica. Next base: position 6,596,923 of record OX459040.1, on the reverse strand, counting down.
CTGATTACGCCATTGCTAAGAATTTTCGTGGTCGTGCATTGCCGTTGAGCTCAAGTTTCGACTATCATAACCAAAGCCATAGTCAGAATGAAAGAAAGAAAGAGTTTTAGACGGTGTTGTAATGACCACCGTCTTCAGATCTGAATTAGCTTGCTTATTTTTAAAGTAATAATATGAGAGCAGTAGATCTCACGATCGTTTGCCTTACATAAAAACTGAGTTAGTGAACGATAGTATAAAGGGTTACTGTTGATAATCTGATTTTAATGAATTGGTTCGAGTTATTCGTGAAGCTCCTTCACACGAGCTATTAACACACAAATATTATCAGTCTTAATTGATTCCCTCATATTAACAGTCGGTATGTTACAATTTTTTTTACAAAAAGTGCGAATCTTGTGAGAAGGATCACCAAGTTCATCTTCAATTAGATATCATTACTGATGACTACTCATACTCGAAACACTGGACCGCACCTCATTAGTAACATGTGGTGATGGGTATACGAGGAAGTTTCAAGAGTTGAGTATGCATTACTTATGAATTATGGTAAAGAGAAACAGAATTGTTAGAATTACTGTGTTGTAACTTGTTGATCGTTGGACCTTTTTCAAAATCAAAATCATTTTTTTATTTCATGTAGGCCTACATGGGCACTTATAAAACGTCGACAAAAGGTACACGGTTCGGGTTGGTCGTTTCCTATGGAGAAGAACCGGCAAGAAACTCCATCGTTACTCTTTTAAAAAATTGTTTGGTTTTACAATATTTCCTTGTTACAGCATTAGTACTTAGATATGTGGGACTGGGGACAACGTAGGCCCGACAATAAGTCGTAAGAATAAAAAAAAAAAGATTACGTATTATTTAAACAAAAGAAAATAAAACGAGTTAAAAAGTTGACAAATGTTAACAAGCATCTAGAAGACCTACAATGTTCACACATTTACAAAACAATCGGTAAAGGAATCTATACAAAAGTAAAATAAAAAAAAGACTAAATCTAACATGTGGCACAAATATTGTTATCAGTGCTGTAACTATTCTTAGCAGAGGGCTATGAAGATGATTGAAAACCATTGTAAAAAGACTAATTAAAAGAAGGAAAAAAAAACAAAGAATGAATGAGATTGAGAATAGTTAGAAACAACCACATATTTGTGCCGTTTATGAGTTACCAGGGAATCCGCATGCGCAGAAGGAGCTAAAGCCAAAATTTTTATCTTCAACGTAGTCCTTGATTTTATAATATGCTTTTTTTAATAAGGACACGTTTGATGTAGTTTTTGAACTTTCCATCGGTCAGTTCTATAACTGTCTTTGGCAACTTGTTATAAAAGCGAATACTGTTTATATGAAAAGACTTGCTAGTTTTTGTTAATCTGAATTTGGGTATTACAATTTCGTGCTTACTGCGTGTATTTAAATTATGTAAGTCGCTTCTATTTTTGAAAAGCCCTCGATATTTGCGGACATACAAAATACATTCCAAAATATAAAGTGAAGGTAGAGTCAGTATATCGATATCTTTAAATTTTTGTCTAAGGGACTCGCGAGGACCCATTTTATAGATCTTGCGGATTGCCCTCTTTTGTAAGATGAAAATTGAGTCAACATCTGCTGCTGATCCCCACAGCAGAATGCCATAAGACATAATACTGTGGAAATAAGCATAATATACTAACCTAGATGTGGCTACATCGGTTAACTGCCTTATTTTCCTTACTGCATATGCAGCTGAACTTAACCTACCTGAAAGAGTTCTAATGTGCGCGCCCCACTGCAGTTTGAATCGATAGTAATCCCTAAGAATACAGTTTCAGCTATAACTTCAAGTCTTTTGCCGTCAAGATTTAAATTCAGGTCACGTTGTAGTACATTTGGTAAAGAGAACTTAAGACATGTAGTTTTTGTCGCATTCAGTAAAATATTGTTAGCTGCGAACCATTTTGAGAGAATAATAAGACTTTCGTTGACATGTAAGACATCCGTATCTTTCCTACCTATTTCAAAAATTAGCGAAGTATCATCAGCAAATAGAATTATATCCGATAATTTGGCCATCATAAAAGGGAGATCATTAATGCAAACAAGAAAAAGGAAAGGGCCGAGACGCCCATCTTGACTAGAGACCCGGAGGACATCACCCCATTAACATTAACTTTTTGCTGGCTGTTTGATAAATATGAAAGCACAAGATCACCAGCTTGTCCTCGAATTCCGTAGTGGTGTAATTTACAGATCAGTGTGTTGTGGTCGACGCAGTCGAACGCTTTTGAGATATCACAGAAAATGCCAATGGCATCCTGGGACTTCTCCCAAGATTCCAAAATGTGACTGATGAGTTTTACTCTCGCGTCCGTTGTCGACCTACGTTTCGTGAAACCAAACTGCTGACTATGCAGGATCCCATTTGAATTGAAGTGAGACAACATCTGATCCAGCATGATTCTTTCATAGATTTTACTCAATGCTGGAAGCACGGATATAGGTCTATAATTAGAGGGATCACTCTTACAACCTGATTTGAAAATTGGTACTACTTTGCTGTGTTTCATTAAGTCAGGAAACGTGCCGCTGTCCAAACATTGATTGAATATGCCTGTTAGGACAGGAGCAATTGAGTCAATAATATCTTCAAGAACCCTAACGGATATCCCCCATAAGTCTTCAGTATTTTTTATATTGAGACTTTTGAACACGTTTTTATTTGTATCAATACATATTGGTTTAAATTTAAAGGTCGGTATGTCTTTGGTAAAGTTTTCTTTAAGAAGAGCTTCAGCTAATTTAGATGAGGAGGGAAGAGACCTCGTAACCTCTAACGGAATGTTGGTAAAGAACTTTTCTAATGTCTCAGCGACTTCTTGGTTATCAGAAATGGTTTGATTATTTATTTTCAAAGACAACTCATTCTGATCGCGTTGTTGTGTCTTTCCAGTTTCTCTATTAATTAATTGCCACACAGTTTTTATTTTATTATTTTTTTCTAATGAATACTGTTGTGTGGGAAACTCTGGTACGAAAAATAAATAGGCCGTGATAGGTGATTACGACAGGACGGTGATCGTTATACACTGAAAGTTTTAAATACCTATTTCAGTAATACCTACGTTTTGTAAAATATTTGAGAAATTAATTTTAGAGCAATTCAAAGATTTTTTTAAAAACATAAATTTTACATAGCAAACAGTTCGGTTTTACAAGGCGTCTTTCAACTACTGATGCGCCAGGTGTTGAGCTTTTAGGACATATTTATAATGCACGGGAAGATAAGTGCGATGCCTTGGGAATCCTTTTTTTTCTCCCGTATCTATAGTAACAATGGGAGTCCCGCAGGGCTCAATTCGTGGCCCTTTCTTGTTTCTTATTTATATTAATGACTACCTACCATAATGCATAACCATGATATAGTGTTGTTTGCGGATGATACTTCACTTTTGTTTAAACTTAACCGTCAGCTCCTCACCACACCGGTTACAGATGATGTAAATAACTCAATCCCAAAAGTAGTTCACTGGTTCTATGTTAAAATGTTAACAATTTACTTCTTAATGAAAAAAAAAACAAATGCATTAAGTTTACCCTATGTCACGTTAGGCAGGTGAAAACTGATGTGTTGATAAAAGGCGGAGAATTGAATCCTGAAAAAAGCACAGTATTCATATGCTAACTTTGGATGCTAAGCTTCAGTGGGGCCCACATATAGATAAATTGTCAAAACAGCTAAGATACGCAGCATATGCTGTTAAAATATTCGTAATTTAACTGACATACAGATAGCCCGTTTAGTGTGCTTTAGCTATTTTAATAGTGTTCGATCAATTTATAAATTAAGTCCAAGAAACTCTCTCAGAGAGAAATTTAAGGAGATTAATGTGCCTTTTCTTAGTATATATTTATGAAAATCTTTTAAAAGCGCCCTAAAAAAATTAAAATGGTTTAAAAATAAAGTGATATCCATAACATAAATACTAGGCACAAACATAAATTTGTATTACCCACAACAAGGCTCAAGAAAATAGGTGGCTCGTTTACATGTCAATATGTATGCGCTTTTATAATAAGCTTCCAAGCCACGTACAAGATCTAAGCATTTATAAATTAAAATCATTTATTAAACGTAATTTGTGCCAGATTGCGCCACTGTCACCCAAAAAGTATTGTTGAAAAACATCTCTAATGTTATTGGCTTATCTTCCACTGCGTTCTGATTGAGCTATTTGTATACTCTCGTTTTCATACAAAATTGTGAAGCTTGCTTTCATAATATCAATTGATTAAGATATTGTTAACTACATACAAACACGATTTAATATTTGCCATTTGTTTGTAAAATGCCAAATGCACATGCCACGTTTCTCCGTGCTCTAGATAGGCGATAATTAAATACCTTTTACATCTCTCATGTTCGGTAAGTAGGTTCTTATTACCTCCAAATGGGGCTTGTAGGTGACTAATTAGCGCTCTAGGGTAATAATGTAGCTAGAAAAGCCCTAGGGCGGTAAGTAATTAAAAAAAAACACTTCTTTCTTTCAAAAAGTTCGCGTACATCTAACCATCATACTGGCAATAGACATCATGCATTCAGCCCAATGACCAAAGAGGGCGCTTTGCTATTCAGCCTTGCCAGCCGAAGCTCAATTTCGTACTTGAAAAAAATGTTTTATTCTTGTAATGCCGGTTTTTTTCTACTTACCTCACAATCGAGATGTAAAGCAGAATAGTTAGCTCGGGTGTAAGCACCAATTGCACCCTCGAACTATAATAATATCTCGGGCTGCAATTGATACCTTACAGCACTTGGTTACTAATCTACTATTATTGTACACTCAAAAAATTACCACTGTAAGGTCCCATTATATTTTGATGCAATCTAAATGCCTCATCGGCTACGAATACATATGGGACAGGTGGCAAAGTACGTACATTAGGACAGTATTTTTAATTGGGTAGTTTGATAGAACCGCTATGAAGAACATTCCAAAGAGAAGTATTTAAAAAACCGGCCAAGAGCGAGGCGGACTCGCACACGAAGGGTTCCGTACTTGGTAAATTGTGGTTTACGATTTATGACGTATTAAAAAAAAACTACTTACTAGATCTCGTTCAAACCAATTTTCGCTGGTAGTTTACATAGTAATGTACATCATATATTTTTTTTAGTTTTATCATTCTCTTATTTTAGAAGTTACAGGGGGGGGGACACACATTTTACCACTTTGGCAGAGTCTCTCGCGCAAACTATTCAGTTTAGAAAAAAATGATATTAGAAACCTCAATATCATTTTTGAAGACCTATCCATAGATACCCCACACGTATGGGTCTGATGAAAAAAAATATTTTTAGTTGTAGTTTCAAGACAGACAGACAGACATGACGAATCTATAAGGGTTCCGTTTTTTGCCATTTGGCTACGGAACCCTAAAAATGGTTGAAAAGTTTTTTTTTTATACATACATGTACAATCAGTTGAAGACGCAAATTAGAATGCAGTAAAGAAAGTCTTATGCTGCAAATTAATCTGCAAAGTACTACTAGACTCACCGGCCACTGTTAGAGACGATATTGTCAATACTTTCCATACAAATAAAGCATATCAGTGAGCATTACCGTTTACTCAAAGAATTCTAAGACAATAATAACTTTTGTTTCTTTCATTCTGACTATGGCTTTGGCTATGGCAGTCGAAACTTGTGCTCAACGGTAATGCACGAAAAAGAAAATTCTTAGCAATGGCGTATTCAGTCGCTGCCGATTCGTTGTTACTTGTTCTATGAAAGTGGAATCTTTTAATTAATTGCAAAAATAAAGGTGGAACTGGCAGGGTTGTTGAGCAAGCATATCCAGGGCGAAAAATTGATAGCAGAGTAGGTTAGGCTTACTGAATAAATACTGGGAAACTTTGCAGATATTTCATATATGAGCTCTTTGATCAGGGGTCCACTTTCAGAATACCAAAAACAATACGTAGATTATCTTTACTAGTCGTAAAGGTAGTCATAAGCCAGAAAATCGGACACCACTCATTACATATAAGGCGCAGATACTTAGGAGTACCTGCGCCTTAAAGGTAATGATTTTATATCTAGAAATCGGTAGAAGCATATATTGATCGATTACGTGGTCAATTTTTTACCCCCGCCGGAAAAAGAGGGGTGTTATAAGTTTCACGTGTGTTGCTGTGTATCTGTGTATCTGTGTGTCTGTCTGTGGCATCATAGCGCCTAAACGGATGAACCGATTTTGATTTAGTTTTTTTGTTTGAAAGGTAATTTTGTCGAGAGTGTCTTAGCTATGTTTGAATAAAATCGGTTCAGCCGTTCAAAAGTTATGGGCATTTTACTGTTTGAATCGGGATGTTTTCGCAAGATAAATGTGTCGGGGGTTTTTAAATTGTGAAATTTTACTTGTTGTCAATTATTATAATAAAAACAATAAAGATTGACATTGACATTTGACATGTTGCTGCGCAGACCGTGTTGTAAGTTGTAGTTTAGGCGACGAGTCGATGACTCTTTTTTATAATAAGGCCGCCCATTGTGTCACCCAGTGTAATGTTTTCTTCGTCTATACTTTCTGTAACTTATATGGTGTACATAATAAAGATTATTCTATTCTATTCTTCGTCCGGAATAGGATAATAAGTAGTAAAACATCGAAAAAATTAACGATACAAAAAAATGTTTTCCATCCATTTTGCGAACACAGCACCACAAAACACACAAAAATTAACATAGCGTTGCTGGTTCCAGTATTGCCAGTAGATGGCGTTGTCGATTTTTCTAAAATTCATCATACTATTCTAATATTTATAACACAAAAAATGTTTCTACCTATGTCCGCTATAGACTTTGAAACCATCGAACCGATATGCCCCAAACATGTTTCATCAGAAAGGCAATGCGAAGATGGTTTAAGACCACAAAAAAACATATTGGTAGGTAGGTATGTAGGGTAGGTTAGGTAAGTATGTAGGATAGGGTAGGTAGGTATGTAGAGTAGGGTAGGGTAGGTATGTAGGGTAGGTTAGGGTAGGTTCTCACGTACAGTTTATTAAGTGATATCATATGAATCAATAGTATTCAACACGTCTCACGAGCAAATTTTTTTTTTTTTCTAGCGTGGAGAAATGCTCATGCATACTGCGCTACCACGGGGAGATAGCGCAGTTATGTGGGACTCTAACCCACTAAAACTCCACGGTGTCCTCCTGTGCCGCTTATGGCGGGAACACGGGTACGCGTTAGCACTCACCGCGAACCCGCCGCGGCTGTCCGTCACCGGACCCTCCTCTGGGGAGTACCCCCCATCACCGGCGCACCGGAACACACCGTGCGCCGTGATCATCCCAGGGCCAAACAAGCACATGGGTGCCAGACGACCCCGTGTATGGCACCCTTGGTCCCCTTGTGACGGGTCAGGGTCAATGGCCCCGCCACCTACCATTTTTCGGCCGCAGGGGATAGGGAGAGCGGCCAACGCTATACCGGCACTCCTCTTCCCCTGCGGCCCCACCGCGTCCGCCATCAGACGGTGGCAACCCCGTCTAGGCCGCGGAAGGTAGGGAGAGCGGCGCACCGCAATACCGGCACTCCTCTCCTGCCGCGGCCTCCAACCCTCAGCCGCGATATCGTATGGGTATGGGAGACCCCATACGACATCGCGGCCCGCCTCAGTTGCGATGTCGCCTAGGCAGCTCCGCAACCTACATGTTGGCCGCTACGTCGTCGGCTTATCGGCAAAAGCCCTGACGAGCGGCCCCTCCTCGGGTTCCTCTTCGCTTCACCGTGGGTGACCAAGCCACGGTTACTGAGCCCCCCCGCATCGACAAAGCGTGAACCCACCGGGGGGGATCACGAGCTCCTGCCAACATAAACCATTATGTTACCTATATAAACCATTCCATTATTATTATTAAACGACAATTAAAAATACTATAATACTCAGTGCCCGCAAAATTTTTGGGAATCTTTGAAATAATTTAGGTATATGGCAAAACAACGTTTGCCGGGTCAGCTAGTATTAAATAAATCAGTGGTCAACCATGCAGTATTAACATTTTCGGTGCACTTACTGCCTTTTAGTTTATGTGCCTTGATATTTTTTATTTGGAGATTACAGATTGTATGTGGTAAAAAGTAATAAAGATATTTACTGCGTTTAATTTGATGAAGTGACGGGTCTTGTTGACGTAACTGCTTTAACTGCATTTTAGTTAGTTTTACAATATATTTTGAATTGGGATGTTGAGTTAGTGCTTTCACAAATTTGGTTTTTTAATCGTGTAAATCATCGAATCAAAAACTAAGTTACCAATGTGCCCGTTAAAATTCAATATATATCTAAAAAACGTAAAAAAACCACTTACTGTGTTTTAGGGCCTGCACGGCAGGTGTGAAGAGGAAAGGAAAGAGTCACTGCCTCTGTAATTTTATTCAATGTCTTCTTTATGTAATGGTTACTAGTTGTTCCCCGCGGCTTCGCTCCCGTGGGCCACTCCACAGGACCCGTTTTCGGGATAAAAAAATAGCCGATGTCACTCAGGAATAATGTAGCTTTCTACTGGTGAAAGAATTTTAAAATCGGTCCAGTAGTTTCGGAGCCTATTCGGTACAAACAAACAAACAAAAAAATATTTCCTCTTTATAATATTGGTATAGATAACTTTCAGAAACCTAGAGTACAAAAATTCCACACGAAATTCTGACTAAAATATTAAACTCCACCTGTGCATAGCATACTCAAGTAGAGTGAATTTTCCGCATGATTGCAACGCTTGCATCGTTTGCATCGCTTGCATCAAGCAGTAGAAATATTTTAAGTGCTTTTTGAGTGCTCCCAAGTGGAAAATTACGGACTATTGCTCCTTGACACACCTCGATCGTTCTGAAAAGGTTTAAATATTTATGATTCGAACATCTAACGTATGCGATAAGGACTTTCCGATTTGTATGAATGTAGGATAGTTGGAATTAAAGTTGGGAATTCTGTTTGAAAGTTTTTCGTTATTCTGCCAGTTTATTGAATAAGCTTGTTATTGGATATAGTTTGTGAGCTATTTTCGGGCACATGAGGGAAGGCACTCGTTCAGGAACTAAAATATTTTAAAGAAACATTTATGGTGTACTAGTGACAAACCTTTCTCATTTATCGCTCTTTCTATTAGTGAAAACCGTACAAAAATCGATTGCGGTTTACAAGAACTTAGCTACGTCGACAGACGCGGACCCGGACAGCGTTTTAGTTTTATACTGTTATAAGAGATTTTTGTCGAACCATGTAATATGTACCTTTAAGCAATCTAAGTAGTGTCGTAACAGTCAGTTGTTTTCTATCTTCTCCATACTTCCTACTATGCGTTTCAATTGAGGAAGTCCGCGGAAATGACCTCAAACTGTCACATTAATTACGGTTTGTACAGAAAGCTTATTCGCGTAGTAATAGTTTTTTCCCTTTTTACTATTCATCATCTTTCTGCCCTTGTCCCATGTTACTTGGGGTCGGCGCAACACGTTTTTTTTTCTTCCATAATATCCTGTCCCCCGGCACGCTATTTATATCACTCCTCACACAGTCCATCCTTCTTTTCTTTGGCCTTCCTATCCCCCTCCATCTATCCACATTTATATTCATAACTCATTTAGTAACATGCGCTTCATTCTTCCTCATAATATGACCATACCAGGCCAAACGGTTTCCTTTCATATTTTCTGTCACTGGCACCACTTTCAAACTTCCTCTAATATACTTATTTCTCACTTTATCCATTCTCGTAACTCCGCACATCCATCTCAAATCTTTTTCACAACTTTCTGATCCACACAGTATGGCAGGTCTAATCACGGTCTTGTACATTTCCCCTTTTACTTGAGGGGCATCCGTGGGTCCCAAGTTGTTCTAGTGACCTGTCGCCATTTCATCTTTTCTGAATTAATTCGCTGCGTTACGTCTCAGTCTACTTCGCCATTCGCCTACCGCGCGGTACCTAGGTACCGGAAGTCGGAGCAGCTCGGTATGGGTGTTCCGGCGAGAGCTTTAGGCACGGAACTTGAGAGATCGCCAAAATCGCAGAGCAAGTATGCAATTTTGGTTGTAGTACATACAGGAAGAGAAAGACCATTATCATCAGGAAGACGTAAGGACTGAGGACCGACCCTTTGTGCAAGCCAACTGCCACACTGAAGCTGCCAGTAGTGCCTACTGTGGACCGGACTTGGGTACTGCATCGACTGTACATACACTGACTGTACATGTTGTTAATACTCTTTGTCTTGCGACTAAGTGCACACTCGTGGAGTTTTTCTATTGTTTCCGTGTGTCTGATGATGAAGATGATGGTGACGATATTGACTACCCAGAAAGTGATGCCGAGTTGAGTGCTGTTGAGGTTTTAGACGCCGATTATTATTATTTCGTTCATCGTATTTTTTGTAAATATTGAGTATAATTAAGGTACCCGTAATATGGGCCCGTATCATAATATGAGTACGAAGGAAATTATTGCGTATGTAGTAGGTAAAAACTTAAATTCTTCTTCTTCGTATAATGTAATTTATCTTGGTACTTTACGAGGACTAAATGTGGTCGTTTAAAACTTTTTCGTTTAAAGTCCTTTGGGCAAAGTCAAGCGCCTTCGATTCTATTAATGTCCCACCGATCCGAAATGGGCTCTTTTTATAAATTATGTAAATAGGGTCTTTGTAAGGCCAAAAATAGAAACATTGAATAAAAAAAAATATATCAGACTAGCTTCTACCAGCGGCTTCGCCCGCGACAAAAGTGTTCTCATGGGAACATTATATCAAGATAAAAGTAGCCTATGTACTATTCCAGACATCATCTATCTCTGTGCCTAATTTCATCCAGATCTATTTAGCCGTTTTGGCGTGATTGAGTTACAAACATCTATCCATCCAAACTTGCGCATTTATAATATTAGTAGGATGATGGTTTGAAATTTAATGGTTTTGGAATTTTTCAACTTACCTTACTAATACATCGTCAAAAGTACGATGTGTTATTAGTAAGGTAAATTGAAAAAAAAAAAAAAAATTTTTGGGTTCAGTGTGCATGTGTGTATGTTATTTTATATTTTTTGTCTTATTGCGGATTCACTCAAAACAATAATGTACCTAACTGTTTAGATAGACAACTAGATTTGATATTAAGTTCGGGTCTTGGCGAGGTGTCAGTAGTGACAGCGGATGGATCGCTCGTGCCCGTGGACGCACATCACCCGCCACTCGCGGCGAGCGTGCGGCTCAGGGGCGCGAGCGCCCCGCGCCCCGCGCCCGCCCCTGCCGTCAGCAAACGCACTGCTACTAGACCGCGTTGGAATTTTTATAAAGCGGATTATGAATTGCTATATTCTATGTTAGTAGCTACTGATTGGACAGATATGTTTGAGCTGACCGATGTGGAAGATATTTTGAATTTATTTTATGAAAAACTTAATAATATTTTAGATGCAAGTGTTCCTAGGAAAACATTTACTGTCAAACAGCGATATATTTACCCCAAATGGTACACGAGCGATATAATAAAAAACTTAAAAATTAAAGCAAAGCTACATAAAACATATAAAACAACGAAATTTAATAGTGATTACGCCGAATATTCGAAATATAGATCAGATATTAAAAAAACAATAGAAATTGCACGCAAAGAACATCAAAATAAGATTCAATGTCAGTTCGCGAAAGACCCTAAGTCATTTTGGCAGTACATACGATCGCAGAAAAGTACGAGTAGACAGGGCATTATAAAGGACGGTCAGTATCTGTCAGACGAGGAGTGTGCGGAGCAGTTCGCGACTTATTTTGAGTCGGTTTATAGTAGTACGGCGCCGCGACTAGACTCAGAAGCGGCGGCAGCGGAAGCGGGAAACAGTGGTAGTTCATGCGTACAAATTAATAACCTTAGTCTAAGGGACGTTAGAAGTGCACTCGACCGCCTCAAGCCTAAGCGATCTGCGGGCCCGGATGGTATACCAGCGTTTCTTTTTAAAGATTGTGGTAGGGTACTCGCGGAGCCGTTACTTTATATATTTAACGCCTGTCTTCATTCTGCGAAGTTCCCAGCTCGGTGGAAGATTACGCGAGTCATTCCAGTACCCAAAGGCAGGGCGGGAGCTGACATCGGTGGGTATAGGCCGGTGGCGGTGTTGTCGACGCCGGCAAAGGTGTTCGAGTCTGCCATTCAGCGCTGTATGCATGAGCAAGTGCGCGGACAGTTTTCGGATGCGCAGCACGGATTCCGGCCGGGGCGCAGCACTGCTACTAATCTCCTTGATTTCATGGGACGCGTGGTGCCGGCGGTAGATGCTGGGGTGCAGGTGGACGCAGCTTATTTTGACTTTAGAAAAGCTTTTGACACCGTGGACAATGACATCTTACTGCGGAAGCTAGCAGAGGTCGGATGCACCCAGCATCTATTGCGGTTTTTCGCCAGTTACATGCAAGGCAGACAGCAGTATGTGGACTGCAACGGATGTGAATCCGACTTATATTACACTTGGTCGGGTGTAAGTCAGGGCACCAACTTGGGGCCTCTAGAATTTATTAATATGATAAACAATTTGCCGGAAGTCGTAAGACATGGCGCTTGTTTATTATTTGCTGATGACCTCAAGTTGCTGCTTGAGATTAGGTCCGAGTCTGATTGCCGGCGCCTACAGGAAGACATCGATCGGATAGTACAATGGAGCCATGAAAACAAACTGTACTTCAACGTATCCAAGTGCTCGTTGATGAGTTTCACCCGTGCTCGTGCACCTCTGCTCTATGAGTACATGGTGGACGCGGCGCCACTGCAACGAGTCACGGAGGTGCGAGACTTGGGTGTTTTCATGACTCCCGATCTGACATTCCGTGAGCATGTAACAAAGATCTGTAAGAAGGCGTACAGAAACTTAGGATTTGTTCTGAGACAGACACAAAGCTTCACAAACATCACATCAGTTAGGGTCCTGTATGATGCACTAGTCAGGAGTCATCTGGAACAT